>CM035408.1:50599164-51287164 GCA_020310875.1 Ceratopteris richardii
TATTGTTGCCTAGGTAAACTTCCCCAGTATGGCCTTCAATCTCTTGAAAAGAATCTTGATCCTTACACATGTGCGATGTTGCTCCACTGTCAAAGGTCCATTCTTGAGATGAACTTGAAGTTATTAAGACATTGGCCTTTGTGGAAATAAATAGGTCTTTACTAGAACAGTGAGACCTATGCTGATATGTTTTTGATGGGTTCTTGGAACTAGAAGGCTTCAACATATGCTTCTTCTTGTAGCAAAACTTTTCCAAGTGCCTGATTTTTCCATAGAAATTACATCTAAATTTCTTCATCAAAGTGTTGGAAGCTTGCTTGGGTGCATGCTAGTAGTATGACTAGCATGTTTGCCCTTGTGGAAGGGTCCCTTAGCCTTCATGGCTGTCTCTTGTGAGGAAGTTGACTTTGCTAGCGAGTCGTGGAGAAGCAAAAGTTGATGAACCTCTTCCCAAGTGAATCCTTGACCTCTATTATATAGAGTGGTCACAAAAGTCTCATAAGACCTAGGAAGCTTGTTGAGTAACCTAATGGCCATGTCTTCCTTGAGATCTTGCATCCACAAAGTGCCAACTCAAAGTGAGTACATATCCAAAGTACTTCACATGTTCAATATGCAGGGTGGAAAGGCATTGAGTACACCTTTACCCACATATGTGACATTGAGCAAGGATGATTGCCCCAAGTCAGATGAGGAAAAGGAATTCATGACAAAAATTCCCTATCAGTCTACTATTGGTAGTCTCATGTATGCTATGGTAGCTACGAGACCAGAAATTGCATTTGCAATGGGAGTTGTGAGCATATATATGTCTAATCTTGGAAATAAACATTAGGAAATGGACAAGATGATTTTGAGATATTTGAGTGGCACTAAAGACAAGTGTCTATGCTTAGGTAGACGGAAAGCATCCATAATTGGTTACACAGATTCTGACTATGCTGGTTGTGTAGACAATCATAAGTCTACATCAGGGTACATTTTTCTTTTTGTTGGAGGTGCTATCTCTTGGAGATCTCGTCTTCAAGAATGTACAGCTATTTCCACCACAGAAGCAGAGTATGTAGCAATAGGTGAGGCATGTAAGGAAGCGTTGTGGCTTTCTGGTCTTGCTTGTGATATGGGTTTACCTCAACATGTACCTCGTTTGCTCAATGATAGTTAGAGTGCCATTGCTTTGGCTAAGAATCTGGTCAATCATGCAAAGACCAAGCACATTGAGGTGAGGTATCACTTCATTAAACATTGCTTAGCCACTGAGTGCATTATTCTTGAGAAGTTTCACACTCAAGATAATGTTGCAGATGCTTTGATTAAAGCTCTACCATAGGATAGCTTTCGACACCGTTGTCACTTCATGGGGGTTACTTGATTCATGATCTTACACAGTCACTTGTATACTGTGTAACATGCCCATCAGGTGGGAGGTATAGTTTGTATACACCTACACTCAGGTATTCTTTATCATTCTTTATTTTTCTCCCATAGTTACTTTGGCCATATTGGCCTTTAGTTGGAGATTATTGCCATTAGTGTCCATGTGAAAGGGCAAATGGCCAATGAACACTTCTTTGTATATGTTCTTTGATAAAACATATAGTGGCCTGGTCAGTCACAAACTCTAAGTTCGACCGCATTTGTAACACCTAAAAAGTCTATGTTCATGCTCCATGTGTATTGTGTTTTTTTTAAGTATTCTGCAGCCTCTGTGCGGAGTATCGTGTGCAGCCCTAGGAGCTCAGTTTCCTACTCCGAGGATATCTTCATGGAGCTCTCAAGAAGGAGAGTGCACTGTGGTGCATCACCATCAAAATTCACCTACACCAAAAACAAAGTCTGCTAATCTTGTGCAGAATGAAGAATGGGTGTTTACTATTATTTGCAGTTTTGAACCATCTTCTCCTGAACAGTGTATGTATGTAGTAGACTCAGATGTTTGGTACTTTGATAGTGGGGCAACCAAACATATTACCTCACAACACAGTTTCTTCACTTCACTCGAGCTTGCCCTATAGGGAATACTATCACATGTGCCAACAACTCCTCTTATCCTATCATGGGAGTTGGTAAGATAATTTTGACTACTACAGATGGTACTTTTTTCACATTTTTGAATGCTCTATTTGTGCCAGGGATCAAGAAGAATTTGGTGTCAGTTTCAACTTTAGCCAAGATTGGCTTGGTTATGAAACTTGTTGATGACAGATGTACAATTCATGATCTATCAAATGGCAACATGATTGTTGCTTCTCGCATTTTATGTTGTGGTATAAGCTCATAGACTATGAAAAATCTATCAATGATTCAACATGTGCAGTATCTGATTCTCAGGCTATGTCAGATGCAAAGCTTTGGCATGCATGCTTTGGTCATCTGAATTTTGCTAGTTTCTTATGCCTACAAACATTTGAAATGGTGTCCTCTTTGCCCAAACTTGAGGCACCTAGTAAATATGTATGTGAAGACTGTATTTTGGGCAAAATGCAGCATTCCTCCTTTCCAAAAGATGGTTTAGTTCGAGCTACTCAAAAGTTGTAGCTTGTTCATAGTGATGTTTGTGGTCCTATGTAGACACCTTCTTTTGGGAACTATCTTTACTTTGTGACTTTCATCGATGATTTCTCCAGGCATGCATGGGTATATCCATTGAAGGCAAAGTCCAAAGTATTTATGTGCTTCAAATAGTTTTTGGTTTTGGCTAAAAATTTGTCAGCATGTAAAACGGGCACCCTCCATTCTGATCGAGGGGGGAATATATGTCTTCTAAATTTATTGTATTTCTGGCTAAACATGGGATAAAACATCAATGTACAGTGTTGTATACACCTCAACAGAATGGAGGAGTAGGTCACTCATGGAGATGGTGAGGTGTATGATCAAGAGTCAAGCTTTACCACATAGTTTCTGGCTTGAGGCCATTATGTGTGCAACATATGTACTTAATAGGTGTCCCACTAAAGTGTTGTAGTCTATCACTCGATATGAGGCTTGGCATGGTCGCAAGCCATTTATTGCTCATCTTCATGTTTTTGGCTGTTTGGCATATGCATTAGTGCCTGAACAACAACACAGAAAATTGGATGATAAAGCAATGAAATGTATTTTTTTTGGGTACAGATCTGAAAGCAAAGGATATCGTCTGTATCATCCATAGACTAAATGCATTTTGGTTAGCCATGATGTTGTTTTTATGGAAGATGCTACTCAGCCTTTACTTTCATGTACAAAGGAGACATCTATTAGCTCCAAAGACATGTATGATACTTTGCTGCCTCTTTTTACAGGTGGACAGTCTAGTGTTGGTCCTAACGAGGCAACTTCTCAGCCTTTGCAGGTTTCATGTGATGATGTAAATCATTCCATTTGTGATGCAGATTTACACGATGCACTTGTTGATGAGAGAGATGATATTGAGAAGGCAAAAACTATGCCAAAATGGTTGGTGCAGACTTTGTGTGATAGCAAATTAGATGCACTTCTATCATACCGTACTTGTTTAGGCTCTGATAGTGCCTCTATTGCATCAGATTGCTATGCTATGGCTTCCTCTAGTCTCTATGATGAGAATGAGCCTGTTTCGTTTGATGAAGCACAAAATTTTGAAAATTGGATGGTTGCTATGCAATCAGAATATGATGCTATCATGAAAAATGGTACCTGGTCTTTATGTGACTTGCCTCTTGGCAAGAAGGCCATTGGCACTAAGTGGGTATACAAGCTGAAGCATAAGCCTAATGGAACAGTTAACATGTATAAGGCTAGGCTTGTTGCAAAGGGTTATGCACAGGAAAGAGGCATTGATTTTGATGAAAACTTTGCTCCTACATGTCGAATGACTACTATTCATAGCATTTGTGCACTTGCAACTCATCATGGTTGGAATCTACATCAGTTGGACATTAAAATTGCATTTCTGAATGGTGACTTGCATGAAGAAGTGTATCTTTTTCAGGCTCGTGGCTTTGTGCAAAAAGGGCACAAAAACCAAGTGTGTAGGTTGAAGAAGGCATTATATGGTTTAAACCAAGCACCGCGTGCTTGTTATGAAAAGATATATGCTTATCTAATTGCACATGGTTTTGAGAATAGCCCAACTGAAAGCACCTTATGTGTTAAGTGTGCTAATGATGTGCTTTTGATCATTGTTGTGTATGTTGATGACATGCTGCTCACTGGTCCTCATGATAATCATATTGCTAATTGGTTGATTTGCATGCCTCATTTGAGATGTCTGATTTGGGGCATGTGCATCATTATTTGGGCATTCAATTTATGCAAGTTGATGGTGGAATGGCTTTGTGTCAAACAAAATATATTGACACATTATTGTAGTGTTTTGGCCTTGAAGACTATAAACCTATTGCCACTCCTATGGAGATAGGTTTACGATTGACTCTTCATGATGCTGGAGATGCATTTGATGTTGTTCCCTATCAGCAGGCTGTTGGATGCTTGATTTACTTATGCATTACTTAGCTAGATATTCACTTTGTTGTCTGACATACGAGTAGGTTTATGCATTGGCAGGTGGTTCAATGCATCTTTCACCACTTGAGTGGTACCCGGCTACTTGGATTGTTTTATCCCCAAGGGGGGATCACTACTGTCAGATTTACATGCTTTTTTTGACTTTGATTGGGTTGGTTGCTATGACACTCATGCGTCCACTAGTGGCTTTTGCTTCATGCTTGGTAGCTCATGTATATCTTGGTTGAGCAAGAAACAACCTACTATGGCCACTTCCAGTTGTGAGGCTGAGTATAGGGCAGCTTTCACAACGACTATTGAGTGTGTGTGGCTCAGATGCCTTATGGCTAAT
This sequence comes from Ceratopteris richardii, assembly GCA_020310875.1. Classification (NCBI taxonomy): domain Eukaryota; kingdom Viridiplantae; phylum Streptophyta; class Polypodiopsida; order Polypodiales; family Pteridaceae; genus Ceratopteris; species Ceratopteris richardii. The sequence goes on from CM035408.1 coordinate 50,603,984, forward strand.
TGGGGTGCTGGTCAGTCTTCTGCCACCACCATCTTCACTAATAGTCAGTGCACATTGGCAGTTGTGAGGAACCCTGTGTTCCATGCTCGCACTAAGCACATTGAGGTGCATTATCATTATGTCAGGGAGAGGTTCTCTGCTGGAGAGATGAGCTTAGCATATGTGCCCACGTAGGAGAACATTGTAGACCTTTTCATGAAGGCTCTGCCTAGGGAGAAGTTTCAAGCTTTCCGCAAAGCTTTGGGCTTACTTCCTTTTGTGGATTGATTCCACATAGCTTGGCACTTCCTTATACATGAGTGCCAGCTCCTTGTTCACCACATCATTCTCAAGGGGGGATTTGTTGATATATGTAAGTAGTGATGCGTGTGAACACTCTAGGACCATCGGGGCACTTTGTTCCCTCTTTAGGAGGTTTTTTCCCCCGGCTTGTACATATGCCTATTGCCCTAATGTGTTACTTATCTTTGTACATGCTAGTGGTAATACATTCAGTACTATGTGTTGTGCTCCAAGATTTCTCTTCTGCCTTATGTTGTTCGCGTGCTTCCGCAGACCTCAAACTCCAACACTTATCTCTTAGCTCCCAAGTTATGAACTAATATCATTTGGCTCTCTATCATTACATGCTTATGGTCTCTCTCTAAGGTTTAAAATTGTTACACATTGTTCCATGAACCTTCTATAACTTCCAAGTTACATCCTTACTTGTCATAACAATGTGAAGGTTCACCTCTTTACATAGGCAACATATATATTGGCACGCTTCTGGGACTAAGGATTCCTCTTTGTACTCTCCCTCATTAAAAGGATCATTCTATACTTTCCCAAGGGTTTTAAACCCACTTTGGTACATTGATTGGATTTCATTTGTACTTTCCACAATGGCTTAGCCCACAACCTTCTAGCACTTCATTGTTCCTATTATAACAACAAGAAATATAAGAACAACTTTGAGAGTGTGTGCATTGTGTGTTGGAGGCTAGTCTAAGCCCACCCACAAGTTTTTCAAAAGCCTACTCTAAGGCTATAAGGTGTGCAACAAGCTACTCTAAGCCCCCCTTCCCTCTTCAAGGAGTCTCTCTCCCATTATTCAGTGTAGGGCTACTCTAAGCCCCCCCTTCAAGGTGTCTACCTCATTTCTGGTGCAAATATAGGGCTACTCTAAGCCCCCCCAATCCCTACCCCAACTCAATTTTGTGAAAAAACTTTTATTGCAAGTGTGCTAACTTCATTTCAATGGCAATAATGTCAACGACTTCAAACGTACGTCCTCAAGTCAATTGTATTTACCCTCCTTTATGCCCATATGCATGCCAAAAGACGAAAGACTTAATGGCACAAATTACAAATTATGGAAGGATAGCATTAGAGCCTACCTCAATAAAAACCTATTGTATGAGGTAGTTGAAGGAATAGAACGAGAACTCGATAAGGAAAGCGATCTAGGAGCCTAGAATGTATGGAATGTAAAGGACAAGCGAACATTAGGCCAACTTCTCCCTGCATGTGATGAATTGACAAAAGATCACATCACTGCATGTAAGACTTCAAAAGCAGCTTCAGATACTATAGCGAATCTATATGAAGATAAAACATCTTCTAAGATTTATACTCTGGAGGCCGAGTTTCACAATCTCACTATACGTCCAGAATATGTTTGGCATGCCAAGAATATGTTTGGCATGCCAAGAATATGTTTGGCATCCCCCGGATCCTTCATATCAAATGTTTGACTCAACTTTTTTTTGAGAATTGACAAGTCATAAGAGGACTTCCCATCAATCAACATATCATTGACATAAAGTATCAAGCATATCAAGCTTCCATCTGAGCATCTGTTTGTGTAGAAACAATGATCCTCATTGCTTCAAGAATAGCCTTGAGACTTCATAAAAGCATCAAACTGTTGGTACCTTTGTCTAGGGGACTGTTTAAGTCCATACAAGCTCTTCTTGAGCTTACAAACTAGACTTTCCTTGCTAAGAACTACATAACCCTCTGGTTGTTCCACATAGATCTCATCTGTAAGATCTCCATGCAATAAAGAAGTTTTCACATCAATTTGGACTAGCTCATCCATTGTAACGAATCCAAGCAACATGCACAAGGTAGTCATCTTGACCATCGGAGAGAAGATTTCCTCGAAATCAACACCATGTTGTTGCTTAAAACCCTTTGCAACAAGTCATGGTTTATACTTTGGACAAGCACTGTCTGATGTGAATATTAGCTTATATACCCATTTACATGGTAAAGCTTTCTTGCCCTTTGGCAAAGTTACTAAATCCCAAGTACCATTCTTGTGAATAGAATCCAACTCACTCTTCATGGCATGCTCCCACTTGACATGATCCTCTATCTGCATAGCCTCTTTGTAGCAAGAAGGCTCACCGGCATTTGTTAGCATAACAAAATCTAAACCTGGAACATATCTATGAGGTGGATGTGAGACATGTGCATAACATCTCAATGATTGTTGAATAGGAACATGCGCAGAGTAATCTGATCATACATTCTCTTGAATGTCCCTATGTGCAGTATTTTTATGCATGCTAACTGGAGGACTGGTACCCTCAAACACCACTTTTCTCACTTCAACCTCCTTAATGGGCTGTTTATGCATCTTAGACTCATTGAAAATGACATCACTACTTCTAATCATTGACCGTGTTTCAGGATCCCATAAGTGATATCCAAATTGTCCTTCTCGACCATATCCAAGAAAAATGCATTTCTTTGACTTATGGTCCAACTTTTGTCTAAGATTCTTGGGTATATGAACATATGCTTCACGCCCAAAAACTCAAAGATGATCATAATATGGTGGCTTCCCTGTCCATAACTCTTGTGCCACTTTCAAACATTTGGTAGTACTAGGTGAAAGGTTAATGACATGAATTGCATTCAATATTGCTTTTGCCCAAAAGCCTTGTGAGAGGTTTGCCTGATGCAACATAGAATTTACTATATCTTGAATAGTTCTATTCATCCTTTCAGCTACACCATTCTGTAGTGGGGTATAAGGAGCTGTAAACTCTCTACGAATCCCTCTAGACTGACAGAGAAGGTTCAATTCATGTGAGGTATACTCACCCCCATTATCTGAACGTAAAGCCTTAAGCTTAGTTCCTTTTTTAGTCTCAAGTGAGGCAAGCCATTTTTTGAAAGTAGGGAATACCTTATCCTTCGATTTGATAGGATATACCCAAAATTTTCTAGTAGCATGATCTATGAAAGTGACAAAGTAAAGAGAACCACCTAAGGGCCTAGTGGACATAGGACCTAGTGTGAGGTATACTCACCCCCATCATCTCTGATACAAGTGAATTATTTCGATGGTGATGCACCACAGTGCACTCTCCTTCTCGAGAGCTCATGACGATATCCTCAGAGTAAAAAACCGAGCTCCTAGGGCTGCACACATCTATATGAACAAGATGTAAAGACTGAATTGAAGAGTCAATGTGCGATCTATGCACATTTCTGGTTTGCTTTCCATATTGACAATGCTCACAAAATGAAAAATGAGAGAAAGGTAACACAGGTAAGTAGCCAGAATGAGAAAGATTTTCCATTCCACTATGAGATATATGGCCCAAAAGACCATGCCAAATACAAGCCATAGGCTATTGGGTAATAGCTAACAAGTGTTCTTTCTGTGACACAAATAAAGGATAAAGTGAGCCAACTTTGCTTCCTTTTGCAATAACCATATTTCCCTTTGATATATGAAAGGACTAATCATAGAAGAACACCTTGTAACCAAGGTCATCGAGTTGACCAATTGACATCAAACTACATGATAACTAAGGTACATGGCATACATTATGCATATTAAATTTTGAACCATCAATGAAATGCACAACCACATCTCCAATCCCCACAATGCCACACTGGTAAGAGTCACCAAGTCTCATGGTACCAAGAGACTTTGTTGCATAATTAGAGAACCATTCTCTCTGTGGTGTCACATGGAAAGAAACACCAGAATCTAACAGCCATGTGTGGGAAAGAGAATTAGCCATAAGCGCCTCAATTGGCATAGTACTATCAAGTGTCAACACATCAGCATCATCAGAAATAGCATTGATTTCTTCAATCTTCATAGTCAAAGTAGATGGTGCAGATAACTGTTTAATATGCCCATCAACAATTTTTTTTAAATAAAGGAAGTTCGGCCTTAGACTACTCTTCCCGACTTGAATTAATTAAAAGAAAATTACAAGAGAAGAGGACTAGTGCCCACGGGATCCCCCGAATCCCACAGAGTAGGGGTAGCTTTTACAGAGTTTAGATGGCATTAAAAAGAAGGTTAATCACCGTCTCATTACCCTCATGTGGGGCCCACATGGGTTTAAGCTTGTTGTTGATCAAAAGGAGCACTTGATGATGCCTAAAGGGGGGGGATTTCTTACAGTTAGCGATCCTTTTGCCAAGGAGGACTAGTGATTTCTCAATCGACCACTCTTTGGGGGAGTCGCCAAATTTACAAGCACATCTTTCCCGCCAGAACTTCCATAGGACCTCCCCTCTGATGGTGTTCTAGAGAGTCACGAAGCAACTGATCGCTTCTCCGAGCAGAGCTTGCTTCCAACTGATATGTTTCTGAAGTCCAATTTTCTTTCTGACAATCTTCCAAAGCCTATTGGAGTTGGGACACGTAAAGAAGATGTGAGAAACATCTTCGATGGACCGGTAGCAACGTTTGCACCAGGGAGGTATCCCACAAATTTTGCTAGCCTTAAGGTTGGTCCAAATTCCATGATGAAGAATTTTCCATAAGAGGACATACTTTTTAACTTCTATGAGGGGGTGCCAGATAGCCATGAACTTCATGTCCCACCGAAGCCGCGTGCACAACAGGCACCACTTCTTGTTGAGGTTAACCTGATAATCAATGGTTTCTTTGATGTTCGGGATTTTTGGTAGGCAATTACCATTGTGCCATCTGAGACTAAGCGAGCTCGGCGTGTCATGCCCCATGAGAAGGTGAACTTTAGAGTGGTCCCTGGCGAGACATCTGCTTTGCAATATGTTCCATTCTTCATAGGTAATGTGGACGCTAGGGTCAATATCCTCAAAGTTGATCCACTGGTTGGTGTCTTGCTTCCAGAGATGTTTCCATTTTTTGAAGCCTTTGTTCCATAGCCTCTTGGCATTTCTAATGTTCTAAGATTCCATGATCTGGATGCCATGGATCGGGAACCAGATAGAGTTGTTTTGTCTGATACCAGTGGCCCACTTCTAATCTTCACTTATTCTTGTGAAGCTTTTGACTTTATTCCAACTCTTCCATAGGGAGCACACAAGATTCGAGCCTTTCGAGAAGACTGGGATCGGGGAAAACAAAAGGGTCAAAATGTCAAGATTCTTCCAATTCGAGAATCCCATGAGAGCCAACTCATTCTTGTTTATGAAGATCAACTTGGCCATGAGGCCTCCCCGTTGCACCATGCCTTAATCATCCATTTTGCAGCTAGTTTGTTAGCCATGCACCCAATGTCCATAATGCCAAGGCCCCCACTATCTCTTTGACAGGTGCAGATGGACCACTTGATTTTAGGCACCCCCCTCCTATTGTGGTCCCCCATCCAGAGGAAGTTTTTGCAAATACTTTCCAGTTTGGACAGATCTTGCTCTTTCGGTCTCCAATTAGCATTCTTTAATGCATGTCAGTCTTTCTTCATGTGTCCTTTCTTATGACAATAATGGCATTCGATATCCCTCTTCCTTGATTTACTTCTACTCTTATTCCATTGACCATTCTTTTCCTTGTTCTTGCTCCTGCCATGCTGTCGATTCTTTCCTTAGTAAGAATCATGAACATTATATGCATCTCCACTCTGAATGCTAACCATAGATTTTCTACGAATATCCTCACTCAAGAGTGCTCCACATATGTCATCATAGACGAGTTTACCACCAGGTGCACTATTACTAATAGCTGTGTAAAACGTATCCCATGATGATGGCAAGGTGCATAACAACAATACTGCTTTCATTTCATTATCCATATCCATTTTTTGAGCGTGTAATTGGGAGAATATAGCATCAAACTCATTTAGATGAGCAACAACACTATTTGTGTCATTCATGCAAAGGTCATATAATTTTCTCATCAGATACACTTTATTTGATGTCGTCTCTTTTTCATATGTATTGCATAACTTCTTCCAAAGCTCCTCTGCACTTTCACAGTCTAACACTATAAAGTAAACATTATTTGCCAGGTGCAAGCGAATGGTAGACCTGGCCATTTCATCTAACTCATCCCAATCATCTTTATCCATGTCAGTATTTTCGGATCTCAAAATGGTCTTTGCCCTGCAAATATAGCTCCTCCTTAGAACACTGGCACTAGACCATGATCCACCAGTTGTGCCTAAGACCTCTGATGCCATGATGGTAGAGAACTGAATAGAATGATAATGGATCTAGAAGAGTCCAAACACCAACGAATAAGTGTATAAAGGAGTAAATCGACCACTGTATAGTTGAAAAAACCAAAAATCTAGAAAAAATTTTGCCAGAGTATCCTTTGCAAAATGAGCATATGACCAGTGTCAAAATATCATAAAACTGCAAGTACTAACATGTTTACCTACATAGTGAATCATTGACTCCACTGCATATAATCAGTTACCTAATAGAAGCCAACTAGGCTTATCGAGCACCTATGAACAACTATCATACATAACATCTCCTATGGCGAGGCTGGGTAAGTCTTCCACTTGCATCACCAAAGAGACCCCGTCTCCTTGTTAAGAAAACCTCACCATGACCCTCTTTAGCAAACGTAAAAGCCTTTATGCAAAAAGCATAACCGCTATATCAATGACCACATGGACGTACATAAGCGGTATCCATAGAAGTGTACATGGTGTGTATTTGCTCAATATATGCAATAAGATGACACTAAAAGGTTGAATGCACAATCCAAAAACTAGCCAACAACACCTACAAGTGTCTGTCAACTCTGATGTTTTAGGCTAAAAATGTGCATAAATTTGTCGTGGCTACTCCCACCAAAACTAAAAACCTTTTGAGAAACCTGTAGTTTATGAGTGTGGCTGAAAACACAGCCCCAAAGGTTGATATTTATTGTCCAAGAAGTACAAAGAACACTCTTCTTGATGTTCTTGCACATGTGTATAGAGAACTATGTGCGAAAGTACTCCAAAATGGCTCCAAAAGACACCCAAAAAATGCTTCAAAAATAGGTCTTGAAAGCAAAGAATCAAGCTTTGAGGGACCAAAACATGTTCAAGGTAATCTTAAGCTTAGTCTTTCCCCTTCTTAAGACACCACAAGTGTGTAGCTTAGTGGCAAGAGATTGCCATGGTTGAGCGAGCTCTGGGGGAACAGTACTAGGATGGGTGACCTCTCGAGAAGTATCGGGAACCTCTATGTTCGTTGATCATTGAGGTCCTCCCTTGTGTGTAGCCAATGGTGCCAACGGTGACTTCGGTGACTGATTTTTTTAGGTGTTACAAATGTAGTCAAACTTATAGTCTGTGATTGACCAGACCACTATATGTTTTATTAAAGAACATATACAAAGAAGTTTCTGGTGGCCATTTGGCCTTTCACATGGACACTAACAGTAACAGTAGAGGCCTCTTCAACAACCATTCCAACCTCTTTTTTTATTTCTTCTCATCTTTGTCTTCCTTCTTTGAATGTGCAGCATTTGTAGATTTTTGATTACTAGTAGAAGAGTTCCATTTACCTTTGCCCTTCTCACTAGCCAGAAAAGCTTGATCTGCAACACACATAATGGACCTCTTCTGCCTAGATTGATCTTCCTGCAATAAAACAGAGACTAAGTCCTCAAATGTTGGCTTTCCTCAATGGAGATATTCAAGATGAATTATATATTGACCAACCTGAAGGTTTCAAGTTCAAAGGAAAGGAAGATCAAGTCTACAAGCTTCACAAAGCACTTTACGAACTTAAGCAAGCTCTCAGGGCCTGGTATCAAAAGATTCACAAGTTCTTTGAAGATAAAGGATTTCAAAGAAGCAGTGCCGATGCAAACTTATACGTCTATCAGGACAATTCCTTAATAGCCATCATCATCATCCTCTATGTAGATGACTTGATCTTGATAGGCTCAGATGAAGAATGCATCTAATTCATCATCACACAACTTCACCTTGAGTACTCTATGATAGATCTTGGATTACTTCACTACTTCTTGGGTATGGAAGTTTAGCAAACAAAAGAAGGCATATTCCTATCACATAAGAAGTATTGTGCTAATCTTCTTTGCAGATATAACACAGACCAATGTCACTCAGTATCTATACCACTTGATCCAAACATCAAGCTCACACTGGAGGATTCATCATCACTTGTGGATGTGCATAATTATCGATAGCTTGTTGGTTCATTACTCTACCTTGCTAACACTAGACCAAATATTGCCTATGTAGTTGGTATACTCAGTCAGTTTGCACATCAGCCTCATCTGACTCATTGAGATACTTCTCAAAGACTACTTTGATACCTTGCCCTCAGCCGACATCATGGTCTTTGGTATAGAGGGGGCATCAAACTCGCCAGATATTCAGATTCAAATTGGGCTGGTGATCCTGATTCTCGACTGTCTACTTTTCGGTACATATTCTTGCTTGGCTTAGGACCTATCTCTTGGCCAAGCAAAAAGCAGCCTATAGTTGCTTTGTCATCCACCGAGGTTGAGTACTTAGCATCCAGCTTTGTAGCATGTGAGGCCATCTGGCTTCGTTGTTTATTATCCAACATTGGTGTTTTGCAGGTTACTCCAACATGCATCTGCACGGACAACAAGTCAGCCTTGGTCATCACCAAGAATTCATTGTTCCATGCTTGGATGAAGCACATCGAGATCCAGTACCATTTCATCAGCGAGAAGCTCGTGTCTCAGGAGATTACTCTAGAGCAATGTAATCCAGGAGAACCAAGCGAACATGTTCATGAAGGCTCTACCTCTAGTTCTGCTCCAGTGCTTGATGGACCTCTACAACATTCAGCCGCTCCAAAATGGAGCTCCAGAGGGGTTGTTGACGACATGATTGCTCCTACACCATCTCCATTTGTATCTCCATGACCACATCTCCATTTTGTATCTAGGAGACACTCCATTTCTAGTTTATTTCCAATTTATATTGTATCTCTTTTGTATTTGGGTACCTTGCCATTTGCTTCTACCTATGTATTCATTCTCCTTTGAGGGGAATTATCCCGCATGAGATGTACTTCGGAGAGCCCCTCCAAAATCTATATAAGGAGGCCCTCCCCCCCCATTTGTACTTGGTTAAGCTTGAGGAGCCTGCCCCATGCTCTTGGCAAGCTCATTTCTAATCCATGTGGGTTAAACCATTTCTTGGTCTACTCACTTTGAGTCTCACACATTCTTTCTTTTGTGAGTACACTCTTCTTTTCATTTTGCTTCTGCGCGTGTACACTTTGGAGATGGAAAAATGGTATTTGATGGAAAAAAAGGAGAGGGAGAGGGAACTCTCCTCCTTGTGGGGGCATGTGGGAAGGTGGAAGGCTTGATATAAAGGGACTTATGGTGGTCTATCTTTATGCTCCTTGAACATGGGTACGTTGCCCATGCCTTTGTCTTTCTTGCATGAAAGTGGCCTATCCCAATACCAATGTATGGAGAACCTTGTCTCCCTCAATGGTATCCTACCTCTTGTTTGTGTTTGCAAAAAATGCAAGATCTCAATTATGATGATCTTGGTATTTCCACATGCATGATAGTTCTTTAGTCTCCCACCTAGCTATATATTGTTTCCACTACATCTCTCCTTTATTTCCCTTGACTAGAATCTCTTGAATGGATCTTCACACGAGTGCCACATTGCACTCATGGGAGAGGCCATGTAAGCTATGCCTTAGGGACGATTCTCATGTAACGTGAGTGGAAGCCATATGTTTTTTTTATTTTGTGAATTCAAAATACAACCCACTAATGCAGCAATGTACGTAGTAAGAGGACCACCTTCAACTCATCATTCATGCTCTCCAATTGTGAAAATAAAGCATTCAATAATTCATATGAGTAGCCATATTATTTGTATTCTCATACATAGATCATAAAGAATATCTCTCATGAAGTAAACCTTTTTTGGCATAATGCCTTTTTCATAAGTATTACACTACTTTTATCAAAATTCTTATGTGGTCCAACACCATAAAGTAAAAAAATATATGCTAAATGCAAGTCAATCATAAACATTGCAATCTAATTGAAATCTTCTCAATCATCATCATCCATATTAATGGGTTTCTTTGCAAGAACAACCATGGGATTCCATTGCCTTCTTTGAATCAAGACATCATGTATCTCATTCATCCACAAGCAAAATTAGATCTATCGCACTTGCATATCTTAAAACTTTACCTTACTATTTATAACCTTTCTTGGAGCCACATACCATTTCTTGATCCACCATAAATGTTTGAAACCTTGATGGCATGGTATTGAGAGCCCCTTGACTAGAAGTGATATATCAAATTGAAATATGGCTTATTAAAAAATCAATAGAGTTCTTGTGAAAAACTAGAAAGATTGTCAACAAAAAGAAAACAAAAATCACCAATGGAATCTATGCTAGGTCTTAGAGTACTCTCCAAAAACAAAGTGTGCATTCAAAAATCAACCCTTAAATGGTTGAACTATGAAATCTTTCAAAATTTGGAAGTCTCTTTTGTGAATAGAACATGTTACCATAAATATATAATCACGTTAGAACCCAAAATGGCATCCATAACTACATAGTGTCCAACTGATTGCTCATTATGTATATGCAAAAAACCAACAACAGCTTAGATATCATGCACATATAGATCCATTGTCATAAGTATCCTATGACAAGGCTATACCATCTTCCACCTATACCTTCGAAGAGAGCCTAGCATCTAGGTATCTCCTAACTAGAAAAACCTAATCAACAATCCTCTTTAGTATGTAAAATACCTTTATGCAAATTGTAAGTATTATGTCAAAAACCAGATAGGTTGTATCCATAAAAATGTACATGGTGAATTATCGACAATGTATGTGAACCGTGAAACACACAAACTTGATCCAAAACATTATCCCTCCCTGAAGACTAATGCATACTAAAGAAAAATACCAATACTAGTGGTGAATGTCTCCATCATAACTTAAATATATCCAATTAACCTTACTAATCAAATGAGTCGATTAAAAATCCATAAGAAAACTAGCCATTCTTTGTAATAATCTTCTTGAATTTGTTAAACATATGTGGTGAAAATTGCACTAAATGACTTCAATACATATCCAAATTGTCACACTGATTGTGTTGAAATGCTCTCAAGGCATGACTTAGAGGGTTTAGAGAAGCTCTACATAGTTGAGGATATCTATAGTAATATTTTTTTCACTTTCATGAGCATCAAGAAATCCTATGTTAGTTGCAAAAAACCAATACTTAATTGAGTTGTAGTGAAGAAAACACGGTTGTTGACCTCTCGAGAAGTGTCTCCCTCATGAACCTTGATTGATGAAGTCCTCCCTTGCATGCACCCAATGGTGCTACTAATGAATTCAATGGAAATGATGGCAAGGAAATGACAAGTTATGTAAAATTCTATGCCTTGGTCATCACCTAGGAGTAGTTACAAAGTTGTGGATTGCTATAAGTTTTGGCTTCAATATGTAGATTGTATGTTTGCATGAAAAACGATCTAATATCAATAACGAGAAGCTTTATAGCTCCTTGTAGTGAGTTATATTGACAACATTTTTATCTACATGTGCAAACATTAAAAAAAAAAGTAAAAACTAGAGACCTAGATCTTAGTTCAGTGATATTCGAGTTTCATAAAAAGTGGTCTCAGTATAGTGTGTGATTGACCAAACACTATATGTTCTCATTAAAACATACATACACAAGAGTGGTCATCATCCATTTGGCCTTTCAAATAGACACTTATGGTAACATGAAGCAAACTTGGTTGTGCATTGTTCACCAAAAGCAAAAAGCTGCTAGAGGTACATATGATTGAAACTTACATTGAGTGGGCATCTTATGAGGGGTACCTCTTCTTCATATGAAGGCTACATTAAGGGAATCCAAGATATCCCTTTTTTGTCACATCTGATAAAGTTATCAAACATTCAAAAATGATGTCTTAAAAGAAGGCTCATATGATTTAAGCTTAAAAACATGCACATGGAAAAGGATGAACTATACAAAACTATTTGGATATGATACCAATTTAACAATCCTAAAAATGAACACTATAAAGAGATGTTTTTCACCTTCCAAATAACTTCTTACATAGCCTTAAGTTAGGAAGTAGCTGCTAAATCATGACTTGAGTCTACATGGACGTGTGTCCACACGTCACCATGTGTCCTAGTTATTTAGAGTCCACCAATGGCTATTACGTCATGTGCCCCACTCAACTTGCATTTAACTCAAGTCAGCTCAAGTTGGGTGCCTCTAGAAGCCTTGGAAGTCTTATGGTAAAATATAGCCCCATACAGATCATTAAATGTAAACACAAGACCTCCTCCATCATATCCATTGTAATTGAACCACTAGGTTAATTGTTTAGCTTGCATGATACCTTAGAGAAATTTTCTCTTGAATTAACCTCTAAGCTAGTCCAAGTCACAAGTCACCTTAGAACATAATAGTTTCTATGGAGAGAACATTATGTCGATCAATAATCAAACAAACCTTAAAGTTGTAAGACTTGATGGATAGAGATCTTAAGAGTTCGATTATGATGTTTTGTATGAGAAGGAAAATATAATGTAGTGTCCCATTCACTGAATAGAATGCCTATGTTCAATTGATAAAGTTGTAAGAAAATCATTGATGATTGATTCCCTCAAAGATAAATTTTTTAACGACCTTATTTATTTGAAAATATGGGAATGCATAGACAAAAGGGACCCAAAAGCATGCATTTTCTTTAAGGATGGATAATTAAGAGGTGTTGAGAAGGAACTCAAGTAGAATAATTTTGGGAATTTATTTAAAAAAGGTAAAGGGTGTGTTTTGAAGGACTAAGGGATGAGGAAAGGTCCTATAGGAGTGTCATGACATCCCCAAAGTTTATAAGATATAATATTGTTAGAAGGTAGTTTTACTAGCCTAGAATTCATAACAATATTCTAGATCACATGCTTCAATGTGACAAATTTTGGGTAAATGAAGCCAAAAGCTCGAGGACATGAGATCTTCTCCATTGTTTGGGTATCTGTAAATAAAAAATAAGAGAGCTTCTCCATGGATTTTATAATAGATTCAACCAAAACTCAAATGGAGCATGACTTGATTTGGGTACTTGTGGATAGCTTATCAAATACGTTTATATTTACTTCAAAACAAACCATATTCGAAGACCTCAAATTTTGATAGGACTTTTGTAGACAATCAATATAGGCTACATGATCTACCTTTGGAGATTGTAATTTATTGAAATAAAAAAATAGATAGCCAATTTTAGAAAGCAATCTTCGAAAGTTTGGATACGAGAGCATCCACATATGTATGGGAAAAGGAAAAAGGGTAAAATAACTTGGAAAGAATACTTACTTACACTAGAATCTTCATATAATAATATTAAACACTATTGAATTGCAAATAGTCCATTTATGCTTATGTCTGGGTTTTAGTGAAGAGCCCCTTGTGCAAATCACAATACAAATGAAAGATTACAAGATGCAAAAGCATTTCTTGGAAGACATGAAATATATGTTTGAGCTTGCAAAAGGAAACATTAGGATGACTTGAGATAGAACCTATGTTGATCCTCAAAGAAGTGACTTAAGCTTTATGGTAGGAGAAAAATTATATCATGAATTTCTTGTTAGATTCAGGAACATGAAGATAGGACCTTGTCCAAAACCATCGCCTATATATTATGGCCCAATTACATTCCAATGCTAAGAAGGTAAGAAGGATGGCTTACAACCTTTGACTTTTAAAGGATAGTCAAATACATCCAATGCTTCACGTAAGCCAAATAAAGAGAAATTTGATCATTTGATAATCTCATTCGCATTAGTGAAATAAAGTTGTTTAATCTATTTCATATGAGCTAGAAAAAATACTTTGTAGAGTAGAAAAATGAATGAGAAGTACCTTCTACAAAAAGCCCCTAGTAAAATGGAAGGAAAGTAGAGAAACTAGTGTTACATGCGAGAGGGTGAACACTTTCACAAACATTTCCCAATTTAATTTTACCTTCCCAAGAGTTATCTTAAGGGAAAATTAGATATATGGTTATGTATAAATTATCCTACATGTGGGGTTCACGAGATAAAGTATGATAATTTCTCTTCCTTATACCATCCAACACACATTTTTAAGGATGAAAGTGAACTCAAGTTGGAAATAAGATGCCACATGGAGAAGATGAGGACACCCTATTATGTAAAGAGAGTGTGTGGAAACTTCTTATGTGTGGCAAGTGGCACACATGAGAGTGTCTACCTTGTATACATTTCAAAGGTGGAGAGGGTCTATGCCTACTTTCAGACACACTCTAACTTTGTCAATCAAGTCCCCCCAAGTCCCTCTTCCTTTGGAAGCCCTCTAAGTCCAGCTTTTTCATCCATTTCCTAGATGTGCTTGCTCATGGAACTTAATGTAGTTTGTCTACAATTTTTTTTTCAAAAATCACGCTTCAAATTGAAACAAAAAGAAAAAATACAAGCGGGCTAGGGCTAACGCAAGTCATGTAGTTTCAACAACCCGAAAGCATTAGATGAATAGACTTGCCACATTTGCCTAGATATGTCTAGAAGCTCGCAAAGATTGAACACACAACCTTTGTCTCAAGAGGTGAGTGCCCAACCAACTCACTTACGGGTTTTGGATTACCTCCCAAACTAGTAATGGAGTTGACACATCTTTTAAAGTAAAATGTTTGGAAACACTTTAACATCATCGAAAACCGTTACAACTTTTGTACTCTATGAAAATTAATAAGCATTATCCCAAGAAACACTCTAACCTTGGCGCTTTCCACTTTGCTTTGATTTAATCCTTTATATCACCTCATGGAGGACCTTTAACCATTTTTTCGTTTCTGTCCTTCTTAGTAATTTGTATGTGGCAATGTACAATATGCCTCGGATCAGCGTTCAAGAGAGGTGACTTGGTGAGGCGCCACCTTAAAAGCATGATGATTGAATGCCGTATTTATGAATGGTATAAGGAATTTATGCGCATTGCGTACATTGCTTCCCTCGTGTACGTCCATGTGCACAGGTCTCTGACTCCGAGGATCTGGAGATAGATACCTGACAAATTTTCTGCCTCCGTGACACCATTGATATCGACTGATCGGGACAATACTCATCGTGTGCATGCCCTCCGGGATTCCACCTTCAATCTGCACCCTCCAGTTCTTGTTAACTGGTTGCCTTCAAAACCCTAGCTTGCGTTTTCATTTTATCTTCCTTTTACGTCTTTTCATTTTCTATGCCTTTCTCTTTGATCAATGGATTGTCATCACGTGTTTTGCAACCAATCTGTTTGTTTGGGGGGTTATCGTCATCACGCTTTTCATTAGATGTGTTGTCTTTGATTATCTGCTAATGGATTACTGATGTGCCTGGTTCGTGTCCAACTTTTCAATTGTAGGAATTGGATGCAGACAAGTTGATCAGAATGCGACTCAGAGAAAGGAAAAAAGTGAATTATGGTGTCGATGAAAGTGATGGGGAGGAGGAACATGCAGCTGCTGGAAGGAAGAGTTATGCAAGTGCTACAATCAAGAACCAGGACATTGATTTTTCTGAAGATGATGACTCAACTACGCATGAAGAAGATAAATTCTCCAGTGGCACTGATGAAAAGGATTCAGAGGTTTCTTCTGATCATCCTAAAGCAACTAAATCCATGATCAGCAAAGAGACAGATCCCAGTTTTGACAAAGTTGAAAGTAATCATGATGACGAAGATGAGATTGAGAGTGAATACAATTCACAGTCTAATCATAGACAAAACAGACACATGGCTGGTAAAAAACTCAGAACTCGTATAGATCGCACAAAAAAATTGAACGATAGTGAGGATTCAAGCTCCAGAGATAGCATTAGGGATTCTGATACAGATGAAGACCTAGAAGCTCCCTTATCAGATTCTTCCTCCCCACATTGCTGCAAAAGAAGAAAAGGGAAAACTTTAGACACTTCTTTGAACTTTCCAGGATATATTACAGAAGATGAATTTAGAATGGAGGACTGTGATGCAAGCAGTTTTTCCGTGAGTCCGATGCCAAAATATCGGAGGAGATTGGTCAAATTGGTGGACCGTTCCAATGCATCATCAAAGTATGATATGGAGAAAGACTCGTTGTGCAGATCACAAGAACACCCACATGCGAGCTCGTTTGGAACTTCTGATTCAGGGGGTGGAAAAGGTTTGAACCAAGGAGAGCATACAAGTAGTGATCATGTCCTGGTTTCATCTGGTGAAACAGAAATGAATTTTGTGGTAGATACTGGAAATGAGAATGAGATTAAGTATCTGGCTAATGTTTATGTGAGGAGGCAAAGGAGAAGATCCAAAATAAGGGAAAAATGCAAATCAACTGCTGTTGTATGCAAGGAGCCTGAGTCACCAGAGTTGAGAGTGGATGTGTTTGGGTTATGCATAGGAGGAGATGAGGACAACAGACCAACTGTAAAGAAAATTGGTCCAGTTGAGAAAATTTTGAGTGTAAAAAAGAAAGAAATGGATTCTCCTATTTATTGTGTGAAGTTGAGCGATAAAAGTTATAGAAATGCAGTCTATGTGAATGAGAGCTTGCTGACAAAATGTTATCCCCAGTTATTGAGGCACTTTTGGAGGCGTCTGACAGACTTGGGCAGGGAAGAGGGGAATGTTATTGAGAAAGAAGGCAGTCCTGCTTTCAACCCAGCTTATGTTAGAGTTGATCGGATTATAGCTTCAGAGCAGAGAGGACGCAAAAGACTTTTTCTTGTGAAATGGCAAGGGCTTTCATACTCAGAATCAACTTGGGAAGAGGAGGATGCACTTGTCTATGATAAAGCTGCAATGAAGAGATTTTTGCAGATATCTTCCAGAGGAGCACCAGGAAGTAATACTATTTCTTTTCGAGATGGCCGTGTATTGAGGGGCTATCAAAAAGAGGGTGTAGCCTGGATGGATCATAATTACAGAAATTCTGTCAATTGCATCCTAGCAGATGAGATGGGTTTAGGGAAGACCATTCAGGTTAGATGAGATTTTGATTGATCAAGTGGTTTCATGTTTATTTGTCTCATTATTCATTTAAGTCCCTTCAAACATCTGGATGCCCCTTTTGTATGTTTTGGGGTTATTTCTCATTCACTTGTGAGGCACTAGTGAACATTTTCCAATTTATGAACCTTTCTCTTTTCAAATTATGGACTATCGGTTTCCCAAATTATGCTAATGGAGCTGATGGCTGTATAGTCTTGCGTTGGCTACCATGAGCTTAAAGTTGCACTTCCATTTGAGGGTTGATTTGGTGTTTATCTGGATTCATCCTGGTAAATATATTATTGCTAGTAGTTGTTATGTCAACATGGGCATATTCTAGGAATTTTACCTTGCAAAATAAAAGCACAAAGAAACAAAGATACATTTTAGATGCTCATGCAGATGATGAAGTATACTTTTTCATATATGAAACGTAGACAATTTTTGAAGTGCTATGCATTTAGGTTGACCACACAATGACACAGGTTTTGTATTTCGGGACATAGTTATAATCTAATGTGCGTCCTATCTTTTTTATGATTATCTTTTTTTTTATAATAAAAGAATCATAATAGCAATAAGGGATTAGTCTAGTTGGGATCTTTCTCTTCTTTCAAGCATGATCATGCCATCTCTTTCAGAATGATTGGTTATCTCGAATTTTGGATGTCACTTGCAATCATGCCATATTGAACAACTCAACAAGTGTGTTCTTTTTTGTGGGGCAATAGTTGCATTTTTAGCAGAAAGTGTGTTAATGTTTTTACAACTAATGTTTTACTTTGCAAAAAGATAATTGTAGTTGTGTGGTTGTACTCGCTTGCTACATGTGCTAGGCATCATTATGCCTTAGTTTGCCCATCACTTTCATGGGTGATAGAATCTTAGTTTATGGAGCTCTCAAGTTCATGCTTGTGGTGTGCTTGAATATGTATTTATTCCTTTGTAGCCATAGATGATATTTGTTGGGATTTCATAGTATTGATTTATTCTGTATGTTGGAGCTGATGGCTATATAGTCTCATGGTTGACTACCATGAGTTTGGAATTGCGTTTTTCTTTATTCAGTGGAAAGCACTTTGATATAAGCATGTTTATCACTCGTCTCACAAAACAAAGAATATTAAGGTGAGCCCAATTTTTTGAAAGAAGCACGCTATCTTTGAGGCTTGCATATGTTGGTCTTATTGTGTGTCCATCACTTGTAATCTTTTCAATTGTATGGTTAGTAATGTTGTCAATGTGAACTTTATTTCAAACACACAAGGATGATATTCACAGTGATCACGGCTTGATGAGGTTGCTCCCTTGGAGATGAAACAAATGGTATTAGAGCTCGAATGTGATCCTATCATTAGCATGCCCTCTTATGTCCTTTCACTTATCAAGGATAAAGGTCAAAGCATTAATTTCAAATTTGAAATGGAAGTTCATGTGAATTCAAGGATGAAGTGTGTGAGGACAAGTTTGTCTGAAGGGGACAATTTTCATGGTAAAGCCAACTTGGTGAATTAGAAGTGAACCTAGCACTCAGACTTGTGTAAGTTGACTAATTTGAAGGTGGGGTCACATGACTAGCTCAAATTGTGGAAATCTCATTGTTATTAAGCTTGAAGGTTTTTTATCACCGTAACATGACAAGGGGTCACATCACTAGCTCAAATTGTGGCAATCTCATTGTTATTAAGCTTGCCCATGGATGAATAGTACTTGGGACAAGTGATCTTCCAAAATGGATGTCATTGTGAATATTGAAAAGATTAGAGATTCTCATCCAAATATGTCCCAAAGCCAAAGGAGAGAATCATGAATGATGGGGTTTTTCTACCACACAAGCTTCAACGATATCCATTTAGTTCCCTTTGTGTTGCTCTCATATCGATGATTTTGGAGTCTCATTTTGATTCCCGTGTGGAAGTCATCCTGTGTGGGCATGTAAGCTTTCAATAGATATAAACTTGTTCTCAAGGACATAGTTTTCAAGTTTAAGTTCAAGTAGAGTATGAAGAGCACTTATGGAATTCAAAAGCTAAATTACAAGCTAATTTTTAATGGGGTGATTGTTGGGGTAAGCTAAACAAGCCACACTGTATAAAATTGAAACACTGCATAGTTATGAGGTCCGAATATATGATTGGATTGTCAATGTGCATTGTATGTATATATTTCACATTCTCATATTCATACAAGCATGGAACAATGCGTTGATGTCATAAAAATGTGACAAGTTACAATGCATACGTGTCATGTGAGCTTATTATTCACAACACATAGTGACACAATGCACATTATAACATGTATAAAATGCATATATTTGTAAGTTTGTAACATGGAATTATTGCAAAATGCATGCTTGCTTGCCTGGGACAATGCCATACATTATCATGGCCAAAATTCATTGATGTCAGTGAAGTGCATCATGTATAGATTATATAAGATGTGGATACTTGCCCAAATCTATCATCTATCATATGATTTGGCTTCTCTTTACTCTTTGTCATTTGAACTTTTACATATTATGCTTAATATTATGGGTAAATGCTAGCGCCATGCTAGGATCCTTTTTGCTAGCAAGACAAAACAAATGCCATTATCACATATGTAAAGGATGGAAATCAAACTCATCTCCCAACCTCCACAATGACCAACCCTTGAGCTTGGGTGCAGTATGCCTTGCCATTATCCTCCTTGCTAACAAGACAAAACAGAAGCCATACCTCCAACTTGAGAGCCAAATGGGCTCATCCCTAAGCTTGGGAGCTTGTAGCTAAGCCGATGGCCATCACCACAAGGACCGGGCATCCCATAATAGTGTTGGAAACAATGGCCAAATGGGTAAAATTCCCAGTTTTAGCAAGCATATAGCGCATATTTCATAAAACCTTTCACAAGGAAAACGAGTTGAGATCGTGGATAAAGCACGAGCCTCACAAACAATCAATGTAGGTTCAAATCCCACGCGGCGCATCGCATAGTGAAAAACATTTTTTTGATTTTGCTTTTAGAGATCGCAGAAATTGACGCCAATTTATGTGCAAGTTTTTTTGTGTTGTGATTTTTGTGGCTACTTTCGTGGGGTAGCTTGTAAGCTATATAAGGAAGCATGTTGAACTCATTACACAATCTTCTTAAGCTACTCTTGGAGTTATTGGAGGAGATCAAGGAGGTCCTCTCTTAGAGGAGGTGTTCTTATACACTTGCAGGAGGTGTGCTCTACATCTGGAGTACTTGGAGAAGTTCGTGTTAGCATACCATCAGCATCTTGGTGAGTTACTATGAGTAATAAGTCTACGTATGTTCTTACTTGTTAGTTCACTAGTTTCTGATTTAGATCAATCAGAATTCGGGTTCGCTGTAAAATAATTCTAAACTGTTCATATTCTCCATATTCTCACATACACACACTCTTCATACCTCTTAGGCACACAATCTCTTGTATCTAGTTTCTATTTCTGCCTAGATTCAAATATTGTCAGTTTGTATCATATTCACACATTGTGATTTGACATTGGAATATAAGATAGTGTAGGTGGGCATTCTAGCTTATCTTACACTTTGAAAGATCCTATTTAATCTCTCTCTATCTCTCACTCATCATTTTTTTGAGTATTAAGGTGTGTATGCTAAGGTTCATGTGTTGGAAGATCTTTTAAACCTCTGATTAATTGTTATTGTGGCCCATCCCACTTCCAACATTTGGTATCATAGCATAGTTGACATACACCCTTAACAAGATGAGTGATTATAGACTTGAGAATGAAGATAAGCTGAAGGGAATGTATAATTATCCAATGTGGAGTTTTATGATGATGAATATGTTAGTATCAAAAGACTTGTGGAATATTGTCAATGACACTTTTCCAAGGCCAAGACAAGTTGGAGAAGAGGTTACTTCATCTTTTAGAAGAACCCCTATTCCTATTTTTTCTCAATAGGAGGTTAATGAAGAAGAAGGAACCACTTCATCATCAGGAGTCAGTGGTACTACTATTAGATTACTTCCTACAGAAGAGCAATCGAGATGGGTTTTAAGGGATGCTCTAGCACTTTCATATATTGCTATGGGAGTCGAGAGGCATATTATACCCCAAATCAGGTCATGCAGAACCTTTCATCAAGCTTGGTTGGAGTTAGAGAATCTCTATCAGAGCAAAAACCCTCCTACAAAAGCTCATCTTAGGAGACAACTAGCCAACACAAGGAGACAACTAGCCAACACAAGGATGAAAGTTGGTGAATCAGTTCAATCACATATTTTAAAGCTCAAAGATTTACAAGATCAATTACTCAATGTTGGAGTCAACATTTCAAATGAAGAGATGGTAAATACACTTTTAAACTTACTCCCATCTACATATTGTGCTTTTATTGCTTCCTTATCTCTCCCTATAAGAGAGAACTTTCATTTGAAGAGCTACAGTTCCTGTTACTTCAAGATGAAGATCAACAAAAAAGTATGGAAGAGAATGATGAAGCCATGTTATCATCCTTGAAGGGTAAGAAGAAGAAGGAGACCACAAAGAAGGGGAAGGAAAGAAAGTCTACCGGTCTTTCCCCTAATGCTTCCTCTACACCCAAAGAAAAGTCTTCGATTACATCTAATACAAAGAAAGGAGTATGCCATTACTCTAAGAAACTAGGTCATTTTATAGCAGAATGGAAAGCAAGGATTTTTAATGAAAGCATGTAATAGTGCTAAAGATGATCCAAAACGTAAAACTTCGAAGGTAGATTCATATGTATGTGTTACTATTGAAGAAGTAGCTTTTGATATGGCAACATTAAATGCAATCTCATATAATCCTTGGATTTTTGATTCTGGAGCTACTAAGCATATGACGTGTTGCAGAAAGCTATTTTCTTCTCTTTCTAACTCTTCAGGTAGAAGAGTGACCTGTGCAGAAGGTCATGATTTGGATGTTGGTGGTGTTGGAGAAGTGAATCTTAAGTCAAGAGCATGTGGAAATTTCACAATTTCCAATGTTCTTTATCTTCTAGACATGAAGAAGAATTTGTTGTCTATCTCTACTTTCTTGTCATACGGTTATAAAGTTGTTTTTAAGAAAGATTCATGTCAGATCTTCTCACCTAATGAGGAGCATTGTCTACTCAAGGTGAAAACAAAAGTGGCATGTTTGTATTGTCCAAAATAAGTCATGCTAATATTGTTAGGTGACAGGTCTATCTACAACACATGAGGAGAATATGAAGTTATGGCATGCTAGATTTGGTCATATCAGTTACACAACTCTCAAGCACATCAAAGATCAAGGCATGGTGGAGAGTTTGCCTACTTTTGCTTTACGAGATGACGTAGAGTCATGTGAAGGATGTCTTGATGGAAAGCTTCACAAACTACCTTTCAAGAAGCATGGATACATCACGGCCACAAGGAAGTTGCAGATCATACATTCGGATGCGAATGGTCCGATGAGAACATATTATATTCAAGGTTACAGGTACTTTGTTACTTTTATTGATGATTTCTCAAGATACTCGTGGATTTTACGGTCTCAAAGTAAAGTCAGAGGTTTTTCCTTCTTTTAAGAAGTTCTTAGCTATGGTTGAAAATGAAAGTCAGTCAAAGATCCAGATTTTGTGAAGTGATAAAGGAGGAGAATACATGTCTAAAGACTTTAAGTCTTTTCTTGAAGACAAAGGTATTTCTTATAAGCTCACTGTTGCTTATACTCCATAACATAATGTTGTTGCAGAGAGAGAGAAATGGGTACTTATTGAGATGATGCATAGTATGATGTCATCCAAAAATCTTTCTCCCAAGTTTTGGTTTGATGCAGTACATATGGCTAATCACATTCTGAATAGGTCTTCCACAAAAGCTTTAAAGGTCATCACACCTTATGAAGCTTATTATGGGAAGAAACCCAATGTGAGTTACTTCAAAGTTTTGGGTCCCCAGGTTATGTTCACATTGAGAAGAAGGATCGTGGTAAGCTTGATGTAAAAACCATTAAAGCCGTCTTTATTGGTTATGCAATTGAAAGCAAAGGATAGATATTCTATGTTCTAGATACAAGTGATATCTTACTATCACGCAATGCATATATAGCAGAAAGTCAGATTTATGATAAGAAAGAAGAGATTCCAGATTTCATAAAGCAGGTGATTATGCATTTTTCAGAAGGAAGTTGGATGCTTACATTCAGCCATACAAGGGGGTGATGAACCTTCTCAATCCCTAAGAGATGGAGGTGAAGAGAGAATTTCATTACCTACATGAGGACCTAGTCCACACCATTAGTACCTCTTGAAGTTCAAACTTATGAAGTTGGAGAAGGTTCTAGAGTTCCAGAAGATAGAGATATTGAAGAATCAGAAAGGATTCCATCACTTTTCAAGGATATGCTGAAGTGGTTATATTAAACCTGGAAGGACAGTGGTATAAAGGAATACACTGGAAAAATCAAAAGTCAAACAAGGAGATAACAAGCAAACCTAAGTAAATTATGCAAAACATTTCGAGAATCATAATATTTTAGCTCTTACTTCAGTTGAGAATGAACGAGCTAGTGTTCAAGATGCACTACAAAGTGATATGATTATCACAGTTCCCAAAGATTCAAACCTTCAGTTATTTAAAGGACATGAAAGTGGTATAAGGGAATATACCGAAAAAACTGGAAGTCAAACAAGGAGACAACAAGCTGACCTGGTAAATTATGCAAAACATTTTGAGAATCATAATATTTTAGCTCTTACTTCAGTTAAGAATGAACCAGCTAGTGTTCAAGGTGCACTACAAAGTGATATGATTATCATAGGTCCCAAAGATTCAGACCTTCAGTTGTTTAAAGGACAAATTAAGCATACATTTGATGTAAATGACTTAGGTATTTTGCATTATTATTTGGGGATTGAGTTCAAGTACAGAGATGAGTGTATCTACATGACACAACATAAATACATTGAGAAATTACTGGAAAGGTTTGATATGACAGATTCCAAACCTATGCATACACCTATGGATGTCAATGTGTCATTAGACTCGGATGCACATTCAAAACCATTTGATGTTACATTATATAGTCAAGAAGTTGGTTGCTTGATATATCTATGTAATACATGTATGGACATTAAGTTTGCAATATCTCAAGTATCCAAGTTCATGTAGAGTCAACTCAATATTTAATGGAAATCAATTAAGAGATATTTGTAGGCATCAGAAGTTTTGTAGGTTATTTAACTTTGTACCATTATGACATTGAAGGGGGGATTGTTGGAAACAATGGTCGAATGGGTAAAATTCCCAGTTTTAGCAAACATATAGTGCATATTTCATAGAACCCTTCACAATGAAAGCGAGTTGAGATTGTGGATAAAGCACAAGCCTCCCAAACAATCAAGGCAGGTTCAAATCCCATGTGGCGTAGCGAACAACGGAAAACGTTTTTTTGATTTTGCTTTTAGAGATCTCATAAATTGATGCCAAGTTATGTGCAAGTTTTTTTGCGTTATGCTTTTTGTGGCTACTTTTGTGGGTAGCTTGTAAGCTATATAAGGAAGCATGTTGAACTCATCACACAATCTTCTCAAGCTACTCTTGGAGTTATTGGAGGAGATCAAGGAGGTCCTCTCTTAGAGGAGGTGTTCTTACACACTTGGAGGAGGTGTTCTTACACACTTGGAGGAGGTGTGCTCTACATCTGGAGTACTTGGAGGAGTTCATGTCAGCTTACCATCGGCATCTTGCTGAGATACTATGAGTAACAAGTCTACATATGTTGTTACTTGTTAGTTCACTAGTTTTTGATTTAGGTTAATCAGAATTCGGGTTCGCCGTAAAATAGTTCTTAACTGTCCATATTCTCCATATTCTCTCTCACACACACTCTTCATACCTCTTAGGCACATGATCTCTTGTATCTTGTTTTTTTTTTTCCTAGATTCAGATATTGTCAGTTTGTATCATATTCACACGTTGTGATTTGACATTGGAATATATGATAGTGTAGGTGAGCATCCTAGCTTATTGTACACTTTGAAAGATATCTAATCTCTCTCTATCTCTCAGTCATCATCTTTTTGAGTATTAAGCTGTGTATGCTAAGGTTCATGTGTTGGAAGATCATGTAACCTTGTGATTGATTGTTATTGTGGCGGACCCCACTTCCAATAACTAACATACTTGCACCAAGACGATTGTGTGAGTGACTCCACCAAGGGCCAAGATTTCAAATGCTTCACATGAGGAATGACTCACAAATGAGCCCTAGGGTCCTATTAGGTGGCCTAATTTACGTCGGGCGAACACGTCACACTTAGTCAAACACTTCAATTGAAGATACCCATCTTGATGTCCTTTGGGTTTGGGGACATAACACTTCCCCCCTTATTTTCAATTTTTATCTCTAACTGTTTTCTTATAAGTGAAATTGAAGATCCAATCCCTCAATAGCCTAACGGACTCGCAAGTCATAATGGACCTTCATATGAGCTTCCACTTGACAAGACACCAAAACCAAACAAGTTCTTTGGAACATAATGGGTGATGTCTTCTAAGCTCAAGATTTCCCTCTTGGATAGAAGTACCATTGTGTGCAAATCACTTTGTCGGGAGACCAATGTGCAATATAGGATGTGATTATGTTGTGTGGGTCACTTCATCAAAGAGGCCAATGTGCAAGAGAGAACACAAATATCATCTTATGTGGGTCTCTCTATTCCAATGTGTAATACAAGATGCACGATAATTTGTTGAGGTATATCCCGAACAAAAGAGACACCGGTTATTTTTTGATATGAAGAAGACCAAAATGACAAGAAGGTAACTTTATGCACATGCCAACCATAATAGTCCATAAGCCATCGACACATGAAGGTACTCCCTTATGCCCTCAAAATTAGAGGCCTATAATGCTAGATAACATGAAAGACAACATGGTTCTAGGTAGTCTTCATGCACAATGTAGAAGACAATAAGGTGCCAAGCCGTCTTCATGATCGCTATTGCCCTCTATAATGTCGTTTGCAAATGCGTAAAAGGACTTGCTATATATCAAAGGTGCACACCCTTGGACCAAGTGGTAGTAGATGGGAAGCGCTTAAGAAGGTACATGCACATCAATAAGTTATGTCGGTAGTCGATGTTGAGTACTATTATAAGCATATTGCCAATGGGGAAGGTTACTTGCTAAGTCTATCATATACAAGAGATACATGCTACGTTCCTACATACTCATTGAAGGCATAGCAGTGGAGCATATTTTTGTGGGCAATGATTGTTAGGTAAACACCCAAGGGGCTTGCACCTCGTTTAAGGGGCCAAGCGGGCCTCCGTCATGGGCAACATCCTAAATAAATCATGGTGCTCTTATCAATTGCATCTGCATAGATATCCTTAATGGCTATGCCCTCTATGATCACTTTGACTCAAAGAGGGGCATGATCATCATACTTCCACATCTTCCACGGTCCAAAGCATATACACAGTCTATCCTTTGATCTCAAAATTATTTCATGAACTCTACAAACATGTATCCTAGAGGAAGCCAAGTGCCAAGAGTTTCCATAACAATAAAAACTCTACTCGGAGCATATAATGTATGCCACAACTCCACCAGAAGTTTAGCAAAGCATTGTGAATAAGCAGCTGATTTACAGTAGCATTTTTAAAACTATCCCTTTGTTCTGTTGAGTCCTCCATCCTTTGACATGTCCCAACATAGGTACAAAGAACGATGCATGTTTTTTGCTCTACAGAATGCAAATTGAATGCATCCACTAGTGGTTACCCACTACACCTTTGTTTGAATGCATCCATATCATGCATGAAAATAAAGGCCAAATCATGGGCTCATGGATGTAAACAAAAGAAAACAAAAAGGGTGCAATTAAATGCATAATCAATCAAAATAATATAAAGAATACAGTGAATCCAAACATACAAAGTGGTTGCACTACTCCACAGACATGTGAAAAGTCGAGAATGACATGCTTGGGACTCACCTCCCTGCCTATTTATAGCCCTTGCCTAGTCACCATCTAGAGTTCTCTCTAAGGCCCCTCTACTCATCTGGCCATCGTGAGTAGGCACCTCATATGAACTCTTTGGCTTTTGGCCTTGGCTATCCCCCGAGCAAGGAACTTCTCGTTCCTCCAAGCATGTACATCTCTGAAATATAACACTCTCTCCCCCTTCTAAAGATCATTGTCCTCAATGATATAGAAGAAGCTATAAACCTGGGAATCAAAATCTGTGATTCCAAATAATAAAAGTAGAGTGTGGTAGGTGTCCGAAATACTAGATGCTCAAAAAGTAGACAACTAGTCTCTATGCTTTATCTCTAGCATTTCCACCAACAAATAGTAGTCCTTGCCTTGGGCATACTATAGGAATCCCTCTGAGGCCCAATGAGTCCAGATGTGCGCAACATAAGTACTCGGAATATCCTCGGACTCCCTAAGCCTAGACCTTGACCACTAACTTGTGACGGTTTGTCACCTATAGAGACCTTAGCAGCTTGCCTTTGTCTCCTTGAAATCACTTACTCCACTAGAGTAATGAAAACTATTATGCTAATCCAAAACCATGTGACTATGTCCCAACTCTCTGTGGAAGAATACTAAAAATAAATGGAAATCTTTTCCAAATAGTATTTAATCTCTAAGCTTAAGTAAATCGGCTTGATTTATTCACTGTAATCAAATAAAGGTCAAGAAAATCTCATCACGGTCCAAGTTATGAATCCAACATGACAACCTATCAACGATCCAAACTATGGACCAAAATATCAATATGTCACTCTATCAACTGTTGACCAAGATATCAATATGTCAATGATCCAAACTATGTACCAAAATATCAATCTCTCACATCGAAACTATGGACTAAGATCTCAATCAGTCACATCCAAACATGGACTAAGATCTCAATCAATCACATCCAAACTATGGATCCAAATCTCCATCTATCATTAATAATCCAAACTATGGATCAAAATCTCTCTCATACAAAATAAATCCTAAGCCACTCTCTAGAACCAAGTCCATCATGCCAAGTGAAGACGTGCTAAGAAAGTCTAGCAACTAGTGGAACTACCACCACCTTCTCAATAATAACATGTAAGATGTTTCAAGTGGATAAAACTTGCTTTATCTCTGACCACCATCTGATCATCACTATGATCAAATCATTCCTTACTAGGAATGAGGTGTCTCTAGTAAACTAATGTAATAATCTGGCACGCCCAGATATCCACCATCTGATCATCATTATGATCAAATCATTCCTAACTAGGAATGAGGTGTCTCAAGCAAACTACTGTGATAATCTGGCACTCTCAGATATAATGAGTACCATAATATGAGTCCACTAGACATACTGAAAAATGGTAAGTAGATGTGTGCACACTCATAGCCCACTAGGCTAAGCATCTAGCTCACCTCATACACACTATGTATGAACCATGGCCTATTCTCAGGCATATCAAATAAAGTAGTACGTACTCTTTAAATTTCTTCTCGATGCAATTGCCTATTCATAATTCTTATGTGCAAATCTTGCTTTTCCGCTTCTAGGCTACTTGCTTGCAGACTTTCCTTGTTTGCGATCACATACAGAGTGACTGTATCAACTGCCCCTCTGTTGTCTAATAATAAGATGATACCAGAAGATCATATAAATGAACTCCAAATCATATAAAAAATACAATCTCAGAGACTTTTCTCCCTTACTATCTGTCCTACACCTAGGTAAAATATAAAATTTGATGTCCCATACCACCAACTTTATACTCCACATAGATGCGTGTATGAGATTAAAGTCAAACACTTCTCTCAAAAGTGACAAGCAAATCAAATAAACTGGTGAGTACTCACAACCATAAATAATAATAATGAAATCATGAAGTGTTCCTAAAGTGTTTCCTTCCCTCCATGGAAAGAACAGAGTCAATTCCTATGACTCTATCACTCATAACTGTCTGTAACATCAACTCATCTTGAGTTGAGACTTAAGAAACTATTTAGTAAATCAACTCAACTAGAGTTGTGAAGGATGCCGCTTGCATCAAATAACAACTCATGCATCTTGAATCAAATATTGACTCACAATAAATTGGAATTTATACCACTTGTATGAATCCAATTATTTTAAATGAGAACAAATAGCAAAGTTCTCCTGTTCCATGCTCTCATGGCACTATATATATTCTTGAAAATTTCGACAGAGTCTCCTCTGTTCTACTGAGAATGGTCACCAAAAATCTACGCTCAATAAACACATATCTACGGCATAGCTAACCCATGGTGATCACACCATCTCAAAAAATAGTATAAAAAACCTGTGAAAAGTCTTTTTCTTTCAACAATGCTTCCTGCATAAACAATTTCCAACAGCAGAAGATTAAATCTTAATTTAAATTAACTTTTACTCATCCAAAATCTATGAAATTTTCGAGCCTTATGTACTCAAGCTTTTATTAGGCACAAAAATCACTTGATTTGGATATTTGCTCAGAGTTTTATGACCATTTTACTAGAAGGGTCGAACACTCCACGACCAATTCTGAAAAATGTACAGGGTCATCTTCTTGAAGCCCTTAGATTGATCAAACAAATTCCAAATTCCATTTTCTTTGTGCCCAAATCTAGATCAACTTATCTAGTTTGAGCTCACAAAGTTTCAATTCAAAATGAAATCAAACACTCATTCAAAAGTATAATTCTGTCTCTGCTACACCTGCGCTTAGGTGAGCCTAGAAACACTACTGCTTCACTTTTATCTTCTAACTATGAAGATAACTTCCAAAATCCTTGAATTTTGGTTATAACATAGGGTTTATACAGGAGTAGCTTCTCCAACAAAAATTTTTGAAATTGGAGTTTCCAATAGGAAAATATCATGTGCTCATCAGACACATGTATCACTCTTTGGAAAATCCTCGCCAGAGATCGGTCTGAGAAGAATAGATCCTTTGACTTATCAAATGATGTCCAATTTCTTCCAAATTTTAATAGCATATAGGTACTTTATTGTAACTGTATTGGTATAAGTTTCATAGTATTTGGACATTTGGATCTTCCACAATGATCAAAATACTAAGCCTCTATACTTGCAAAATTTTAAAAATTTGCAGAGACTAATTTTTACTCTTTTATTTATATCTCCTAAATGGAGAAACATTTCATCTTGAAATTTTATATAAACTATCTGGAAGTATGTAGCTAATGCTAGAAACAAAAATCATTCAATTTGAGTAAATGAGCTAAGAGAACCAATCACCTCTAGGTGACATGGTCTCTGATCATTTTATAAATTCCAGAGACTGCACTTTGATGTGCAAAGATATTTGACCTATCAAATGATCTCTAAAAATAATGAAACTTGGTATGCATAAAATGCATCTATCAAACTTTCATTTCCAACAAAAATCATTCCATTTGGATCTACCAATTAAGAGAAATGCCCTTTGTAACAGGCCTATGTCACTTGTTTCAGGCCTCTACCTCTAGTAGCAACAGTTTTAGTGCAGAGGTCACTTGACCTATCTAAAAGTCTCCAAATTACTTGAAACTTGGTCAGCTTAAATAAAAGCTTAAGAGATACTTGCCCTCCAAATTTCAATAAATTTGGGCATTCCCACAAAGAGTAGCATCCAAATCTCTATGAGGCTACTACCTCACTAACTATTTGCTCGATCATTTTTTTAAAACTTAAAAATGACGAGACATGTTAATCCTTATGATTAAGTAAACTAATTCATTATCTTGGATGGATTATGCCATGGAGATATATCCATGCATATAATGATAATCTAGATCAATGCAAACCAAATAATCATCTAAATCGTCTCGTTGAAAAATCAACTCTTTACATAGTATCCACTCTTTTGTAAAAGTGAACATCTATGGATGTCATTCTATTCATTGTGCTTCTTGCACATTCATTAATCTCATTACAACTAATCATATACAAAAATTTAATACTTGTATTGATGATCATATCCATAGCACTCTTGTGCGGACGCGAGATAAGCTTCTATATCAAGTACATATACTCGCATGAAAAACAGTTTATGTGCTCATGCGTTACTAGTCGAAAACACATCTTAGTTGCTCTTGATGTATATACCTTATCTTTTACTTTCTAAAGGCATAATTAGCCTATGCCTGGTGCCTCGATCACATACCTCATGCTCACCCTAACCAGTCGTGGTGATACATGAAAGTGATCTTCTATAAACAGAAAATGCATCATGCACTAGTAATCATATCGTCCATGTATACATGCATTCACTCATGCATTTTATTCTCTACTTCAATAAAATTATATGCTTTTAGCTATGTTGACAGAAGACTTCCTCTCTCACACAACACAACATCACTAGTTCTCACATGGCATATAATGCCATGTGGCTACAAAATTTCCGGCTTCATTTTGCCAGGAAAATGAAGCCTAAAAAAAAAATAAAAATAATATTCTTTACAATGATAGGCATCAGCCTAGTGGTTGGCAAACCACTCTCTTTACTCCAGAAACCTGCAAAATAACAAACTTGCCAAAATGTGCTGTTGGGCACTACACGCCCTCATAACCATGTCTTTTTCTGCCTTTAATACCTGCAAAAGATTCTAAAACACACAAACAAAATCTGTGCATGCTTATATGAATCAACATAAGTTAGTGTAACTTCATGTGCATAGATAAATTCATGTAAAAACTATCTTTCATGCACATTCCAATGTTGATTTCATAAAACTCGAAGAAAATACAATGCAAAATTATAAACTTTGATGCGAGAGGTATTCAAATGAGTTTATTAAAAAGTAAAAATATGATGCAAATGTATGAAAAACAATTCTTTTCTATCCAAAATGGTTCAAAATATGATTAAAAACTCCTAACTATCATAATCGAACACTCAATTCACTCAAAAAGGGTTTCTCGCCAGTCAACAACAATCTAAAAGCTTGTGCAGAGATGGCTTCCAATGGTCCAAATATGGATTTTGACTTTATAGCAAGTTGAATTTCTTGATTTGGACATTTTATGAGGAAGTTATGGCCAAAACAATGAAGCTAGGTGAGTGGGCAGCATACCTCTCGAAATGATATGCAGAGAATTAAATGCTCTCTACAGGTGGTTTATAATTATCCAATGATAGCTTCCAACCACTCATTTGAAAGCCCTTGAAGTCTACTTCCTATATCAAGTGGAATCATCCAATTCGGCCATCATACGAGAGAGTTATGTCCATTTTCGCGAAGATGGGTATGCTAATCTTGCTTCTTCTCTTACTCCCTATTCTTTTTTTTTTCTCTCTCTTTATTTACTCTTCTCTCTATTTCTAATATTTTTTCTTCTCTCTATCTCACTTTAGATTTCCTTCTTCTTCTCTCTTTTTCTTCTTTCATCTTTGCTCTTTCTCGTTCACATGCTTTCATCTATTTCTCTCTTCCTCTTCCTTTCTAATTTATCATTCATCCTTTCTGTCTATCTCTTGCTCTCTTTCTCTTCTCTCTCTTTCTACTTCCTCTCTATTTCTTTCTCTATTCTTATGTCTCTTTTTCTACTCTTTTCATTCTCCCCTTTCTTTCTTTCTTTCTCTCGCTTTTCTTTTTCCCCTTTTGCTTCTCTCTTTCCTTCCTCTCTTTCTTCTTCTCTTTCTTTCTCTCTCTTTCCTTCGTCTCTTTCTCTTTCTTTCTTTCTCTCTCTTTCCTTCTTCCCTTTCTCCTTCTCTTTTTTCTTCTCTTTCTTTCTCTTAACCTCTCTCTTTCCATTATTCCATGCGTGCAGCAGTATAAGGTAAGAGTATGCAGATGAATAGTTAATATATAATCGATGGAGTATGTCATCAAATTGTACTTAGCATAATGGATAGAATACTTACCTCTAAACGCAGAGGTCGTGAGTTCATTACCTGCTGACCCTCGACGGGCGAGTTTCCTCTATTAAACAATTTCGGTTATGCTTATGAAGTGGCGCACCTTCTGCACGACTTCCGAGGATGAAAAAAAATTCGATTTTCTCCACCGACGCAGAACAAAAAATGATCGCGCATGGCTGTTCGAACTTTTCTTTCTCCCTTTCTCTCTCATAAAGATGATCATCATCAAGAACATCCCCTTAATTTTCTCAAGATCTACTTGCTCAAGAATTCTCCATCTCCTTGCCCAAGGTCTCTCTCTCCCTATGCTCTGATATCAAATGTGAGAAGTCGAGAATGACATGCCTGGGACTCACCTCCCAGCCTATTTATAGCCCTTGCATAGTCACCATCTAGAGTTCTCTCTAAGGCCCCTCTACTCATTTGGCCATCATGAGTAGGCACCTCATATGAACTCTCTGGCTTTTGGCCTTGGCTATCCCCCGAGCAAGGAACTTCTCGTTCCTCCAAGCATGTACATCTCTGAAATATAACAAGACAACCATTGAAGAAGTGAATTCCTCAATCTCATGATAAATGCCCTTCAGCGTCAAGGTTGGATTAAAGGAAAACAATCCTAGGTCTCAAGCTATTTATGATTGTTGACTCGACAAAAAGAAAAAGCCCTCCATTACGTGGAAGACCTGTTGTATTTGTATAAATCATGCTTTAGACCATCAAACGATAGGGAATCCTTGGTATAAATGGGTTAGACCCTCCAAAAAGGAACCTATGTTTCTTGGTTTTAATCCTTGAGGTTTTATTTCAATGGAAGTCTCAATTGAAGGGTATATTACCTTAGGAATAATTAACCTAAGGGAGAAAAAACCTT
Organism: Ceratopteris richardii; assembly: GCA_020310875.1. Lineage (NCBI taxonomy): Eukaryota > Viridiplantae > Streptophyta > Polypodiopsida > Polypodiales > Pteridaceae > Ceratopteris > Ceratopteris richardii. The sequence goes on from CM035408.1 coordinate 50,637,943, forward strand.
AGTCTTTGGAGAAGCTTCTCCCAAGGGACACCTTGACTCGTACTTGAAGGAAAGACTTCAATTGAAATAGAAGCCATATGATTCTCTTTGGAAAGTATCCACATGAAGGACACTTGGAAGGACACATGGATAAAAATTAAGACATGCAACTCTTGGACCTTTGGTATATATATGGGTGGAGTTGGACTACAAGCATCAGTGTTGTTTGCCTGATCCAATGTGGGTCCAAAACTAGTTTGGACCTCATGACTTGGTCAAACTTCATGCTTCCATAAGTGGTGAAAAGGCCAGAGTCATGATAGACGACTCGGCCACCCACAATTTCCTAAACTACTCACTGGTGAAGAGACTAAAGTTGCCCCAGCAAAAGTCACCTCATCAGTATGTTGTGTCTATGATGCAGGGTCAAGACAAGAAAGTCTAGGATACTATGATTTGTAACCTCGAAATAGAATTTCAAGGTTATAAAGATAAATTAGACATCCAGAACATGCACATGGAAAGAACTGATGTGGTTTTGGGTAGGGAATGGCTTTGGGGCTTGGAAAAAACACTTAAAAGAAGCTATCAGCTGAATACTTTGGAATTTGAGAGAAATGGAATCTGTTATCTAATTCAAGGAGAGCATGATGTGCCTAGTACTCCTTTGATTTCTAGCATGGAGTTAAAAAAGACTTGTAAATACCCAAAAAGCGGAAGTTTTCATGATACTTCCAACTGATGTAAACAATGTACATAATATGAATCCAGTTTCTTATATCTGGTCTCCCTTATCTGAACATGAAAAGTTTAAGTTTAAGTGTTTAATAAATAATTATCGGGATGTTTTTCCAAAAGAACTTCCCCATGGCTTACCTCCTTCTCGTGGGCAAGTCGACCATGCTATAGACTTGCTCCCAGGAACTAAGCCTATATGTAAAACCCCCTTATAGACTCCCTTTTTTCCGGCAAGCTGAAGTAGAAAAGCACTTAAGGAATTCATTCAGCCTAGTCTTTCACCCTGGGCAGCACCCATTCTTAACTAGGAATGAATTCCTAGTTAAGGGATTCATTCAGCCTAGTCTTTCACCCTGGGCAGCACCCATTCTTTTAGTCAAGAAAAAAGATGGATCAATGAGACTATGCATTGACTATCGAGCCTTGAATAAAGTTACGATCAAGAATAAATATCCAATGCCCCGAATTGATGATTTATTTGATCAATTAAAAGGAGCTAAAATATTTTCAAAACTTGATCTTCGTCAAGGATATCATCAAATTAGAATTAAATTTGAAGATGTAATATGGGCATTTTGAGTTTTTAGTCATGCCTTTTGGACTAACAAATGCCCCAGCCACGTTCATGACACTAATGAACGCTATATTAAAAAGCCCTTATTTGGGAAAGTTTGTAGTTGATTTTCTTGATGATATTCTTGTCTATAGTCAAGATGAAGCCTCTCATTTAGAACATTTGGAAAAAGTTTTCCAAGTTCTTAGAGAAAATAAATTATTTGGAAAAGGAGATAAATGTGAATTCTTTTCAACAGAAATCAGATATCTTGGACACATTATATCTGAAAAAGGGATTCAAGTAGATCCTGATAAGGTCCAAGTTATTCTTAACTGGCCTCACCCTAAAACTATTACAAAACTTCAAAGTTTTTTAGGGTTAGCGGGATACTACAGAAAATTTGTACCTAACTTTGCAAAAATCTCAACCCCTTTATTTGAAAAATTAAAGGGTAAACCCAAAAGCCTCAATTGGGAGAAGGAACAGGCTGAAAGTATGGAAAGACTTAAAAGAGCCTTAGCTTCAGCCCTAGTTCTACAAATAGTAGATCCAAATGAACCCTTCGTAGTTGAAACAGATGCTAGTGATCTAGCAATAAAAACCGTTTTGAATCAAAATGGTCGACCAATTGCTTTTGAAAGCCAAAAGTTAAATCCAGCTCAAAGAAATTATTCTACCTATGAAAAAGAGCTTTATGCAATTGTGCATGCTCTAAGAAAATGGAGACATTACTTGTTTGGCGCTAAAGTAACCATAGTTTTTGATCAAGCAAGTATTAAATGGTTTGCAAACCAATCCGAATTATCAGGTAGAAAAGCTAGATGGGCCGAATTACTCCAAGAATTTGACTATGAACTCAGATATAGAAAGGAAAAATTTAATATTGTGGCAGATGCATTAAGCAGGATGCCCATGTTAAATTCTTTGAGTTTCATACAAATTTCTAATGAGTTAGTAACACTCATGAAGGGCAAGTATCAAGAGGATACTAGTTTTAATGAAGCCTGGAAGAAGGTTTCAACTCCAAACACAAACTTATCAAATGAAGATAAATTTAAACATTACACTATTCAAGATGAATATCTGTTATACAAAGAAAAGATTTGTGTCCCTTGTGATTCCGAACTTAGAAAAAAAGTTTTGTTTGAATGTCATGCTGCTGCCCCAAGTTCTTGACATCTTGGAATCAACAAAACTTATGAATTAATAAAAAGGCAATTTTACTGGCCTAGTATACATAAAGATGTACATAATTATGTACTTAGATGCACCAAGTGCCAAGTTAACAAAGCTGAAAAGCTTAAGATAGGGGGTTTGTTGCATCCCTTAGAGATTCCAAATGGAAAATCGGAAAGTATTGCTTGCCATGTACCCCTAAAGGCCATGATGCCGTTTGGGTCATAGTTGACCGATTGACCAAAATGGCTCGTTTCATACCTACTCGAACTATAGTAAAAACTCCAGAATTAGCTAAATTATTCATTGAACATCTTTATAGACTCTATGGATTACCTCAAGACATCGTGTCTGATAGAGATAGAAAATTCACTAGTCGTTTCTGGAGAGCTGTATTCAGTAGATTAGAAACTAAGCTAAGCATACGTATCTTCTACCCAAACTAAATGGGAAGACTATCTACCGATAGTAGAATTTGCTTATAAGAGTGCAAAGCATTCTGCAACGGAATATAGTTCTTTTATGTTAGTGTATGGGTTTCAACCTAGAGCACCTTATGCAGTTGGACTTCAAAACGAAAAAGTCCAAGCTGCAAAAGGTTTCTTAGAAGATATGAACTTTAAGCTAAAACTAACCAAGGAAAACCTGAGGAAAGCCCAAGATAGAGCTAAATCTTTTAGCGACCCTAAAAGGCGAGATATTTCCTTTCAGGTTGATGAATTAGTATATCTTAAAGTTCCTGAGAAATCTGAAACATTGAGAACAAGACCTTGCCCTAAACTCTCTCCGAGATTCTGTGGCCCTTTTAAGGTTCTCAAAAGAATAGGGACTTTGGCTTACGAGTTAGAACTCCCAGAAGATTGTTTACGTCATCCAGTATTCCATGTAAGTAGATTAAAAAGAAAACTGGTTGAACAAGACAATCTTGTATCTTCGGATACAATCATTCAACCAATCTCCCTTCTTAACATCCCTCATGAACCAGAAAGAATACTACGCACACGAAATAAAAAAACAAGAAATCATCTATATAAAGAGTGCCTAGTTAAATGGAGGGATGGAACTGAAGAAAGTGCTACTTGGGAACGAGTAAGTTCCATAAACAAAAGATTTCTCTTTTTTTAAACTCTTGGTTAAAAACGAGGAAAATATTTTTTTTTGAGAGTGAGTCCATGATCAAACGAAATGAATCATGGTGCACGGGGGAATACTCCACATAATATACCAAAGCACATTTTCGAGGACGAAAATGTTAAAAGGGGGAAAGAATGTTGTATTTGTATAAATCATGGTTTAGACCATCAAACAATAAGGAATCCTTGGTTTAAATGGGTTAGACCCTCCAAAAAGGAACCTATGTTTCTTGGTTTTAATCCTTGAGGTTTTATTTCAATGGAAGTCTCAATTGAAGGGTATATTACCTTAGGAATAATTAACCTAAGGGAGAAAAAACCTTAATCTTGGGAGAAGCTTCTCCCAAGGGACACCTTGACTCGTACATGAAGAAAAGACTTCAATTGAAATAGAAGCCATGTGATTCTCTTTGGAAAGTATCCACATGAAGGACACATGGATAAAAATTAAGACATGCTAACTCTTGGACCGTTGGTATATATATGGGTGGAGTTGGATGGGTGGATACGTACTCACTCACTCTGTGGTGGATGCTATACTCTAGAAAGAAGTTTTCACAACAAGACCCATCAATGGTCGTGGGGGAATACATGTGGGAATAAAATAAGCACCATAGAAGGTCTTCCATGATGAAACTCTTCGGAAAACTCAAACTTTGCTTCAGTTTTGCAATGGGGCTTAAGTAGTCCGCCAAAAACAACACTTTTTTATTGAAAAAATAAAGATTTTTTCAATGAAATTTTCCCAAATGCAAGAAAATGCCTTCAGCTTAGCATAGGCTGAAGTAGAAAAGCATTTGGACCAACTTTGTTACGATGGAATAGCTCAAAGTTCTGATACTAGTTGAAAGCAGCTAGGGTGAGCCTTGTCGTGATGTGCTTGGTTGCTACAAAGACAAAGAGAGTGGGTTGCGTGAGAAGAGAGAAGTAGAGGGAGAAACATGCGCAGAAATTTGGAGAAGAAGATGGAGAAGCTGAAGTTGAAGAAGTCTCATTCAAGTTATGAGAGTTTCGGGACCAAGTCTGTTTTATAAGTGAGTTTTAGGTCATTTGAGCATGTTTGAATATGGTCAATGGCCAAAGTCATAAAAATAATATGAATGCCTATAGCTCCTCAATTTGGGGTCTAAAAAATACAAAAAAAAAAGTTTGGAAAGGGCTATTAACTAAAAGGGATAAAATATACAAAAGGAAAGTCCTTGGGACCGTTATCCCCAACATACATGTCTTGTTATTGTTGTGTTTAACAATATATCGAATGATCGTTTTTATTTTTTTTTGAAATTATTTTTTTATTTATCTGTTTATTACTTTATTCTTTTCTATTTTGTATTGGATTTCCTTCTTTTTGTATTTCTCGTTACTTATATTGATCTCATTTTTTTGTAGTTTGTTTACACGAACTCACTAGTGAATGTGAAGTACATGTTACCCAATCGTGATCATGTCAAGGGGAAGTGTGTTAGATATATCCAAATACCATCGACAAGTGCAACCATGGAGTGTAGTAATGTGGGCAGCATCTCCTTGGTGAGAACCCAAAAATCCTACCAGCGAAGGAAACGTCCTCTACTAGATTCGTCATCATCTATGTCATCTGTGACTACCTTGCCCTAAAAGAGGGCATGGTCATGCTATCCGAACATGCCTCCGTGGTCACCAATGTATACTTCGTTCACCAACATATACTTCATTCATTCCCTTGGGAATGATGTCTATATGCGTGTTTCCTTATATACAGGAAATGGGTTGCTAGACCGATAGCAAGTTCCCTCTAGTAACACATGCTATATATGCGATAGTTCCATGAGAGACCGAGCATCAAGCTCACTAGGTTACCCTATGGAACTAAAACTCAGGACCCACTCCGTAACCTAAGTTTGCCGAGGACGACTCTTATGGCATCACCATCCCTCAAGGGTCACAAGAAACTACCCCATGATAGAGTGCATAGTGGTGCTAGCTGTCCACTTATCAGACCCTACACTAGAGATAGTGTACATGCACATGCTATTTGCTTAGCCTCACTAGGCATAACATCACGTGCATTTGGTATATACTTCCAAATGAAGATTGCCACCACATGTGAAAGATCCCAATTAGCTACTTGCCACTCACCTCCCAACCTTAAATAGCCCTTGCCCTTGGCAAATCTAGAGTCTTCTCTAAGGTCCAAACACGCCTCATATGGCCACTCTGAGGAGATGGAATGACCTCGAAGACTCGTGCTAGAGCCTTGGCTCCCTCGAGCTCTGGTCCTCTACCTAGCTAGGTTCCTTGACCAAACGCAGGTAGACAAATGGTAGACCATGGAGATCTGAATAAATCTAAGACTCTCTCCCCCCTTTAGAGATCATTGTCCTCAATGATCAAGGAAGGAAAGTGTTTGCAAATCAGAGCTTTTGATTCTCAAGTAGCATCTGCAAGTGGATGGTTGGTCCATGCTACTAAATACTCTGGTATGGAGCGATCCTGTAATTGCCGCTTCCTCTTATCAAGCACTTGAAATGGAACATCTGGTTGAGATGTTCTATCCTCCAAAGCAACTAAACCTTCTATACAATTCTCATCTCGAGAAATGTATGGTCTTAGCCTGCTAACATGAAAAACCGGGTGAACTTTGCAATCATATGGCAATTAAGTGACCCATATACACTTTCCAAAGGGTGACTTTTCTTGCAACAAGTATGCACTTTTGGGATCTTATGATCTATCAAAATTGCTTCAAATTGTATGAAATTTGGTGAGTGTTTAAGAACTTAAGCATCCAATACCATACAAAATTCCATAAGAAATGGCTTTTCCTACATTAAGTTCTGAATACAACAATGTGCAATAGTACCATTCCATTTTTTTTTTTTTTGGGGGGGGGGGGGGGGGGAAGTTCAATGTACTCTAATGATTCCTAAGTATTTGAACCAGTTTTTACCTTTAATTAAAACATTTTGATGGAATTTTATGCATGAACATATGTAGTTACTAGTCATCAATGCAATCCTTCGCAATAAATCATCAATTAGAAGGATGATTTTAGCAAAATGAAATCATCTATAGCTTTCATTGATCTAAAGTCAATCACAAAAGAAAGTGGATCATTGATTCGATTAACTAACAATATTGGCTATGATTTCATTTATAGTATATATTCATTCGTCGTCCTATAATCACCCATTTATAAGGCTATGTGAATCATTAAATGCATAGGAAAATGAAAAAAAAAACTAAAATGAAAGGACATAAGTAAATGCACTTCAATGATTTCTTATGCGTATCTACGGTACATAAAGAACTCATTTATGATATATGAATCTCATAAGGAAGAAATAAATAATTCAAAATCTAATCTATCATAATTGAACAATAACCATAAACATCCTTTCCTTTCCTTTTAATTCATTTTCTATAAGAGTCTAGATATTTATTTTGCTTTATGATTCTAAATCAAGAGGAATCTAAGGAAAATTATCTTCTATGAGATGCAAACATCTCCCATAAGCATCTATGAGAAGATAATGAAGCAACTCAAGCCTCGAGGATTTCTCACAATTCTACTCAGTCAATCCGAAAGCTTTGTACATATGGTCCTTAGTAAGCAAAACCGTCAAACAACCTATCATTAGAAAGATCTCTAATAAGATTTTGAACTTCTTGATTTGGACATTCTTAGCCCAAGTTATGGTCCATTTAGTGAATGTAGGTAATGAAAAATTCTCATAGTCTAATGAAATTCAACCGTGCTTTTTCTCTTCTTGGAGAATTTTTTCCACCTTTGGGCGACAATGCAAGCGGGCTGTGTGGTTGGTTGGAGTTGCTTGCCGGTTGAAGCAAGAATAGCTTTTGGACGAGCTCCTCCACCTGCACACGAACCGAGACAGACTCCAAATCCCACACGAACAAGATTGGTTCTTTCTTTGTTTTTTGCTCGAAAATTCGAATGCGTGAGCTCCAAGACTTCCCCTCTCAGATGTATTGGCTTCTTTAAGAATTACTTTTCCCCCCTCTCTCTCTCACTCAAGCTTTGATATGAAATGAAAGATCCAAATTAGCCACCAACCACTCACCTCCCAACCTTAAATAGCCCTTGCCCTTTGCATATCAAGAGTCTTCTCTAAGGTCCAAATACTCCTCATATGGCCACACTGAGGAGATGGAATAACCTTGAAGACTAGTGCTAGAGCCTTGGCTCCCCCAAGCTTTGGTCCTTGACTGGCTAGGTTGCTTGACCAAATGCATGTAGACTAATGGTAGACTAACAACATGCATATATTAAGAGCCAAGCACCAATTGCATGGCTACTCATGTATGCTCATCACCTCATATAGAGGATCCAGACATGTGTAATATCCATGTGCCTACCAGTATGGGAATGGCACTAAGTGCGTATCCATGAACACTTTGTATAGAAGATCCCATCATGTAATCGTTCAAAAATACTAGCCTTCCAAGATCAAGGTACAATACTCAAAGGGATGAGTCACATATGTCTGCAAAATCTCATCTTGATCCATATTTACCTTGCCCTAACTTGAAAGTAGTCCATAGTAGTGGAATATCTCCAAATCCTCATCTTTTTGTCCTAGTAACTAGTTATGTAGGTATCCGAAGTCCCATGACTATTGGCTAACCATCTCCTCGATTACTTGATCCCAAACATGGCAATCATATGGAAAGAGAGAGAGCACCCCTCGTAGAACCCAACGAACAACCATCGTATAAGTAACACCCTTCAGGAGTGTATTTCAAAAGGTCCGCCTTAATGTACTCTAATGGAGGTCAGACCGAAATGGGGATCTCCTCAACTAGTATCCAATCCTATGCATTGGATAGGGTCATACAAACTCATAGCCCCCAATGCACCCCAACCTATGTGGCCTCAAGCATCAATGCATCAAAAAGCTGACAACGTACTATAAAAATATAGATCCTGTGCTGTTCGAGTATCAAAAAATATTGATAAACTCCACTATCCAATACGGATTTGAACCATGCTTGATGCTCTAGTCTCTTTCATCAACAGAATCAAGGTATTCAGAGACAAACTCAATCTCTGGTGGTCATGCCAAAACACATGGTTGGCCAAAAAGATAAGTGGATCCAACACTTGAATGATAAGTGTATCCAACAACAGTGCACTACTCGTCCTAGTCCTCCATCCCTCATGATGTCTAAGCTCGAACTCCAAAAGCACACGTTCTCTTTTGCATAAACATCCTAAGTCCACCCATCAATGGTTACCTAGTGAACCTATGATAGAGTGGGTCCATATCATGTGACAATAGGGACCAAATGATGCTCTTTGATTCGAACAACAAAAATAGAAAAGAATGCAATGAAATGCATGGATGCTTCAAAAAAATCAAACCAAAATAATGCTATCAAGCATAAACACACCATGGATGCACCTCTCTCTAGGATTGATCGAGGAAGCAAATTCCTCAATCACATGATAAATACCCTCACATGACTATTGTGGATTGTAATCCTCCTTATAAGGAAGATGTCGTCGGTCACACAACATAGAGAGTAAGTCCTTTATCATATGGAAAAAACTGACATGCATCATTGGAAAAAAATCTCTTTCACCAAGCCCTCTCCATATGTGATCATGGAGAACCAATACCCTCTATCTTGTCGTTATCATTGATAAGCATCTTCCACCATACTTGCAAGACAAACATTTGTAGAGTTTTCACTCGCGAGTAGCCTCATGGCGTGACAAGAATCATCTCTATTGCCTGTGATCCACTCTATGGAAGTTCTCTCCAAAGTCTAGTGCTTACAGATATGGAGGTCGATAATATATACTACTTCCAATGTCATCCACCAATCCCTAGACTCATATCCAAATCACCTACAATGATCAATGAGCGAGGAACCGACAACCACATAGGAGTATGGATACTACATGTGTCAAAGATCGGCACGATGATCCTACAAGCTTGTCTCATATCTATGAGGCCTTAAGGATCCATCCTAGATCAATCCAATTGTTTTTGGTTACCAAAAAGATCCTTGGAGAATATCCATCATCTTAGAGATACACATCATCTATGTGACCTTGAGGTAGACGACTCTCTCTCTCTCTCTCCATCATGTAGCAAGCATGTCTCTCTTCAATCGCACCACAAGGGAGACGATTGTCTCTCCAGCTCGTAGCAAGCCGATCATCGTGGAGGTGGTTGGTATACCACTGAAGGGACACTAGATTATACCTGGTCCTCTATTGACCACTAGTAGTTAAGTGTTAATGCCTTCCACAAAGGCTTTAGATCTTTGTAGGCATAGCCCTCAACAAAGATCCTCTCGGCTATCTAGTTGCAGTCAGACCATGGTAGGCACCTCCCTACCAAAGGTCTCGTGAGATTGTCAGAGTAACACCCTGAGCAATCGAATGCATTTCCGAAGTCACCCCTAGTGGTACTGTAGAGCATCCCCAAGAGGAATGCCCTCTCAAGCAGTTACCACGACATATCCTCGACATGATCTAATGGATCCTTGAGGTCTTGGGTCCATGCCCATAATCCTTGAATTCTAGAACAGCCAAGCGACTACCCTTTTTCTCATGCCTCTATTGGTGGAAGCATGTGCAAGGCCCACAATCAATATAGAGAGAAAGAGAAAATAGAGACATGATTGAGAATAGACAACGCAAGAGAGAGGGAAAAGGAGCCATGCTCCATACATGATCATTACATTCCATGATGAAGTACATGAAGTTACAAGATAGCATAAGGAATTTACAAGATATAGAAGCTGTTCATAACTCTCCAAAGCTGAAGATGATCTCCTTCAAATAGACAAGCTTCAAGCTGCTGTACACCTTGAAAATGATGAACACACAACTCCACTCTCCAAGTTGAAGGGAACACTCTCTCCAACAAAAGTTCAAGACGAGCTACAAGTAGTGATAGTTTTAGTGTCAAATAACTGGTCTTTATATATGTTTTGATGTGCCTTGTTGTCCAAGTCTAACTAAAGCAAAAAAACAGGGGGAAATCTAACTTTCAGATATCCTGATGTGTTTTCGACTTTGAAATTCGGAAGATGTTTTTTTGGCTTTTTTAAGCTGCTCTTGAAGTGTCATGTGGTAGAACATCTACCATTGGATCATATTCTATATATGATTTTGACAAGTGTTACATTGCATTTCATATAAATTATGCTTTTCACACCTAATCATAGGGTTTGATTTTTGACCTAGCTACACATGCCAAATACCTGAGTGTTTCATAGCAATAGATAACTCTCAATGAGTACTATCACAATATGTAATAAAAGTTTTAGTCAAAATTTGACCATTTTGACCAGTTCAACCAGTCCTTTGACCAAGCTTTGACCATTCATAAAATTGAGTGATTTAAACGTGCAGGTGGGGTCCGTAGTGGAAGGTTGCCCCTTTCAGAAATGTTTTCTAACATGGGTGAAGAAAAGCATATTGCTTAAGCATCATCTTTGCCAGGCACCTGCCTGTTTGGAGAGGTACATAACAGCTTTGAAGTTAGAAAAGGATCTCCCAAGACAAGAAAAGAGGGGCACGCACCTCTTCTTTATGTGAGAGATATTTCTCTCAAGCTGCACCTCTGTAACCTCCCCTCAAATGAGGGCACTCAAGGCAAAGCAAAGCACTGCCTTAGCACCGACTGTAATTATCAAGAATACTTCACCTATTTTGCTGCCCCATCTTGGGTTGAGAGAAAAATCAAGTGCCGTCACAAGGCAAAGAGAAGCTCTGCCCTAAAATAGATATGAGTTGAAATGCTTCCTTTCCCTTCTCTGCACATAGGCTGCACCTCCCACTTTTGGGGATCAGCCACCCACGACAAAGAGTGCTGCTGCTGCAATTATGGGGGTAGAGAGGTGAAAGGGTCAAGGTACAGCCTCCCCCCATTGGCTGCCTATTGCCATCGTCCCCTTCCTTCCTGGGTAGGTGGGTGGTCACTGGTGATGGCATGGCAAACATCCATGGAGATATTGACAAAAAACAGCACCTATCAATTTGGGAGAGAAATCGAGGCTACCTGAAGATCTCCTTCCTAGCCACCCGTTTGCATGTGCTGCCCGAGCTTCTCTTGTTGGATGCGCATTGCATTGCATACCACCTCCAACACGCTGTTGAGAAACCTGTCAAGCTGAGCCATCCCGACTCCATGAGCTCTGGTGGTTTTGTGCACATTGCCATGGCTCGTTTTTCCTTGCAGGATGAGGCTTTGATACGAATCTTAGATCCTGCCAGGATCAGCCCTGTGACGCAAGACATGACACAAGCCATATTCACAAACATAGAAAGGTGGACATCAAATTCACCTCCCAGCCATAGGGTCCACAATGGCTCACCCCCGAGCCTGGGAGCCTGCAACCAAGCGGGTGTCAGCCCTCTCAAGGTCTGTGGAGGGCTCCAAGAACCTCATGAGAGGAATGAATAACAAATGAGCAGGTGGATCCTATTTATAGTCTCTTTTAGGGAGATGGCCCAGTTCACACTGGAGTGCAGGTGCTCCACACTTGGCCAGACACTTTAATTACAGGTACCCGTCATTGATGTCCTTTGCCTCCCCCCCCCAAAAAAAAGGAAGAGGAAAGGAAGTATATTCATTGTCATCAAAGAAACTTGTGTTTGAACTTTGGCCAAGTGTTGCACCCTGTGTTATTTATGCCTAATTATAATTATGTGGTTTTTACTGTAACCAGTACAGGAGTATGGTGTATTAGTCCTCATGCTTTTTGATTTAAAAAATATGAATATTTATTTTATCTGTTTTGTGATTGTATTCATATAGAAAACAATTCTTAAATTTTTTTTTTTTTTGGTGTGCAGGTCAGGTAATCCTTGTTTTTTTCTTTTTTGGGGAAGGGGAAAAAGGGGTGAGAGGGGGGCCAGGAAGGACAGAAAGGGCAGTAGAATGGCACCAAATAAAGTAGCTAAATTTACTGAGGTTTATTTGTTTGCCGAGCTGTTCTCATCTAATTCATATGTTAATATTTCTGCAGTCTGTTGCCATGCTTCAGAATTTGCGAGTCAAATGGAAGGTGAAGGGCCCTTTTCTTGTGGTAGCACCAGTTTCGACTCTAGGTCATTGGCAAAGAGAAATTGAGTCACTTACGGACATGAACTGTTTGGTTTATGCTGGAAGTATGGATGATCGGAATGTTATCAAGGAGTATGATTTCTACACCACTTCTAAGAGCACTGACTTAAAGTTCAATGTGAGTTGTGCCTGATGCTTGCGTTTAAGTATAACTATACAAAAATTAGCTCATTATCACTGACAATTTTTTACAACTTCAGGTTCTAATCACTGGTTTTGAGGTTTTAATGAAAGATCATTACTTCTTGTCCAAACAAGAGTGGCAATATATCATTGTCGATGAGGCCCACAGGTTTACATTGGTTAACTTTTATTCTTGACATTCAAAGCTTATTTGTTGCAACTTATTTGATTTAAAGCCGATTGTGTTTCACAGACTAAAATCAAAAGGCTCAAAGACATCACGTACTCTGAAGGAAATGTCAGTCAAGAAGGGTGGCTTGCTACTTTTGACAGGCACTCCGGTGCAGAACAATACAAAAGAGATTTTGTAACCTCTCTCCCCCCACCCTACCCCTTCTTCTTGTCTTTCTTTCTTTCCCTCTGTGTGTCACTCATGTGAGACGCACTCACAAAATAAGGATTATTTCGTTTTTCATGTTATGAATTAAAAAAGAATCTTACAAAATCCATTTTCGTAATATTCTGAGGTTAAAAAACCCCTCATGGTCAACATGAAGTACATGAGCTAAGGAAAACTCTCCCATCCAGTGTAAAAAGAAACAAGAGCAGGAACGAATTCAAAATTTTCTGGCTCAATGAGAGGTGGAACAATGAAATCATGTTCAGGAGTTGGGCATCAATCTTACCATCAATTTTAATAAAGCACTGCATTCTACGAAAGCAACTCTTTGTTGAAATATTCAAGCACTTCCATGGATGAAAACTGCGTGAAAAAGATCCTTGCATGGTAATGTGGGGATTCTGGGAACAATGAGATTTGCTTCATTATCAAGGCATCAGTCTTCATTACAGTCCTCACAAAGGCTCAAGTCCTCACTATGAAATCTTTAAATCCTTCCATGGATGATATCATTGTGAATATTATTCTTTCATCTGAATGGAGAGTCTTTCTGAAATATAAGGCTCATGCAGTAGTCATGTTGTCATTGTAGCTAGTCAGCTGGTTTTTCCTCTTTTCTTTGATTTTGATGGGTTTATAGGTGACTTGCACTTGTATTTATGAATTTGGCTTGGACCAGGAGCAGTCGTGCATCACTTTGGGTAATTCAAGATTAAGAATCTGAGATCAACTTGTTTCCTTTTACAACTCTTCAATTAAAGCAATCAAGGAAGAGGCTGCTTAGTCTGGTTTGATGACATATAGCCTTGGAACCTATGGGCTGATGCAATACCTTGATGTACATATTTTCATTTGTTGTGAAGCTGCTGTAAGAATTAATTTGGAAAAATATACCTGCGCCGTAATATAAAATATCACAAATGATTTACTTTCTCTTTATGCCTGGATGTCATCAACTCTTAGTTTTTATTGCTTAATCTGATTGCTGGAATTTGCATTCCCTGTCATTTTCTCTTCATTTGCTGCATTGAATATCTCTTTATCTAGAAAAGGTGAAGGGGTGTCTCAACAATATATGCACTGTTCTCTGATATGATCCTAGTTCATGCAGATCCCAAATCTATGGCACTCAATTTTGATGTGTTCTGTTCTTTAGAAGTCACAGAATATCACTCTAGTAAAGTTTCCTGCCAGATAACTAACATTTTGGTTTTGATATATTGTGATGAGTTTTTGCAGTAGCCTCCTAAACATCTTAGATTCTGACAAGTTCAATTCAGAGGAAGAGTTTATGGAGAAGTATGGCGACATTAAAAATGTAGAGCAGGTGTGTAAAGTCACTAAACAGTGGATGCCTTTGTACATTTTTTTTTTTAGTAATACATCAATCTTGTTTTTCGTTCAAAAAGGAAAGAATTGCAACTTTTCAGTCTCCTTTATTTCTCTTATCCTTTTTTGGGAAGGTTGAATGTATTTTTGAACTATCAGATATCTGACATATAATAAGTGAACTATGTAATGCTTTTTGTGAAGGTGAGAGATTTGCAAGAAAATGTTTTGAAACCACGGCTTCTTAGGCGTATGAAAGAGGATGTCGAAAAGAGTATTCCTTTGAAAGAGGAGGTAATCACATGTTACATGCATAATTTTCTGCAAACCCGTTGGCTGAAATTTGAAGGTTTTTCTTTGTTTTTAAAAAGACTATCATCTGGGTTGAACTCACCAAGGATCAACGGAATTATTATAAAGCAATTTATGAGAACAGAATATCGGATCTATTGAAGGGTTCTCAGAGCAGTAACATTCCCAATCTTCGGAATGTGGTATGCTTCAAACTGGATTTTTTAACGAAATAAACACTAGGTTTCAGATCAACTATGATTTGCGACTAAAATTGCATTGATTCTTTGTATATTGAATGGAGGCAATGGAACTACGGAAACTATGCAATCATCCTTTCCTGTGTGATGGGTTAGAAGAGCATTTGGCATCCAAAAATGGGCAGAAGGTTCAGGAGGTATATTATATCTGTCATCTATGTTATGTGGTTTGGAAATATTGACAGCAGAGATCTTTGATGGAGTTTCGTACTTGTGTAAGCATTTGTTATTTTTGGTGCAAGGTTGCTGTTTGAAAGAATATCTTTTGGGTTATTCAACATATAGTTAGCAATTTCACTGAAATGAAAGGGCTTGGTTAACTTCAGACACATGTTTATTTTCTTTATTCTTGGGTTGTGTTTGTTGTTGTTTTTCGACTGTAGAGACAACAAGGTTCTGGTGACATTCTTTGCCAAGGCTCTGGGAAAATGTTACTACTAGACAAGCTGCTTCCCATGCTAAAAGATGCTGGACGACGTGTCTTGATATTCTCTCAAGTAAAGTTTCCTTCAGCATAGCTGTTTAGTTAATCTTTAGTCTGTAGATTTATCTTTGAGTTACAGTTTTCTTTCCATAGTTCACATTGATGTTAGACCTCCTGGAGGACTACTTGAATGCAAAAAAATACTCTTATGAACGGATTGATGGGAAGATACGAGGATCTGACCGCCAGGTTCAACACAGTATCAGTGAAATGGTAGTCTTTGCCACATTGACATTACATTCATTTCTAATATGTTCTCCAATCCGCAGGCTGCTATTGATAGGTACTCTGCCACTGGTAGTGAAACATTTGTTTTCTTATTGAGCACCAGGGCTGGGGGTCTTGGAATCACATTGACAGCTGTAAGGCTTTTGAAATCAATCGCTATATTTATTCAATTAATTTAATCTTCTTTACTCCTCCTCAACATTGACTTTTTTCCCTTGAAATGAAAGGCTCTATCTGATTCATGATGTGTCTTCCAATGGCTAGGAATGTATTAAATAGTTTATGTGGATTATCAAATAATCATCTATTCTTTTTTTCCTTTTATTTTTG
This sequence comes from Ceratopteris richardii, assembly GCA_020310875.1. Classification (NCBI taxonomy): domain Eukaryota; kingdom Viridiplantae; phylum Streptophyta; class Polypodiopsida; order Polypodiales; family Pteridaceae; genus Ceratopteris; species Ceratopteris richardii. The sequence continues at coordinate 50,654,056 of CM035408.1, forward strand.
AAGCCTAAACTTTTTACTTCATCATGCAGGCAGATACATGTGTTATTTATGATTCTGACTGGAATCCACAGAATGACTTGCAGGCGATGGCTCGCTGCCACAGGTACCTAATTATAGATTATAGGTTCATGTGTACCTATCATTATGTTGAAAGTACTGTCTTCTTACATCAAGTTTCCATTTTGCAGAATCGGTCAAACAAAGGATGTAAAAATTTATAGGTTGATAACCAGGAATACATATGAACAGCATCTTTTTGAATGCTCATCACGAAAATATGGACTTGATGAGGCTATACTTGGAAACTTTTTAGGCTCAAACATGGAGACTGAGCACACCAAAAATATCGAGATTCTGCTAAAGCGTGGGGCGTATGACATGTTAAAGGTGAGTGCAATAAACACAGTATGCTCAAATGCTTTTCATATGTATGTTTGGCTGTACACCTAAGTTTCATGCACGACTTTTGTGAGCTTGGTCCTGAAATAGAAAGAATCTCCCTTGACAACATGCTTTCCATAACAGGAAGATGGTGAAGCTGAGGCAGCAGCGTTTCATGCACAGAACATCGACCAAATTTTGGAGCAACGAACACAGCAGCGTGTGATTGGGGGGTCAGTACAATGGACTGTCCGTTTAAGTTTATTGTGTCTTTTGTACTTATTGTTTAAAAAGTAAATTTTGCCATGTTGTAACTTCAGTCGTGCCAACAACACCTTTTCGGTTGCAACTTTTGTTTCCAACGTAGAAGCTGAGCCAGAGGACAGTCATGATTCAGAAAAGGATCCTATAGCCAATACGGATTCATCACATTTCTGGCAAGAACTCCTTCCTGAAGCTTATCAATTATCACTTGCTTCTGAAAAGCCCAAGGCCGTCATCTCACAAGGAACAAGAAGGAGAGCACAAGTTAATTACAAGGAAAGAAAGGAGTTTTCAGATGATGAAGGCTCTTCAGAAGAAGAAATCAAATCAGAAAGCAAGAAACGTACCTCAGCTAGTAGGCGTGACAGGGATTTCTTTGTAGAAGATGGTTTAAAGCAATGGACAGAGAAGGAAGTCAAACGTCTCGAAACCCGATTAATTATGCTTGGGAAGGGGCGAGAAGGTAACAAACTTGTCTTTCTTTAACTTGTGCACATGCAGGGATGCACCGGGTGGGAATAATCTAATCTTTAGAGTTTTTACTTGTGTTTTAAGAGCAACTCATGATTGAAGCTGAACTAGAGCACCACGGAATATCAGAAGTGCAACAAGCTGTAGATGTTCTTGTTAGGCTCTTCCAGTTCTTTGAGGAAAAAGAGAGGAGGTCCACAATAGTGAAAGGAACAGAGGTGAAGAACAAAGAATCAGATATCTTACCAACCAAATTTGATGGCGTCAGTAATCAGCCACAGGACTTGAAAAAGATAACAGATACATTAGCTCAGTATGCCCAAGACAGTGACTGGCCGAAAATACCACCATTCATTCAAAAAGCACTTACTTCTCCATATTTCTTGCTACGTATTCAGAAGAATGCTTCCAGGTGAATATCTTGCATTTTATCTCGTTGCATCATTCTATTCTGAATTAGAATGCTAAATTTATTGATATATACAATCAGAATGTCATACGTGAGTAATGCCTAAGTAAATACCTAACATGCATCAATGTCAAACTGAGAAATAAGTCTTATTTGAGCATACTACTTCCTATTCAAATGACTTAAAAGGCTAATTTGACACACTCAAGAAGGAGATATGTTTCAAGTTTAATGAAAAAAGGGCATGTACAACATGGACCGTTTACATTCATGCTTCTATTTTATTATGTTTTGCAGTTGCAGATGGATACATGCATGATTGATAGTACGGATTAACGATGTATGCTTGATTTTCTTCGAGCTACAATATTTTTGCGTCCTAATTGTTGATTGTGCTGCTGAAGTAGAATGCATCCATAGCATGCAAGAACTAAAGAAATAGAAAAAGACTGCATTGAAATGCATAGATGCTGCAAAATCGGACCAAAATGGTGTGTAAAAAATGCTGCAAAGTAAACATGCACCAAGGGTGCACACTCCTAGAACCTATAGAGGAATGAAATTCCTCAATCCCATGACAACTACGCTCATGCGACTATTGAGGAGCGTAATCCCTGTCATATGAAAGATGTCATTGGTGACTCAACTCAAGAGATTAAGATTTTTATCACATGGAAGAACCCAGGTCCCACTAGTGGTCATGGAGAAAAAAAATCCTCTCTCACATAGCCATCTCCGTTTGTGATCATATAGAAGCTCTATCCCTTGTCTTGTTGCAAGCACTAGCAAATCACTACGACCACAAGAACATGTGCAAAGGTTCCTCCCTAGGTAGCTGGGAATCATCCTTCGTGCTTTGATCCATCCTATGGATGCTCTCTCCAAAATCAAGTGCCCAAGGATACGGAGGCTTGTAATACATATCACCAGCTCAATTATCATCCACGAATCCTTGAGCTGGTATCCAAATCATCTACAATTATCATCGAAAGAGGAACAAATATAACCACTTAGGGTTACAAACACTACAAGTGTTGGCAATGATTCACACAATGATCCATGAGTATTAAGGAGGTCTTACTCCGATAAGGCCATAAGGATCTCTTGTGGATCAATGCGACGAACATGGATCTCCAAAAACATCCTCTTAGAATACCCTTAAGTCCAAGAGATACACATCATCCATATGACCTCTACTTACACTAAAACTGGCCTATTGACTTTAAAAGGGTAGTAATATGATTAATCTTCAACGCTTTCACCAAATATTGGTCGCCTATTTTACTTGCACTTGTGGACACAAACACAGAAATAAAATATAGGAAGCTAGAATGCTCCTGCAACTGATATTGACACCTTATTGCCCCCAAAGGTTGGTGTTCCTTGCGGGTTTTCTTATAATAATATTATCAAATTGAATACAAGCTTGCTAAAGTTTACAAGCTGTCGAAGAATTTCATCACGCTGAAAATCTCTGCTTTATTTCACTCCTAAACACTTGCACAAGGTCCTCCAAACTTTCTTGAAACTACTAGAGCATCAATTTGTCAATTTGGAGACCAAAACACAGAAGGTTGTAAATCTATGTCGAGCACTCTGTTTTGCGTGCCGTTTGTTCCTAAACATAGCTTATGTCTCTTGCACCTTTTTTTGGATACTTGCTCCAAAATTTCCCCAAGATTTCTTTCGAGAAATCTAAGAAAAATAGAGTTTCTAGCACATGCACATGTTTTGGATTAGCAATTAGCTACTCCGGTACCTGTTCAAGAGGTTCTTGTCTCAGCAATGGAGCATAAACCCACAATTTTGTACATTCAATTGAAGAGCCCTTGAGCGGGGCCTCGCATTCATGTAATTAGAGAGAGAAAGGGGGTCAGTGAGCGCCAAACATCACTGTACATAGATCATGGGAGAAGATAAGCTTTCCATTAAAGTAACATGAAAATCCACTTAGAATGAGCATGAAGGAAGGCATTCTCTAAATATCCTCTCTCAATTTCATGGGAGAAGATAAGCTTTTCATTAAAGTTTGAAACATGAAAATCCACTTAGAATGAGCATGAAAGAAGGCATTTTCTAAATATCCACTCCCAATTCGACTTTATCTGGCAGATAGATTTCTTGCATTCGCGACACTTTGAAGCTTTTTAAGTCATTTCCTCTCAAAAATGCTTAGTTCTAAAAATATCTCAATCCGTTGAGAATTTGACATGCCTTCTTTGGAGAAAATGACATGAACACTTTTCACCTTCCAAAAATAGCAAGTCCCTAAAATTTAGGAGATGCAAGCATTGTGTTCCCACTGGTGCAGATACCAACTTTGAACACTAGCATTACATACCAAAATGCAATGTATTCCATGAAATCATGACTCTTCATTAGGTGACACCAGCCATTGGTGTGCATCTGCTCTACTGGCCGAGATGAACATCCCAACACCATTAACTCCTCCAAACTCAGTACGTAACCCATCTGGCATTTGTCAAACTCTAGGTCTGTCATACCAAAGCTCATAACAACCATCAATCAAGTGTTCAAGTGGTTGACCTTAACTTACTATGCAATTGTCTCTGCTATTCCAAGAGCTTCTGGGTGAAATCAACCATAGCAAAAAGAAAGAAAAACCAAAAAGAAAGTATCTATATTAAATATATACAAGTAGAGCCAAAAAAAAGCAAAAATATCACCTCCTAGTGACATACTCTCCTCTTGAAATAGAGCAAGCTACCTCGATTGCATAACACTCATGCTACATATGACATAGGGCGATAGCAAGGTTTCCTAAGCTATTTGTGTCATCGCATGAAACATGCCACAAGTGACACCAATTGATAGTATGAAAACTCGAATAGTATTTGTGCCACCGCATGTTGAGCTTCATATACATGTTTCCGGAAAGTGACTATCGAGTGTGTAACATGAAGCCATGCTACCACTGTCACACATGCACAATATAACAGAAGTGTCGCAGGTACAACTTCTTGGAGCACTAAATCTGAGAAGCAATCAAAATAGCATAAACATGAACTACTTTGTTTTCATGAAAGAAGTTCACAATTGGATGGTCGAGTCATTTTCAATGCAATGTAGGTTCTAGCTTGAAAGCCTCGAGATAGAGTTGCAACAATTGAGGTGAAGTCTCTAGTTCAACCTCTTCCATCCACTTGGCATCCATTGGTGAATAGTTCTTGAACTTCACCAAATAGTGTCTAGCAACCTTTCCTCTCACTTTTCGATCTTTATGTGCTAGTATTTGTTCAGCAACTAGGATTTCATCCAATTCCTCTACCTCAGGTTGTTCCTCTTGTACCATATCCTTTGGCACATCAACGACAAACGGCTTGAGTAGGCTTACATGGAATACATTATGAATCTTCTAGCTTTCAGGCAATTTCAGCCTATATGCTACATCATTGATCTTTTCCAAGACTTGAAAAGGGCCATAGTAGTGCATGAAACTCAACTAGAACCTTGTGTCTCAATGGTTTAGTAACACATAATCTTCCGTACGGTGTACACCCTAGTGAAATCTTCAACATCAGCATGTTATGCTTTCATATCATCAAGCTCATGATGATACGGAATGGATACAACTGAAATATGTGGCTTCCTCGATAGCATCAGCCACAATATTCTTTTTGCCGTCCACATGTAAAATTTGAAAGTGGAACATGGACAAAAAGTTTGCCCATCGGAGGTGCTTTTCTGACAACTTAGCTTGTGTAAAGAAGTAGGTTTGATGATTTGTTTGGACAACAAAATGAGCCCCTAGTAGGTAATGCTTCCAGTTGCTAAGCACATGAATAACAACCAGAAATTCTTTTTCATAGATTTGCATGGTCCTCTCTAATCCTTGCAATATTCTACTCTCATAAGCTATGACATGGCCATCTTGCATCAATACAGCTTCAATGCTTCTTCCACATGCATCGCATTGAACCACAAATGACTTTCTAAGATTTATAAAGATGAGTATCGGATCAGAGGTCAATTTTTCTTTCAAAAGATTGAAAGCTGAAATTTCTTTATGGCTCTACCTAAATGCAACATCGTTCTTTTGTAATGCATGTAAAGGTGAGGCAATTTCAGCAAAGTGGCGTATGAACCTCATGTAGTAAGAACATAGACCTAAAAAGCTCTTGATATCATGTACAATTTTTAGTTCTAGCCATTATTAATTGCCTCTACCTTAGCTGGATCCATTCTGACACCATCTTTTGACACAATATGTCCAAGAAAATGAATTTGATCTAAATTGGTCGTGAGTCATAGCTCGGAGTCATCACTCATTACATGTCTTACTCACAGTGGGTTTAGATAATATATCACCATTTGAAAGTTGAAAGTTCTAACTTTTAATTTATAACTTCTAGCATAATACATCAATATTCACGATTCATAACATTCAACATCATAACATTTAACATCATAACATTTAGCAACATCATTCATGATTCATAACATTTAAGTTTTAACATGTTACATCCATCAATTATCATTCAATGATCATATTACATAACATTTGGCACGATACATATTATATCATAATTGATAAGATTTAACATCAATAATCATAACATCATCATCTAACTAACACCTAAGTTGACTTAACTTTCTAAGTTTTTAACTTTTAACATTAAACATCATGATTCATAACATAACATTTAACAATGTAACTTCATACATGAATGATGAATCATGATACACCATACATGTCACGACTCACATGATCATATGATCATTGATACATCAAAATAAAAACATAGAGAATCACTTTGACAATTCACAAATCATATGAGTCATGGCATAAATCGTAAGTGGTAAATGATAAATACGAAGTCAGACTCACAAGTGATAAGTGTCCACTGTCATTACAATAGTAAATACATATCATGAAATGTCAAATGTCAAACACTTAAATGTCAATAATCAAAGTCTGTCACTTTGACATGGTGTAAGATGACAAATCATCACCATCACCACCATCATCACCACCATCATCATCATCATCATCATCAGCATCATCATCCCTAGTAGTAGTGGTATGTGGTCGGTTGCTACTGGATGTGCCACCACCACCGCTAGGTCCTATACGTTTGCAAGATGATCTGGTATCATAGGTAAGGCCAACTCATGGACCATGCTACACCATAATATATAAGACGAGATCCTCTAGAGGAATACTAGAATGTCTCTTACTTTCTCTATATCTACTACATCCACGTTGACCTCCCTCGCATCTCTTGTATGGCCGCCACTCTCCAAGAGTCGCAAGTCGCAGTGGCAATAAACTAGCCACTCCAATTGCACTGTAGATAATATGTTCCTCTTCTTTGTATGGAAGAGGGTCCATGTGCTCCAATCCCTTACATAAGGACTTACGCCGCAATCCTTTGAAAAGATACGAATAGCTAACTCTCTGTGCGTATCATATAACATAATTCAAAAAATAATTAGTACATAAATTATAATACATATTTAGCACATGTCACACTAAAGAGTCAAGACTGTTGACTTAGTACTTACCAACTGAGGAGGGCTGGCACCGTACATCACCCACTAGAATACGAACCGTAATTGAGCAAACCTCAAGCAAGCTGTATCCTTTCCAAAATGGCCACCACCATTTTGGAATACCAAGAGCTATCTCTCCAATTGAAGTTGCAACTTTACATGAGATGGATAAAGCCTATGTATATATGTGTTCCATGCACTCAAGAGCTTCTCATCCACGATGGATTGCTTAGATCTCCAAAAGGGATGCAATAAGTGTGCCATCCCATGGATCGGGCGATGAAACCAATCCATCGGTGTCTCCACATAGCTTTTTGCGCAATCATATAGACAAGAAAATTATAAAATTTTAGAAACTGATTTTTAAGATAATAAGAGCTTTAAGTGTCAAAATTTCAAAGTAACAAGTAGTAACTTAATAAATACCTGTCCAATGTCAAGTGTGGGCAATGTGAAAGGGACTAGCCGACTTGATCCATGAACTCGTAGACGAGTCCCAATGTACTCCCCTCCATATCAACTATGTAAAGAACAAAATATAATGGATGTATGGCACACACGAGTGCCTCTACATCCTTCCAAAAAGAATCTAACAAACATGTAATCTGTACAAAATTGGCTCTGGGGTAGTGTGTCCATCCCGGGCACTCTGTAGATGTTTGCCGCACCTGAAGTTGTCTCTCCATCACTATGCACATGTAAGAGAATCTGGTCTTTACAGGCTATAGTATATCCAAGTCACGGAATGATTTGAAAATAACTAATAGTTCATAAAGAGACCACCTCATGGCAAGTGGGAAAAATAGAATGAATCCAAGGGATCCTTCCAAGATCCTCTATCAAAAGATCAATGCTTTTTGTGGCATGGGTTTCACACAATGGAGGGAAACTCTGCCTCTAACAATTTTCCCATGGCCACACAGTTATTCCCATTGTCGGTAATGACATGCACAACATTCTTTTGACTTACATTAAAAATAGCCTAGCGGATATGACCATATAGAAACTCACTTGTGAGACACGAAAATTACACCAAATCAGCCATAGATGAAAAGACTTCACATTTACTATGCAACAATTTACTATGCAACAATTTTCATGAATGCACATGCCACATTGCATGGATGATGATAGACCGTAATAGGTACATAGATGATAGATGATAGTACATACTACTGTCTACATACATATTACATATTTCAATATACATGCAATTTGCATGTGCCATGTACATACGTAATACATATATGTGGCATATCATATATGCAAATGCATATCTTAAAATTGAAACTTGAAATTGCAGCTATAGTATGTTATATACATTCCATTTTTTGATGTTTGTCCATCCATCACACATAATAGTGCATCCATACTTCTCCCATGTGCCTTTCATGGGCTCTAACTTCTCCTCCTCATATGAAGGACCGCTCATCGATATCCCAATGTGCTCACTAACTCCATGGCTTCCTTCCATGCAGGTGTGCATGCAACATTAAAAGAGAGGCCACATTGTATGAAAAGCTTCATTATACCTTCTTTGGCCTCAAGCTCAAGTTGCCTTTGGAAACTCGCACCTACGGATGTCGAAGAAAGTGATCCTCGAGCTTCCTTCATCGGTGATCGAGTCTCATCCTCAAGATGGATGGTATCATCTCATGTTCATCATTCCCTCCACTAGAGGATCCCTTATGGTGACTAGTGACAATGTTGAATGTCACGTGTAAGTTGAGAGCTCTTAGCTAAGTAGTAAGTACTCTCTCTCTCTCTCTCATCTCTATAGGTTGCTAAGGGACAGTTTACACACAGAGCAGGTGTCAGTGAAGTTAAGAAGAGGAAATATGTGAAATGTCCTCACATGCGAGCTTGTTTCGGGCTCAAGGGGGAGGGCAAAAAAAAGTTGTCTGGAACGCAATGCGTTACATATGTCGGAACCCAACACTGTTGCGTTGCGCAATGTTGCAAACGCTACGTTGTTGTGTTGCGCAATGTTGCAAACGCTATGCAATGTGTTGCATTGCAACTATGGTCCCATTTCATCAGCATGAATACCTAACTTGGCTGCTAGTTTTGGAGTACTAAAGTTTGCCTGAGCTCTTGGATCAAAGAATATCAACACTGATTGATCTCTGACCCTACCCAAAGCTTTGCGTAATTCGGTCACATCCGAACTTGGTTGATCACCCAGCATATCTGGCACTAAACTTGCCATAGGCTTTAACTTCTTGCCTTGGTATCTTCAGCATCATTAAAGTCAGCTCGCCTCTTCCTTTGTGGACAAAAAGATGCAAAATGCGTTGTCTGTTCACATCTGAAACATTTCCCTACATCCTTCAAAGCTAAATCTCTCCTTAAATGACTTGCGAGTTGGGGAATTTGGCTGATTTTTGTCTTGAACATTTGAAGATTTCACAAACTTTTTATTTTGCCATGGTTTCCAACCCGTTTCTTTGTAGAAAAAGACTTTTCAGAAGTGAACTTTTTAGCTGAAAACTCCCTTTTGCTTCCCTTGAATCCGCTTGTCTTACCCAACAGCCAATGCATTAGTTGTGCTTGCATTCTCAATGAGTTGGGTAATTGTGGACACTTGCAGTTTGGTACAATAATCCCTAATTTTCCTTGGGCAGCCCGCAACAATACTTCTCTATGTGTTTTGACAATGATATGACCTTGTAGGAGCTTATTGGAAGTAACGCTTCATAAAATTTCTTGTTCTATTCCTCAAGGTCTTCACATTTTGATGCATCCAACCTATGACATCTACCTCAAAGGTGTTTGTTAGCCAGGCAAACAAAAATAGTTGTTTAAATTGGACCCATGTAGAAGATACTTGCCCTTGCATTAACAATGTGGTCCACCATTGTAACACATTTCCTTTCAAGAACATGGTTGCTTTTCGCACCTTCGATGACTGTGAAAGCTGCATTAAATTGTTGGATAAAGGTAAGGACTTTCATTCTATCCTTTGTACCATTAAAGGTATCAAACTTCACGGCTGCACCTCCCTCTTTGTAATCCTTTATCTTCCCAGGTGTGAACTGATCAAAGTTAGGTGCTTGTAACATAGGTGCTTGGATAGGAATCGTTCCACCTTGGAATCTTGGTTGTGTTCCAATGTTTGCATACATTGGGTTGTTGCAATTAGCATGCATCTTTCTAAACACATTCCATGGCACATACTTTTGAAAACTTGTAGGTTGACCTGCCATTGTCTGAAACACGGAACCACCTCCAGAATAACCATGGTGCATCGTGGGTGGTGGGAAAACCTGTTGCCTTGTCTGGAAACTACTTTCGTGTGCGTTTGAACCAATATTCAGTTGTTGTGAGGTGGATGGCTGAATTGACATGGCTTGCAAGACAGGCATTTCAGCGATCCGGTCATGATCAACAGGAAGTTGCCTTGAAGTCTCCCTAAAATCCACACCATGTATAACTTGTGCCTTAGCTTGAATAGGCTCTTGAAGATGTGTTTGTTTCCCAACTTGTTGTGATATTGAAGGAGGTTGCAAAAGCTCCAAGAACTTTGGGTTTTGCATCAGCTGATTCCACATACTCACAACAAATACCAGCTGGGTCCTAAATACATCATCCTCTCACTTCTTCATGTCTGTCCTTTGTCCTTAAGGCACATTCACATCGCTAGGAGGTGAAAAGACGAGTGGTTATGATGCATCACCCACTCCATGTACCTTACACTTGTCATAATACAATTTATTTAAACAACCACCACGAAAATCTATACAAATATGAAATGATGATTTAATTGGCATTCTAATCATCAATTTAAAATATAGATGTTCACATGATACATAGAATGTCACATGCACATAAATAAATAGCACATCATGTGATATGAATGATAAATCATAAATCATTTTCTTCATCTTCTTCTTCAATCACATGATCGTTATTTTCATTATAAGAAGGCATAATGTCATAAGCCCCATCACTAAGCACATTGCCATCATCATCATATTTTGGCTCTCTAAGATCTCCAAAAGTAGGCACAAGAACTCCATATTTTCCATAGTCGATGTTGCAGAAGAGCCACTTCTCGAGCCTCGTCGCACATATGTCATAGTCGTAGAAGGCTTATTTGAAGTGGAAAATCTTATTTTTCTATGTGCAAAGGATCTTTCCCTACTTCTTCCATGCCCGACGTTGCGTGAGCGTGTGCGAGAGATTTGATGATCGATTCCTCAAGTGCTAAGTAGAGATCATGAAAAATATGCTCTTCTTCAGAGTTGACCTCTTTGTTGAGACTTTTTAAGTTCTCAACTGAGAGCTTGAAATCATCCACATTGATCTACAATTAAAAAAAAGATTAATCATTTTTCAATGTCAAAATTAATGAAAATTAAATAATAAAAACATAAGTAGAAGATATTTATATAAAAATATGTATTTTTACTTGTGTTGCCATTGTCATTTCATGCATACATCGTACCATACGAAGATTAGAATGGCAATAGATAAGTCATTCTAATTGCTTTGTGGGAAAGCTTGTTGTGGATCTTTGTATCTTTCAAAGAATATCCCAACTAATTCCATTCTCATGCCTCGATGAACAATGCTACACTTCAGACAATGAAAAATTCATGACTCATTAGAAAGAAAAAAATATTGAAATCATTCAAATCTGAAATTTCATGATCACAACTCATATTTCATAAATAAGTCAAATAAAAAATTGAAAGTGAACTTACTTTCCCAAGAATTCTAAGAGCTACTTTTCGGAGGTGCGATAATTGAAATCGAAAGCTTTTCCACCAAAATAAAGGCTTCACCAAGGATTCGCTTTCCAATGTGAAACATTTGCTCTTTCAATTCTTGGTTTGCAAAAAGTGCTAGCTCCTTGTAAGACGGATGCAAAGTGTGCAACAACACGATGAATTAGTCTCTTCATGGAATCCCATTGTTTTTTGAATAAAAATAGAATGTCATCTTTTTTTGGCGTGTCTTCCAAACATCTGTTAAAAAAAATACATTAAGACATTAAACATAATTTATGAATTAATTCTATGTATTAAATAAAACTTTAAATGAATAAAAGAAATGAATACATATCGTGTGCCATCATGCACACCATCAAGAATAGTAGGTTTTTCAATTTCTTTAAATGCATCTTTCATGAAATGATAAAGAGGCCTTATCATAGAGCTTTCCATGTTCATCATTTGAAGCACCTTGGTGATGGGTAGTGTAGTTACTACTAAACTTTTTTACCGTTATCCAAAATTCTTCTTTAAGAGACTCACTATTTTCAACTTCTAACCATTCTTTGAACTCATCGGATATTATTGTTTTTTGAATTTTGTTATGAACATCCATGAGCCTCTTAAGAACAATCCACATGTAAGCGAATTGTGTTGATGACAATTTCAATAATTCCAAGTCGGAATATATGCTATATATTTCAAGGACCCTCAATTTTGTGTTGATAAAAATTACAATGGAAAGAGCTTGAGCGAAAGTACTCTTTACCCAAGAAAGAGAGCAATATGACGTAGAAAGTGTCCATACAATAGATAGATAATTCTCTTCAAGCTTGCATGCCATGCTCATGCAATTGCTTGTGTTATTGGCTATGACTTGGATACTATTGTTAGGTCCAACCTACATGTGGAGAAAAAGGGAGAGGGAGAGAGAGAGAGAGAGAGAGAGAGAGAGAGAGAGAGAGAGAGAGAGAGAGAGAGAGAGAGAGAGAGAGAGAGAGAGAGAGAGAGAGAGAGAGAGAGAGAGAGAGAGAGAGAGAGAGAGAGAGAGAGAGAGAGAGAGAGAGAGAGAGAGAGAGAGAGAGAGAGAGAGAGAGAGAGAGAGAGAGAGAGAGAGAGAGAGAGAGAGAGAGAGAGAGAGAGAGAGAGAGAGAGAGAGAGAGAGAGTTTTGCATATTATATTGCATAGTTAATAGGGTGTGATTCGTACGATACATTAGGATACGGAACTAGCTATGTACGGTAAGATCTAGAGGCATCTATATAGGATTCATTGGTTAATAATGTGTGATGTGCTTTTGAAAATTTACATGTTTAATGTGTAAATTAATATAAATATCTTGTTTATTCATGTAATGCTTCACAATAGCATCTAAAAATATAATTTAGATGTAATATTAAGTTGTTGTTGGTTTATTGGGTATGGGAATCGGGATTGGGGGTACATGTGTATTATGATCATCGATGATAATACATACATCAAATTTCAATGTGTTATACATATTACAATTTACATAACCCAAAATTTAATGTTTGATTGTCAATTTTCATAAATGATTAAATCTGAAATCATATGAAATCTCACACAATTGTTACATCACACCATAAATTATGGTTCATAAATGATAAATCGCAAAATTATCTAGTATATCCACAAGAATCTTCAATCAGCCTTCAAGGTCTTAGATCACACATTATGATTCATAAATGATAAGATCATAAATCATCAACTCATAAATGATAATCATGAGAATCAAGATCATAAATCACATGTGGTCAACTGTCACATCATACATGATGAAAGATTGATCAGTAAAGACTAAAGTTAAAACTTATAACCTTGCATCATGGTTCATAAGTGATAAATGATAACAGTGAAAACTAAAAATGAATGTCATAATGTCAATGAAGTTTAATCACAATGTCAAAAATCAATGATCATATTGTCAATAACATCTATTCACAATGGCGCATGATCATCATCAGTGAGCACTCATCGTCAGTATCACTACTCTTGTCATCATCATGATCATCAAGAGAGTCGGATGTTATCATCTCATATGTAGTTGACCGCGGAGTGTCTGGCGCGCCGATAAGAGTCCCCTCGTCATCAAAATGAGAGGAATGCTTTACTAGTACTATTCTTCTCCTATATGTAGTTGCCGGTGGTGTCGATACCCTGTGAGTACTAGCTCTATCCCCTGTTGAAATGGTCGATGCACATCGAATAACCAAGCCCTTTTTATGACAAGGACGACTCTAATTTTGCCTTTAGTGCTCTAGCTTGTTGCTTGCCTCACATCTATAGAGCAAAACTCCTTATATAGATTGACAAAAATAAGCTCCTCATCACCTTCAAGCAAAACATCCAATGGGTGAGGGGGTTATTTCACCAAGGATCAAAATGTGTTTACATTCACCTAAAAAAAAGGAGAGTCTGTTCATAAATTATATATGTAAGATAAATTATATTCACACATGAAAAATCATAATAGTCATGGCACATTGTCATGAAAAATCAAATTTACAGCGTCAAATTGGTGTGGCAATATATTAATTTATCCATTTATTGAATGTAAATTCTATTCCTCACCTGTGTATGGATTAGGGAAAAATAACTCCAATTCTTTTCACATGCTCCGGAATCCGGATGAGCAATCTTCATATAAGACCTTCATTGCATATGCACATAAATAGTAAATGGAAACCCAAAGTTTTGCCACGGAAAAATAAAATCGTTTCACCATTGAACTTGTATCCCAACATGTAGGAGCTACAAATGAGGATTACTTCTCTCGTCCATATAGCAGTGGATTTGCTAAAGCATGTCATTATATAAATGTGTAGGCACTAAACGACATATATGCAAGGTGGTGTGATATTAACTCAACATCATGGTATGAATTTGGGCTTTTGAATGTCGAGACGTGCAAACCAATGGATAGATCTATGCATCCATGAGCATCTCCTCGTTGTCACTTAGTAAGAAAAAGAAAAAAATAAGTTAAAATTAAGAATGAAATAAACACGTGTGCACTCGCACACACACATATTATGTACATATACACACACCTATATATACATACACACAAACAAGGGCGCGTGCGTGTACACGCACAACATATGTAATGTGTTATAAATATACACACACACACACACACACACACACACACACACACACACACACGCACGCATACACACACACATACATACATACATACATACATACATACATACATACATACATACATACATACACACATACATACCATAGTTGGTACTCGTAGCAGTACGAATACATTCGTACATACCTCTCGTACCGTATGTACTAGTACGTATTCGTACCAATTCGTACCAAAAAACTAAATGTGTTTTATTTTCCATTTTGACTTGAATTCATTAAGAAAATACATTGGTTTTGCAACCATACTAGTTAGAGAAGAACTATCTTCATGCATGGATACAATATTATGCATATTCATGGCAAAAAATACTCTTTATATGTGTACACTTCCATGTACATGAAAAGATGAAATAAAAAAAATTTCGTACTAATACCGTACGGATTCGTACGTGATGATTAGTACGTACCTGGTATGGTTCTATTACGTACCGTACCTATCGTACAGATCGTTCTTGACCAATTATGATACATACATACATACATACATACATGCATGCATGCACACACACACACACACACACACACACACACACACACAAAACACATTATACACACATACACATACACACGTTCTTGCGTCAATACTACAATCTTTTGATCCTCGTTGACAAGAGTACATCCCCTCATTTCTTTGCATAGCTATCATCATAACATGAATGGGAAGGCGTAGAGTAGTGCCCTTACAATTGGTCATCCGTAAAACTTTGTAGGTAGGTGTGATGACACCTAGAATGGTCTTCATACTATTGGGAAAGCTCTCATCCAAACATAATCTTAGTATGCTTTTGAATTATTCCATAGATCTTCATCCCAATTGTTCCACATGTTTGATACCATTGTTTTCCGAAGAGACACTTTGACCTCAAGCGAGCTTGAAAGAAGAAGCCATATATGCAAAGCGTGTGGTGGCGTGCTTCTTTATTTCAAGGGTGCTCCTTGAGCCATCTGAGAGCTCCTTGTGTGTTTGAGAGCTTGCCCTAATCCACTTTGCCTCATATATGATTGTCTCTCCCTTGGTATTGGTGATTGTGATGAGGAGACAACATTTGAGCCTTGAAATTGTGACTCACCTTGATGAGAAGAATCATGGCCGAGCAATGAGGAGAAAGGGGTGCATATCTTCTTACCATTGCAGGTAGAGTGTTTGGAGAGCTTCTCCTGCGTCCCTTGATTTCATTTGCAGTGTGATCATCTCCTTGCACATTGCCGCTTTCCCTCTCAACCTTTGTGAGATGTTGAAGGAACCTTGTAGCTTTGCTTGTGTATTGTTTTGGCTACTTTCCTTGATGACAAGACTCTGTAAAACAAGAAGATGAATGTTGTGTGTGGTCACTGGTGTTATCTCCCATCCTGTGTAGCTCTTGGATGACTGTGAGGTGGCATCTAAAGTGCTCTAGGTTGTGGATCCTGGCTGGTGGCCCTTGTTACCTTATTCTACCTCCTTCTCTATTCCTGAAGCTAGGGCCCTAGGCCGGTTTTCTTGTCCCTTGCACACATGGTGTCTTGCCTAAATAAATCAAAACAAATATTATGCTCCTTGTCCTTGCAATGCTCATGCAATGTTTCAACTCATCATGAAGGTTGGTTATCTTTTGAGAATACACGAAAGTGACTTTTTTGTGGTACACCACAAAAAGGTGTCCATTATTCTCAAAAAACATATGGCATGAGAGCTGTGTGAATAAATATTTGAATGGATTTATCATGGATAAAAGGACACCTATTGAGTGTTGACAGGCATACAGGAATAGACTGCTGAGATTTTTGCATAAGTTCTTAGAAACTTTTTTTTTTTTTTTTGGGTGTTCTTTCTATGAAGCTTCATATATCTAAAGGGCTGTTGAATTTATTTTTTAATTTGCAGGTACTTGCAGACGTTACATGAACGTGATGTGCTGGCCAATGCTTTGTCAGATCCTAGCTTTTCTATGGCTCCTATTTCAAGGTCGGGAAATTGAAATTCAGCATGGCACTTCAGCTATTTGCATAAGAATAAAAGTTTGTATTTTGCTTCAGGTCAAAAAAGTTACCTCACTGGTGGGGTGATGTTGAGGATCTGCACCTCATGAAAGGTGCCCTGAAGCATGGACATAAGGAGTTTTCAAAGATAAGGTATCAAAGGATTGTTGTTAAGATCGGAAGCATTAGACAACTACTGTGAAAAAATTGTGTTTCATTCAATTTGATAATCTGATCATTATTTAAAAGCTAGCAATTATTTCTCCACAGTGAAGATCCAAGTCTCTGTTTTCAGCCCTTTTTTTTGGGATATTTGATCATTTTTTCTAAAAGCTAGCAATTATTTTTTTACAGGGAAGATCCAAGTCTCTGTTTCTCAGCCAGACTGAATGCTTTAAACAGCCAGCAGGTAGTGGATGCATGTAGTACCTAATACTATTTGCAACACATCCTTGATTCTTCAATTGCATGTTTTGATGCAGGTTTCTGCATCTGAAATGGAAACACAGAGAGCAGAAGAGCATGATTATTGGCCTCATGATTCTGTTCTATTCATGAGATTGAAAAAAATCATCGAATGTCTTCCGAATGGGCTTAGTGAGAGAGAGATCAAGCGAAGAGCTGCAGTGGCTGAAGCAGCCAGAAAACGATGGTGGTAATACATTGGCTAACCTTGTTCTGAATCTTATGCTCTCCTTGCCTCTCGAGATATATGCTTAACTGAGTTTCTGTCATTTGCAGGCTTGCAAAACAAAGTCAGGAAGCAATCATGCCAGATACCTTGCAGAGAGGTTTTATTGCTTACGTTGATGGTATTAGATATGAACAGTCAGAGCTTAAACCTGTATCCAATAACACTGGCTTTTACGTTACTGGAGTTGAGACCATCTCGGCTGAACACAACATTTATCAGCCTCATGGAATTCATGCCATCTCAGCTGAACATTATGTTCATCATCCTTCAGGGCCAATTTTAGAGCAGGTATGATGGGTACAGTGAACTAATTATAATACCGTTTCAAGAAAATCTTGATAATTATTTTTCTTGGAGGGTCATACCTTCATATAGATAAATAATAATGACTTCACTTTGTGAGTGTACAAGGGCTACATCTTTGTGTCAACATGCATTTTCAAGAGGTCTGTAAAACTTCGAGCAAATCTAGGCTGTTGTTGTTTTGTTTGTCTTCAAGATATTGAAAACTTGTTCCCTGCTTTTTTTTTTTGGGTTTTCGTTTGTTTTTTTTTTGGGCTTCCCCCCTTTCCCCTTTCGCTTCCCTCTCCTAGAAAAACACCTTTCTCTTTTTTGAAAGCTGGCAAAACTGTGTTCTGCATTACAGCATGTGACATCATCACAACAAACACACTCGATGGATACATTGATGCCCCATGCAGTCTATTTCAAGCAACAAGATGTAAAGCAGGTAATGATGGGAGCTGTCCAGGGATCATTATCCTTTAAGAGTGTCTTTTTGCAACCAATTCTTAGTCTCTGTTTGCCCTTTATTCAGAGTTTAAACTCGAAGAGGATGCCAGATTCTCTGCTCAATGACATCAGCAAAAAGAGTAGGAGTGATGCAGAACTTTAGTGCTGACATTGCTAGTAACCCCCCCTTCCCCCTCCCCCCCCAATTTTGTCCCTTCCCAAACCCCCACCCCCACACAACACACACATACACACAAAAAAGAACACCCACCACACTCTCCCACCCAAATGGAATGGGGGGCTATTTTTTTCCACTGAATGTCCATCTGTAGCTGACAGGGTCGTTGTATTTCACATTCTTGAATTCCTTTGAAGGACATTCAAATCATACTCTCATCTTGGCCAAAGAGAAATACCTCATCGAATTTCCCGGCAACTATGTGGCGGTCCATTTGTAATCTACTACAGGTTTATCATCCTTTGTAGAGAAGTCATGCAGTCAAGGATAACTGTGCTCATCCTCGAAAGGACCTGCCTAAAAGGTGGAAGAAACCTGAAGGAAAGAGATTTTGGAGCTGATTGCCACTCCCTTACAAAATTGAGAAGAGGTGAAGGAGAAAGAGGTGTTGTAAGTGGGCATTGTTTACCTGTGTGCTACCAATCACTCATGGGCAAGAATGATTAATCAGGATTGCTGCTTGGACATTCCAAGAATATGTGCACAGTTATATGGTTAGAATTGAAGGATGCCAATATGGAATTGAGGAAAGATCCGTCTACAAAGAACATGAAAATTGTCAATTGTTCCAATACTGCTGGAAGAATCACTGCTGGGAAGGAATCAGGTAAGTAAATTAAACATGGGTGTCATGGTACATAATGTTATGCAGTAATCTGCAAACTACTTCTGTTGCATAGACTTCCTCAAGTTCCCATGAAAAGAATGTGAACACAAATGGTATATTTCTGACCTTTGCTTTGTATAATATTAGGGAGACCCACATTTGATATAATTGACTTCAGCTTTGTATATTACCATTGAGTTTCACAGTAATGTCCAGCTTTGTTGATATGAACCACAATTCTAAAGAATCTTTGAAAATTTTGAGTCATTCTATGAAGAATTTGAAGGGGACATGACCAGTTGCCTTAACAAATGAAAAAATGCTAAAGTATGAAAATGCATTAAATAATGGATACTTACAAGCAGTAAGGGAGACAGGAGACTAATGAACCTCTTGTGAAAGGTGGGATCCATCCAAGTTGCCTTCACACTGGTACCTAGCATCACATGGACTTGTGTTTAAAGAGAAGCGGACATTTGCAACTGAAAGATGCACACATAGTTTGCACCATAAGATATCAACAATAAATTATGACTTGCCAGGTATTTGTGTTTAGTACCTATCTTCCTAGGAACTAGAACATAATACCCTGTTTGTTTGTTCCTCTGAAAAGGTTATGTGCTGTTATAGGACACATGGTGAGACTTGATGATTTTAAATGATGAAGTAATGGTTGAAAGGACCAAGGCAGTTGAAAATCTCAGTATTGTGAATATAATGGATTTCACCATCTTATAGGATGTCCAAGCATATTCCGAATTCATGATAATACTGTTGCTTCTTGGTTCGAATTCTTGGCCACCTCATTGTCATGGAGATTGCTAATAAATGTTTGTAGTACTCACAATATTTTGCTACCATCATAACACTAGTTGGGAGAGAAAGATATGTAGCTCTTTAGAAGAAGAACACTTTAGTCGTATTCTGTATGGGATTTGGAGAAAGTTGTCCTCGTTCAGCTCTTTATTGTGCTATTCTTATGCCAGCTGAAATCAGACTGTATTTTCCGAATCCCAGAAAGGAAATTCTCTGAATTCTGGAGGGAAGATGAATGTAATGTTCACTATCAAGGGCTATACCCTGTTCCAAATATCGTTGTGATGAAGCTAAATCATTGCAAGTATGAAAAAGAAATTAGTAGCAATCCCCTTAACAGTGAAAATGTCCAAGCATCATAAACCAACATGCAGCAATCTCTACCAAATTGATATTCTATGGGATGGATCGCAAAAGTAAAGTGAGGTGTCTATGGATGATTACATATTGGCATATGTTGAAAAGAGTTGAACTGTTAGTGCAGAGTATGAAAGAAACATACGTGCACCAGCCACTAATTGTAGGTGCCAGATAGGAATTAGATAAAACTCATATGCTTCTTCAAAATGAGATTCAGTTAGTTAACCTCAGAGATCAAGTGAAAGAGAACTTCGGAGAAACCACTGTTATCTGTGTGGCAGAGATAAAAGTGACAGAAGGTTTTTTCTATACATTTCTTCTCTATAATCAAACCAGTGAATGCACAAAGAAGCCATCGAATGGGAGGGGCTTCTAGACCTCTCAAGCCTTCAGGTTTCTTACGAGCATAATCTCTATGTGAAGCACAGCAAATGTTGTCTTTTCTAAGACAGGTTGGAAGTTCAAAGTTTGTGGAATCTATAAAAAAGCCAATGCTTACACAACGTAATACTGAACTGAGTATATGCATCAATCTTAAGACAGAGCTGGAAGGTAGGTAAACTTTGGTGTGATAGAGATAAAAGGGATAGACGTTTTTTTCCATACTTTTATTCTCTATAATTAAACCAATAAATGCACAAAGAAGCCATCAAATGGGAGGGTCTTCTAGAGCTCTCAAGCCTTCAGATTTCTTATGAAGAACATAATCTCTATGTCGAGCTCAGCGAATGTTGTCTTTTCTAAGACACAGCTTAGAAGCTCAAAAGTGTGGAATCTAATGATAAATAGCAAAAAATCTAGTGCTTACAAAACGTAATACTGAACTGTGTATATGCACCAAAGTTGGAAGGTAGGTAAACTTTGGTGTGGTAGAGATAGAAGGGATAGAAAGTTTTTTCCATACATTTTTCCCTTGCCCTCATATTACAATTTGGAGAGAATAAAAAGGTGTTCTTCCTGTTGACACTTGAAATATTGAAGTAACAACTTGCACACCTTGGGGACCATCTTTATCTCCCACTTTTCAATGGTTGATGTTAGATTGATCTTTGGGTTTTGGACATATTTTTGAATGTCTTGATGATTTTTGAAAGCAGTCGTTGAAGGTGGTAGATATTGTTTTTATGGTTATAATTGAGAAGTTAAAGATTTTGGAACTTAAAGATGCAAAGTCTTTGTTGAAGATATTGGTGTTATCATCAAACACAAGTCAATGTATTCTCACATGTTTTGTATGTGGATCTAACTCATTGGAGTTTTGTGTGTGGAAGTCATAATCATTGTGTAAGAGGTAAGTTGCCTGTGATTCAAATGGATAGAAAATTTTTTCATATGTCAACCCATGCTATATGTCCGAATTTGTCAACTTTTATGTAAATTCACACTAGCCTTTTAGACATCTTATAGTTTTTTTCCTCGAGAATAATAGAATCAAGAGCAAATGGGACCCACATGAAGGGAACGAGAGGATGATCAACCTTCTTTGTAAAGCTCTCTAGTGATGTACCCCTTGCTTTGTGGGATTTGAGGGGTCTCATGGGTACTAAGCCCGTTCTCTTGTACAATTGTTTTTTCTATTAATTAAAGTCTAGGAGATTAGGCTGTTGCCAAACTTCCATTTATGAAAAAAAAAGTTTCACACTAGTCAAATCTTAATGTCTCATCATATCCCTATCATGAATTTACTTAGTATTCTTTTTGAAATCTTCATTCAATATTTTTAGATGAACAATATCTTGGTATATTCTTGAGGATATATTTATCCACTCTCCTCTCTTTTTGTTTATAAAAAAAATGTACATAATTCAGAAGTGCATTAATGTTGTATTAAATTCCTCATTTTTGATATACAATAAATCAATCTATACAAATAAGAAACACTACATTAGTTTGTATGAATCTAAGAGTAGAATAATGATTTCACACATGTTCTTGTATAATTACACTCTATACATCATAAAAATTGTCTCACAGGGAAGTTAAAGTTGAATTTGAAATTTATTTATGCAGAGATAAGTATCCCACTTAGTTCACGATAATATTCAAAGAGAATTGGTCATGAAAATAAAAATATTTTTAGTAATATGAAGATTACTAAGTGTTGGATACACTTTGTGATTGGAGTCATTATCATTAGGTGTTTAGATAACATTTTGAACTATCATTTGGAAGAGAATGTATTCTTGTATTTAAGAATAACGAAGTCATATATCTTTTGTTTCACTCTTCCATCTATAATGCATAAGACGTGTTTCTCTTGATATGAAAAGGTTAAGAAAATAGATAATTAGACAGTTAAGCCATTTTCACCTAGTTTTTGTAAGATCCAATGTATAACCAACCATGGAATTTGTTAATTTAAAAATTTGTTATTATGTTGAAGAACACTAAAAAATCACACACATTATCCATACTTTTTAAGAGATGAGAAATAAAAAAGTAGCCTTGTTTCTCATATTTGATGCATATATAGTTATCATCGAACAAAACTCACCTATCTAATGTCGTGGACACCTCAAACTCACCTTAAGATGCTACATTTCTTCACCATACTTAATGCTAAGTGAAGATTCTAAACATTTTAATGTCACAATTGCAACTAGATCATGCCACAATCTAATTACTCTTCCTTAATACTTAAATATCCTTTTTTGGCCAATTAATATCAAGGTTGACATCATGAAGCATATCCCCTTCATAAGTACAATGAAAAATGTATAATCACCCTTCATGGTTGCCATTGGTGACCTATCAATAGAAGGGCTGTCCATAGATCTCTTTGATGATGACAATACCAATCTTCTAGAACCTTGGATCATCAGTATTAAATAAAAACTCACGGAACACTCATGAAATGACTTATAATCAATTAAGAACTTTGATTCATCTCACGTGATTCATCTCATGTTACATATAATAGTCTTATCATTTATCTTGTAATCTTTCACTATATATCTTTTATATCAATTTAAGGATTATTTTTTTAATACATATGATTTTTGTTTGTGGGATTTCTTATATCATGTCAGTCTTTTTTGCAACCACTCGGATTCAAATATGAGAGAATTTTGTATCAAGTGGTTTTTTTTTCCAGCAAACAAGCTTTAAATTATAAACAAGAAAAATTTACAATAAGATTAGGGAGAATTACAAAGAAGGTTGATAACCTCGTCCCCTTCGTGGGGGACCCACTTGTTTTTTGTAACTATAATTGTTATCCCTAATAATCATCAGGTGATAGCTCTCTTTCAACGAATGTCCCTTTGGGGATGCTCGTGAGGCCATGGGCATCTCTAGAAAGGCCACAAGTGGCAAGTTATCTGGGAGCCTAGGTGATATCATTGTATGCTCAATTTCGATGATTTTTGATTCTCATAGAGATGTTCTTGCTTGTTGCATAGGTTGCATTGATTGAGTAGATGGTACTCCTCCTTTTGTGCCATTGCTTGAAGCCATTCTATTAAGGTCCTTATTTCAAGTGAATGCTGCATGATAATGATTTAGAGACATGAAGCAAAACAGTGTGTTTGTGATGGGTGAGTGAATAACCTCAATGTGATGTGATTTACAAGAATTCATTCAAGAAAAAATTTAAAGCATCATACATAGTTGGGGTGTGAAGTGATTTGTGTTGTCCAAGTGTATGTTCAAGACTTGACATATAAGTGCTAGTGTTTCAAAACCCATATACAAGAAAACTAGTACCAAGGAAGAAAAGTCAAACCAACTCATACAAAGTTGTATAATACAAAAGAATCATAGTTTACATGTGTACATTGCTCATTAGTTTTTTTTTGGGTTTTGTTGTTTTGTATACTTGTTTGAATTTTGACATATTTTGATTCTTTTGGAATCCCCCTTCCTGGAGGTTTGTGTAAAAGCACATAGTTTACAAAAAGGTGGTACCTTCATGGCCATGTAAGGTGGCCCTAGGCATGCTTACTTTAGGTGCGTGAATGCTTATGGTGTGAGTATGGTAGGTCCTTGATGATGCATCAATGTGTTTTTGATGATGAATCTTTTGTTCCCCATCCCTTCGTCACCAAGAGTGTATTGTTGTAGTTTGTTTATGGCATATACAATGTTTGTTGTGCATGATTGAGGTGTTGTGAATGTTATGTGAACATTGCGTAGTAGTAGTGTTGTGTTGACGTTTCTTATTGTGAAGTAATTTTGTTTTTCATGTGAAATGTGAGCAATTAGTAGTTAATCTGTGTGTTGTATTGGATTGTCTTCTTCCTACTTGTGTCTGGTTCTACACTCAAACAACCTTGCTAGCCGATGCTCTTGAGTGGTTGATGATGTCTTGGGTATCCAAATTTGGAATTTATGATGTTTTGCTCATAATAGCTCTTTGCATATCCAAATTTGTCGATTTTTTTGGTTCTTGTTTCTTGATTGTGAGTTGTATGTGCTTTATATGTCTACCCCTTGCGCTTCTACATTGTCCTTTGTGGTTGAATATGTTTTGTTCTACTTCTATAGTGGAGAAGGGAAAAGATCCCTTAACGAAGCAAATTGGTTTAGCTTTCAAAAGCCTTTGCTATTGATGATTGTTTGTTTGTTGATATGATTCTAGTACATTTTGTAAGACTCATGGGTTGGTATTCCTATTGTCTTTAGCTGCTTGAGATCTTCAGTTCCATGGTTGCTAATGAGTTGGTCTCTTCGACCTCTGTAGGTGAAAATATGGTTGTATATGCTTTTGTGGAAATTGGAATAAGTATGCCTTTTGACTCAAGGCTGACTATTTCAACATGCATGATTTATTGATAGGTTGATATTGTATATGAATCTTTTTCTTCTAGGAAAATAAAGGTTAGTCTTCCTAGATCATTGTTGACAATGTGCCTTGATTGAGGTTAAATGTGATTGAGTGTTGATATAGCTAATTTTTCCCTAATATGATTTCTTCTATGAGTTCTTCATCATTACACACTAGGGTCAAAGCATCAATGGTTATGTTTCCAAGGTGAATGGGCAAATGCATTTCTCCTAAGCATCTATTATGGTTTTTGCCTATGCCTATGATGTAGGCTTCAATGTGCATTATTTTTCCTTGAAGATTTTCCACAGTAGACCTCCTGATGGGTTGAGCATATCACCTATCTATCAATAGGGATAATTAGAATAGGTTGGTGTATGCTAGACCTATGTTCAAGTTAAGGTATTCTATATGGGAACATCTATTTAAGGTATTATATGTGGCGATTGGTAGTAGTTTTGGTTTTCCTTTGGCCAAATCCTTTTATTGCATCATCGGCTTCTTGTCTTGCTTCCTCTTGAATTCTTTTTGCTCTGTCTTTTCTCTTCTATGCTTTGAGCATCCTTTCCAAGATGTCTTTTGTGATTGGCTTGTTTTAAATTTTTTTTCTACACCTCTTGATCCATCCAAGGTTCCTTGAATAACTTAAAAAATTCTTCAAATGTGATTGATGATGACTGATCCCTATCCACACTTTTATAACTTCTTTGCATGCTACTTTAGGGTGTAGATGAGGATTAAATCTCCTTCCTTGAGTCCTTTTTCTTTGCTCTGGTTTTCATTGTAAGCCTTTTGCCTTCTTTTTGTAATGTATATTCTTGCTATAGTTCTTAGTCCCTTCTTTTTGTAGCTTCTCTAGCTGATACACTTGATTTGAGAGCTCATGGATTTTCCATATATTATTCTTAGCGACTCATAAGGTAGAAAAGAGAAAGTCAATCAGGAGGATTTCATTTTTCCCATACACCATGTTGAATGGCATTGCAACTAGAGTAGTCTTGTAAGCTACTCTGTATGCCCAAATAGTCATGGAGGTTTTTAACCCAATAAGACCTTATTTACTAATTTTTCAACACTATGTAGAGGACTTTGTTAGCACTCTCTACTTGACCATTATTATGTGAGTGATATGGTGCATACTTTTTGTGATTGATGAGTAATTCATTTGACAAAGATTCAATCACTTCATTGACAAAGTGGGTACCTTGACAACTAAAAATCTCTATAGGCATGCAAACAAGAATTTGGCTATGGTCTGCACATTGTTTCATCGAGTAGCTTCTTCTTCTACCATTTTAGTCAAATATTATGTGATCACTATGATATATTCCACATGAGAACCTCTAGCCAGTGGGTTAATAGGTCCCACAAAGTCAATGTCCCATTTGGAAAGGGCTTGAATCACTATCATGGGTCTAAGAGGCATGAAATCTTTTATGAAAGCATACTTGGTTTCCTGACACACTCTACATTGTTTCACATACTCTTTTGCATCCATGTGGAGTGTTGGCCACCATAATCTTGCAAATAATATCATTTTTTCTATCTTAGAAAGTGCAAAATGTCCAATAGCAACTCTCATATGTGCAATGTCTAAAATGGGTATGTACTCTAATTCCAAATCCACAATCATAGAAAATTATCTTTTTCTCTCTTGTATAATGTTCTCCAAATATCATGTAATCTTGCCATTCTACCTTAAGAGGTTTCTTTCTAACATGTATAATTCCTTTCGGATACTTTCCATGTTATAGGTAATCCCCAGTCAGCTTGAATAATTTCATAACTTTCATGGGATTTCACTTTGGATATGGACATAATGATTGTTTCCTCATTATAATGAGATTTGCATATTCCACTAGGACTACACATTAAGGTGGGGGCGGTTTTTGCCCCAAAAAATCGTTGTAACCCATTTAGATCTTGTTTCTCCATGTGCGGACTAGATGCTTGGTAGTATGCTCCTCTAGCATAGTCTCTTGGTAATCCATGTGGTGTGTATGGGTATGGATGCGGGTGATATGTAGTAATTTCTCTTACATGCTAAAAATTAGAGTAGCAATATGAGGACCCATTGCTATTCTACTTTTGTTCATAAGTGAAAATATTGAGGTGTTCTCCTATCTGCAAGTGGTGACGATGCTCTCCCAAGAGTGCATGCTTGGGTAGGGTGATTTGCACTACATTGATAGCATTGACATAATATGACTACAAACATTGGCGAAGTCTCTATTGACATTTGGCTATTGCACCCCAATCCTCTTAGCTATTATGGTTACCAACTCTTTGATAGAAGGCATTTGGAAGCTATTAGTGGATGAGTGAGCATATCATGTCTAATATTGTGAAAGCTTCATAATTTTGGGCAAGTTATCTTCCAAATGGAAACAATCTTTTAGGTAGGCATCTATAATTTTCAAAAAAATTATGTACATGAGAGATATTAGCACATCACGCAACAAGTCATCTAAGAAAAAAAGATTACATTTTCTTGTGAGGGGAGTTTTTATATAGGACAATGATCTACATATTGTTTAAATGTTCTTGCCACAAGTCAAATGGTCTTGTTGTTTTCCTATTCGAAGCTATGAATGGGAGAAGATGTGTCATAAAAAATACCCTTCTTCAAGAAGCCACATATGAACTCATCAAGAATATGGTTCACATTTCTAGCTACTTCCCTATGGTTGGAATCATGTAAAGGTATCCCCAATCAAGGTGAGTCTGAAAGCCTCATATTGTGTGAAACAATAATTGAATTTCTCAGATTGAGGAACTTGCTACATTGATGTCACATCATTTGATGGATTAAAGATGCCACCATAACCATTTTTCATGCATTTGGGAACTTGAAAAGGCCATAGACTTCACTCATGCATTTGAAGTCTATGCAATTGAAAGACATCATTGTTTCCCCCATGAGGAATAGGAGGTGTTCTCCTCATTTAAGTTCTAATATGTCATATAAGATTCATCTTTCTTGAGCCTCCTCCACTAGAGAAGTCTTTTCCAACAAGGAAAATTGGAGTTATCCTCTTTGAGTGCATCTTCTATTGAAATTCCCTATGAAACCGGTCACTTTGCGAAATCCTCCTTAAAGAGTCCTTATTTCATGTGGTTTGGGTAGCGAAAAGACATGTTGATCAAGATAAGTGTACTTAATATATTCTCATCATATTCGCTCTCTATACATGATGAGAACCTCATTGTTTGGAACTTCATTTCTTGAATGACCATAGAAATTGTATCCTTCTTGTAGAAACAAGTTTACTTCCATAGAGCTAAGTCCAATTTGATAACTAGGTAGATACTAGTAAGCATGGAATCTTGTGGGACTATGTCCACATCCACTAATCAACTAAGTATGGATCTTTGTGAGGAAGTTGGAGATTACAACCACCAATGATATGAGAGATGGATGAACACCCCACAAATTACCTCTATATATAGCTCTCTTCAAGGGAGCCAGGTCCATGCTAACCATCCATGTGTCAAGGATGTAACCACGAGCTCCAAATGTCCCAATTGACTCAAGTTGAACGTTTTAGAATCTTTGTCTTGGGCTAGAGTAAACCTCTTTTACTCACATGCTTCTTGTAAGGTTTGAACCCATAATCTCTTGCTAGAGACTCAAATCTTATAACCACTAGGCCATACCATAGGTCTTGGTGTTTAAATCACAAAAAATATTTTTAAATCCAAATAATTGGGTTTTAGCCCTGACAATAACAACCAAAAGCTTTACTTTGTAACATTGTTAGTGTCAGGACGGCAGATGCGGTGGAGCAATGGATAAGTAAGTGGGAATGGAAAAATTTTCATCCTTGAAAATAGAGTCATATATATATTTGTAGGTGGTGCCCATGATCTAAATGATATTGAACATCTTTTCATATCCTTGGTGGGATTTCCCTCTTTTTCAAATTGAAAAGAGGGGAATCTACTTTGAGTGGAACTAACTTCTTCCCATGTGGTGCTTTCTTTTATTCCATCTTTCCACTTTATTAGACACTCTTTGTATAAATGAATTCTTGTACATTTATCTCTAGTGCATAGTACACTTTTTGGTTCATGAGGAATAGATTGAACCCCTATTTGTGGGACTAGAAATTCTAAAGATACTAAATTGTTAGAGTCAGTTATCTTCTTCTTTGAGCAAATGATGTGAAAAAAGGATATACACAAGAATCTATAATATACCTTCCACTTGATGAAAATGTTACATAGTCTACAAGTAAATGTGCAAAATCATGAATCATGTAACCCCTATCATGTGACAACAATATTGAAGGCTATCTTATGGTAAGCTTTAGTCAAAGAATCTACAACATTATCTTGGTATGAACCTTCTCAAAAATAATTTGCTCATTGGCTAAGTAATCTCTAGTAAAGTGATACCACACCTCAATGTGCTTGCTCTTTGCATGATAGAGTAGATTCTTAGCTAAAGCAATGTCATTCTGACTATCACTAAGCAAACGAGGTACATGCTAAGGTAGATCCACATCACAAGCAAGACAAGAAAGCCACAATGCTTCATTACATGCCTCATAAATTGAAAAATAATCTACTTATATAGTGGAAACAAATGTACATTCTTTTGACAAGATTTCCAAGAGATAGAACCCACTAGGAAAGTGAAAAATCTACCCTGATGTAGACTTCCAATTGTCTACACAACTAGCATAATCACAATCTGTGTTACCGATAATGGATGCCTTTCCTTTACCTAAGCATAGACATGTGCCTACTGCCACTCATATCTCTCAAAATCATTTTGAGTGATCCCCAATAATTCTTTCCAGGATTAGAAATATATCTACTCATAACTCCCACTACAAATGCAATGTGTGGTCTAGTAGCTACCATAGAATACATGAGACTAGCAACAACATACTGTTAAGTAAGTTTCATCATGAATTCCTTCTCCTCATCTAATTTGGGGTAATCATCCTTGCTCAATTACACAAATGTAGGTAAAGATGTACTCAATCCTTACCACTTTGTATATTGGACCTATGAAGTACTTTGGATATGTACTCACTTTGAGAAAAACATATGCATCTTTTACTCCTATCACAAGTAATGCACATGCCAAAAATATGTTTGGCATCCCCCAAATCCTTGATATCAAATGTCATTCCTTTTTAGTAATGAAAAGTCATCAGAGGACTTCCCAACAATCAACATATCATTAATGTAAAGTATTAATCATATCAAGTTACCATATGATTTCTTTGTTTATAGACAATGATCCTCATTGCTTTGAGAATAGCCTTGAGACTTCATAAAAGCATCAAAATTTTGGTACGATCATCTAGGGGACTATTTGGTCAATATAAGCTCTTCTTTAGCTTACAAACTAGAATTTCTTTGCCAAGAACTACACAAACCTCTGGTTCTTCCATATAGATCTCACTTGTAAGATCTCTATGTAAGGAAGCACTTTTCACATCCATTTGGACTAGCTTTAAGTCATCCATTGCAATGAATCCAAGCAACATGCACAACGTAGCCATCTTGACTACTAGAGAGAAGATTTCCTAGAAATATTTCCATGTTGTTGCTTAAAACCCTTTGCAACCAATCATGCTTCATACTTTGGAGAAGCATTATTTGATGTGAATTACATGGTAAAACTTTTTTGCCCTTTCACAAAGGTACCAAATCCCAAGTACTATTCTTGTGAAAAGAATCCAATTCACTCTTCATGGCATAGTCCCACGACATGATCCTTTGTTTGCATAGCCTCTTTGTAGCAAGAAGGCTCACCAGTATTTGTTAGCATACAAAAATCCAAAACTAAAACATATCTATTAAGTCGATGCGAGACACATGCAAAACATCTCAATGGTTACTAAAGAGGAACATTTGCAGACTGATTTGATTGAACATTTTCCTAAACATGCCTATATGTAGCATTGATATGCATGGTAACTAGAGGACTAGTGTCCTAAAACTCCACTCTTATCACTTCAACCTCCTTAATGGGTTTTTTATGCATCTTATACTCATTGAAAATGACATCACTACTTCTAATCACTGATTGTGTTGCAGGATCCCATAATACATATCCAAATTGGCCTTCTCGACCATATCCAAGAAAAATGAATTTCATTGACTTATGTTCTAGCTTTTGTGTAAGATTCTTTTGTATATGAACATACACTTCACATCCGAAAAGTCAAAGATGCTCATAATATGTTGGCTCCTTGTCAATAAGTCGTGTGCCAGTTTCAAATCTTTGCCAATACTAGGTGAAAGGTTAATCACATAAGCTATAGCCAATACTACGTATGCCCAAAAGCCTTGTGAAAGCTTTGAAGCTTTGTATGATGCAACATACAAACTACTCTATCTTGAATAGTTCTATTCATCCTCTAAACCACACCATTCTATACTAGGGTATAAGGAGCTCTAAAATCTCTATGAATTCCTCTAGACTGACAGAAAAAACTGAATTCATGTGAGGTATACTCACCTCCATTATCTGAATGTAAAGCCTTGAGCTTAGTTCCTATTTCAATCTCAATTAAAGCAAAGCATTTTTTGAAAGTAGGGAATACCTCATCCTTTTATTTGATAGGATATACCAAGAATTTTCTAGTAGCATCATCTATGAAAGTGACAAAGTAAAGAGAACCACCTCATAAACTTATGGGAATAGGACCACACACCTGTATTAACGAGATCCAAAGACTGAAGTGAAGAGTCAATGTGCATCTTATGGACATTCCTAGTTTTCTTTCCATATTGACAATGCTCACAAAATGAAAAATTAGAGAAAGATAACACAGGTAAGTAGCCAAAAGGAGAAATATTTTCCATTTCACTATAAGATATGTGACCCAAATGGCCATGCCAAACACAAGCCATAGGCTATTCAATAACAACTAACAAGTGTTCTTTCTATGATACAAAAAAAGGATGAAGTGAGGCAACTTTGTTGCCTTTTTCAATAACCATATTGCCCTTTGATATGCAAAAGGATTAAGCATAGAAAACCACTTTGTAACCAAGGTGATCAAGTTGACCAATTGACATTAAACTACATGATGATTGAGGTACACGCCGTACATTATGCATATTGAATTTTGAATCATCAATGAACTACAAAACCATATCTCTAATCTCAACAACAAGAGTCACAAAGTCTCATAGTACCAATAGATTTTGTAGCATAAGTAGAGAACCATTCTCTATGCGGTGTCACATGGAAAGAAGCACCAAAATCTACTTGTCATGTGTGGGATAGAGAACAATCTATAAGAGCCTTAGTGGGCAGAATATTTTCAAGTGTCAACACATCAACATCATTAGAAATAACTGATTTCTTCTATCTTCATAGTCAAAACTGCGGGTGCAGGTATCTGTTTAACATGCCCATCAACATTTTGTCCTTTACCTTTAGCATTCTTTAATGCAAAGTCCTTCTTCACATGTCCTTTCTTATGGCAATAATGGCACTTGATATCCCTCTCCCTTGATTTGATTCTACTCTTATTCCTTTGACCATTATCTTCCTTGTTCTTGCTCCTACCACATTGGTGATTCTTTCCTTGGTAAGAATCACAAACATTATATCACCAGTTTACCACGAGGTGCACTATTGATTATAGATATGCAAAATGTATCCCATGATGATGCGAAGGTGCATATAAACAAGGCTACTTTCATTTTATTATCCATGTCCATTTTATGAGCTCATAACTCAGAAAATATAGCCTCAAAATAATTAGATGAGCAACAATATTATCTGTGTCCTTCATGCAAAGTTCATATAGATTTCTCATTAGATGCACTTTATTTGATGCCGCTTCTTTCTTATATGTATTGCATAACTTCTCCCAAAGATCCTCTCCACTTTCATAGTCCAATACTGTAAAGTAAACATTATCTACTAGGTGCACTCAAACAGTAGACCTAGAAATTTCATCCAACTCATCCCAATCATCATCATCCATGTTGGTAGGCTTCTTTGAGATTCCATTTACTGGTTTCCAATGCCTGCTAACACACCTTTATTGTCATTCTTCCATAGTGCAAAGTTTGTGCCATCAAGTTTTTGGATCTCAAAAGGTTCTTTGACCTGCAAGTTATAGCTCCTCCTTGGAACACTTACACTAGAACTTGATCCACTAGATGTTCCTGAGGTCTTTGGTTCCATGATGATAAATACTTCACTAGAGTTATAATGAAGCTAGAATAGTGTAGACACCACTAAGGTTCAGAAAAGGATGCGAAAGTGTCAGATTCTGGGAAAAATGGGATAGTCTTCCCCAAAAAATGGGATCAATGAACAACAATGGCCAACCAAAACAATTATGTGAGAATGTATGTGCTCACACCAATAATTGTGTCAAGGAGTAAAATCAACCACTTTATATTTAGAAAACTAAAATCTGAAAAAATTTTAGCTCAGTTTCCTCTACACAATGAGCATATGACCTATGTTAAAAACTCATAAAATTGCAAGTATTGACATGTAAACCTGCATAGTGAATAACTGACTCCACTACATATAACCACTTAATCGAAAGAAGCCAGCTATGTTCATCAAGCACTTATGAACAAATAGCATACATCTTCTATGGCAAGGATAAATAAGTCTTCCACTTGCATCACCAAAGACACCTCGACATCTAGGTGTCTCCTAGTTATGGAAACCTCACCGCAACCCTCTTTATCAACATCAAAGGCTTTTTGTAAAAATGTAACCGCTATATCAATGACCACATGGACATACATAAGCACTATCCACATAAGCCTACATAGTGTGTATGTGCTCAATATATGTAGCAGAATAACACTAAAAAATTGACTTTATAGCCCAACTACTAGCCAAAAAAACCTACAAGCGTCTCTCAACTCCATTCTTTAGGCCCAAGAAACCTACATTATCTTATGATGGCTGCTCCCACCATAACTGAAAACCTTCCAAGAAACCTCTAAGAAGACTCCAAAGCTAAAGTTTTTATGATAAAGCTGAGTGTGGACTACCATGGAGACATAAATTGAAGTGCCCCTAGCTCCAAAACTGATTGTTGGACCAATCTTTCCACCTTTGTAGTTGAAATTGTCCCAAAATGTCAAAATCAACTTCTAATTTTCCCCAATTTCATACGTAGTTTAACTCTCAAGAAATCGATGTAGAGAGCCAAGATGACACTTTGAAGGCTCCAAAATAATGTTAACCTTAAGTATCTTCACTCCCATAATCACCAAGAAACTAGGGCTTAGTGGTAGGAAAACCTATTATTAGGCATTCCTTGGGAGGAACACTACAGGGATGGGTGACCTCACGAGAAGTGCTAGTAGTTTTTCTTCCATGATCATTGAAGTCCTTCCTCGCACCTAGCCAACAGTGCCAATGATGACTTCGGTGACTTGGATGACAAGGTATCCCAAGGTCTATGCCTTGGTCATCCTCATTGTACAAACATGAGTTGTAGACAACACATGTGGTAATTCACACACACCTACAAAAAAAAAAAGAAATACATAGTACACAGAGATCATGAACTAGGTTTTACAAATGTGGTCAAACATTTAGTTTGTGGCTTTCCATGCCACTATATGTTTTATTAAAGAACATATGCAAAAGTGTAGGATGGCCATTTGGTCTTTCACACAGACACTAACAGTAACATATTGTGCATATTAGAATGAACTTGACCATTTTAATCAAACAATTGATTATAACCCACATTGAGTCATACCATTTTTTGGTTTTAGGGAGGCCCACCATAAAATTCATTGATCTTTCTCATTTCCTTGATTGTTTAGGATGGAGTATTCCACCAATCCCAAGTCTTTTTGCTTTATTAACCTGGCACTTAGGAAATTTTAGAACATAACTTTGAACATATTTACACTAGGCCGATAAAAATATTTTTTAACTAATTAGTTTTGTTAATGCCAGGATGTCCTGCACTCAGAGCATCATGACATTCAAATAGAACTTGTTCATGAACTTCTTAATTACATCAAGTAGAAATCTTATCTTTGCATAGAAAATAAACATCTTTTCTCGATTAATTTTTGGAGTAATGTGAGAATGACGTATTCAAACATTATCCATCACTTTTGATTTGATCTTTAACTACTTTCGAAGCTTTTTGATAGTTTGGATCTAACTTACAGTATCCTTTAAAGCTTTTTATTAGGTAATTCTTGACTTGAACAAAACTTAGGGTATTCAACATTGGCATATGACTCCATGCATCAACCACCAAATTTAATTGACCTTTTATATACCTAAGTACAAAATCAAATTCTTGAAGGAACTTGGTCCATCTAGCTTTTCTTCCTCTTAAATCAGTTTGATTAGGAAACCAATGTATGCTTTCTTGATCAAAGAGAATCGTTACTTTGGATCCATATAAGAAATGGCACCATTTTTTAAGAGCATGAATAATCACAAATATTCTATTCCAAAGAGAAAATAGCTCTATTGAGATCGATTCAACTTTTTACTTTCAAATGAAATTGGTCAAACATTTTAAATCAATACAACTCATATTGCAAACATGGATGCATCCCATTCAAGTATGAATGATTGATTTAGATCTACTATATGTAGAATGGAGGCCATGGGAACAACTTTTTGAAGCCATTCCATCCTTTGAAATTTTTCCTTATCCCAATTTAGGAGTTTAGACTTCCTTTCAAACGATCAGTTAAAGGTACTACAATCTTGGCATAATTTTGAATAAACTTAGTATAGTATCCTATTAATCCAAAAAACATTGGAGATCATTCATTGGCTTGGGATGAGGCCACTCTTTTATGAATTGAACCTATCAATATCAACTTTAATCTATTTTTTTGATATTATATGATTAAGATACTTTCGTTGTTTGCTGAAAAATATCACACTTTGATTCTTTGTAATACAATTTATTAGCATGTAGCACCTTCAAATACTTTTTAATGTGAATTAGGTGTTGTTCTTCACTTTCAATATATACTAGGATATCATCTCAAGAAATGACTAAACATTTCTCAAGTATCGATGCAAAATTATATTCATTAGAGCCATAAAGGTTGTTGTCAAAGCATTTGTTAATCCAAAAGGCATAACAACAAACTTAAAATGGTGGTGCCTTTTTGGGAAAGCTATCTTAGAGACATCTTCAACTTTGATTCTTATGTAATAATATCATTGATGGAGATCTAACTTGGAAAAGATAGATGCTCCTCTCAATTGATCACACATTCCATCACCTTGAGGCATAAGAAGCTTGTTTTTTATTGTTACAACATTTGACTTTTTGTAGTGTGCAACACTACAATGACCTACACAGAGAGATGAGTCTCATTTCCTCCCAAACTTGTGCCTCTATATATAGCTCTCTCCAAGGAACTACCACTATAGCAGGTAGATACTAACCATCCAAGCATGAGCCATGTAACTACATATGTGCCAAGTGTCCTAGTTAACTATTAACTCAAGTGGATGCTTCTAGAAGGATCTAGACACTTGGGATAAAAACCTCTCCCATGTCTCTCATAGGAATTGAATCCAAGACCTCTTCATTCTCATCCAAATGGCTTAACCACTAGGCCACACACCTTTGCATCACCTTCGCTTAAATTTACTCTCGAGACTTCTACCCTACTCATGAATGATCGAATGATGTTTGATCTCAGATCCATCTGAACCTATTGGATCCTCATGTCATAGACTTCCTTTATAACATTCTTTCCCCCTTGGAAAACATTTTTGTCCTTGAAAATAGAACTATATAAGTACTCTAGGAATCCCCCCAACCTCGTGTAC
Source organism: Ceratopteris richardii (assembly GCA_020310875.1). NCBI lineage: Eukaryota > Viridiplantae > Streptophyta > Polypodiopsida > Polypodiales > Pteridaceae > Ceratopteris > Ceratopteris richardii. The sequence goes on from CM035408.1 coordinate 50,690,947, forward strand.
AAATTGCACATGATAATCTCTGTGTGTTGTTTCTGCGTATCCTTCCCCTTAAGAAGTCTCATAAAGTTCATATCAAAGGTGGGAAAACATTTGGGTAGTGCTTAATATCTCCTATGTACACCTAACTTCTGAACTATCACTCCCATCATGCCAATTGCATCCAAATGACCTAAGTCCATATGATGTATCCTCTAAATATAGAACAAAGTCCTATAATAAAGAGATTCCAAACCCTTCTAGACCTTAGATGATAGAATTTCCCTCATTGCACTTTAGTTCTTCCTAACCTTGAATGTAGTCACAATTGATAGTTTTTACCTAAACCATCCTTGTGATCTATGCAAATTCATCATCCTAGCTCTCATAAAAGAATTCCTTGGAGTAAAAGGAATCCTTTATATCTCACTAACCAAGAACTCCTTGGTTTGTCATCCATAAACTTGGACTAATGATCTATTGGAAGAGCATCAAACATCACTAATGCAAACTCTAATTTTTTTGCCTTCCTTCTAGTTTGCCATATGAATGCAAAAGCATTCGTTTTGAGATTCAGATAATCCTTGAGTACCCATCCTCCTAATTGATGCTCAATCATCATCCTCATGGTGAAACATCAACTAAGAGTTTGGTAAGCCAAAAGATCATATTTATCCATAATGCCTTGAAACCCTAAAGACAAGAGTCATTACTCTACTCCCAATTTTACTAATGTCCATAGATTATTACTGCAAGTAGAAATAACTACTTCTTTATAAAGTCTTCATATAGGACTCAACCTCTCCATGTTTTTTCTTTCAAAAATAGTGGAGAACCAAACTCCCATATGAAGGAAAATTATACTAAAAACAAGAGTAAATGAATTCCTTTTAAAATATAGACTAAGAGGTGTTTTCTAAACACCTCTTTTCTCTAAAGGAAAACATACCATATTCTTCTCCTATGTAAAAATTATATTTTTCTTTCCTTTTTCTCTTTCAAATAAAAAGAGCTAAAGTGAGATGAGTGAGATCTCTCCTTGATCTTTGAGCCAAATATCACTTTCTCCTTCCCTTGAAAGAGAGATTTATGAATTCATTTGTTTCTCTCTTCCATCAACTAGTCTATAACCCTCATTTAGATACATTCCTATGGAGAAAACCAATCTCCCATAAATAATGGTGTATGTAGTGAAGAGTGGAGAAAATAAATTCCTTCTAAGGTTCAAAGCCCTTTACTAGAATGGTCAACGATGATATGATATGGCATCATAATAAATAGAAGTGTATCCATACTAAGAAACTATCTCTATCAACCATCCTCTATGCATGGATCTGTATGATCCGTCCACACTCATAGAATCATTCTTCTTGAAAACTATAAAGTGAGTATGTGATGCCTATGGAGATAAAATCACCCATCACATACTCTATTGGAAGAATAAATCTTTCATAAACTATGAAGGATAACTCCAAATGCTAAGTATATGTCTTCTAAGAGTAGTCCTCTCATCTAATGAGACATGTCCTCGTGAATGATGAGTCCTTTTCTCCCTGCCTATAGAAGAAGGGTACTCAAATGGAAGTCATTCCCACCATCCAATACCAATGGATCCTTCTTCCAATTCATGGTGTCCTACCTACACTAACTTGAATGTATATTCCATATATATATATATATATATATATATATATATATATATAATGGAATATGTAGGTGGACTCAAATGAATCCCATATCCTCAAACTAGTTTAGTTTGGTTCTAGTCAACATGTGACAGTGGATATCCCTTTATATTCCAAACTAACGTGTTCCTAGGTACCAATATTGAGTCTAGGTACCTCCTTCTAGATCCCAACATACATATATGTATTGGGTACCACAAACATTCCTTACTCAGGGATCTATGCTCTAATTCATAGAGCAAGTGCCATGAATATGGCCTTCGTAACTATCAATCGAATATTATTAGCACCCATCAATACTCTCTCATGAAACCCATCTCTATGATCTCATCTAATTGGTTTCCTTATTAGTTTAGCACAAATGCTTCACTACTTTCTCAAGTGATGTGCATCAGTGAAACTAGTCACTCTTTGGGTATTCCTCATGATACCCCATAGTCTCCTAATCATATTTTAAGGCTCTTTTGAAGGTAAAGTAAACCTTCAATAATTGGAGATGATCATAAATGTATCTCCCATAATCCTCTATTCAACTTATCAAAACCTATAGGATTGCTTGTGCACATTCCGAATGGTGAAGGTATATTTCCTTCCCATTAGCAATCCTATGGTCTAAATTCATAATGATTATGTGTAGGGCTCCAATTTACTATTGAATTCTTCTATGACATCTTGATGGTCATAAGTCCATCAAGTACATGCTTACAAGCATGCTTACAACTTAGTGATGTTTGTAAACAAGGCAATTACTATGCCATAAAATTCTTACCTAAAGGTAATTTTGTATATAATGCCATGAGGTGGGAAAAATTCTTATAGCATTTCCCCAAGGAAATGGAGTTCCAAAAAAATTTAACCATAAGAACAAATGTTAGGCCTTGTAGGCCAATGGAGCACAAACCATTCACTATAGCATAGGGCTTGGCAAGCTCATGGCATACAAGCCATATTATCACATATGAGCTCCATAGCCAAACAATTAGAATGCTAACAACAAGATTTGTGTTGCATAACCTTGTACTTAATACTTGTGTATGCTACTTCATTGTTTTAAACTTCCTTAATTTTTAAACTTAGCATACCATGGATAATGTTGCAAAGATGTACAAAAATGGATATGCATGTTGTTCCTTTCCTTCCTTAAATGATGTACAATTCTTTCATGAATGCCTAAATAAAAAGAATTTAAACATTCCCAAATTCATCTTCATAGTCATGCATATAGCCTAAACTATGCATTATGCAACCGAATCAAATAAGAGAAAACAAGAAATGAAGAGTAAAGGGGTCTTCCATGTGATCCAATGATCGAATGGATCTTTAGTGCTTTAGGAGACATGTTGCATTGAGTCTTCCATCTCTTGTAGTCCTTGATGTCTTGAGATGCACTTGCATCTCCTTCACCTGTCCTCTTTCTCTCTTACAAAACAAATATAATGTTTCCCCTCTACATTGGGGCATAATAAAAATTGTTACAAGAGCACAAACATGTGCCAATATGGATGTGCCTAAGGCACATATATGTGCCAATATAGATGTCTCAAATTTTCCTAAGCACATCATATGCTAAAAATATACAAAATTACAAGGGTAAGTAGAATTTTTTTGCTTTTACAAGCTTAAGAGATGGCTCTCTACATAGACCTATTAAATCTCCTCCATTTCTAGCAATCTTCATAGAAGAGCTTTCCAATAAGGTAAAAATCATCAAAACCGGACACCTGAGCGAAGAGTAGCATGCATGCAAAGTTGACTAGTTGCTAGGTTATCGGTAGTTGGAAACAATGTTTGAAGTGGCTACTTTGGATGCTTCCAAAAGTGAAATTGGAGATAGATTGCAACTTTGATTTTGTATACTTATAGAAAATACTCCAAAGAAAAACACATAAACAAAGATCATCAAATTTCTACATCATAGGATACCTTTTCATCAAATAGAAAATACTCCAAAGAAAAACACATAAACAAAGATCATCAAATTTCTACATCATAGGATACCTTTTCAAAGGGGTCAGATGTGCCCTCGTGCATGATTTGAACTTTTCTTCTTTGTGAATACCTCTTAGTTTCTCTGGAAGTATCGTGCTATCAAGATGTGGCTACACCTTGATGGATAGGCCTCCAATGTATTCACTAGTAGTATTTGGGTTTGAATCCCATGTACGTCAGCTTCGACAATGACATTTTTCTTTTGAGTTCGATTCCTCCGATGGTCTATGCCTTCCTCCATGAAATTGGATTGTTTCTTTTGCTTCATAAAGCAATGCACGTGACACAAATGATGCAAAAGAAATTGAGATATGATCCAAAGAAGAATCAAGAAGAAAGAAAAAAATGACGAACAATTTCAAGAAGTAGATGATGAACCTTCACAAGGTCTCCATGGAGGCTACCGCTCTCATACCAATGAGACATTAGAATGACCTACATAGAGAGATGAGCCTCATTTCCTCCCAACCTTATGCCTCTATATATGGCTCTCTTTAAGGAAGTACCTACTATATCAGCTAACCATCCAAGTGTCAGCCATGTAGCTACATGTGCCAAGTGTCCTAGTTAACTAGAGTTAACCCATGTGGATGCTTCTAGAAGGCTCTAGAGCTATTGGGACGAAAAATTCTCCCATGTCTCTCATAGGACTTGAACCCAAGACCTCTTACTTCTCATCCAAATGACTTAACCACTAGGCCCAACACCTTTGCTTTTCCAGAGAGCATAAGCAGCTTCATTTAAGTCTACTCTTGAGACTTCTACCCTACACTTGAATGACCAAATTATGTCCCATCTCAAGTCCGTTTGTACCTGTCAGGCCCACATATTATAAAATTCTTTTATAATATAGTCTATGCACAAGTGCATCGATTCATCTTTCTTTTTCACTAAGAGGATTGGTGTTACCCATGGATACTGACTAGGTTTAATCCAATATTTATTTAGGTATCCTTCTAGATACCTTTCAAACTCCACTTATTGGAACATGGGGATTTTGCATAGTTATAAACATATAGGCTTGGTTCCCGAAAGGAAGTCAATACCATGGTCAATACTTCATCTCAGAGGCGGTAAGCCATGAGTGAGTTTCCAAGGGAATACATCCTTGAATATATGCAGTAAACTTTTAAACTTATTCAAAACATTCAATGAAGTAGGAGAGGAGACATAAGAAACTTGATCTATATTAAGTTGAGAATTTACATAAACTAGAAACATATAACTAGTGCTTCTTGCTCTTTTAAAAGTTTTTCAACCTCTAAAAATCAAAGAAGTACTCGATACATCATGTTCTCCTTGGGTCAACTACATTCCTCCATTTTTATTGAATTCCAAATGTATTATTATGATACCTATGAGTGAGTGACATACCTAGGCCCCGAATCCATTCCCTTCCCAAGACAACACCAATACATTCCATGTTCATAATTTGAAAATTCAAGATATCTTAACCATATTATCCCAATTTTTTTTTATTTTCCTTGAATCATCAACATGATATACTGATGAAGAAATGATTTATGAGGTAATCACAATCTCTTCACCACAACATAAATGAGAAAATTATAGATTGTAGAGTGAGCAATTATGACTCTGGAACTCCACCCAAGAACATTCCCAAGGTATCCTTAAAATTGAGAAGAATTCCACATATTATGTACCAAATTACATTAATGGTGAAATATCATGATGTAACATCTCTACTTGCTTGTACACGACTTTTACTGAATCCAAGTATTTGAATAAGGTGTACTTGCTTTCCTTTACCTTTTTCTTTCTCGATGGATTTTGATTCTCCCTTAATGGGCTAAGGTCTCCAAGTTTCATGTATTTGAAACATGATGTATCCTTCATAGATTTATTATAAGTATGAAGTGCCAACTGATGTTAGGGAACCTTAAACTTCTTAGAAGGATAAGTACTTTCACTTTGTTTACATTTAAACTCAAACCAACACAGATGAGAAACATTGTTATCTTTTAAGTCATCCTTGTATAACACTTTCTAGAGTCTTAGGAGGACTTTTTTTTTACTTCTCTTTTAATATTCTTATCTAAAACTCTAACAAATCCCCATATCGTATAGAAATTTTCGAAGTATTGCAACTTAAGTACAATTTCTAGATACTTGAAAACATAACTAGTTAGAGGCCTTCCACAATGGAATATACTATCCCATTCTTCCTAGTTTTGTTCCTATTCATTTTCGGGCAAGAAATCCTTTTTTAAGAGGGTTTATAACTGGTTCCAAGTGGTGGGAACTTAGGTTCCCTCAACCAAACTCATCCACTATTTTTAAGCATAAGGAGTTAGGAATAAACTAGCTTATAAGACTTAGCAAGACTTAGGTGTATTGCGAAGATGCAAGTTTTGTCACTTCTATAAGAAGGTAAGGAATTTATCTTTATTATGATCATGCTCGTCTCCTTAAAATTGAGGGATACATAGGTACATAGAAAATGACACTTATTTTGTACTAGATGCTACTCTTCTAATAGCAAAAGGGTTGGTTCTAGTAGAAAAGGGTTTGAAATTGCCAAATTTTACTACAAAAATGATTTGGCAAGTGGAAAGGAAGTAAAGGTGGGTTTAGACATTATAGGATTGGGAGGAATAGATGATGATACTTCTACAACCTCATTAACTCTATTACTATGATCACCTTATACTTCCAAGGTTGGAAAGTCACCTTGAATTAAGTTAAGTCCTACATGAATAACCAAACTCAAAGGTTTTTCACCGTCCCTACTTTGTGGCAAGCTTGTGATCCTGGATCTTAAGCATGAAGGTCCGCATATTGGCCAAATCCTCTTGTACTTGCTTAAACCTATCTAACTTTTCCTCTAGTTCCCTCATGCACTTGTTAAGTCCAATTTGTATTCTTTCACCCCCTTCAAACCCGTTCTCCACCTTATCTAATAACAATAAAGAGGTATTATCATGCATTGGATGCTCTTGTGATGTACCATAGCTAACATGACCATTGACATGCTCTATATCCATAATTGTAGATATTGACTCCTCCATGTTTACTTATCTAATCAACTTTAGAGTTCAAAGAGCATGGGGTCCATTCCTTTTAAACTAAAGAGAGCAACAGTAGTAGAAGAGTACTTCCCTTATATGTTTGACTTGATGTAGACTTGATTCTAGCCAACGATTCTAGAATTATGATGCCACTTAACTCCAAAATCCTTCCTTCACATCTTCTTGATGTCTTGAACCTTCAGTTGAGGTAGATGGAAAGCTTGAATTCATCCTTTTAAGTAAATAAATCCCTATTCTTGCATGATTTAAAGCAATAATTCCATTGATAAATTCTTAGTTGCTTTGTGTCCTCCCATGAAACAAGAAAAGGTTATCATGTGTCTTTGGGAAGCCTTGAAAAAAGATAAGCCTCAAGCTTTGAAAAGTTTGGAAAGATGGTTTAGGAATGAGCTTTAAGGAGAAAGGCTTGATAAAATTAATATGGCTCAAGCTAAGCTTATATGAGGGTGATATAAACTTTAATCCATGTTGGGTTATATGAAAAATAAGGTGAAAAGAGCTTTCAAGGCTCTCGGATTGGAGCTTTGCAGATAAATGAAGAAGGTCGGTTGCTCAAGAAATGGGAAGGAGAGAGGGTATTTCACATCAATGAAGGATAAAAGGAAATCTGGCTTGGCAATAATCATGTAGGCAATGCCATAAGGTTAAGGAGGAGTGTATAAAATGGGCACCTTCACTTGTGCTCTTCCAACTCAAGGAGAAGAGGAGGAGCCTTGTCTTAAAGACTCCTATAGGCTGTTGAGATCAATGGGTGTTGCAGAGGTGTGCGACCATCTTTGGTTGTGAAAAGACAAGGGAAGTGCTAGGGGGTTTTTGCCATCTAGCGGTCTTGCCTCCTTCTTTTGCTGCAAGAAGCAAAATGGTCACAAATGCTGCCAAAGAACTTGACATATGCCAAGATGCAAAGAAATGCTTTGATACTACTTGTAAGAAACCTACAAATTATGAAAAACAACTAGATGAGAGATAAATGACCACCCAACCAAGTATCTCCATATATAGCTCTCACCAAGGAAGGCAATTCCATGCTAACCATCCATGTGTCAAGCATGTAACTACATGAACTCCAGGTGTCCTAGCTAACTTGAGTTGAAACTTCTAAAAACTTTGGCTTGGGCTAGAGCAAAGCTTTTTTACTATCATATGTCTTGCAAGGCTTGAATCTACAACTTCTTGTTGTAGACTCAACTCTTGTAAGCACAAGGTCACACTACAACTCTTGGTGTTTAGAGCACACAAATTATTCTTAAATCCAACTTATTGGGTTTAAGCCCTCAAAATAATAGTCAAACACTTGAATTTATAACAACCTTCCTTGAGATGTGCTCAATAGACCCTCCCTATTAGTTGCACTAAATTCATCAAACACTACTTCTCTTAGATTCTTCCTCTTGCCATTAAGCTCACACATTATGTACAAATTTGGTTTCTTTTCCATGTAGTAGTCATAGATGAACTTGATAGTAGGATTCTTCCATGGATCTATTTTCGTAGATGATTTCAAGCATATTATATTGCAATTTAGTCCATCCAAGTACACTACCATTCCAAGAGCATTTATATACTAAGCATAGATGACTTTGATGACTTTGAGTGGGTTCTCTAGGAATACTTGGATTGTGTTTGCCATATTCAAAGCCTCTAAAGGTATCAATACATGTAAACTTCTTCAATAAAGCCTAAAAGTTCAATATCATTGATTGCACCCTCTAAATGGGTGTGAGGACCCAAAAAATACAAAATTTTCAAAAAATCTCCAAAATAAATGTGATTTCTTAGAAAAAAGTCTTTTGGGTCTTAGAATAGCTCAATTCTCTATTGAAAAACTAGAAATTAAGACTTATGAATAATGTGTGTGCCACTCTCTCCCATCAAATATATCCTCTTGCATCTAAAATAGTAATGCTCTGGAATGGTCTAGTGCCACCATGTGGCCATCATGCAACACTCATCCCCATTACCATTGAATACCTTAGGATATCCCCCAAGCTTGGGACCTTGGGTATGATTGGCCCTTAGTTTACTGACATGAAACACTGGATGGACTCTGCAATTTGGAGGAAGCTCTAATCGTTATGCAACATCAGTAAGCTTTTTAACTATCTTCCAAGGTCCACAAAACCTTGGTGAAAGCTTAGTACACTTCCTTATGGATAGTGAAGTAGATGTAGCCGGAACTTGAAGAAAAACTCTATCTCCTTCCTCAAAGACTCTAGGAGGTCTCTTCCTATAAGCATATTCCTTTGCCCAATCAGCTGCTTACTGCATCTTGGCTTTAGATATTTCTAAATTTGCTTGGAGGTTCGCTAAGAATTTTGAAGCACTAGGACATTTCTTTGGCATTCCTATGGTACTGGGAGCAGTGGGATTCATGCCATAGTTCATCTCAAAGGGAGACATTCTTGTCACTTTATGAGGTTTATTATTATAAACAAACTCTGCTAGTGACAAGCAACTATCCCAATCTCTCTACCTCTCAGACACATATGCTCTCAACATGTCCTCTAGAATTTGGTTGAACCTCTCGATCTAACCATCTATCTGTGGATGAAGCAAGTTTTTCATAGGTGCTACTATCGACGAATAAGAAGAAGTGAATTTTTTATAGAAACCAAAAAGTCCTAGAAATGACCGTAACTTCCCCTCATCCTAAGGAGTAGGCCAAGCTAGAATAATTGAGATTAGGATCCATCTAAACCCCATCAGCCGATACCACATGCCCTAAATACTCTATCTCTAGAAGGAACAATTGAGTCATATGGATTTACAAACAACTAATTTTCTTTTAACTTATTTAATATTAATCTCAAATAACTTTCATGTTCATGCTATGGCCTATGTCAAAGAGTGAAACCTCTCCTTCCTAACTAAAGGTCGAATAGTTTCTCTAAGTCCCAAGACGAACTTGTGGACTTCAAGAAACTTCGAGATAGAATCAAATAGTTTGAGAAGTACCCCTCTATGCTTATCAGCATACTCCATAATGGTTTGTTTTTCTGACTAATGAAGAATCAAATGTTTAGTGCTCTAGACCTCTCGAGGAGGTAAAGATTATTATACAACAAGACTTTAAATTTCTCCCATATCATGGGATCTTTCTTGTCTTGCTTTAGCTTATGCCACCAACTGTGGGCAATGACCATGCGATTATATGTGGCCTGCTGAATTTTATGCCTATTATCCACGATATGGCATAAACGGAAGCACTACTGCCACTTGCTAAGCCACTGCTCGATAGCATCAGTAGTCCTAGCACTAGTAGAGCCATGATATCCAGGCATCTTAAGATCCGTAAGCTGCCATCGGGCCTCTCTAACTAGTACGATCCCTCTAGGAATCTCTAGAGTTTGATGCTCACCTGGAGCATCGAACTCCATCCCTGGTAGGTCGATCACTAGCATAACTTCCTCTTTCTAGGAACCACACATGTGCTCTGAGATGTCATGAAGTGCGCCCTCTAAGTGTGTTATCCTAGCACTAATGGTCTCCATAGGATTTAAAGTGCTGGGAAAAAGTGAAGGTCTCCTTTTACGTTTTATGGTTATATATATATATATATATATATATATATATATATATATATATATATATATATATATATATATGTATGTATATGTGTATATATATATATATATATATATATATATATATATATATATATATATATATATATATATATATATATATGTATATAAAATTTATGTGCTTTACGTACACCTAAGATAACAAAGTGGTAGCACAAATGAACTAATCACAAAATGATGCATAAAGAAATGATAGAAAAAGAAAATTTAAGTGTGGTTTGCTTACTTTTTATGCATATGCATGCTAAATTTTAAAAACTTCGGTAGCATTTTGGTAGGAAAATGGAAATTGGAAAAAAAAATACTAAGTGCACTACACACACTTTCCAAACTAAACGGTGTCGAAAAGCAAAATATATATAGAATGAAACCAAAGGGCACTACACCCCCTTGTAGAAAACCTCGTGTTTGTGGCATGGTATAATCAATAAAAATCCCGAGAGTTCTTATAATTTCTTGGCCTGCAAGTTCAAACATTAGCATACTACTTTCATGCAAAATTCAGAGCTGAACAAGCTCCTAATCAACCATATACTACATATTCTATGCATTATGCTTCTTCTATGTGCACAACGATGCATGAAAAGAGCAAGAATGCATCAAAATTGACCAAAAAACTTATCTTGGAGTCCAAAACTTTGCTGTGCATGTGTGTGCAGGTGCTGAAAATGGTCAACATCCGCTTGAGTCTTCAAAGGTATCTCAATGGTTATTGCATCAAAAAGGTGCTTGAATGGGGGTCTTTGTTGTTGAACAACCAACTTTGGAGCTCTATACAGGTCTGAGGGTGGGCTCAAATGATAGCTTATAAACTCAGTGGATAGGTCTCTGAGCGAGGAATCTATAGAGCAATATATCACTCAATTTGTATGCCAAATGAGTGAGGTATACCCAAGTGAGTGAAGGTGAGTAGACTAAGCATGGTCTTGTAGAGGAGCTTACGCTATGGAAATAGAAGAAAATTCTGATTTTCCTCCTTCTATGGACTCTCTTCAGCTGGACGTGCAAGCATGCTAGTTATTTTATCCCATAGATGATGCAAACAGTAAAGAAATTGCCTTCATATAGAGCTTGATTCACACTATGAGAAGAGAAGTTTCCTACTTCCGTCAACTCAGAGAAGAGTGCGGGCATCCGGGTAGCCCTTGCGTGAGCAGTATGTGATGTGGATGCGTGAGTCAACCTCCTCGCAAGGCTTCCTTGGGGGAGCCATTGTGCTTCTCGGAGGGGGGCTCTACTCGCGTTCTTTTTGCTTTGAAAAGATCCTCTACAACTCCTTCACACGGCGGTGACAGACCACAATGCTGTTGATGACTACTCAACTTGATTCTTGAGATGGGTAAAATCTCATGCAAAATTTTTTCTACGAATCGTCCAAACTTTTTCTGAATACCAAATCTTAGACTACCTAAATTCTCTCTTGAAAATCTAGAAATAAAGACTTGTGAATGATGTATTTGCCACTCTCCTCCCATCCAATATGTCCTCTTGCATCCAAAATAGTGATGCTCTCGAATGGTCTAGTTACGGCATGTGGCCATCATGCAACACTCATCCCCATTACCATTGAATACTTTAGGATATCCCCCGAGCTTGGGACCTTTGCTATGGTTGGCCCTTGTCCTACACACACATGGAGTGGTCTTTGTAGACCTCCTTGCATGGCGTCCTTGGAGGAGTCCCGGTGCTCCCCTAAGGGGGCTTTGTTTGTGTTCTTTTTGCTTTGAAAAGACCTCTACAACTCCTTCACACAGCCATGATAAACCATGATGCTGATGATGACTACTCAGCTCGATTCTCGAGATGGTAAAATCTCATGAGAAATTTTTTCTAGGACTCTTCCAAACTTGCCTTTGAATACCAAATCTTAGACTTGCTAAATTCTCTCTTAAAAACTAGAATGAAGACTTGTGAATGATGTGTGTGCCACTCTCCTCTTATCCAATATATCCCTTTGCATCCAAAATAGTAATGCTCTCGAATGGTCTAGTGTCGCCATGTGGCCATCATGAAACACTCGTCCCCATTACCATTGAATACCTTAGGATATCCCCTGAGTTTGGGAGCTTGGCTATGGCTGCCCCTTGTCACATACACACATGGAGTGGTCTCTCTAGACCTCCTCGCATGGCTTCCTTGGGGGAGCCACTATGCTCCTCATAGGGGGCTCTGTTTGCTTTCTTTTTGCTTTGAAAATACCCTCTACAACTCCTTCATATGGCGATGATGGACCATGATACTGATGATGACTACTCAACACGATCCAAATTTGCTATGAATACCAAATCTTAGACTAGCTAAATTCTCTCTTGAAAAACTAGAAATGAAGACTTGTGAATGATGTATGTGCCACTCTCCCCCCATCCAATATATCCTCTTGCATCCAAAAGAATAATGCTTTGGAATAACCTAGTGCTAGCATGTGGCTATCATGCAACATGCATCCCCATTACCATTGAATACCTTAGGATGTCCCCTGAGCTTGGGACTTTGGCTATGGCTGGCCCTTATCCCACACACACATGGAGTGGTCTCTGTAGACCAATGCCTCACATTGGGATATTATATTTTTTGTAGATGGGAAATCACAATTTCCCAAAGAGGTGATTTTCCAAATTTTGCGGTTTTGTAATTTCTCGTAATATGGGAAATCATGCAATCATCAGTTCTCTAAAGCACAATATCGATTTCTTCTCATAAATTACAATTTCTCTAGATGGGAAATTGTTACCTCCCAAGAAAATGATTTTCCGCATACGATGCGCGAGGCTAATCCCTGTGCATAGATTTTATAATTTTTTTATTTCTTATCTCTGGAGGAGATTGTGATTTCTCCATTTTATGATTTTTGATATTTATGGAAAATATTCATGTGCACAGATCACGGAAATCTGGATCGATCTCCCTACAATCATGATTTCTCACAAACTTCGATTTCTTTGGGAAGTGTTTTACGAGTAGTGGGGGCTTTTGTTGTTTTCTCTTCTTAGGGACCACCTATGTTTTCACGCCTTCTAACTCAAAATAGGAAATGCTTATGAACAAAAAAAACATGGTTTCTTTGCAAGCGTGAATTGTGCACTTAGATCTTTGTGCACATGTCTCCAATAGTGATGAAATTTCGCAAAGAAGTGATGATTTTCTTCTAAATCCATTTTTACCTCAATTTGTATGTAGTGAGCTTAGATGATTCTTCTCTCTCTCTCTCAACTGTTTCTCTCTTATTCGAAATTTTAGACAAACAATGTCTTGTACACACTTGCCAACAAGATATTGCAGCCTTTTAAATAATGTCTTCGATATTTTTGAGTGCGTCTATGCATCAAATATCTTCCTCTCACTCCATTAAAGCTCCTTTTATGTTCTCCAAGATGATCTGTGTAGAAACTTAAGAAGAAAGTGAAGAATATAGTGAAAATTTACGCAATTCACTCAACCACAAGAAATATCTTTGTCATCCAATATTCTTATACACCTAAAAGTCATCAACTTCAACATGATATGCTCCATATAACCATCTCAATGATATCGATACCAAGTTGTTGTCAGTTGTAGACATGTAGGTTACAAATGCTTCACAAACACTGGCATCAAGCGCTTGAATCGGCTACATAGTTTTGAGCCTAGTTTGTTATAAATTATAAGAAATACCCCTGGGTTTCTCACATGTCATTACAACGAGCTCAATGATTACTTTCAAACCCAATAAGTACCACAAAAAATTGACACTCCTACATTGTAAAAATCAACTATATGCACCTATGAGAAAAGTATCTAACTTGTTTTGATCTCCTTACATGCATATGAACCCGCCGATGGTGTGAGAAGAGGAACCCATACCTTCATGAAACCTTGGGATACTCAATACTCACTCAAAAAGATATGTGAGAAGCAAGAATGAAGCAAAAAAATGAAGTAGAAGGAAATGATGATGAAGTAAAAAATGAAGTAGAAGGAAATGATGATGAAGCAAAAAATGAAGTAGAAGGAAATGATGATGAAGTAAAAAATGAAGTAGAAGGAAATGTCACAAATTTTATCTTATTCGCAGTTAGAACTCATCTAATTATTAACTATTACAACTTCTAATTCTTCTCATCTCATGCTCTCTCATACTTGCCCCGACTTTCTACTTGTATATATAGGCATATATGTACAAGCTCATGACCATACAAAAGGTATAAGTGAGCTAACTACAAATTAATGTACATATGTATACAAGTCTTCATTTCCTGAACATACTCTATCTTCAATCTTTAATTGTTGATCTTTTCTTCATCCTTTGACTTCAAGTCTTTATCCAGAACATCAATTGGTGGTTGACTTGCACCAACAATAAGTCCATGCGCGTTCACACCCTCATGGATCTTCACCAGCTAAATCAAAACACAAAACACATTAAAAACCTCAAGGCATTAAAATCCAGTTAACATTCCAATATTCCATAAAGTATAACATAGCATGGTAGAGGGATGGCTTGTACAAGAGTCTCTTGTATTCATAACAGAGTTTCTATGCATGTCATACACAGAAATGCCTCACCTATGGAGCGATGATGAAGATGTTCATCTTGTAGGTGATGAACCTCAAGGTAAAGGGATGCAAAGAAAAATGGATGTAGCTTTCAGAGAGAAGGCAATAAAGTTTTGCATCGTTAATCCTTAGCCTATGCAGAAGTGGTTGGAGAGGTATGACCTTGCGAAGAAGACAAACATAAAGGAAAGAAATCATTTGAAAGAATCATTCCACTTGCTTTTTTCCTCTTGTCGAAAGTCTTCCACCCTTTCCAGTGAGTAGATGGCTAGATACAATGGTTTCATAGGCAAAGGCAGCAGGTGAAGATATCTCTGAAGAAGAAGAGGAACTCACAAAGGGGTGTGATTAGGAGTATTCTAAATACGGTGCACTATGGTCTCATGGATGACACTTTCAGATCACACAAATCGACAAAAATAGGTCTACTTTTGATAGTGGGGTTATGGTAAACTTTTCCAAAAAAGTAGAGCTAGTGCAAGAGATGACAATGCTCAAGAAGTCCAACTCGATTATTGTGGAATGATCCAAGATATCTTGATGCTATCCTTCAGCAGCTTTGATTACTTTTTGTTTGATGTGAAATGGTTCAAAGTAGTCACCTCTGGAAGAAATGCAACAATGAGGTGGGATAAGAGTGGTTTGCTTCAAGTAGAATCCACAAAGCTATGGATAAATAAAAGAGATACATTTGTACTTCCCAAACACAGTGAGAAAGTTGTCTTTATGCCAGATTCAAAAGAACCAAAGTGGCATACCCCCACGTAGTAGACAAATTTGTGGGAACATAGATGTAGAAGAAATTCCATCTGTAGTCGACTCTAGGATTCATTCGATAGTCAAGGAGGAAGAGATCATTGTCTAAGATGAAGAGGTCTTTGAATAAAACGAGATATATGATGAAGTAACAGGTAATATGTTGTATGAGAATGATGATCAAGAAGGAGCTAGTGTACCAAGAGATCTAGAAGTTGCCAATGTAGATATAGATATCATCTGTGTATTAGATCTCGAAGAGGATGCTAGAATAGAGGATTTCTAAAGAAAACACTTGTACGTACTTATTTGTGTTTATTATTTTGCCACATTTTTTGTACACTACTATTTTTCTATATTATCATTATTATTGTATGCTAATTATTTGAGTTTTTTTTTGCAAAGCACAAGGGGAGATAGTCCTTTAGTCACTCCACATTCCATGATAGAGGAGAAGTTCTTAGAGTTTAATTATCAAGCACCTTGTGCTTATATGGTTGTTGTGTCATAGTACTGGATCACTCATGATAGCACTTCCCCCGACCTCATTTCCACCAGCCTCACTCCTACCAGCATCGTTCCCGTGGGTGAGGCTACTCCCGTTGGAGGTACTCCTGGCTTTATGAATCCACCATGACCACCTTCTCAGCCATCCCCCAGTGGTTGTAGTAGTCAATGTATGCGTTCAACATCTCAACTCGATACAGGTGTTGGCCTATCTCATCGATCGAGGTCATGCTCTAGAGGAGGAGGTTCTAGAAGTGGATCTACATGTGGCTCTAGAGGAGTTAGATGTTGTGGAGGCAGTGCAATGCACATTGTGTCTTCCACTTCTACTCCTAAAGCAAGTACCTCATATGCAAGTATGCCACATACACCTTGAGGGGCTCATGACCATGATGACTCCAAGGTGTATAGTATATGTGATGGAGCTCTAGTGATGGATGTGATCGAAAAGGCCATGCATCAGTGCATATGAAAACTTTGCTCTATATAGTTTGGACACTCTATCATGTTGAAATGGAGTGAAACGACAAAAAATATATCACAAAGACGATCTATGAGGAGTACTGGCCAGCACTTGGGCATCTTATTGTCAGCTCAGAGTGGATTCAGCACACGGCACATGAGGTGATGTCCCATCGACGATCCAAGGCTTGTGATGCTTTCAAAGGAGGCTTACCGAAGCCTGTATGGTTAGATGTTAAAGAGTGGGATATGATTCATGATGAGCAACAACAAACTCCTAACCAATATCGCTAGCAACAAGGTGTGGTGGCCACACATCTAGATACAGTCAGAACATCACATTTGGGTAGCGACGAATATGAGACCATACGTCACGAGTTTGTAAGTATCATTTTGATTATTGAATTTTCTTGTGTTAAGCATATCATGTATGTTCATCTAGCATTTTGCATATTTGTTGTAGGGGTTGGTAGTGGGTCATCCTCCAACACGAACCAAGGAAGTTTATGGATATCATCATGGATTGGTTGTAGTGTTGGAGGTCTTGGAGGGACATGGTGCGGTCATTTCATGGGAGCATCTATCATGAGGTGAGCTTATAAACTTGGTTTGGTGTTTTTAGTTTTTCTTTATAATGATCATGTCAATTTATCTCATTTCATGAATGTGCTTTGTTGCACGTTTGTAGATGTAGATGTTTTGATCCCTCTGAGCATGTGTATGGTAGTGATGCACCACATTTTGTATTTGGCTCATATATGGCAGTGGTGGGGCATAATTTTGTATTTGGTTCCTATATGGCAGTGCTTTGCCACATTTTGTATTTGGCTCATATATGGCACTGGTTCGCCACACTTTTGTACATGGTTCATTTATGGAATATATATCTCTTTTGTACATGATTCATTTATGGGATCTTTCTTTTGTACATGGTTCATGGTTCATTCTGCTCATCTCTTTTGTGACTGACATTGTTTTGCTTTATCACATGTAAATTGGCAACCACTAGAGTAGATGTCACATGTACTCGGTTTTCTTTGAGCAGAGTGTATTGTCTTTTTCTTCACAACAGCATGGTAATGTTGTTGTTGCAAGAGACAACACACTCTACCCAAAAAAAATTTGCAGATATGATCATCGATGTAGGTGTTGCTATGAACATCAGTATGCCTAGGTGCATATTGATGCTTATACCGATGCTTTTGTCTAGGCAGATACCGATATTTATATCGAGGCCTATACCGGTGCCTATATCGAGGCCTATACTGGCACTTTGGTACTGAGGCCTATGCCGGTTCTTACATCAATGTCCGTGCATTTATGTCTATAGAAGCCCTATTATACCCCTCATGTGTTGTAGTGTTTGATGCCTTGAAGCTTCATAATTTGATTTTACATGGGGAAGAATTTAATGTGGAATGGATTTAATAACATTGTTTTACGTGTAGACATCATCTTGCAATCCTCTTCCTAGCTCAATATTGCAAGCCCAAAAAGAAAAAGACTTTAAGTAGTTTCTTTTTCTATCACAAGAGCACCAACATCTATTCTTTCACTACTCTTGATACAAATATAGGATTTCCCCATAAGTGCGGATATATCACAATGATACTTAACCGTTATTCATGCAATCCAAGATGAATACTTGTGACAAGGTGTGTGCAAACCATAGCTGTAAATAAAAATATGAAGAGCAAAACATCATCATCAATGGGGACGAAGAAGGTAAAAGAAGAGAGTTGAGATCACAAAATTGAGAAATGAAACTATGGAGGAGGAAAAAAGACGAGATTAGAATTTCCCATTTTCCTACAATTAGGTTTTCGCGCATGGTTATAAATGATGGCTGTGGTGAATGATTTGTTTATGCGTCAAAAAATAGGATCTTTGGGTGTTAAAATTAAGAAAAGAAGGTAATCGTCATTAAGGCTTTCCTATGCTCCTTATGATGTCAACGTCTTCAAATTATGCATACATAACACGTAAGTTGGACTTGAGCTGCGTCCGTGACACTTTTTGCCTTGTGAAAAATCAAGTGTCCACTACTAAACCTCAAAAATAGGTTGATGATATAGTGGCCGATTGATATCATATGTTTATTGCTCATTTTGGATATCATTATTTTTTTATAGAAGAAAATACAGTTCAATGTTTCTACAACATGGCTAAGAACAATAAGTTAGTAACATTAAGTGATATATTGTAAACTGCCCATTATCTAATTGGACTAGTCAGTTTATAGTGATCGTATAATGGAAACAAGATCCAACGAATGATGTGTGGTGGATGCATCTATTAACCCATGAGTAATGGGAATGAGGTTGGACTCATGCTAGAAATTTGGTTTTGAGGAGTGGGATGGTTCCTTTGCTCGTTAGAGTTGATATACAATGTTCGAGTAGTGATGGTGTTGACAAGATTTTTGTTTAAGTTTTGTTGAGCTAAAGGCTTGAATCATGCAACTATGTGTGGAGCGAAGCTTTGAGTCGAAAAATGATGCGTGTTTGTGTTGTGTGCTATACCTTGGATGGATCTTTTGATTGATTGTTGATGTATGACTTTTCGTTGTGGTCCTGCATGTTTAATAGAAATGAAGATGAAAGGTTAGGCATACGCCTAAAGATCCCTCCTATAGACATGGAGACCAAAAGCGCAAGGAAAAATGTATCATCATTGCAGGAAGATTTGTTGAAGAAGCATATGTAACTCTTGTGGTGATGATGGTACTTGAAGAGTATCATCTTTTCCCGTGTGGCATCTTCGTAATTTAGACGAGTAGATGGAATGATAGAAGGAGCGATTGATAGAGCAAATGTGTCTTTCCATTTCACAATGTGCGGCGGCACAGTGATGCGACCCGTTTCGCCCAACCCAATCCACAATGGGCAGCACCATATACTATACAATAATTGTAGAGCTCACGCCAAATCTGAGTGGCCATTATTATTCTTTTTTTTTCTTTTTTCTTTTAAATTATTATTTTGTTTTTTCTATGTTCATGCAGCATGGTCACAGAAGAGCTAGCATCTGAGCCTACATAACTTAGTGGTTTGATGCCTTAAGTCTCTAGGAGGAATTCTTGAGTTCAAGTTTTGGCTCGACATAAGATGAGTGCCTCTACCTTACCAGGTTGAGTGTGTGAGTGTGTTTCTAATTCATTGTAATAAAGATTTGATATGGGCTCAAAAAGTCCCTCTTATTGAATCAACAGATCAATTGGAAACAAGCCCTCCTCAGAAAGCCCATCGATTGCTCTATTACCCTTTGAATGTCATGCAAAACGAATTCCTCTGCAAATTTTAGATAGAGAGATATTCAGCCGACTTCACTGAATCTCCAAAAGTATAGCCCTTAGAGAAATCCCTAGATCCTCTAGGAAAAAGAATTTGTAATTTTAAGAGTTTCCCCTCGTTTAAGCACCACAAGGTGCCTTTTTTCCACAATCACATGCTAAAAGCTAGATGGGTCACCCATGAAGGTGACAAAAGGCTCATCAACATTCTTTGTATCTCTCCCCAATATGTTTGTACTATTCTTCCTTTTTAATTTAAAGCTTGCCTGTTTAAAAACAAGGATAGAGAGAAGGCTCTATCTATCTATATTTATCTCTTCTTCTTCTTTCTTTCTCTCTCTCTCTCTCATCTCTCTTTTTCTTCACTCTTCACTACAACATATTAGGGGTATACTGAGGCTTCTACTGAGGCAAATGCATGGGTGTGATTTTTCCTTGACACCGGTGCAACGGTCGCCATAGGCATCGATGAGGAAGCACTAGTATAGGCATCCACATGAGCATCGGTATAAGCATGGGTAATACCAACACTCATACTCACACGCATACTGGTGCCTATACTAATGCGTATACCAGTGCCTATACGGACGGGTATAAGCATGGGTAATACCAACAATACCAACACTCATACTCACACACATAGTGGTGCCTATACTGATGCATATACCAGTGCCTATACGGACGTGTATATTGGTGCCTATACTGGTGACCATGTTGGGAGTACCATCGTGCATACCAGCGACTGTGTTGGGCATACCGATGTGCATACCGACGACCATATCTGCAAATTTTTTTTGGGCAGAGGTTATTATCTGTTGTTGCAACAACCTTATCATGATGTTGTGTAGCAAAAGACAATGAACTTTGCCCAAAAAAAAAAACTGAGTACATGTGATCTGTACTCTAATGGCAACGAAAAACATGATTTCATAAAGCAAAATACTGTTGGACACAAAAGAGATGAGCAGAATGACCATGAATCATGTATAAAAAAAGTTATATATTCCATAAATGAAGCATGTACAAGAGTGTGGCAAAACACTGCCATATGTGAGCCAAATGTAAAATGTGGCAAAGTAGTGCCATATAGGAACCAAATACAAAATTCAGGTGCACCACTGCCATATATGATCCAAATGAAAAATTGTGGCACACCACTGCCATACACATGCCTAGAAGGATCAAAACGTCTATATCAGCAGTCCTACAACAAAGACATTCATGAAATGAGACAAATTAACATGATATTTACAAACAACAACTAAAAACACCAAACCAAGTTTATAAGTTCATCACCTCATCATAGATGATCCCATGAAACAATCACACCACGTCCCTCCAAGTCCTCCAATAGTGCGACCAATCCATGATGATATCCATAAGCCTCCTTGGTTCGTGTTGGAGGACGACCCACTACCAATGTTGCAATAAATATGCAAAATGTTAGATGAATATACATGACATGTATGCTTAACACAAACAAATTCAATACACCAAATGATACTTACAAACTCGTGATGCATAGTTTCATATCCATTGCTAGACAAATGTGATGGTCGGAGCGTCTAGATGCATGGCTGCAACATCTCCCTGCTGGTGATATCGATCAGGAGTCTGTTGTTGCTCATTGCAAATCATATCCCACTCCTCAGCATCTAAACATATAGGCTTTGGTAAGCCTGCTCTAAAAGCATCACGAGCCTCAAATTGTCGATGGGACATAAAGTCACATGTCCTGTGTTGAATCCACTCTAAGCTGACAATAGGATGCCCATGTGCTCATCGGAACTCCTGATAGATTGTCTGTCTGAATATAATTTTTATGATCTTTATGTTGTTCACTCCATTTCAACATGATAGAGTGTCCAAATTGTATGGAGCAAAGCTATCATATACATTGATGCATGGCCTTTCCAACCACATCCATCACCAGAGCTCCATCACGGATACTATACACCTTGGATTCATCATGGTCATGAGCACCCCAAGGTGTACGTGGTGTACCACATGGAATAGCTACATCTGATGTACTCGTTCTAGGAGTAGAAGTGGGCAACACAACGTTCGTCAAACTGCCTCCACAACATCCACCTCCTCTAGAGCCACCTGTAGATCCACTCCTAGAACCTCCTCCTCTAGAGTGTGACCTTGACCTATAGGATGGACCAACACCTAGATTGCACTGAGGTGTCGAACGCACACCTCTGCTACTAGAGCCACTAGGGGATGGCTAAGGTGGCCGTAGTGGAGTCATAAAGCCAAGAGACATACCTCCGATGGGAGTAGCCTTGCCCCCAGGAGTGACGTCCATAGAAATGAAGCCGACAGGAGTGATGCTGATAGAAGTGATGCCATAAGGAGTGAGGCCGGGGGAGTGCTACCGCAAGCAATCCAGTACTGTGATACAACATCCATATACATGGGAGGCACCTCAGATATGAACTCCAAGGACTGCTCCTCTATCATGGAATGTGGAGTGACTGGAGGACTCTCTTCCATCATGCTTTGTAACAAAAGAACTCAAATGATTAGCATACAATAATAAAGGTAATATAGATAAATAGTAGTGTACAAAAGAACATAGCATAAAAAATAAACACGAATTAGTACGTACAAGTGTTTGATTCAAAAATCCTCTACTATAGCATCCTCTTGGAGATCTGATGCATAGAGGATATCTATCTGTACACTGGTGACTTCTAGATCTCTTGGTATGCTAGCTTCTTCTTGATCATCATTTGTTGCTTCATCGTGTATCTCGTCTTCTTCAGAGACCTCTTCATCTCGGACAATGATCTTTTCCTCCTCAACTACCAAATGCATCTCAGCGTCCACTATAGATGGACTTTCCTCTACATCTATATTCTCATAAATTTGTGTACTATGTGAGAAGATTTGTAAAACAAATAGCCACTCTGGTTCTTTCGAATCTGGCATAAAAACAACTTGCTCATAGTGTTCGGGAAGTACAAATGTATCTCTTTCATCCGTCCATAATTTTGTGGAGTCGACTTGAAGCAAACCACTCTTATCCCACCTCACTGTTGTGTTTTTTCGAGAGGTGACTACTTTGAACCATTTCACATAAAAAACAAAGTAATCAAACTTCCTAAAGGATAGCCTCAAGATATCTTGAATCACTCCACAATAATCTAGTTGGCCTTCTTGAGCATTGTCGTCTCTTGCCTTTGTGAGATATTCTTCTTCTTCAAAGATATCTTCACCCATTGCCTTTGCTTGTGAAATTGTTGTATCTAGCCATCTGCTCGTTGGAAAGGGTGCAAGAGTTTGAAGACTTTCTAGAAGGGGCAAAAATTGAGTGGAGCAACTCTTTTGAAACTGAGCTCTTTCTTTTGTGTTTGTCTCCTTGGCAAGCTCATACCTTTCTAACCACTTCTGCATAGGCTCAGAGTTAACAATGCAAAACTTCATTGCCTTCTCTCTGAAAGCTGTATCCATTTTTCTTTGCATCTCTTTACCTTGAGGTTCATCGCCTACGAGACAAACATCTTCATCATCGCTCCATAAGCGAGGCATTTCTGGGTCCGACATGCATAGAAACTTAGTTATGAATACAAGAGACTCTTGCACGAGCCTTCCCTCTACCATGCTGGCCTCTCGACACACTCTCTCTTGAACAACCCCTTTTAATATCTTCATGAAGCGCTCTAAGAAGAACATCCATGGACTATGGAAAGTTCCTGCTATTGCAACCTCATCTACCACATGAACAAGTAAATGAAGCTGAATTGTGAGAATACTTGTGGGAAAGTATTTCTCTACCATACAGATAGCCTCTATGGCATTGAGTTTCACACTTTCTATGCTATCTCTATTTATCTCTTTAGAAGAGTCCACTGTACCAAGGAACTGATTTTATAAATGGTTGTTCGCACATCCTCCTAAAGACAAACTTTTAAAGCTATAGGGAGCACAAACTGTAACTCCAACATGAGATTTACCCACATGCCTGAATTAATGCAAATTTTTGACAAATGTCAAGAATATCAGGTTTTCTTGAACCCCGAAAAGTGTGTTTTCATGTTCAGGCAAGGCAAGATTAGGCCACATTGTTTCAAAGAACAGAATTTTGATGGATGAAGAAAAGGTGAAAGTAATTGCAGACCTACGTAGACTAAAGAACGTAAAAGAGGTATAGGCTTTCATGGGCCATTCTGGTTATTATAGATGATTTATACACATGTATGGTATCATAGCAAAGCCTTCGTACTCTCTTTTGAACAAGTCTGAATGGATAGAAGAATGTGAGGAGTCATTCAATGAACTCAAATGACGCTTGTGTTCAACACCTATATTAACAACACCGGATTGGAATAAGTCATTCCATGTACATGTGGATGCATCCAACTATGCCATAGGATGTGTGTTGGCACAACCTGTGAAGGAGGGCAATATAGATCTCCCTATAGCTTATACAAGCAGCAGTTGAACACAGTAGAAAGAAATTACACCACTACAAAAGAAGAAGGATTAGGAATGATTTACGTTGTAAAGAGATTCATGCATTACTTGTTGGCGAATAAGTTCAAGTTCTTCACAGATCATCAAGCGTTATTAAACTTAGTTAATAAGCTTTGTAACACTGGACAAATTATATGATGGTTTCTATTACTCATGGAATACGACTTTGAAGTAGTAATCAGGAAGGGAAAGACCCACCTCAGAGCTGATCACCTTTCAAGGTTAACTATGGGAGAAGCTCCTCAAGGAATAGTGGATGAACTACCATACACATACCTATTTAACCTCAAAATAGTATCAGAATGGGCAAAGCCTATCGTCCCTATTCTTACATTTGAACCCAAGAATCCTAGGATAAGGATCAGAGAAGGAGAGATTACCAAGTCACAAAGATAGCAGATAATAGCATGAAGTATATATAAACAGGATAATAAGAAATCTCTTGCTTGTTGTGTAGACAAATCAGAATACGAGTATTGGTTGCAATTAGCACATGTAGGTGCATTAAAGCAACATAATTCAAAACATCGTACATTACAAAATCTACATAGACTAGGAGTATTTAGGACTTCTATGGAAGCAGATGTCTATAAGCTGTGTAAAGAATGTCTTGTCTATTGTGAAAGACCACCGGTAGAACATGCCACTTTATATCATATGTCTCTCACACCAGAATGGAGTGAACCAATAGTGACATACTTGAGGACAAAGACATTCCCTCAAGGAATGACTTTAGCACGGCAACGAAGTCTAGAGTAGGAAGCTCAAGACTACTCACTTATTGGTGATAATTTGTACAAACGAGGAGGAGATGGATAGCTAAGATAGTGTGTTCATGAGAGCGATTACTTGACTGTATGAGAGACTGCACACCAAGGTGTTGCAGGAGGCCATTCTGGCCCCAACCGGATAATCAAAGCCATACTATTTGCAGGATTATGGTGGCCCACTCTTCACATGGATGCACATACCTATGTTAAGAGATGTGATGTGGCCAACGGACTCAAGTTCCTACTCACAGAGATGAAATGCCACTGAAACCCATGATGGGAGGACGTGCATTTTCAAAGTGGGGTATAGACTTTGTAGGACCCATTAACCGCCCTGCAAAAGGTACTCATGCAAAATACATCATAGTTGCGACTGATTATCTTACCAAATGGGTAGAGGCTAAGGCCACAAAAAAGAATGATGCACACATTACTACAAAATTCTTATTTGAAAATGTCTTTATGAGATATGGATTACCTATAGAAATAGTGAGTGATCGAGGAACTCACTTTTTAAACTAGGTCATTGAATATTTGTTACAGGATTTTATGATGATTCACAAGAAATCCGCACCATATCATCCTTAGGCCAATGGTCAATCAGAAACTACTAACAAGATCCTTTGTAACACACTGATGAAACTCGTGAACAACAAACATTCGGATTGGGACAAACAGTTACATCATGCTGTTTGGGCATATCGAGTGGCCTACAAGACCATACTGAATGCAACTCCCTTTCATATGGTTTTTGGTCAAAATGTTGTGCTTCCTCTGGAAATTTTGATACCCATCCTTAAGGTTGCACAAGAACATGTGGACCGGCCATGAATTATCATCAAGGATAATGGACTTGGAACATGGACCTATGATCATTAACAGACTCTCGACAAGTGGAGTGGTACAATTAACCATCCTAGAAGGAGAGATCATGGCTAATTACATTAGTGGTTGTAGAGTCAGGCTATATCAGGAACCTCTTACTGAGGATATGCTTAGATGACTCACGTTGGCAAAGAAGCATAAGCAGGAAGAAAAGAGAATACATGCATAAGCTCAGTTCAGAAGCTCTAGAATGCATTAAGCGCATGAAGCTAAGAAGACAAGGACTAGGGAGAGAACATTATAATCAATTTGAGAACCCATCGAGATACCCCAAGTGACCATGTGTCAAGCAAATTCAATTGCTCATCCTAGCATAGTGGATAGGAGACCATTCATTACAGTCATGATAGAACATGGCAACACTCGCCATGAGCTCAGGGCTCTAATTGATTCAGGTGTTGTGACTAGTGTGATTAGATGGTCTCATTATATGAACTCGAGAATAGAAATGCGGCCAATTTAGGCATACCTCATAGGGCTAGGAGGCATGGAAACCCCTTGCATGGGTGAGGTGGACGTTCCTATCCTCATACACAAAGTGACCATGATAGTGAAGTTCTTAGTGTGCCATGACAACGACCTAATAGAACCCCTAATCCTTGGCCAAGATTGGCTATACGATCACTCAGTGGACCTAAATCTTAGACAAGGCTCCCTACATATTGTAACCTTAGATCAACAACGAGTGATACCGCTTGACTTCCCTAACAATACCCCGCCTCAGGGATGTAACCCTAGACCATATGAAACGAATGCAGAGGAGGATCGAAAGATCTTTGGATAAATCCATCGTCTAATCACGCTCCTTCCAAAGTCAACCCATGAGAGCTTGGCAATGGACAGTTTCCAGACAAGAGGACGTCAAGAGATCTCCCCCCAGGTCCTATATCAGCGATCAGGTGGACTACATCAGTGGTCCGGTGGACTCCATCAATGAACAAATGGGGACCATCATCTCCGGTGCCCCATCCTCCACACTTATTGCGGACTGGCTTAGATCTGTTGTACAGAATGCCTCACTTCCTAATGGGCAAGTTTCGCAAGTGTTGGACCTCCCTTCTTTTCCAAAGCAGAGCGTCAACTAGACCTCTCACCCTCAGTCACAAAAAAGTCAACCATAACTTAGGAACCCAAACCGACATCCATACCAGACAACACAAAGATGGCAGCATCATCAGCAGACTGAGCTACCCGCATAAAGCAGGTATGGGTGCCAAAAGGACAGGGAGCACCAAGCAACCACAACAACAAAGGCTTTGACAAGGAGAAGTCCAGGCAAAATTGGAGTCAACAGTCCCCATACCCTCGGTCTTCTTCTCCAACAATAAGAGTTCAAAAGATTTGTATCGCTAAGAAGTACCTCACAAATCGACCCACACCCATGCAAATCTTGGTACCCAAGCATTGTATTACAGCCAGAAACTCAAGCCATGTAACATATAACCCTTTGAAATCACTTCATCCATTGACTCCACAACCACCAAAATCACCTTTGTACCTCAGAAGAAGAATACCACCCACTCATCAACTCTTAGGAAATGGATGCGGAAATGTATCCAAAAACCGCCACATGATCCTTTGTACAACATAACACCCATCTGAAATAACCCCTACCTTTGTAATAATTCACTCACGACTGAACTTTGTATAAATTCCCCCACACTAACCCACCGTCACTTGTAATGCAAGACTCATTACATGCAATGTATGCATTATCTAAAGCATGTAGGTGTCTAGCAACCTGCATTTGTTTTTGCAAAATCATTCCATAAACCACCTCACAACACTCGACTACATGGGTTACACATCGATGATGGAAAGGTATTGCGGTCTCACCTTATTGGGATCCTAATTAATTTCCATAATAATGTGTTATCCTTTTGTAGCAGATCATCTAAACACCCATTCAAATCATCATGCAAGCTCAAGGACCCTCCGCGGCTGTCCCCAGCATGCCAGTATCAATTTTGGCAATTTATTGGTCGAATCTTACCCTACCTCACAACCCTCGGAGTTTCAGGGTTTCCCTAGACCAATGTCCATAGATGATCTTCCTATGGGACACACGGAAAAAGTTCATAGCAATTCTCACTAGTTCCAAGGCCTAGCAGGACCCCTTGTAGACGCAGATTTTATATATGATGGCATGCTTTGTTTCGATGGTATCAAATGGGGTAGATATCAATTTTTCTTGAGAGAATTTGAAGATCTCCAGAATTCAAAAGAGTTAAGGCATATTTGGGCTAGAGCTGGTTTCATAGAATATTTTACTGATCCATTTCCCAAACCGGACTTCTATCGGTGCTATTACTTGGTGACTACAGTTGCAGCCCCCGAGAACAAGGACTTGCCAGGAACATTTATTATTCTCTCACTAGTGAATGATCCTCCATACAAGAAGTTTTACCTTTCAAAATATCTTATTGGGGAAGCACTTAAAATCCACGAGATTCACACGTCGACATAATGAGAGAAGCTTATTCCAGAGCCTATGAAACGCGGTGATGTTTTGAAGTGGGCGGATATTTCGGCCATCACACCCGAACTCTCCAACACATTGCGCATCTGCATGCAACATTTTGCATTTTCGGCCGAGGATCACTTTACCATCCCTCAAAAACATATCTGGTTTGGATTATATCTTGCATGCATAGGGCCCTAGACCATCGACCTTGCCACTTGGATTATCGGTCGATTGTATTTAGCTCAACAGAGATAAAAATGAAAACACATCATCCACGGCTGTTATGCCCTTACTAGAATCTTCTATATGTGTTTGGCTTATGATTTGCCCATCAAACGTGCCATGACTAGTGAAGAATTGAAAGCATTCAAGGGAACCAGCAAAAAGGTTAAAAAAAGATAGCAAAGGATGGGCAGGCAAGTGCATGCGAGGTTCTATCCCATGCTTGTAGATTCCAGAGTCCCCCTCACCACAACAATCTCCTCAACAGTCTCCAACAGAATCCCCCACACTGTACAACCAATACGTATCCACCTCTCAGGACCCATTATCACAGAAGGCACTACCAGTGCAGTAACTCCTCAAGCAACCACCACTCAGGAAACTACTACCCCCCTGATCAACCACAAGAGCAAGTGGTCTCTAGCTTAGGTGAAGATAGGAGCGTGACCGATGATGATGAATAGACGCAAAGGAAGCATGTGAAGGCGAACTACAAAGAGTCATGGGGAGCCATGCAGTCAATTTTTCTCAAAGAAATATAATTGATATTACTTCTTCAAAACACCAAAGAGTGATTTTTATCACTTTTGTAACATATGTATCATAAAAATACCCACTTTTGTAATTAGTATCTCCATTTTGTGCAAGCCGAGGAGTCCTCGAGCTTGAGGAGCTTAGGTAGAACAAGCATATCAATTTTGGCTATTTTTAGATCTCTCTTAGACCTCCAAATAGCGCTAGAACTTATTTTTTAACTATGACAGACACTAGATGTGAAACTGGTCAAAACTAGTCTAGAATTTATAAAAAGAGCTAGAGAGCTCATTTTTTAGGTTAGCTTGTATAGTTAGTAGTGGATTGTATGAGTTAGTGTGAGCTTGAGCTTGTAATAGTGATATTGAGCAATAGAGTCTATTTCCTATCTTCCATTGTGTCTTGCTTGTCTCTTACATGTGTGTGTGTGTATGTGTGTGTGCATCTCCATGCTTCTCACCTTCACTCTCACTAAATCTTGCATTCACGATCTTCATATCACTCCTATCTCTTCTGCGGATTAATATTAAGGAGGTGGAGCTTCTTATGGTAGAATCTTGTTTAGTACAAGAGGAGTTAGTATTAAAATAGATTGCCTATTAATATCAGATTCAGAGATGCCACATGCATGGTATGAGATAGACTATACAAAAGTATCTAGAGAAGAGGCATACGGTATAGGTATTGAAAGAAAAATGGATAGAGGCTTATGATAAAAAATAATGGAATATGTTTCTTAAAATGCAAGCCGAATGCAAAAATGGTTCGATCTATATGAGGAAGAGAAAAAGGAACATAAGGAAGACTGACGTCTTTTTCGTTATGATCAACAAACAAGCGCATTGCCTTATCTTGAACACTTATTACTTGATTTTGAAACTAAGAATGACTTCAAACAACCATTTCTAAAGCTCCTGCATCAGGTCAAGTCATATATAGGATGAAGGAATGCCTCTTTTGGGATGTGATTGGAGGTATTGTAGATAGAATGCATTATGCTCATATGGAAAATATTTTTGAACTGAGCATACAGATTGAGGTCGTACCACTATGGATTGTGGCATACTTGTGATGCAAAAAAGCAGAGCAAGTGCATGAGACATAAATGATCAAATCTCTAATTTAGAGTATTGTGGTATGATCAATGATATCTTGAAGATTTCTTTTTGGTCATTCGATATGTTTCTATTGTATGAGAAATGGTTTAAAGTGATCAATGTTGTTCGAATTGCAACTACATGAAAAGATCCTAATATGTAAAAATACATTTATCAAAATTCTAGTTTGATAATCGTGACATGTTTGCATTTCCTAAACAATGTGAATAGATAGTTTTTGTGTGAGATAGTATTGTTAAAAACTTTTCGCATATCATAGAAGTGAATCTAAGAAAGAAAAAAGTATTTGAAGATCATGATATACCAAAAACTACACATGATGTGGATCTAATGCCTCCTTCAAATAACATGCAGCATGATGAACTTGCTCCCGAGCAAGCACATGAGGATACTCAAGCTGCCCAAGAATAGGATACTAAAGCAAACAATGATACAAATTTTGGTACCTATGGAGGACAATGACATACTTTTGATATTGGAATGGGATCTAGTTGAAGAAGTTGAGAGAGATCTATATATTGATCAGCTTGTGTGAAACAACTCCACAATATCATGACGATTTGGGTTTATGTGGGTCCATGTTGTATAGACTTGTGCATACACATGCTTGCTTATGTTGCATACGCATGGAAAAATGTAAATTTTTTTCAAATTTTGTTTTTCGTTAGCTACGGGTACATCGATGGACATATAGATGCACATAGCAGTGCATTTTTTCCCCATACTTTTATTAGGAAATGGTTTTTTTAGTGTTGGATTCTTGAGTGGTATATATCTTGATTCACCTTTTCTTCGATTGCCCCAAGTCTCGTGTAATCTGGCATCACATGACGGGGGTATTGAGACTCACGAACCAAATCAATTGGCAACAGGCGATGTTGGGGGAGGCGATTGGCTGCTTCTCAAGGCTGTGGAACGCCATCAGGGGTGACACTCTTTGGAAGATTCCGAGATAAGAGATCTCCACTGTTTAGGCATCACTGTATTTATCTCCTCAAAGATAACAAGCTAAAACCCAGACAGTCTTGCATGAGGGAGATGATATATTTATCCGCCTCATTTGTGATGCCCTCTAGCTTGTCTAACTCCTCTCTTACATTGCGGGATTTGAGAAATCCCATGGGCACTAGTCCCATTCACTTGTGACTTTTCTTCTTTATTTTAATTAAAGTAGAGGAGAATACGCCAAGGCCAAACTTCCTTTTATTTAAAAAAAAAAACTGTAAGTGCACAAACTTTTTTATTTTAAGGAAGTTGCATTAACTCTAAATGCACAAACACGCGATAATGTTTGGCAAAAACTTTGCATACGAGCGGCGCACGTTAGATAACGCTAGGCTGGCTCACATTTGTGAGCCGATGAGAGAGAGAAAGAGAGTCACGGCGAAGTTGCGAACCACCACCCTTCTCTCTTTCTGCACGCAACAGAACCGCCAGCTCTTTTTCTTTCGCAGTTCACATGATGAGCATCTTCGGTCTCTCTTCTCTTTGTCTCCCTCGCACCCTCGAATCTTTTACTCTTCGCCTTTTTTTGTGTGCCATTGATGCTCCAATCGTACACACTCACTTCCTTCCTCTCTGCTTTTCTCTTTGTATATCCCGAGTATTCACGCATCTCTCCTCAAGAAAACAAAGCATACTCCGGACTGTTTATCACTTTGTTATTCTCAATGCCATGTCGAGAGAGGAGCCCCCCCCTCTCTCTCATCCGATCGCGCGACGCGACAGACCGCAGCAGCATCTTCAACGAAAAGCAGCGTGCGTAATCCACGGATCTTTTGTCTGCATAGTAAATAGTAGTACCCATTCCTCTCTCGTTCTTTTTCCTTTTTTACCAACTTGAATGTGTGAGCAAAATCCTCTTGATCGTCATTCTTATACGTGTTTCTCGCATACAGTCAAATTATGTCTATTATAAGGTCTTTGTTTTGTTTTGTTTTTCTTTCTCTCTCTCTCTCTGATCGTCACATCAAGAGAGAGCCTCTTCGTACTCAACCCCAAACTGTTCCTTCTCTTTCATTCGCTTTTATCTTCACGGGTCCCTTTTTTTGGTTCCTGAACAGCTTGTGCCTTCTCTTATTCCAAGTAGCATATGATTACCATCACGGCCATTTCGCTTTCTCGTCTCTGCAATCATCTGTCTATCGCAATCGTATCCCAACAAAAATGTGGCTTTCAACCACATCAACCCTCACTCAGCCTTTAAATCGTATTACAAAACGTAGAAATTACTAAGAGAGACAAACGAGCTCAAATGAACCTCTCATCTGACAATGGTGGTTGAGCTCCTTTATGTTCCATACACGATGAGTGTCTACAAGAGCGTTTGCTCTTCACTTTTCTATCCTTCATAAAAGAACTCCAAACTTTAGTTTTCTCGAAGCTGGTCGCATTATTTTGAAGCATTGCTTATTATTAGGCTTCTACGCTTATCATGATATTCTATAATTAATCCTGCCATGCAATCTTTTCCTTCAAGCAAGATTTGCTCTCAAGAGACTGCATTCTATAGCTTTACCACCCTTCTCAACACTATGTAGGCTTTGCGTTTTTTGAGGGGCAAGAGTACAATAGGTGCCCAAACCCCTCTAACTTTTCTCTTTTTTAGGAAAGCAAATATATTAAAAGAGAAGAAACATGCACAAGAGTATAAGGAGGAATTACAAAATAGATTCATGAACTTCTCATTCCGTTCATCGGCATCCATTTACTTATAAGTTTATCACCTTGGATTAGAAATATGATCGAGTGCATAAAAAAAGGCACCTTCGTATAGCTTTGGATTCTAATGCCCACAAAGAAAAAGGATTTGTATAATATGGAGAACTCCTCGGGGACTCTCTAAAGTTGTTCAGACAACCAAATCTTCAATAAGGCTTTTCCTCTAATACATTTTAGAGTGCCATAAAGCATCCTATGGCTTCTCCCAAGATCGCTTGGTTCCAAGAGATTTGAACATAAGCCTATAGGGTACGCATTTCAAGTAGTAAAGACCTTTAAATACTTTACGATATATCAATACATATCCAAGTACAGAAAAGAAATTAGACCTCTCTATAGGTTCTATTCTTTGTTTTTCATGCCTCTAATTGGATCAAATACTTGCTTGACAGCTTGATGAGATTTCATGACCCACTTGAACCTGATATATTGTGCTTCTTTAAGGCTTATAGGTCTACAACTCCAACACCTTTGGTGCCATTGTCGAGGACTTCATGCCTATATCAATGGAAATCGAACTTGTGAGGCTTGAAAAGGAGCCAATTGAGTGTTGGAAGTAACAAAGACACTATCAACAAGATAAACTCTATAAATGAGAGCTCTTTCACTTTTATATTTTTTTAAAAAGCTCTATGTAGTGTTTGGCTTAGCTTTGAAGATAGTGTCCAAATGTTATTTAAAGATTCAAACCTTATCAAGGTATTAAAAAATTTAGTGTTGCTATTTTACTCATGCCCATGAAGCTCGAATACTACTCAATCTTTACAAGTTGGGCATATTTACTACTAAAAATTAGTTTTATGCAAAAATCAAATATTTTTATAAGTATTTTGGCTAAAGTATAGGGGAAAGCTTATTTGAAGGGGATTTTGGGTTGGGAAAAATTGGTTGCCACTTTTCTTCTTAGTTCCATATTTTCTTCTCCTTTTGTTGCATCATTGCCCTTAGATTGAGCTTTGATTCCTTTGAATTTAACTTTTTTGGCCATTTTCTAAGCTTCTTCCAACACTCTCTCCTCCCTGCTTTATATCATTTATAGCACACATCTTTGTGGCATATTGGATAATCATGGATGTTGATGCATAGACATAAGGTGTTGGATGTCGGCATCATTGTACAATAGTCAACTCCTACAAGACCTCTTAAACTGATAGATTACAATATTTTGGAGACTATTTTTTATTTTTTGAATATCATTTATGTATACTCTCAAAAAGAAAAATAAATGATGTGTTGAAAGTAACCCAAAGTTAGTAGAATGATGGTTTACATGAGTGATTTGTGAGACCCCAAAAAATAAAAAGAAAAATGGATAGAAAAATCAAAATGAAAGGGATCGGGTTTCGAAGGTAGTGTGGGATGTGAGAACCGTAGTTACCATGTGAACAAGTGTTGGTTTTCTCCTCTTCGAGTTGTGAGGACAATGCTTATAAAGATCAGTCTCTCCAAAATTATTATAGAAGGATTTTTTACTTGGCATGGGTGGTAATTGGGGAACTTGAGCATGTGGGCATTAAACAAAGTGATCCCTATTAAACCTAAAGCAAGGACTTCTCAAAGAAGTAGGTTTGGATTAATTCTAGCCATGTTTTATAGTGGAACATTCATGTAATAAATTTGACTATACTCAGGCTGACTATATCCATAATTTTGACTATAATAGCATCACATCAACTTAAGTGATCTTAATACCCTAAATAAGTAGTGGATGGGTCATATTGTTGAGAGTATACCTCTTTTCAACTAATTTATGTGATACTTTCTTGCCCTATAACCTTTGTAATAATAGGGGCAACTGGCATTATGGCCAACCCAGTTGGCTCTTGGGCTTGCCCATACTTCAATAGAATTACATGTTGAGGAGTAGGTGGTTGTTGACTCAACACATGTTTGATTAGGTAAGTAGGATACTCCAACATTGATATAGGCGACTATGTTGATATATTTATGTAGTAATGTGTGTGAACACACTAGGCCATCGGGGAACTTTTTTCCCTCTCTAGGAGGTTTTTTTCCCTTGAATTGTATATATGCCTGTTGCCCTAATGGGTTACTTATCTTTGTACATTCTAATGGTAATACATTCAGTATTGTGTGTTATGCTACAAGCTTCTTCTTCTTCCTAGTGTTGTTCACGTGCTTCCGTAGATTTGGAACTCCAACAATTGGTATCAGAGCAGGTTGTTGCTTCATCTAGGGCATCATCGACACCCCTCCGATCATAGTCTTAGAATCGCATGAAATTTGATGAGCATACTCAAGATGATTAGGAGATTAAAAGAGCTTTGCTATGTGGTGCTAAAATCGCAATCTGAGCTTATTTCAACCTCCAAATGCACTATCGTAGCGCTTGTGCAGGCTATTTTGTCTTTTTGTGCCATGGATATATACAAGTTTTGTTTCGCCAGTATACATATCTCAAAGTCTGCTATAGGTTTAGCAGAACTAGACATGGTAGTTATGTTCAACTTTTTGAGATACAATCAATTTTCTACATCATGGTATTTTAGTCAGTGGCCATGGCTAAAAGCAATGATGTATTACATATGTTGGTTGTTAAGGATAAGTTCAAGGATACCAATTACCCATTATGGGCTTATATGATGCATCATGTATTGGTTGCAAAGGGACTCTGGAATATTGTGTAGGGTGTTGAAAAACATCCTATCATACCTACAAATACAGGTACTGAAGCTGATGTAGATGTTGTCGATGATGGTGAAATTCTATAGATTCCTGTTCTTGCTACGATTTTTAGTGCACTTACTACAAACCAAATTCGTTCGGATGGCAAAAATGCTCAGGCACATGCATTGATAGCCTTGTCTGTCAAACATGCCATTATTCCTCACATTCACTCTTGCAAAATATCTAAGGATGTTTGGGATATACTTACCACTTTATACCAGGAAAGGAATGAGGCTCGTGTTGCTTACCTTCGAAAACAGGTGGAGAGTGAGCACATGAATGAAGGAGATTCCATGGATAGTTTTCTAACAAAGATCAAAGAATTCAAGGAATAGTTGATTTCTACTGATGAAGACTTACCTGACAATTCACTTATGCAGACTATTCTGAATGGTCTTCCTGAGTCATATCAGAGTTTTGCTTCTACTCTTCATTTGATGATGAAAGGAAATCCAAATGCCTTAACATTTGAGGAGTTAGTCGATGTTCTGTTGCAAGAAGATCAGTCTAGGCAGAACAAGTCCATTATGCATCTTGTAGATCAAGCTTTCCTGGCTAGTCAAAAGGGAAAAGGTAATTGGAGCTTTTCTACTAGTAAGAAGAAATCTGCTAATTCTGCACAGTCAAAGAAGGATGATAGAGAAGACAAGAAAACAAAAAAAGCAAAAATTGTTTTGCAAGTACTATAAAGCAAATGATCATGTCATAAAGAATTATCCAAAATTGGTTGCAAAAGAGGCAAAGAAAAAAGAGGCTGGAATGGTTGTTGCAGAGGCCTCTACATCGAAAATAAAGTCTACTAATCTAGTGCAGAATGAAAAATGGGTGCTTACTACTGTTTGCAGTTTTGACCCATATTCTCCTCAATAGTGTATGTCTGCAGTAGACTTAGATGTTTGGTAATTTGATAGTGGGGCAACCAAACATATTACCTCGCTGTGCAATTTCTTCACTTCACTCGAGCCTGCCCCTATAGGGAATACTATCACATGCACCAACAACTCCTCTTATCCTATCATGGGAGTTGGTAAGGTCATTCTAACTACTCTTGATGGTAGTTCTTTTACATTTTGGAATGCTTTATTTGTGCCAAGGATCAACAAGAATCTATTATCAGTTTCATCTTTAGCCAAGATTGGCTTGGTTGTGAAATTTGTTGATGACATATGTACAGCTCATGATGTGTCAAATGGCGACGTGATTATTGCTTCTGGCATTTTATGTCGTGGGCTATATAAGCTCATAGACTATGAAAAATCTATGAATGTTTTGGCATGTGCACTACATGATTTTCAGGCTATGTCAGATGCAAAGCTTTGACATGCATGCTTTGGTCATCTGAATTTTGCTAGTTTGCTATGCCTCCATAAATCTAAAATGGTGTCCTCTTTTCCCAAACTTGAGGCACCCAGTAAACATCTCTGTGAAGGCTGTATTTTGGGCAAAATGCAACGTTCCTCCTTTCCAAAAGATGGTTCAATTCAAGCTACTAAAAAATTACAGCTTGTTCATAATGATGTTTGTGGTCCTATGCAGACACCCTCTTTTGGAAATTATCTTTACTTCGTGAATCTCATTGATGATTTTTCTAGGCATGCATGGGTATATCCATTGAAAGCAAAGTCCGAAGTGTTTATGTGCTTCAAATAGTTTCTAGTTTTGGTTGAAAATCTATCATCATGTAAAATGGGCACCCTCTATTATGAACGGGGGGGAATATATGTCCTCTGACTTTAATGCATTTTTGGATGAACGTGGGATAAAACATCAGTGCACAGTGCCATATATATACCTCAACAAAATGGATTTGTTGAACGGAAGAAGAGGTCAGTAGTGGAGATGGCAAGGTGTATGGTCAGGAGTTATCACATAGTTTCTAGCTTAAGGCTATTATGTGTGCAGCATATGTACTTAACAGGTATCCCACTAAAGCGTTGCAGCCTATCACTCCATATGAGGATTGGCATGGTTGCAAGCCATCTATTGCTCATCCACATGTTTTTGGTTGTTTGGCATATGCATTACTGCCTGAACAACAACACACAAAATTGGATGATAAAGTAGTGAAATGTTGAGTATAGTTCTAAAAACAAAGACTATCGTCTGTATCATCCACAAAATAAATGCATTTTGGTTACTCGTGATGTTGTTTTTGTGGAGGATGCTATTCAGCCACTACTTTCATGTACTAAGGAGACATTTGTTAGCTCTAAAGACATGTATGATACTTTGCTGTCTCTTTTTATAGGTTGACAGTCTAGTTTTGGTCCTAATGAGGCAACTTCTTAGCCTTTATAGACTTCATGTGATGATGCAAATCATTCTATTTCTGATGCAGATTTACATGATCCACTTGTTGATGAGAGAGTTGATATTGACCAGGAAAAAAACTATGCCAAAATGGTTGGTGTAGACTTTGCGTGATAGCAAACTAGATGCACCTCTGTCATATCATACTTGTTCAGGCTCTCATAGTGCCTCTTTTGCATCAAATTGCTATGCTATCATTGCCTCTAGTTTCTATGATGAGAATGAGCCTATTTCATTTGATGAAGCACAAAATTCAAAAAATTGGATGGCTTCTATGCAATTTGAGTATGATGCTATAATGAAGAATGGCACCTCGTCTTTGTGTGATTTGCCTCCTGGCAAGAAGGCCATTGGCACTACGTGGGTATACAAGCTGAAGCGTAATCCTGATGGAACACTTGACCGGTATAAGGCTAGGCTTGTAGCATTTGTGCACTTACAGCTCATCATGGTTGGAATGTACATCAGTTGGACATCAAAACTACTTTCTAAATGGTGATTTGCATGAAGAAGTGTATGTTTTCCAGCCTCATGTCTTTGTGCAGAAAGGGCATGAAAACCAAGTTTGCAGGTTAAAGCATTATATGGTTTAAAGCAAGCACCACATGCTTGGTATGAAAAGATGCATGCCTATCTAATTGCACATGGTTTTGAGAACAGTCTAGAAGAGAGCACCTTATATGTTAAGCGTGTGAATGATGTGTTTCTGATCATTTTTATGTATGTTGATGGCATGCTGCTCACAGGTCCTCATGAGAAGCATATTGCTGATTTTAAGGTTGATTCACATGCCTCATTTGAGATTTCTTATTTGGGCCATTTGCATCATTATTTGGGCATTCAGTTTATGCAAGTTGATGGCAAAATAGTTTTGTGTCAAACAAAATATATTGACACATTATTGCAGCATTTTGGCCTTGAAGATTGTAAACTTATTACTAGTCCTATGGAGACATGCTTGTGGATGTTTGAAACATCACAAGAAATGAATTGATGTGACACTATACAACCTCTATGGTCACCATTAACTCATTGCTACTCCAAACTTTGAGAAATGATAGCCAAAACCAAAAACTTTACTTCTTCAGAAATTTCTAGTCACTTAAATGACATACCTTCAGTATTTTTCTTATTTCTCATATCACAAAGATAATCTTTGGACGATTAAAGTAGAAAAGTAGAGCTTTCCAACAAGATATTATTTGCAAGAAATGGATCACTACAACGCAAGTTATGACCTTCACAAGGTGACTATGTCAAACTACCAAAATTAGAAATATTACTTATTTTAGTAAAACTGACTGTCTAAAAATGCAAATTCGATGCCTAGCATTGACTTGCAACCAAAAGTTGATGTGAGGCATCGACTTGGTGTTTTTTTAGCCACTTTTTCAACACCTGAAATATCCCCTTGAATGTTGGAATTTCAAGCTTACATTATGCTTGAGGTGGATTTGATCTACATCAAAGGGTATCGCGTCGAAAGAATATCCATTGGAGAGTTCCTTTCTTATGCTCACTTATTGTACTTTTTAAAAAAGATTTTTCATTGATCTCTTACCATTGTAAAAGACATGAGCTTTAGACCTATAAAAGTAGAAAGATAGAGCCTAAATCCCACGATTTGTGGTGGTTGAGTTGCATTCAATCAAGCAATCAATCACCTAAAAGTAGATCAAACTAGATCTTCACTTTTCCTAGATTGTAGGAAAGTGAATTGATTCCCTCCAACAACCATTTCCACCTTCATTTGAATTCAAAATCCACTTGTAGAATTCATGGAACACTCCTAGAGTTTATATAAAGTCTTGAAATCACTTGTACAATACATGGAAGCAATATACATACACTTGTGACCATCATTGTCTTGCTCCTTCAATTTTCTACATCATCTTCTTCGCCAATAGTAACCTTGCGCAGGCTGCTGCTCTCTTTACAAATTCCAAATTGAGTGCAAGATGGCTCATTGGAAAGGTATTAGTGTCTAGTTTATGGCTACAAATTTTCAAACCATTTGGTTTCGTAGATTGGGAGAAATCTTAGTTTTTTTGTCTCCGGGTCAATCTCTACGTATTCCTGAAAAATAGGAAGTACCACCATTGAGTGTTTGATTCATTCCTATAGCATATTTTGCTTACTCCTTATACTTTTGTGCATTATATACACTCAACCGTATGTGTATCAATCCCATAAAAGTATTTTTTCTAATTGTAATCATGGTGGTCACTATGGGCATTTGAAGTTCATTGTCTCTTCCATAGATAGTAAGTTTTTTGAGCTAGTTGATGCATGAACCTATCTGTTTGTATCGACTTCTTCTCCTTGATGCTCCAAAGTACATAGTGCATTTCTATGCACTTATCGCATGCCTATAAGGTCTATTTGATTCTCCATAAGCTCAAGGTTTGTTCTTGTGCCAGTTGGCTAGACCAAACTTCGTCGCTTTGAAATGCACTTTTCTACCTTCTACAAGCTTCTTCAAGTTCTTTTAGTGGTATCAGAGCTAGATCAAGATTAGTGATGGCTTTCCCTCAATGATCGAGAAGCTTGATCGACACAACTATGAGGCTTGGCAAATCAGAATGGAGGCCTATTTGCAAGGTAGAAATCTTTATGGAATTGTAGCAGGTGATGAAGCTATGCCTATTCCAAGATCCAAAGGAGGACCTACACAAGAGGAGACAGATAAGCTCACACTTTGGTGCGCAAGGGATGCTCAAGCAAGGTTGTACATACTAAACTCTATCTCTGACTTTCTATTACCACATATTAGAGGATGCAAGACATCCCAAGAGACTTGGGATTCCCTCAAGACTTTCTTTTCTGCTAGTACCAAAGCAAGAAAGAATCATCTTTGGAATGAGTTCAACGAAATGAAGAAGACACCTAAACAAACCATCACAGAGTTTGTTACCAAGGTCAAGGAGGTTGCGGATCAGTTAGCATCCATTGGAGAGCTGATTGAAGAAGAGGCTATCATAAGGCAAATTCTCAATGGCATTCGAAGTGATAAGCAATGGCAATATTTCACTACGGCATATGATTTCATCATGGATGTGCAGACTCTAGAGTTGAACATCTTTCTTGGACAACTCTTCAATCAAGAGGCCAACAATGGCATAAAGGAAGGTAACTCCTATCATGGTAATTCAACTAGTGCACTATATGCAAATAACAAGGATAAGAAACAAAAAGGCAAGAAGAAGGAAGAAGATGAAGAGGAGACTTCCCAAGCCAACTTCGCAAGCAAGAGCAAGTGGAAAGGGAAGAAGAAAGGACCAAAGCAAGACAAAGCCAAAGGTTAGAATGTTCAACCTTGTGCCATCTGCGATAAGACCAACCACACCACTCAGAATTTCTGGTTCAATGGGAAGACCCAGAAAGGAAGTGGAAGAGGTGGATATGGCACCAATAGAGGCAGAGGTGGACACAACTTCAACAATAATAATAGAGGCTATAATAGAAGGGACTACAACAATTATTCAGAAGATCAACCACATGAAGAATCATTGCTTCTCATGAATCTAAGCCACAAAGAAGGAAAAGAAGATGATCATTTGTTCTACATAGATTCAGGATGTTTGAATCATGTTGCAGGCAACATTGCTTTTCTATCTGACTTGGAAAGTCCAAAGCATAGACATGAAGTGCAAATAGGGGATGACACAAAGCACAGTGTGGAGAAGATTGGTAATGTTGAAGCTTCCAATGGCAGGACAAACATTCTGATTAAAGTTCTCTATATACCCACTATCACTTAAAACCTAATAAGTGTAGGCCAAATAGCTGAAAAAGGCTTGCAAGTTA
The DNA here is from genome assembly GCA_020310875.1 of Ceratopteris richardii. Classification (NCBI taxonomy): domain Eukaryota; kingdom Viridiplantae; phylum Streptophyta; class Polypodiopsida; order Polypodiales; family Pteridaceae; genus Ceratopteris; species Ceratopteris richardii. The sequence goes on from CM035408.1 coordinate 50,732,782, forward strand.
GGTTCACCCAACATGGAGCTTTTGCGGCAGATCCATGTCAAGGCTTCAAGAAGTTAACCAGAGGTGAGAAGCATGGTAGGCTCTTTACTTTTGAAGTAGGAGAAACCAAGAACATAGCTCTATTCAACTTTGGGTCTCAAACCCTAAGTGAGCTTGAAGTGTGGCATAAGAGACTTGCTCATGTGAATGAAAGAACCTTGAAGGATATATGCAGGGATCAAAGTGTTCTAGGACTTCCAAACATATCAAAGCAACACACGATCAATAGGTGTGATGCATGTCAGATTGGGAAGGCACAAAGACAACCATTCAACCACAAAGATTAGATCCACAACAACTTATTGGACTTAGAACATACAGATGTATGGGGACCAAGTCAAGAACCTTCATTGGCACGATCAAGTGTATTATGTCTCATTTATTGAAGAACATAGTAGATGGATTGTTCTATACTTTATCAAGAGTAAGTGTTTGATTGCTTCAAAAAGTATCTCGCACATGTGGAGAATCATACAGGTAGATCACTCAAGAAGCTTAGATCTGATGGAGGGGGAGAATACATCTCCAAAGAGTTTGATGAGTTCTTACAGGATAAAGGTATCAAAAGGGAAGTGACTACCAGGTACTCTCCTTAACTAAATGGAATTGCAGAGAGGAGAAACAAGACATTGGTTGGATAAGCCAGAACAATACTTGAAGAGAAGAAGTGACCACATTTTCTATGGGTGGAATCTATTTCAACTGCTGTGTACCTTGTCAATAGTCTAACATCCAAATCCCTTGAAGGTATGACTCCTTATGAAGCATGGCATGGAAGAAAACCTAGTCTTGGACATTGCAAGGTGTTTGGTTGTTTAGCTTATGTTCATGTACCATCACAAATAAGAGGTAAGCTAGATGAAAGGGAAACAAAGGTAGTGTTTATTAGATACGATTCAACTCAAATGGGTTATAGGTTCTATAATCCTTTAACCAAGCAATTCATTATAAGTAGATATGTTGTGTTTGAAGAACACGGGTCTTGTTATGATGAAGAAAAACAAAAGGTAACCCTACCATATGATCTTGATTCTGAAGCAAGCATGATACATAAGTCCAAGATCCAAGAAGTGATACAGACGATGATCAAGATGAAAGAGAAGATGATTACAAGCTTTGGAAGTCAAGAGGCAAAGCAACGATGCAAGAGGTATGAGAATGCTCCAAACAGGCACCTAGAAGATCAGCAAGAGAGAAGAAATAGCCAGAAAGGTATGGATATGGTTCCACATTTGTTACAAAGCATTCAATCTACTTGGCAAAAGACTCTACTTCAGAGGAACCCTCGACCTATGAAGAGGCAAAGGGAAACCCTAATCTGGGAAAAGGCCATTGTTGAAGCTCAAGGTCAAGGACAAGCGTAATAAGTGCATCAGAGAAGTCAACACACAAGAAGATAGAGCACATAGGGAGCTCCAAGAAGTGTATGTCAAATCTTCAGAAGAAATCCCTATAAAATAGTGATTCTCATCACTAAAAACCATTGTAAATATCATTTCACCTTTTTGTAGCTCCGTTTTATGCAAGCCGAGGAGTCCTTGAGCTTGAGGAGTATTATAAGTATCATCCAACCAATTTTCATAATTTTTAGACTTCGTTTGAGCCCTCAAACAAGCCCTGGAATCTATTTTTTAACTAGGCCGGACACTAGGTCTAGACAGGGCCAAAACTACTCAAAAAACTATAAAAAGAGCTAGAGAGCTCATTTTTGAGGTTAGCTTGTTAGAGAATAGAGCTTTTGTAAGAGAATTCTTTTGCAATCGAAGCTTTCCATTGTTCCTCTCTTTGATCTTACCTTGTGCACGTGTGTATGTATGTGTGTGCATGTTTGTGTGCTTTCACTCATGCACTTATGCCTTCACTTGCTTGTGGTCTTCATACCGGGCCTCACGTCTCCGCGGATTGACAAGTAAAGGAGGTGGTGCTTACACTTGAGCTACACCAAATTTTGGGGCCGTTGTCGGGGAGAGAGCTGCGAGGACGAGCGTTGTGATGGTAAGATCGTAGACTTGCGACATCGGAAGGTAAAAAAACATCATTTTTGTTCATTTTCTGATTTTTCTTCTTCATCTTCATCATCATCACCATCTCCATCTGCTTCCATCTTCTTCTTCATAGAATATTCTTGTTTTTTAGTGCATTTTTTCACCATTTTCATACCATCTTTCATGCATTATTGTGCAAAAAGGAGTTAGGAAGTGCAAGGGAGAGCAAGCGCTATGTTTTTTCACGACTTTCTGCACATACAGAGCTCGCCATTGCGCAGCGCTCAGAAATTTGAATTTCCCGCCAAAAAACACGATTCTCACTGAAAATCGAGATTTTCATAAAATTCAAAATTTTTCAAAAAAAATACAATTTTCTATTTCTTGCCTAAAAGCTTTTTGAAAAGAACACGATTTTGGGATCATTCTCAGAATCGCAATTCTCTGGTTGTGCTGAAAATCGTGATTCTCTAAATTTCTCAAAAAAAACACGATTCTGAGAAGACATGGTTTTCAATGGGCTCAAAATCGCGATTTTCAAAAATCACGATTTTCAGCCAAAAACATGATTTTGTGAAAACACGATTCCCTGTGGCTCCAAAATCACGATTTTCATCCAAAATTGCAATTTTCAAAAACACGATTTTCATCTGAAATCGCGATTTTCACGATTTTCAAAAACACGATTTTCATCCAATGTACAAAATCGTGATTTTCAGAACACGATTTTCAAAAACACGATTTTCAATCAAAATCATGATTTTCTGGTCATTCTCATAATCGCGATTTTCAAGCCAAAAACACGATTTTGAGGAAAGACGATTTTCATTCAAAATCGCGTTTTTCACGATTCTCACTCAAAATCACGTTTTTTACAATCTTCAATCAAAATCGCCTTTTTTGGGATTGTTCAAAATTGCGATTTTCATAAGTGCTTAGTATAGCAATTTTCATGATTTCACAAAATCGTGATTTTTGTGATTGCTCACCATTGCGATTTTCATAATTTCACAAAATCGCGATTTTCATAAGAGTCAGCATCGCAAATTTTAGACCCCTCAAAATCGCGATTTTCACACAAAATCGTGGTTTTTCCAAAAGGTCCTGTTTGTCTGTTTTGACCCCCATGAGCCTGATTTGACATAACTTTTTCATCAAAAGTCCATTTTTTGAGCTCTATAGCTCGTTGGAAAGTCCATTTTTTGAGCTCTATAGCTCGTTGATTTTTAGATAGGATAATTTGAAGTTGACCCTCAGGTGGGATTAGGAAACCAAGGGGGCTCCAAAGGATTTTGAGCAATACAAAGGGGAATTTCGGGACTAGAAGACAAAGCTTATGAACGTGAGGTCTGGTAGACACCTAGGCAAGGATAAATAAAGCATTAGATCTTCTGAGGCTAGTGTCAACCATACAGCTAAGTCTTTGGCACAACAACTAAGTGGTTATCCTTACGTACTAAGTTCAGACACAAGTGATTCAGAAATGTCTTTTAGCATGGGGAAACCTGTAGGGGGCTCAGGAACTGCCTATCTACGAACACGAGAAGGTCCATATAAGACACAGTTGGAATATATTCGGACCAACCAATTAGGTGTTCACATCTATGAGGATGGCTTGAGGCGATCAATGGTCCAACTCAAAAATCCAGATCAACCCTTTGGACTTGAACACCCAGTAGTCAAGTTTGAAGAGGGTTCATACATTGATAAGGAAGGAACCATGTATGTGGTCACCAACCTACCAGATAGGACTGATGAGTTTGGAAATATCATTCTTGAGAATGAGATATGAGACCTAGAACAAGGAAATGTAGGACAAGGACCCCAGACTCCTAGAGATAAGTCAGTTTTCACCAGAGTTATCACTCCAGATTGGACCCCTCAAGACAAAACAAACATAGAACTATTCTTGAATAGAGAAACAGAGGAAGCCTTTTGGAGGTTTAAGCCAGATCAACCTAGCCAATTGGGCATGGTCATCATCTACGAGTTCAAGGATCCAGAGACACCAGGCAAAGTTGTCTACCTGGATAACACATCAGAGAAAATATTCTTGGTAACAGAACATGATAGACATGCATATACTTGGAAGAGTGAATTGATTTTCCCTCCATCAAGATCCATTGTTTCCCATGGCCTCCAAGGAGTAGGATCATCCCAAGCTCATGAAGCCCAGAGAGAAAGAACAAGAGAGAGACCTGAGGTAAGTTTTGCACACACTGTGGGCAAAAATAGATCAGGATTTGAAAATGAAAGACCTGAAAGAGAGAGACATCAAGCACATAGGCAACAAAGAGATGAATAGGGTTTTCCATTGCCTAGACCCCGAGAGCACCCAAGAACCCTTAGACCCACTCAAGTGATCAAGGAAATGAATAATTATTTTGACGGGACAGGAGATCCTTATGATCATATGGCAGAGTTCAAACAAGTGTTAACAGCTGAACAGGTTGAGGATTTGTTCACCCAGTACGAGGCATTTGGTTTGACTCTTAAGGGCACTACCTTAGCTTGGTTTCAACCACTGAGTAGTCGCAACTATCGTGATATAGGTCAACTGCTACAAATTCATTGTAGAATTTTCCAAGAGTGGTATCAGGCATAACACATCATCTTTGATCCCCAGCTTCAAGCAGACACCCCAAGAAACAGTGCGACTAGCAGGTAGAAGTTTCAGATAGTACTTAGAAAGATGCCCTGCTCTAGAGTTACCCACACCAGCCAAACAAGTGGCTTTGTTTTTAGATGGCTTACTAAGCACCAAGTTAAGATCATATGTGTACTTGAAAGAGCCTAGAAGCATAGAAGAGTGTGTGTGGACCTGCATTGACATAGAAGACAACTTAGGTGAGGAGTTAGGACTATCCAAACTCTATAAAGACTTTGACAGATCTACTAGTCATACCTCCAGAGCCCCCACTGAGTTGGATGAGATAGCAGAGCAAGTTGCCAAGAAGCTAGGAGTTCAAAATAGACAAACACCAAGAGCCACCTCATTGAATCGGTGTTATTTTTACGGAGGTGACTACATGGCTAATGTATGCCCATTGCTAAACCAGAATGTAAGAGAAAGGAATGCCCTATACTGCACTATTGAAAGGAAGTACACAAACCATACGGCTCAAGATTTTCCCTACAATAGGCAGGCTGTGAGACAAAAACATTAGCAACCTTACCCACAGGGTAGGTATCAGAACCAATACTAGTAGCCATATTATAGGCCACAGCAGCAATATCAGGCACCATATAGGCCACAACCAATCCTAGGAAACCACCCACCACCGCCTGCCAATGTAATTCCAGTTAAGTATGGAGTGGTAGAAGAGAACCTTAATAGAGCATTGGTGCCAGTGACCCCACTAATCTCAGAGAATGACTCTCATGCTCATAGTTCAGACTACTCCCATGAAGGTAGTCCACATGCTTATTACACAGAGTCACCTGAGCATAGTGAGACTTATCCATATTAATATGAGGCACCACCTATGGAACAAAATTGGGAGCCAGAATACTCCAATGTCATGTACACAAATCCTATCCCTAGGCCCCAATTGAGACAAGTGAGACCCCAAGCCCCTAGAGGACCTTGTTTCAAATGTCAGGGCGACCATTTCATTCGTGAATGTCCTCACTCACCAACTCTGGGACAAGGACAGAACATCACAATACAAGCCTTTTGTCCTGAGTGTGGTGAAGACCATCTCCCTAGAGATTGTCCAAGAAACCCCTCTAGTGCACCCAAGGTCACACCCATAAATGTGGTAGGCTTAGTGGTGGATTCAAGTGCTAGTAGCAGTAATGAGGCTCCTGTACAAGCTGTCATTAGAGGACAAGCATTAAAACAAGATAAACCAACAGAGCAATCAGAGTCGAGTGAATCAAGAGAACCTAGTAAGAGGAAAACAAGAACATGGAAAGATATCAGAGAGAAGGCCAATCACAAGTGGAATAAAAAGTTATCAGAACTAGAAGAAAGCCTGAAATAAGCGAAAACAAAAATAGATGACATTGCATCTCAAAGTCCCTCGCATACCAAAACTCCATCCACTCCACTTCATCCCACCCCACCATCCGTTGTAAATGGGCCGCAAAAAGGGTTTGTTCTTGCAGATCGAACCCCAAAAGGCTTGGACCTGATGTTCAAGGCCTACCAGGCTCGACTTCAAGAAGGGCCAACAGCTGCAAACCTAGACAAGAGTTACCCTAGAGCAGATTTAGAGATTGAACGGATGAAAATGTGCATGAAAATGGTAGAACAAGCTCAAGTTATGCTCAAGACTAGTCAAAAGTTCAATCAGACAAACTCTGTTAAATCGAATTTGCAATTCTAGGGCTTACTAGAAAGATTAGAGTAGTTGGTAAACAAACCACAAGTTTCTTTACCTCCATAGGCTCAACCATTCGTTGAGAGAGAAAGCTCTCCACCAATGAAAGCTTATGTTCCTAATTCCACGAATGTTGGAACACCTCTTTCAATTCAAGAGTACTCTCAAGAGTTCTTGCGGGAAATACAAGAAGAGAAATGGGCCAAGGAGAAGGGTAACCACCCTCCTATTCCAAAGATTGATGATCTTCATGATGAATTTCCCCAAGACACTCTCTCTATCTATGGAGACCAAATAGAGCAACAAGAAGATGAAAAATTCTATTTTGAATCTAATTCTTTACAAGAGTTGCCACATTTCATAGGCCCATAGGAATTTGAATCTCTTCAGATCAAAGCTCCCATAATATTTGTAAGAAATGAAGACTCAGTGGTTCCAAGGAACACCGATGTCGTGAAGAACACTAAGGTTCAGTGTCATCTCACTCTAGAAGAGTTGATCAAAGAAAAACCTGAGCTATGGAATCATGTGAAGGATCAGGTTCCAGAACTTGATTCCAATATGCCAAAAGGAGGATCTAAGTAGAAAGTACCAGAGATACCTCTAGACAAAATAGGAGACATGAGTGAAGGTGAAGAAGGTAATACTTATCTTCCAATCACCTACCAAGGTTACACAACCAAAGCGATCGTAGATTCAGGTGCTGGTGTTGCTATTGCGACCACCTCCTTGTGGAAGCGATGGGGCAAACCCACATTAAGACCAACTAGAATGAAGCTTCAAATGGTAGATGGTCATTTTGAAAGACCTCTAGGATTGCTCGAAGGGATAACGCTAACCACTTGTGGTGTAGAGTTTGAACACACATTTGCTATATGTGACTTTGAGAAAAATAATGTCTATGAGATGATCCTAGGAAGACCCTTCCTACGACAATTGCAAATAGTATAGGACTGGGGAACCAACTCCTTGTATTTATAGCACTTAGGGGTCACCACCAAGGTCAACCTGAAGGTTTACACCTTCAGAGATGTACCACCCCTACAATGGAATCCTATCCACAACGCAAAAGAAGATTCTATCTCTGTGCAATCTGGAAGTTCACTTGACCCATCATGGCTGCATGAAGATACTCATTTGTGGATGTGCAAGGTCACAGAGGAAGAGTAAAAACGCTTAAAGGCGAGAGAAGAAGGAATTTCACCAGGAGGTAGACCAGTTAGAGACCCAACCTACACACCGAGACCCAACCTACACACCGATGATCTTTCCCGATGAGGAATTTGAGCCACATGGCTGGCCAAAAATCTTAGCCACCATGGATATTGCGGTCAATGAAGAACAATGGACACCTCATTGTGATGAGGAGGGTTATGATATTTCTATGTTCATGTGTCAACCCTTGCTAGAAGAATGTGACCCTAGTGATGTCATAGAAGAAGAAGAGAATGACAATGATCTAGAATCCATTGTGATGGATAGTTTCTTTAACTCAGAGGAGCACTATCTAGAAGACATAGGGGTATTTACCCAAAAAGAAGAAAAACCTCTCACAAGTATCAAAACTATAAATTCCAAGGAAGGAAGTGAGGGTAGTCAAAAGAAAAAGAAAAGAAAAGTAGTGAAAGAAGAAGAGGAGTCGTCATTGTTTGAAGTACCAGAAAACTTCAAGAAATATGAAGTGGAGGATCGAAAAATTTTGGTACGAATGCCTAAGAGAGAGCCCATCATAGGAGAAGCATATGATAACAAAGAAAAGACCAAAAAAATTGTAGTAACCATTGAAGAGAACGAAGAACGATGTACATACATAGGAGATGACCTAAGTGCAAAAGAAGAAATGGAGCTTGTAGCTCTATTAAGGGAATATAGGGACGTGTTTGCATGGCATTATAGAGACTTGAAGGGGGTAGATCCAAGAATATGTTCTCATACGATTCCCATGACCGCTGATGCCAAGCCCACCAAACAAAAGCCCTACACATATAATGACACCTATGCAGCTAAAATAAAAGAGGAAATTGATAGGTTGATTGAAGCCGGATTTATCGATGAGATTGAGCATACTGAGTGGGTGTCCCCCATTGTAGTGGTGCCCAAGAAGAATGGAAAGTTGCGAGTGTGTATTAACCTTAAAAAAGTTAATGCTGCTACAATAAGAGATAGTTAGCCGCTTCCAATCACGAAACACTTATTGGAGCGTGTTGCAGACAAGGAAGTTTATAGCTTCCTTGATGGATTTTTAGGTTACAACCAAGTAGCCATTGCCCCAGAAGATCAACACAAGACGGCTTTTGCCACTGAATGGGGAATCTTTGCATTTCGTGTGATGCCATTTGGGCTCACAAATGCACATGCAACATTCCAGAGGCTCATGTGTCATGTCTTCAAAGAGTTCTTGCGAAAGAGCTTAGAAGTATATGTGGATGATTTATGTGCTCATTCCCAACAAAGAGGATAGCAGATCCTTGAGCTGAGGCAAATCTTCAACAAGTGTAGAGAATATCGAGTTTGTTTGAACCCAAAAAAGTGTGTATTCATGGTACGACAAGGTAAAATTTTAGGTCACATTGTTTCTAAGAATGGAATCTCAACAGATGAAGACAAAGTAAGAGCCATAGCAGAGTTGCCAAGGCCAAGGAATGTTAAAGAGGTACAAACCTTTATGAGCCATTGTGGATATTACCGTAGGTTTATCCACATGTATGTGATCATAGCTAAACCTCTTTATGATTTGTTGACAAATTTTGAGTGGAACGATGAATGTGAAAATTCCTTCAATGAGTTGAAGAAACATTTGTGCAAAGCACCAATATTGAACACTCTTGATTGGAATAAGCCATTCCATGTCCATGTGGATGCCTCCAATCATGCCATAAGATGTGTGCTAGCACAACCCACAGGTGAAGGAAATTTAGATTTGCCTATAGCATATGCTAGCAGACAATTAACCGCAGCTGAACGAAACTATACCCCCACAGAGAGAGGGCTTAGGCATGGTATATGTTGTGAAGAAGTTTAGACACTATTTATTGGCCAACAAGTTCAAGTTTTTCACTGATCATCAAGCTTTGTTATATTTGGTCAATAAACCTTGCAGTACAGGATGCTTAGTAAGATGGTTTCTCTTACTAATGGAATATGACTTTGAAGTGGTTGTTCAAAAAGGTAGGACCCATCTTAGGGCAGATCACCTTTCTCACATCACTTCAGGCGAGTCACCACAAGGAATGTCTGATGAACTACCTGATGCTTATCTGTTCAATTTGGAAGTTGTTCCTAAATGGGCATATAAGTTGGTACATGTCCTAATCTTCGGACCCACAAATAAGAATGTGAAAACATCAAAAGAAGAAATTGTTAAATCACAGAAATATCACATATTGGCAGGAAGCATGTACAAACAAGATAGTGAGGGCGTTTTATCTTGTTGTGTTGAGGACGATGAACATAGTAGTTGGTTGCAACAAGCCCATGAAGGATTGCTAGGAAATCACTATTCTAAACAACGAACATTGTAGAATCTAAAATGTTTAGGAGTGTAGTGGCCTAGCATGAACAAAGAAATACATGAGTGGATTAAGAATTGTCCAGTGTGCCAAGAGAGGCCCCCAGTGGAGCATGCCACCCTTTATCAAGTGTCGTTAATTCCAAATTGGAGTGCTCCATTGGTAGAATTTATGCGATCGGGAACATTAACCAAAGAGGCTAGTCTAGCAAGAAGACGAGCCATGGAGCAAGAGTCTCAAGACTATGCCTTAGTAGGAGACAACCTATACCAAAGAGGCAAAGATGGTTACTTAAGACTGTGCGTTCACGAATCAGATTATTTAAAAGTCTTAGAAACTGCACATAGTGATGTTTCAGGTGGACACTTCGGTCCTGATCGAGTAATCAAGACCATTCTATTCTCAGGACTTTGGTGGCCCACTCTTCATATGGATGCACATACCTATGTGAAGAAATGTGACACATGCCAATGTGCTCAATATCTAATCAGAAAAGATGAGATGCCTTTGAGGCCAATGATGGGAGGATGCGCATTCTCGAAATGGGGTATAGACATTGTAGGTCCTATTAATCCCCCAACTAGAAACTCCCATGCAGAGTACATTATTGTAGCCACAGATTACCTTACAAAGTGGGTAGAAGTCAAAGTCAGAACAAAGAATGATGCTCAGATGATGGCTAAGTTCTTATTCGAGAATGTGTTCACTAGATACAGACTACCAATAGAGTTAGTAAGCGATAGAGGCACACACTTCTTAAATGAAGTCATTGAAAATCTTCTCCAAGAATTCTTGGTGATACATAAGAAGTATGCCCCCTATCATCCACAAGCTAACGGACAAGCTGAGAGCACAAACAAGATCCTCTGTAATGTCTTGACCAAACTAGTAAATAATAAACGCTCTAATTGGGACAAACAACTTCATCATGTTGTTTGGGCTTATCGAGTTGCCTACAAAACGGTACTCAATGCCACCCCATTTCATATGGTCTTTGGCTAGAACGTTGTGCTACCATTAGATTTCCTAATCCCAGCTTTAAAGGTAGCACAAGAGCATGAGTGGAATGGACATGAGTTTTCCTCCAGGATCTTTGATCTAGAACGCTTAGGTGAGATGAGGCTACGAGTGGCAGCAGGCATCTATGCTGAAAAGAAAAGACAAAAGGCATACTTTAATGCACACATCAAGGATAAGGGACTAAAAGAGGGAGACATAGTGTTAGTTTATACACTAAAGCAGCATGGCCACAAGTTAGAAAAACGAGGATATGGACCCATGATCATTAATAGAATTTCCACTAGCGGTGCAGTTCAATTGGCCACTTTAGAAGGTGATATCTTGCCAAACTATAGATATGCTAATGAGACTCAAAACTCCTAAAAAGCAAAAAGAAGAGGAGTTAAGGGTTAGAGAAGAGGCACAAGCAAAGGCAAGAGAGCACATTAGGCGAAATAAGTTAAGGTGATTAGGCTTAGATGTCAACCCAAAAGCCCCAAAATATCACATGGATATGTGCCAAAAATTGGGCATAATTACTTTGCAAAAAGTGGACCGACGCCCGTTTGTGACCATAGAGATAGGACACGGAAGGAGTGCGAGGATTGTGAAAGCATTGATTGACTCAGGTGCAACAACTAGTACAGTTAGACTTTCATACTGCCAAGACCTGCAATTGGACATCAAGCCCATTGAAGAAGCATATCTCATAGGATTGGGAGGTGTGAAAACCCCGTGTTTGGGCAAGGTGGAGCTTCCCATCTATCTTCATGATGTTCCAATGATAGTCAAAATGCTAGTCTGTCAAGATGAGGACCTTACAGAGCCACTGGTCTTGGGAGAAGATTGGATCTATGACCATGCCGTCAACATAAACCTAAGGAGCCAACTTCTTCAAGTTTGGGTACATGAACAATGCAATACATTAGAATTAGAGAACTGCATGCTCACAGATCATGGCACCACACACTCTCTTCGTTCCTGTAAGACTAATCTTCACGAGCAAGATATTTTATGCATCAAAAGCTCTGTATTCTAGAAGAACTCAATCATGGGAGAACCGGCTCAAGGACAAGCAGAATCCTCCTCTCGTGCAAGGACTAATGCCGCAACCACAACTCAACCAAAAAGGTAAGCAACACAGTATAGGACAACGACTATATCAAATACACAAAGAGATGTTAAGAAGAAAGTAGTTCCGAGCATGAAGCAGATCTGGGTACAAAAAGGAGAGCACCCACCAACCTTGCCCCCACAATTCCCATCTAGGCATGCCAACCAAGCCGGAAGACGAACGAAGAAACTAACACAAGCTCACCCAGACAATCTCCGAAAAATTTGGGTGCCTAGGAAATTAGCTGCAGCTCAACACGGGCGATTACGGATGTGGGTACCTAAAAAGCTCTTACATACACAACAACCTATGCTCTCCCACATGCAAAAGGTCTCAACAAAGAATCCAATGAGAGAAAAGGGTAAGAACCACATACAAAGATCGAAAGGAGATCCAATCACCTCTTCAACAATAGTAGGATGATGTTCAAAAAGGGTATGGGTTTGGAAGCCAAAAGTACCAGTAGCCTCCTCAGAACCAAAGAGCCAACCACATTGGATACCAAAATTTAGAATGCATCCAAAGATGAAGATGCCTGAGGTGATCTCTTCAGGGCCAACTGCTGTTCTAAAATGGATTCCAATAAGGAGGATTAAATCATTTTGAGATCCAATGGATAGCTCCACCAAAGCCGACATCAACATCTGCAAGTGACATCAAGCTTCGACGAGCGACAACCATGTGCTCTTTGCACAACCCAGTCTTTTGCACCATTCAGGTCATGCATTTCCAAAGTATGCATTAATATAGGGCCACATTACATGACCGTGCATAGACACATTTGAGAGTCCCATGCACAACAGCACATTGACATATGTCAACTATTTTTTCTGATACTAATCTGTCTTCTTGTTTTGTGACATTGTTCCTCCAAAAAAAAAGGAAAAAAAAGAGGAAGAACTTGTTCCCAAGTTTGGCTCATGAAACATGAATGAGTCATGCTTAGTTGAAGGTGGAACTATTGATTACTAGGCATTTATCAATTTGGATAGAAGTGTGTCTCGACTAGCAGATGATATAATTGTTGCCTTATCTGGTAGATGTCAAGAACTTGGCATGAACATGGCATCCACAACTATGGTTTCCCCTTACCATGGTAGGAGTGAAGAGCTTGAAGGTCCGCAACTTGAGTGATGCTTAACTACTGCATGTACGAGAGCATCCAGGGAGATATCTGCAAGAGGTAGTTTGGTACCCTGAGAGTCCTTGTCCGTATACTGGGTGAGAAGACTCCTCCTTATGGTGAGCTAAAGAGAATATGTGAAACTAAGCTTGGTGTAGTTAACCAATGTTGTTTGCCAAGGAATATAAAGAAATTCAATTCTCAGTATTTGGCAAATGTTGCTTTGAAAAAAGGAGACAGGACCAGGCAGTCAAAAAATTTCATCAGTGGACCATCAACACAGACATTCATCGACAATGTTCCATCACAAATGCCGGGTGGGTGTACACCCCGAAGAGATAAACATCAATCGAGCCTTCACCATGGTAAGTATCTTTACTTTGGCAACACCATAACCATGATAGATTAGGAAACCTCTTTGTCCGCATACCCTTGAGCACTTAGCTCAAGACCCCCAATTTTTGCACCATACTTCTTCCAATGCATTTTCCAAGTAAGCATGCATAGGGCTACATTACAAGGCCATGCACAAGGCACATATTTTCCTCAACCCATGCACAAACACACTTACCCATCATTCATTATGGGTTATGAGTACTTGGCATGACTGTTCTGAACATCATCTTTGGAAGAGCTAGAGGACATCATGGGGACAACATCAATACCTAGAAAGAAGCACATACAAAGGCTCGACACTACCTCTCTACATGGAACAACCCTTACAACAAGGGTCTGTCAGGGATGACATACTCGAGAGGGGGGAGTGTTGAAGCTCAAGGTCAAGGACAAGCATAATAAGTGCATCAGAGAAGTGAACACACAAGAAGAAGGAGCACATAGGAGCTCCAAGAAGTGTATGTCAAATTTTCAGAAGAAATCCCTATAAAATAGTGATTCTCATCACTAGAAACCATTGTAAATATCATTTCACCTTTTTGTAGCTCCATTTTGTGCAAGTCGAGGAGTCCTCGAGCTTGAGGAGTATTAGAAGTATCATCCGACCAATTTTCATAATCTTTAGACTTCGTTTGAGCCCTCAAATAAGCCCTGGAACCTAATTTTTAACTAGGCCAGACACTAGGTCTAGACAGGGCCAAAACTACTCAAAAAAACTATAAAAAGATCTAGAGAGCTCATTTTTGAGGTTAGCTTGTTAGAGAATAGAGCTTTTGTAAGAGAACTCTTTTGCAATCGAAGCTTTCCATTGTTCCTCTCTTTGATCTTACCTTGTGCGCGTGTGTATGTATGTGAATGCATGTTTGTGTGCTTTCACTCATGCACTTATGCCTTCACTTGCTCGTGGTCTTCACACTCATCCTTTCATCTCCGCGGATTGACAAGTAAAGGAGGTGGTGCTTACGCTTCAGCTACAGCCATGAAAGAAGAAATAGATGCATTGAAGGAGATGGACACTTGGGATTTGGTTCCAATGTTGTTGAATCAAAAGGTAATTGGCTGCAGATGGGTATATAAAGTATAAAGAAATTTAGATGGATTAGTTTGCAGGTACAAGGCAAGATTATTTGCCAAAGGATGCTCTCAAACTCATGGTATAGACTATGAGAAAACATTCTCACCAGTTGTAAAGATGACTACAATCAGGACATTGATAAGTGTAGCTGCTGCAAGGAATCGGAGACTCCTCCAACTTGATGTAAAAAATGCATTCTTAAATGTTTGGATAAGTGAAGAGGTATACATGTCACAACCACCAGGTTTTGAAAACCCTAATCATGCATCTTATGCTTGCAGACTTAAGAAAGCATTGTATGGATTGAAACAAGCTCCTAGAGCTTGGAATTACAGGTTGGTTACATACCTTCAAGATCAAGGGTTCAGACCAAGCAACTTAGATCCTTCTCTATTCATCAAAAGGGATCACGATGAGGTTATCTATCTATGTGTATATGTAGATGATATTATTGTGATAGGTGATGATCTAAATGGCATTCAAAGGATCAAGAGACACATGCAAGCGGAATTCAAAATCAGTGACCTAGGTGAGCTCACATATTTCCTAGGTATGCAGGTGATATACACAGATGAAGGAAAGTACTTGACTCAGAGAAGATACATTCAGGATCTACTTCTCAAGTTCAAAATGGAGAACACTAAACCTAAAGGTACACCTTTTGGAGATGAATCATAAACTTATTGTTTATGAAGGTGAGAAAATTGAAGACATTAAAGAGTATCAAAGCTTGGTAGGTAGCTTGATATATCTTACTCATACAAGGGCAGGCATCTCATATAGTGTGGGAGTGCTTAGTCAGTTCATGCAATTGCCAAGAAGACCACACATGGATGCAGCGAAGAGAGTACTTAAGTATCTCAAAGGTACAATCAACGAAGGTATATTCTATCCTTACTCTTCAGATTTGGATATCAATGTCTATTCAGATGCAGATTGGGTAGGAGCTAAGGATGATAGAAGAAGTACTTCTGGTTACTTAGCATTTGCAGGTTCAAAGCTAGTGTCATGGAGTTCCAAGAAGCAACCAATAGTTGCTTTATCCTCGGCTAAAGCAGAGTACAGAGGCTTGACCATAGCAACTCAAGAGACAATATGGTTAAAGGCATTGTATACAGATTTGGGACTTGTGAATTCCAAACCTCACATATTTGGAGATAATGTAAGTTCCATGCATCTAGCAGCAAAACCTATTTTCCATGCAAGAACCAAACACATAGAGGTGCATTACCACTTCATCAGGGAGAAGCTCATGGCAAAGGAGATTGACATTTATTTTCTTCCTACTGAAAAGCAAGTAGCAGATATGATGACGAAGGCACTCGATGGAATAAAGCTTTGTAGATTCATGGCAGGTATTCAACCTATCAGAGAATGAAGACTCATGCATACTTTAGCTTGAGGGGGAGTTGTTCGAACATCAAGCTTACACTATGCTTGAGGTGGATTTTATCTACATCAAAGGCTATCGTAATCTAGGAAAAGTGAAGATCAAACTAGATCTTCACTTTTCCTAGATTGTAGGAAAGTGAATTGATTCCCTCCAACAACCATTCCCACCTTCATTTGAATTAAAACTCCACCTTTGGAAGTCATGGAACACTCCTAGAGTCTATATAAAGACTTGAGATCATTTGTACAATACATGAAAGCAATATACATACACTTGTGACCATCATTGTCTTGTTCCTTCAATTTTTTGCATCATCTTCTTTGCCAACAGTAATCTTGCAGAGGCTAGTGCTCTCTCTACAGAGCTCCAAATTGAGTGCAACATGGCTCATTGGAAATATATTAGCCTCTAGTTTATTCTATACATTTTCAAAGCATTTGATTCAATAGACTGGGAGAAATCTTACTTTTTTTGTCTCAGGGTCAATCTCTACGTATTCCTGAAAAATAGAAGTACCACCATTGAGTGTCTGATTCATTCCTATAGCATATTTTTCTTATTCCTTATACTTTTGTGCATTATATACACTCAACCCTATCTGTATCAATACCATAGAAGGATTTTTTCTATGTGTAATCATGCTGATCGCTATGGGCATTTGAAGTTCATTGTCTCTTCCATAGATAGTAAGTTTTTTGAGCTAGTTGATGCATGAACCTATCTGTTTTGTATCGACTTCTTCTCCTTGATGCTCCAAAGTACATAGTGCATTTCTTTGCACCTATCGCATCCCTATAAGATCTATTTGAGTCTCCATAAGCTCAAGGGCTGGCCTTGTGCTAGTTGGCTAGACCAAACTTCGTCGCTTCAAAACACACTTTTCTACCTTCTACAAGCTTCTCCAAGTTCTTTTATTGAATAACAGATATAAATATTATCTCATTTATGATGGAATTCGATGCCAGGCATCGATTTTATGCATAAACGCAATGCCAACCATCGGGTTGCTCCACAAACCTCATGTTTTAGAAAGCTTCATTAGTAGATAAAAGTCAGATATGAAAAAAAGGACTTATCAGCTTAGATTTGATGCCAAGCATCGACTTCATGCATAAAACTTCAACCTTTCACCATACATTCGATGCCAGGCATCGACTTGCTTGGAAAAATTCAACTTTTGAAATCATTACACAGAAGACAAACTCTGGATATGGAAGAAGAAGACTTATACACATAACTTCTATTAAACCTTCTGATGGCTATGGAGACTCAAAACTTTATAGATACTTTCTCATGTAAAGAAGCCTAATTATTCTCAACTACCATTCTCTTCATTCTCTCTTACATGAAAGTTGATACAAACTAACTTATATAGAGTTTCTCAATCTCATTACTTTTAAAAACTTCTAGAACTAAAGTGAACTAACTTTACAAATATAATACACTTGTGAATTTGTCCCTTCACATAGGCATGTGGTTTTCTTCTAAAGCTTTGACCTTCAAATATATGTCCAATTGGTGGTTCTTTCTCCAACAGCTCCCCTTCAATCACTAATTGACATTCTCTGTTTCTTCATATTATCTTCTTTTCTTTTACTCCTGCCATGTTTTTGAATCTGTTGGTCTTCACACCATCCAAGATCTTTGTCATTATGTATGCTATCTAATCTTTTTTAGAAATGTACTCCACTTCAATTTCTTTCTCCATTACCTTTTCTCTTAGAAAATGATAATGTATCTCTATATGTTTTGTTCTTGCATGAAATACTGGATTTGCTGCAAGATAAAGTGAACTCTTATTATCTCCATGTATTGTAGGTATACCTTGATCAATGCCCAAGCTTTTGAATAATGTCTACATCCATATGACCTCCTTAGCTACTTCCACAAGTCCTTTGCACTCGGCTTCAATTGATTACAATGCTACTGTATGTTGTTTCTTTGAACACCAACTTACAAGCTTATCACCAATATATCATGTATCCATGTGTTGATCTCCTGTCATCTTGATTACCTACCCAATCTGAGTCACTATATGCTCTCAACTTCAAATTTGATGTAAAAGGACAATACAATCCTTCCTTTATAGTTCCTTTGATATATCTAAGAACTCTTTGACCTGCAATCCAATGTGGGTCCTTTGGACAATGCATGAATTGTGACAAAACTCCCATTGCATAACTAAGATCAAGTCTTGTTAGTGTAGCATAAATCACACTACCCACACGAGATTGATAGTTCCTCATATCTTTATATTCTCCACCATCATATTTACTGAGCTTGTGGTTGACTTCCAGTGGAGTTGAAGCTTCTCTGCAATTTTCCATTCCAAACTTTCTCAACAAGTTCAGAAGATACCTTTCTTGTGACACATATATGCCATGATCTGTATCAATGACTTCCATTCCAAGAAAGTATGACAATTTTCCTAGGTCACTGATCTTGAACCCTTTCTCAAGTAATCTTTTCACCTCCTTGATTCCTTCATTTGAAGTACCTGTGATTATAATGTCATCTACATAAATACAAATGTAGATTGTACCTTCATCTGTTCTTTTGATAAGTAGACTTGGACCTGCTTTTGAACTTTGATACCCAAGGTCATTGAGATACTTCAGCAATCTGTAGTTCCATGCTCTTGGAGCTTGCTTTAATCCATAGAGTGCTCTCTTCAATCTACAACCAAAATTTGGATACCTGGAATCTATAAACCATTGAGGTTGTTCCATGTATACCTCATCTAATATGTATCCATTCAAGAATGCATTCTTTACATCTAGTTGACTTAGGGTCCATCCTTTTGAAGCTGCAATAGCAATGACTATCCTTATAGTTGACTTCTTAGCTACAGGACTGAATGTCTCATCATAATCTATGCCAAAGGTTTGGGAATAACCTTTCACCACCAGTCTAGGTTTGTATCTGGCTATACTTCCATCTGCAAGCTTCTTCACTTTATAAACCCATTTATTTCCAATTGATTTCTTACCATTTGGTTTAAGAACAAGCTCCCAAGTCTTGTTCTCCTCCAGTGCATTGGTTGCCTTTTAGTCTTGTTTGACCTTCTTGGTTCACATTATTCATAAGTGTCTGGATACACCTCTTCATCAAATATAGGAGCTTCTTCATTTCTTCTTGCTAATACACTTCTGGATGTACTTGCTTGCATATAGTCTTCATCTTCATTCACCTACACACTTGATTTTCCTTTCTCACATATTCTTACCTCTTCTTCAAATTCTTCAATTGTATGACTTTGATCTACATACCATCTTTTTTGTTCATCAAACGTAACATCTCTAGAAATAAGAAATTTTTTGGTTAGAGGATTCCACAACTTGTAACCCATCTGCTTTTCATCATAACCAATGAACACATATTTTTTTGCCTTTGGTTCAAGTTTATGCCTAAGCTGTGATGGCACATAAGCATATGCGATTGATCCAAACACTACAATGATCTAGTGTTGGTTTCTTACCCCACCAAGCTTCATATGGAGTCATTCCATTTAGAGTTGTACATGGTAATCTATTCACAAGATATGTAGCTATATTTATAGCCTCAACCCAAAGATAAACTGGAAAATTCTTCTCCTTTAGCATAGCTCTAGCAAACTCAACCAAAGTCCTATTTCTTCTTTCTGCTACACCATTTTCTTGTGGTGTATGCGTGCAAATTATTTCTCTCTTAATACCTACATTCCAAAGATAATCATTGAAATCTTGGGAGAAGTATTCTCCCGCTCCATCAGACCTCAGTCTCTTAAGCTTTTGACATATGACTCTCTCTGCATATGCATGAAAATGCTTGAAAGCTCCAAACACTTCTGATTTTTCCTTCAAAACATACAAATTTATCCATCTTATATCATCATCAATGAAAAGAACATAATACCTTGAGCCACTGATAGATCCTTCTTTTGTTGGTCCCCATACATCTGTATGAATGAGCTCTAGTACTCCATCATGTTTGAATCCTTTCTTCTGACATGGTAACATGTGTGCTTTTCCCATCTGACATGCTTCACATTTATAAATCATATGTTGACTCTGCACATTTGATAATCCTAGTACAGATTGATTTGGAACCATAGCTTTAATTCCTCTTTCATTGAAATGACATAATCTCTTATGCTAGAGATCAAGTTCTGTAATCACTCCTTCACCATGTGTGAGCAAAGCTTGACCAATGTTCCCTTGCACTCTTAAAGTAAAGAGTCTACCTTCATTCCAACATTCCCCCAATGCTCACTTAACTTGCAAGTTTACCTTCCACTAAGTCCTAGTTTTTTGGTGATTATAGGAGTGAAGATACTTCAAGTAAACATTATTTTGGAGCCTTCAAAGTGTCTTCTTGGGTTCTTTGCATGGAGTTTTGAGAGTTTTTTTGGGTGCAGAATTAGGGAAATTAGAGGTTGATTTTGTAATTTTGGGACAATTTTGACTACACAAGTGGAGAAATTGGTCCAAAGATCAATCTTGGTGCTAGAGGCACTTGGGATCATGTCTCCTATTTAGTGTACATCTTGTTGTATCACTAAATTATGAGCTCTCGATTCTTCTTATAAGTTTCTTGGAAGACTTTCAATTATGGTTGGAGCAACCACCACAAGTTTATGCAGTTTTTTTGGGTCAAAAGAAGGGGGTTGATAGACACTTATAGGTGTTGTTTTCTAGTTTTTGGGGTTTAAAGTCAGCCTCTCACTACCATTTTATTGCATATATTGAGCACATGTGCACTATGTATGATTTTGTGGATATCCCTTATGTATGCCCTATTGAAAATCAAGCTCCAACCTTAAGAGCGTAAGAACCATCTCAATTTATGATGCTTGGACCATTACGAAGCAAGGATCCAAGCATGAGTATTTGTGTACTCAAATTTGAATTTGAATCCCTTTCATTACTCTCAATCAATCACCTATCGCACTTAAGTTGTATGAATCTTGTTTTCTAAGAAAAGAGCATCCTATCATTTAGGGAATATTTTCCAAGTCATATAAAGATATCATGTACTTTGAGTTGATACGATACCACATACGTTTTCACTTTAGGATTTTTAATAAGCTAGTAGGCCCCTTGCTAAGCAATCCCTCTACTTGCTTGAATATTTTCTCCATACTTTGAGTAGCCATAGTTCAAACTCTGTTTCTCTGTCAAGGATCTAGTTAGCTTTTGCCTCTTCACATGGTGTCCATTTTTTGTACTCTTAGGTTGTTAGAAAGATGTTTCTAGCTGCATGTCTAGTGAAGCCAATGAGTAGCCTATCTTGGAGGAATTAATTCTTAGCGTAGAAAAAAATATTTTAAGTTGGATAGCTTGAATTAGGAAGTCTCATAGTCTATTTTGAATGAACAAAAGCTCTTGGGTTCATTCCATAGGAATTGAGAGAAGCATTGATTTGAGTGATTAGATATATCTTTGAGCATATCTATGAGGCCATCCATGCTTCAAGTTGCATGGGGAAGGTGTATATTCTCTTGTCAGTGGTATCCAATAAAATTTTACATAGAAAGACACTCAAAGAGGACTATAGGGATCTATTGAAAGTCTTGGAAGAAGAGTAGCTATTGATTCGAGTTCAACAGCATACATACAAATCAAGGGAAGTCTACTAGTGAAGTACCTCATCTGTTTTGGTACCTTTGAAGTACATAGGTAAATTTATAAATTCCCATCAATCTTCTTGCATCAAAGAGCCTTGAAGAGTACATTAGAGTACATGTGCACCCAGACTGAAAAGCGAGATAAGAAAAACTATCAATCATGGAGGTTTAGAATGTCTAGCTTTCTCACCAGCAATGGTTTATGGGATCTTCTTAGTGAAATACATGCCAAGCATAGATTGAGGGATAATCCAACTCTTGATCTATTGATCATCTTCAAATAATGGAGTGAGAGGGATAAGAGGTTTATTTTCATCATATCTCAACAATTAGCAATGCAATGATAAGGCATATTTAGGATCTAGACATTTCAATGGAAATGTGGAAAACCTTAGAAGGTTACATACTTCAAAAAAATCTATGAAGATTCAAATGAAAAATTATCTCAATAATATGAGGAAGACACCTATAGAAACATCAATGATTGCATTCTAAAGATCAAGGAAGCAAGTGATGCATTGGGATCCATACCTTGTCACATAAATGATGATGACCTACTTAGGGATGATGAGAAGGGGAAGGCTTTCACCACTTTTGTATATGTGAGAGATAATCTTCTTGACTTTGAGCAATTAGTAGCATTAATGTTTACTCAAGAGATAAAGATTGGAGGCTCAATGGCAAAGGAAAATGAAACCCAAACATTTTATGTAAATAATGGAATACGTAGAGGAAGAAACCACGCAAAGGCACAACATGCCAAGGAAGAGGATCAAATGGAGACTCTGATCAAGATCAAGGGATCAAGTTATTTTCATCAAGATGAAGAGGCAAGTATATAGAGAGAGAGGAGGAAAGTACATTCAAGCTCAAGACAACAACAACAACTCAGATGGATGCTACATATGTGGCAATCATGGCCACTATGCAAGAGATTGCTATTAGAGGGACACCAACAATTCATCATACAAAGGGCAAGGTAACTATGCTTCTACTACTAATGGTAATGAGATCATGTTAGCCATGATGCAGATGAATTATTACAAGACACAAGTGTCAGACATATGGTATATTCATAGTGGATGCAACAATCACATGAGTTGTAACAAGGACTTCTTCTTAAATATGCAAGTACCATTAACCAAAGGGTATGTGGAGACATGTGATGATACCACCCATGCCATCACAAATATACATGATGCTATGTAGGATGGTTCTAAAAAATCTACTTGCTTCAAAAATGTTCATGATCTCATTATTACAAAGAATCTTTTTTCTATGGATCAAATGGTTGAGAGAGGATTGTACGTCAAATTCAATCATGAGGGATGTTTTATTGGAAATCATAAAGAGGGTCATAGATGGATGGCCAAAGGGAGGATGGAGGGAATGATATTCACATTGGATGTGAAATTAAACTCCAACCACACAACCTACTTCACATATGGAAGTAGAATTGAATATTCGGCACAAGAGCTATGGACATATCAAGACTCAGAGGTTTAAGGATCTAGAAAAAATCTGAAGAACTTGTTTGAAGCTTTCCAATCTGGTAACCAAACTAGGTTTCCATTTAAGAAGAGTAATTATGTATGTTATCATCCACTTGATCTAGTTCATACATATGTTTGGGGGCCAACAAAGAAGAGCTCAAACGGAGGTAATGGATATTCTGTAACCTTCACTGATGATTGCATAAGCATGACTTGGCTTTATTGTATGAAGCATATATGTGATATCTTTTAATACTTCAAGAAGTTCAAAGATATTGTCGAGAAGGAATGTGATAGGTACATCAAATGTTTAATGCTAGATGGATGGGGAGAGTACTTCTTTCTCTGATTTCTTGACATATGGAGTGAACTATGAAGAGACCTTTAGCCGCATGGAAAAAATAACCACCATCAAAACAATCATTGCAATTTCAGTTAGAGAGAATTGGAAGATGTATTATCTAAATGTGAAGAATGCTTTTCTAATTGGAGAGCTACAAGAAGTGGTATACATGGACCAAGCATTAGGGTTTGAAGATAAAATCATAAGTAATTATGTATGTAGGTTAAAGAAGGCACTTTATGGACTCAAGAAAGCCCCAAGAACATTGAATCAAAGGCTTGTAGACTACTTGATGCGTTCTAGGTGCAAACAAATCAAGGCTGATACATCATTATTCTACAAAAGATAAGGTCAAGCATCTCTCCACTTATGTGTGTATGTAGATGACTTCATTACTAAGTTGATCATGAAGAGGGCATCAAGAACATTAAGGAAAGACTTGGGAAGGAGTTTGAGATCTCAAACATTGGAGATCTAAGATAGTTTCTAGGTATAGAAGTCGTATACAAAGATAATGGTATCTTTCTTATGCAAAAGAAATACATTTTGGATGTATTGAAGAACTATGGACTTACATGTTGCAAACCATTGAGAAATCTAATGGAACTTAATATGAAATCGACTTCAATGGAAGGTAATGAAGTTTAAGATGAACTCTTATACATGTCTATGGTGGCTCTTGCCTGACCTAGCATATACAGTTGGCATGGTATCTCAATTCATGTAGAGACCTAGGGTTTGCCACTTACTTTCATCAAAGAGAGTACTTAAATACCTGAAAGGTACTTTGAATGAAGGTCTTTTCAATCTTTTTGAAGATGATTTGTATCTCATAGCATATACAAATATTGATTGGGTTAGATCGAAAGAAGATCGGAGGAATACAAGTGGATATGAAATAAATGCTAGGAAAGAAGGTCATTTCATGGATTGAAAACAAGCAACCTAAAATTGCACTATCTTCAACAGAATCTGAATGTAGGGCATTAGCACAAGTTACATGTGAGCTCATATGTCTCAAGAAGCATATGTTTGAGTTAAATTTGTAGGTCAATCAATTTCCAATCATGTGTCACAACATGAGTAGTGTGTACCTATCTACTAATCTTATGTTCCATGCTAGGAGCAAACACATCGAGGTACATTATCAATACATTGGAAAAGAGGTGCTAACTAAGGAGGTGCAAGTTCAACACATGTGCCAAAGATCAATATGAGTTCATGCTCATGGTGTGTGGATTCTGGGGGGTGTGCGTGTGTGAGCATGTATTCATTCTGAGTTATATAACCACTGTTGGAGAATCAATCACAAATTGGACATAAAATTGAAGGTCAAAGTCTAAGAGGAAAAGCACATGCCTATGTGAAGGGACAATTTCACACATGTATCATAATTGTAAAGTTAGTTTTAACTATTTTTTTAAATCATGAGATTGAGAAAATCTATATAAGTTAGTTTGTATCAACTGGCGTGATGGAAAAAGGGAGCAAGAGAAAGATAGAGAGAGTTATGAGAATGAGTTCATTTTGTATGACTGAGTATAGTCGGGCTTCTCTGAGTGAGAAAGCACCTGTAAAATTCTGAGTTTTTCATAGCTATGAGAAGAACTAAGTAAAGTTCTGTGTATGAGACTCTCTCCTCCATCTCCATGCTTTGTCTGTTGTGATAAATGAATTCAAAAGTTGAAGTTTTCCAAGCAACTTGATGCCTCACATCGAGTTTGTGCTGATACGTCCTTGCTATAGCTTCTTGAAAACATGAGGTTTCTGGAGCAACTCGATGCTTGGCATTGAGTTTGAGCATGAAGTTGATGCCTAGCATTGAATTAGCACATAAAAGTTCTTTCCTTCATGCCTATGGTTCACGGGGGTAGTTTAGGTGCTAAAAAAGTGGCCTAAAACACATGAACTTGATGTTTGGCATCGAATTCTTGCTGCAAGTCGATGCTAGGCATCGAATTTTCATAATAGGGACATGTTTTTTACTTAAAGAGGCAAGGTTTCCAATTTTGGTAGCTCATACATAGTCATCTTGTAAAGGCCATAACTTGATGTGTAGTGCTCCATTTTTAGCAAATAATACCTTATTGGAAATTTCTTCTCTTCTACGTTCATCCGTCAAAAGATTTTGGAGAAATAATATTTGTGCTAAGAGAAATAAGAAAAAGAGTGAAGGTATGTCATTGTAGTGACTAGAAATTTCTGAAGAAACAAAGTTCTTAATTTAAGCAATCATTTATCAATGTTTGGAGAAGCATTGAGCTAATGGTGACCATAGAGGTGTTCTAATGTCACATTAATTAATTTCTTGTGATGCTTCACACATCAACAACCACTATTGGGCAGTGATGACATAGTGGGGATGTCATAGTATTGAGTCAATACTATGCATGTTGGAGCTGATATGTTATATAGTCTTGTGGTTGACTACCATGAGCTTATAGTTGCACTTTCTTTTGAGGGTGAATTTTGGGTTTTCCTAGTTCATTTTGGTATATATCTCAGAATGATGGAGCTAGGATGAAGATTTGAAGGTTGAAGCTTGAGGGGGAGTGTTGAAAATCAAGCTTCAACCTTAGGAGCATATGATCCATCTCAAATGATGACACTTAGAGCATTACAAATCAGGGATCCAAACATGAATATTTAAGCAATCAAATTTGAATCTGAATCCCTCTCATTACTCTAAATCAATTCACAAAGGATCATGTCAAGGGGTAGCATGCCATGAAAAGTGAATTGGAGTACTTGGGATTTGTATCTTTGCAAAGGGAAGGAAAGCTTTACCATGTAAATAAATACGTACATTTGGCTGTAGGTTAGGAACCATATTATCCAAGACTTCTACTCCTTGGGGAGTGATTTTTTTTAGGTTTAGAAGTCACCAATAAGCTCCCATTTCATCCACTAGCAACTCTTCCTCTCATTCTACAATAATGATGTTAGGGAGATCTAGATCCCTGATCTCGCCAAGACCTGCAATTTATTGCCCAAAGTCATATTTATATATGGCGGCTCTTAATGTATTGATATGTTTGAAGGTGGGTTTGATTTGGTGTTTTCCATCAACCTTGGACATTGAATCTTTTTGCATGTTGGGATCTAGGTTTTGCAAATCGCTTGGTGAGGCCATAGTTTCAAGTTCACTTGCAGATTTGCTCGAAGTCTCGTAGGTACTCGTAGTTGAGCTTATAGGACTCTGTGTGATATAGATGCTACTACATGTTGAACTATTTGTTCTAATTAATTTTCTTGATCTAAGAATCATACATACACACACACACTTAATCAAGTAACCATTCAAACCATGCAGTGAATGATTCTCTTCCTTCTTTGTATGTGACTCAAAGATTAGGGCCATATCTAAATGTTATAATCAATAACTACAAACCTTAATTGGTTTTATGAAGTCTCATTTTATCTTAACCTCCCTCCATCAACTAAGTTCAACTTCAAAAAACCACATTTGAAAATAGAACTAAGATTCTTACGAAAAGTATTTGGGAGCATGTGGGATTCCATAGAGTTTTTCAAGGAGCTCTAGAGATTAAAAAATGGATTTTTACTTAAATGTTATGGAAATCAAGCTTATAACCTCAAAATAAGAAACGAAGGCCTATCACAGATCTCTGTGTATTGCAGAACCTCTCAATTTCCCTTGCAAATGTATCTTTTAGCCTCTCAAATTCCCAAGAAAACTTGCAAAAAGAAATGATACTCACATTTTGTGACACTTGATAAGAGGACATCTAAAAACCGATACATAAAATGTATCATGACACTTGGCGCATGACACCTATTAGATGCCATACACTTGGTAAGTGTCGATGATACCTGAAGTTCACGGTACTTGAATGGTGTGTTGACATTTGGTCCACGACATAAGACACTTGAAATCTAATGACACTCAAAACATGACACCATTGAGGTGTTGGCAATAGCTGCCCTTGCACACTTGGAATTCATGGCATATGGCATTTCACTTGACCTGACACTTAAGGAGATAACACATGATCCACGATACCTCTCTCCGTGATACACGACACTTAAGTGTCCATGAGACCACGAAACTAGGCAAATGTCAATGAAACCACAACAATCCCTAGGTGTTGGTGATAGCAAATCTATAACATTGAGATGTCACGACACTAATCAAGTGTTGTAATACATTAGAGATGTCATGTTACCTAAGTGTCAGAAACACCACACTATGACATGTCGACAACACCAACCAAATGTCACGGATACCTTGCAAGTGTTGTGATACCAAAGTGGTGTTGCAACACTTGGTTTAAGTGTCATAATACTCAAAGAATCACGTTTCATGATACCTAGCTCAATACAAATGTCATGATACTTGCATGTTGGTGAGTCATAATCGATTTTTGATGGTGTATATGTGTTCCCATCTCTCTCCTTTATCCTCTTGTCTGCTTGAATTAATTACTATAAAAGAAAACTTTACTCCGATGACACTCGGAATTTTCCCATATCTTTGCACCACGTGTTTCTTTCTAAAAACTAGGTCAAAAGATGTCTAGAGCTCACCTTAAAGGACCTACATCTTGATTTTTAGCTCCTAATATGCCCTCTACACTCCACTAAGCTTTGAAAGTTTTGGTGATATAGAAGGTGAAGATGAAGAAGAAGAAGAAAATGCAAATTTAATGGAGAGCTTGAAAAAAATGCATAAAAATTAACCCTATCTATTGATTTTTTTTCCTATTTCTAACTATCTAACTACCTATTCTGTCTAAATTAAATATGAATATGACTAATATGCACTCAAATAAAAATCAAAAGTGCACCAAAAGCATGTGAACAATGCAAAAACTTACCATCACACATGTCTGACAAGATCGTCCCCAAGAATGATGCCAAAAGTGTAAGCTCACATCATTGTAGTTTGTACCCAAACACAATAAAGAAATGTCAAAATTCACAGATCGACCAATCAATCGTACGGACTATATGCAAAAGGGTGGAAATACATGTACCTACAACAAGAGAGAAACAAGCACATATATAGGTGCATACATGCATGCATGCGCACACACTCATGAGTAGGCAACATAATCAACAAGCTAAACTTTATAAATGAGAGCTCTTTCATTTTCATAGGTTTTACAAGAGCTTTGTCCACATTGTAGTCTCCGAGCTTGCTTTAAAAATAGTGTCCAAAAGCTATTTGAAGGGCGAAACGATATTAAAAGATTATGAAATTTGGTATGCCTATTATATTCATGCTCTGAAGCTTGGATATTACTTATTTTTTATTGTTGGCCCCAATTACTACTAAAAATAGGTTTTTATGCCAAAAATATACATTCTTACAACTATTTTGAATTAAATATGGGAAAAAACCTAAGTTAGGGGGATTCTAGGGATTCTAGGATGGGAAAAGTTGAAAGAGGCTTTCCTTCTTTGCCTCCATGGTTGTAATTCTCTTTCTTATCTCATAATTTGTTCTTAGATTGATGTTTGACTAGTTTGACTTTAGGCTTTCTAGTCATTTTTCAAGCTTTTTCCAACATTTGTGCACGATAAATCGTGTTTTCAAAAATCTTGATTTTCTAAGAGAAATCATGATTACCCATGGGAAATCACGATTGCCCACAATCATGCAGGAATTCCTACAAGGGAAAATCATCATGGTTATCAAGAAATTGTGTTAGTTAAGGGGAATCATGAACGATCATCGAAAATTGTGATTGTCCACGGATGGCCATTGGAATAGGGAAATCACTTCTAAAATTAACAAGGAAATTATGATCACTGTAGAGATCATGATTGCCCTAGAGAAATTGGGATTTCTATTGAGAAATCATGAATTTTGATAAATTTATTTTCTTGTGTTATTTTTTTAAAACAAATGGCATGGGATTTGTACACTTAAAACCTAGAAAGAAAATGGGGCATTCAAAAGGCCGAACAAGTTGATAACGAATTAATTGATGAATCGAACAAAGTGGAAATTCAACATATGCAAGATGATTCCAATCTTCTTGGATGAATTGCTTAGTAGTGAACTTGGAAAATTTGTCTTTGTTAAATGCTTATAAAATATAGATGCTTGTTTGAAAGAGTGCATTGACTTGGAAGACAATGTAGAGAAAGATCTTAAGCTTAGTCAGCAACGAACAAAGTCTAATCACTAATGCACAAGTAGATCACACGTAGCGCTTATCAAGGAATTGGAAAATATTGTGGCCAAGAAGATTGGAGCAACAATCATTAGGCAATCAAGCTTACCAAGGAAATCCTCGACATGTGAAACCACTTCGTTGAAGTTATGAGTGTTGAGGGGATTATCGCACTTAGGCATGCACTTTTGGAAGAGCATCATGGTCGCCTGTAGATAGGAGAGAGCCTCATTATTTCCATTATGAGCAGAATATTCTAATCATGGTATTGCAAATCGCCATTACAATTATTACTACATGCATACAGCTTCTATGTATCAGCCAAGACCATATTCATACACACTTTATGGGCCATTGAGAGACTTTAATTGCAAGAAATACTATCAAGGACCTATATCACGAATGAAACAACATGATCTTAGTGCACCACAAAGAGTTTTGTGGCAACAATGACCATCACCTCAAAATGTATTTCCTATTAAATATACAAGTCTAGAGGAGAACAAAGATAGAGCAATAGTGCCTATTGCCACTATGCCATCACATAAAACACATGACTCCATGTATGACTACCTAAGTGGGGAACACTACTATAGTGAACAGAGAATTATTGATTATTTTCAACTTATGATGCTCAATATTATGTTCTTGATGCTTATTGGGATCTTGAGATTATGAGATAGATAATTTGAATGTGTAATTAGGCCACTTTTCAAGTAGTTAAGAGCACCAACAACAACTAGATATCAATCCAATGCTAAAGTTGATTGTGGATTTTGTCTCGACTTTGGTAAGAAGCATCTTCTTAGAGGTTTCCCTAAAATCCGAGCCACTAGTAGAAAAACCACCCAAACCAAAATTATTGAGATTATAGAACCATCATGCCTAGACTATGATACATCAACATCTGTTCATGCAGTCATGAGAGCTCAAGCAAAGCATAGAGAAGTCTAAACTAAAAATGAGGTAGTGAGGTGATATAATGAGAAGGAAGAGTTATTTAGTCCATTCAAAGTTGAGAACATAATGGATAAGAATGATAGCCAAAGTATGAAAAGATCACACTCATGGAAGGTAAGAAAAAAGAAGATTAAAAAGAAGAAAAAACAAAGAATGAGTGAAATCACTAAGAACTTGCAAGAAGAAAAAGAGAAGAATAATGTGTTTAGTCAATTTCTCTAAAATCAAGAAACAATGATATAAATGAGAAAAATTCAAGGCGAACAAAAGCAGAATGGCATGAAGCGATAGGCAATATCAATTCAAGTAGATTATATACTTGCATACTTGCAAATGATCTTAAACGCATATCAGGAAAGACTGGCCAAAGGATGTATTTTAGAGCACCATGATGAGTGTTATCATTAAGGAGGACTAGAATGTGAGAGATTAGAACTCTACATAAACATGGTTGAAGTCACTCAAGCTACATTAGAAATATGGCCTATCCTTGTACCCAACAGAAGGATTGCATAACCTTAGTTACAAAAAATCTTATGAAAGAAAGCACCTAGGGATCTACCTCATAACATATTCAGATCACTATAAAAGGACCTCCAAATGCCTAATAGAGTGCCAAGAATTGAGATCCAAATGGAGAAGACAATACCTTACATGGGGAAACTTGGCCTCAAGTGCTCATGGAAAGAGTTCAAATGACACGATGGAAGGAGCAACATGCCAATCCATATTTTCCTAAAATATTTGTAAGAAAACATGAAGATATAGCACTTGAAGGATTTTACTATGATGATGCTCATAATTTCAACAGTCCTAATGATGAGATAATAAGTCTTCATAGACATCCTAATTATATGTGAGAGTATCAAGCTAAAGTAGAATACAAAAGGGCACCTACTATTAGAAGGAAATGTACCAAGAAAAGTCAGCCACAATTATCCATAGTAAGAGATTCAAGGTCCAATGCATCCTCACACTAGATGAATTATTGCAAGTCTAACCTCATCTTTGGGACAAGCTTGTACATTGGTTGAAGCCAAAAAAAGATCCAAATAAGGAGACCAATTCTACCTAAGCTAGACTATGTGTCAATTATCTCTCTCTTGATAAGACTAGATATTTCAGTGAAGGGGATGAAGATAACACTTGTTTTCCTATCTTCAATAGAAGACACACAATGAAAGTGATTTTAAATACAAGAGCAAGGGTACTATTGATACAAAATAATTATGGGAGATATGGGGGCAATCTACACTTAAGCCCACACTAATGAAGTTGCAACTAGCAGATGGACATGTAGATCATCCTCTAGGGCTTTTGGAAGATTACCTGAGGAAGCCCTTTTATGCATCAAGTAAAGATGATTGAAGATTAGGGATCAAAATCCTTGTATCTAAAACAATTAGGAGTCATCATCGAGATAAATCTGAATGATTTCTCTTTTCGTGATATCTCTTTTAGCGATATCACTCCATTGGAGTGGAATGCACTCCATAGAGAAGAAGAGGAGACGTTTGTACATAGTATGCATTCTAAATATCCTTCTTGGATGTATGAAAATAATGACATGTGGGCTTGCAAAGTCGCAATAAGAGAGGCGGCGATATAATGGAAGGGAACGGAAGGATCGCACAAGCCCATGACGAGAGCAGTCAAGGTTTGACTCCTGCATATATACCTAGAGTCGTCAATGATGAGTAGTTTTAGCCTTATGAAAAGATGCAACTCTTTGATGTGTATATAAATGAAGAACACATGGTGGAATACTACGATGTAGAAGGACATGACCTTTTTATGGTTTTCGTACTCGAAGATGTAACAGGACCACGCCTCAAGGGGAACTAGAGGATCAATAAGAAGAATTGGAAAAACAATGGAAAACATAAGGAGAACACAAGAGGAAATGAACGTATGCTCAAGAAAAAAGGGACCTTAATGAATGAGACTGACCTAGTTATTCTCAACCCATCACACAAATGGAAATTCAAGCAAAGCCTCTCAAACGAGCACATGGAAGATTTGTCAAAACAATTGCATGGGAGCAACAAAGAAAGGCAATTCAAGCTAGATTCACATGATACCTCTTCATTCCTATAGCAAACTTAATGATGAAGGGACTCCACAAATGATGCCATCTGAAAGAGGCCCAATCAATGCTTAGTAACGAAAGGGTTCACCATGGCGCAAGCTATTGAAGAAGAAGAAGAAGAAAGGTACGCTTCCAATCAATCATCATGAACACGAGAAGAACATGTAGCTACACAATTTAGACGCATCAAAATAAGGATAAGGTGAAAGAACTCAGCTAGAAATACCCATCCCACAATTCATTGACATACTAGATTGATTTAGATGCTATGAATGTGTCAAAAGTTCCCTCACTTCCACTTATTGAAATGTATGGATTTAATGTCATTCAATCTCTACTTGTGGAAACTAAAGAACCAACCAAGGAAGACGTACGTCTGATAAATTCTTTGATAACCATGGAAAAAATACCCACTCGAAAGTAATAGTTTGGAAGTTATGTGTTTAGGATGGGAGATTCTAGACTTTAGGGCCATTTTCCACCTTTGTTTTTTCTTCCTAAGATTCTTCTCAAGGGAAGGATACAAAAAGCTAACACATATAGATGGTTATGCCTGGGTACAAGGATAGTTTTGTGACTACAGTCAAGGTTAGGAATACTTAGAGTGACAAGAGGGTAAGTCTATCATGTTGTTCTAGAGGGGTTTGAAATTATCTTTCTTATGGGAGTTTGTTCTATCTCATAGATGACTACATGGTTTATTATCCTTGAGATATGGTCAAGTTTTACTTAACTTGAAAATTCCACACCTATCTTTCACGTTATTACTCCAAAGGGAAAGCATCATATGGACTTGGGTCACTTTCATGATATTAAATAGTAGGGGAGTGATAGTTTGATATTAAATGTATATGGGAGATAATAGGAACTTTAATAATAATTTTCCACCTTTGGGTCATTCTCATATGAGGCCACTTAAGGGGAAGATATAGGGAATCAACACATAGAGATGACCATGTGCTAGTGCTAGTAGTACATGGGGTTTAGGGGAGTGCAAGAACTCTCTTCAATCTACCTTTACATACATTCCATCTACATTCTTTAGGACAAAAGAGGCTTTTAAGGGGAAGGAACTGTCACATCGTATAACCTTGCTTGTGAATCACCCCTAGCATGGAGGTAAGTCCTAACACTTGGAAAGGCTTTAAGATCATTGCCTCGATAGGTAGAGAGGGAAAATTTTCAAAGAAGAGTGAAATCACTATTGGACCTTGGACATGAATTCGAAAGCATGCTCTGAGTTCCTATGAGTCGGACGTATGTGGAATGAATAGTAGGCAAAAGACTTGTTATGTTCCAACACAACTGTTATATGCAAATGGGATAAGTTATAAGGAAGCCTTGTATCCATTCAAAGCTATATATCTACAAGTATCATATAACAACTAAGTTTTGTTGCTCACTAGAGAATAAGAGATAGTTTTTTGGCTTGCTATGTGTTCTTTCCTTCACACAATACAATGCCCTTTCCATGATTAATCTATGAGATGATCAAGAAGATTTAAGTAGTCTAATCATTTCTGTTGGTGAGATCGCTTATGGAAATTCGGATTTGTAAACACCATCTTCAAAATGAGTTAAATTTTTTGTAGTATCGTATAACATGTTTTTTAGTCTACATCAACCAGTATAATCTCTCCTACATGGTTTGTTAACTCTTAGCCTTCTAATGCTGAATATCTCCTTCAAAGTCGATGATGGTCTATTTAGGGTTTGATTCAATGGCTTGTAGCTTAAGTACCTTGGACTTCGCCTTGGAATATAGGTTTTTCTTCTTAATCTTGGCCTTCATGTAATGTGTAATGGTTTCTTCTTTTTCATAGCGAATTTTTTATATTATTTCTTGAACCCCAACCTCTGTTTTGAATGAACTTGGAAAAGATTAGTATGCTTTGATTCAGCCCTCGATTGTTTCAATGTTTTATCCTTATTATAAGTTCCTCTTCAAGTTCATTTTGTATACAAAACATGTAAGATATTGTCTCTCTAGGGGCACATGCCATGATCATATGGTTGACGTCTAGTTTTGGGAATAATCCTTTTGTCACTAATGCATTTTGACATCTTGGTAGGTTTTGATTCTTTCGTTAATGTGGTTACCTATGTTCGCATAGAATTATTCTTTTTTCTTTATCACATTTTTTACTTGTGAATATTTCTGTTGTTCTTCTGAATTCCCTTCTTTCTCATCATTTGAAATTGATCATATTCAATTATTTGATTGGGTTCAAATATTCATTGGTTATGATCAGCTCTCAAACTACTTCTGTACCTTACTATGAATTATTATTGCTCCTCTACGATTCTTTAACAATTTTAAAACTTATCATGTTGTTAGAATGTAGATGCCACAATTTGTGTTAAGCTCACATCCGCGGGTGAGAATTGCATAATTAAAGGAAAGGTTGAAGTCATATCATTGAAAGGTTGAAGTCATATCATTGTAAAAAGGGTATCAATGTGTCTCTAGGTGGCGATGGAATCCATGTAATTGATGATGGGTGATGTGTTAGTGGATAGAAGAACTATTAGAGACAATATTTCAATGACATTAGTAAGGATATTCATGCCTTCTTTCTTAACAAACATGGCATGTAGAAAGAATTTCATTGATACTCTGAAAATAGAAACTCTTTTAGGGGATTCCTATTGCACTATTGGTTTTACATCTGTTTCTGGTCCTAAGGCATGCCCACCAAGAATGATATGTTCTATCTATTCCATTGTTGAGACGTTAGGTGTTTTAGGTTCAATATCAATGTCTTTAGTGGTTACTCCCAAAATTCCTCTCTTTTTATTGTTCACTATGTTCACTCCTCAGAATAAACAATAACTACCACCAGGCCCTAGTTTCACTACAAATCAAGAGACGAAAGGAAACACACCTTAAAAATTCAAAAATAGATAAGAATAGCCATTGAAAATGCCCAAAAAAGTACCGAAAAAGGGTTGATTCCGCACCAAAAAAGTACCGAAAAAGGGTTGATGCCGGGGATCGAGCTTAGAGGACGAGCGTGTGATGGTAAGACGTAGATTTGAGACGTTGGCGTCGTAGGTAATTTCTTTACTTTTCTTATTTTTCTCTTTCTTACCTCACCACCATCATCACCATCATCATCCTCACCATATCCGACCTCCATCTCCATCATCGCGAAAAATTTCAGTTTTTTGATCATATCAACTTCTCCACCTCATTTCCCTCATTCCACTTGTGAGAGCGAGCGAGAGAGCGATATTGTGTGCGTTGGTTTTTTGCATGTTTCTTGAGCATTCTTGCAGGTTCTTACTGCATCATCATCTCCAGCACTCCGCGCAGGTACAAAAAATCACGAAACTGTCTCTGTGTCGCCGACGCAGAAAAAACGGCCATTTGGTAAAACAAAGCACACCATAAGGATACACATAAGGAGCACACTCTAAATCACCTAAAACAATAAAAAAATTCCGTGTTTCTCTGTCAATCGCAACCGATACCATCGATCGCGATCGACAGCCACGATCGACAACATCTGTCAATCGCGACCGACAGACCTGTCGATCGCGACCGACAGAGACGACCGACTGACCCTGTCAATCGCGATTGACATCGTCGATCGCGATCGACAGCCACGACCGACACCCCTGTAAGTCGCGATTGACACCGTCGATCGCGACCGACTGAATTTTGACGACTGACTGAATTTCTCGCATTGCCACGTGTCCATCGCAATGGACACAACCCCGATTGACTGAATTTACGGCGAAAATCCCGGAAAACATGTCGATCACGATTGACACCATCGATCGCGATTGACAAGACCCACGATCGACTCTGTCGATCGCGATTGACACTATCGATCGCGACTGACGTGTCGATCGCGATCGACAGGCCCCGATGGACACCTCTATCAATCGCGATCGACAGAACTATCGATCGCGATTGACAGGCTTTTCGGCCAAAAAATTAGGGTTTTATTCCAAGTTTTGGGGATAGTTTTTGGGCATATTGGTCTAGCAATTAGTGATTTGTGAGGTCCCTACAAGTGTGTCTTGAGAAAAATCCTGTGTATCAAATACCATACCTAGGGGGAACAAAACCAAGGGATCTCTAGAATTGTTTGCAATAAAGACAGGGGGCATAATTGATATCCAAATTACATGCATGAACGTGATCTGTTTGTCATTTGAATTTAAGTCTTGAGTTAATTTTGGGACTTTCACAGGTCCATTGAGAGCAATTGAGAGCATCCAAAGCAAGGGTTTCTTTGCAAGCTTGAGAACCTGGTTCTTGAGCGTTATAAAGCAAGGTATCAACAAGTAAGGTCGGAATATTCTCAACTCCCTTTCTCAATTCCTAGCTTAGGCTAAGTTCGAGTAGTGCTAGGAGTAAGCCAAGACAACGATAGGCATAAGACAAGTCAAAGACTATCTAAGAAATCAAGTTCAAGGGGTGATCTGTGTGTGACCGATAACTTAAAAGGAAAAGAATTTAACGTGGGACGATCAACTCAAGTGCGGAAAATCAAATCAAATATTCCTGACGACGCGATATCAGACAAGATCATAAACACGATAACACACTAAAAAAGAATCAAGTGACTGACACCAATTGATCGGCAACGAGCTTGTACTTTGGGCAAAAATTGGGCTACTTAAATAGGCATATGAACCTTAGATGAGGACGACATCTAGTAAGAGATAGACAAAGTCTTAGGTCTTTGGAGGCCAGCGTTAATCATGCTGCTAGGTCTTGGGCCCAGCAGTTGAGCCATCACTTGCATTACCCTAGCTTTGAGACTAGTGAATCAGAGATGTCTCAAGGTATGGAGAGACCTGCGGGGAGTTCAGGGGTGCCATATTTGTATAGGGTGGAAGGCCCCTACAAGACGCAGCTGGAATACCTTAGGACCAACCGATTAGGTGCTAGCATCTATAAGGATGGCCTAGGAAGATTCGTGGTCCAGATTAAAAACCCGGACCAATCCATTGGACTAGAACACCCAGCTGTCAAGTTTGAAAACGGAGCATACTTGGACAAAGAAGGAACCATATATGTGGTCACTAGTCACCCAGACAGGACGGATGAATTCGGGAATGTGATCCCTGAGACGGACATAGATGACCTAGAACAAGGGAACGTAGGAGGAGAGCCTAGGACCCCTCGAGGGAAATCTGTTCTTACGAGAATCCTCAATCCCGAGTGGGTTCCCCAGGACAATAAGAGTATAGATCTGCTCCTAAACCAAGAGACCGATGAAGCCTTTTGGAGGTATAAATCAAATAGGCCAAATGATGTAGGGTCAACCCTGATCTATGAGTTCAAAGATCCTGATAGCCCAGGCAGAGTGACCTACTTAGATCACACTTCAGAGAGGATATTTGTGGTTATAGAACATGACAGGCATGCTTATACTTGGAAGGGTGAATTTGTTTTCCCCCAATCAAGATCGAACGTGTCCTATGGTCATCCGGGAGCTTGAGCATCCCAAGCTCATGGAGCTCAAAGAGACAGAAGTAGAGACAGGCCAGAAGTAAGCTTTGCCAACCCAGGGGGCAGAGAAAGAACAAGAATGGAAACAAATAGAGTGGAACCTGAGGAACTTAGAGCTCCAAGGAATCAAAGAAATGCGGATGAGTTCCCTCTACCAAGGCCTAGAGAGCACACAAGGACTTTGAGAACGACTCAGCTAGTTAAGTCCATGAAGAACTACTTCGATGGCACTGGAGATCCATATGACCATGTGGCTGAGTTTAGGCAAGTCTTGAGAGCTGAACAAGTTGAAGATCTGTTCACGCAGTACAATGCCTTTGGTCTAACCCTTAGGAACACCGCCCTGACATGGTTTCAACCACTAAACAAAAGGCAGTTCAGGAGCATAGACCAACTTCTAGAGGCATTCATTATCGAATTCTCTAAAAGTGGCATAAGACATAACACTTCCTCGCTGATTCACAGCTTCAAGCAAACCCCTCAAGAAACCGTGAGACTTGCCAGAAGAAGATTTAGGCAATACCTAGAGAGATGCCCTGTCCCTGAGTTACCCACATCAGCTAAGCAAGTGGCTTTATTCTTGGATGGATTGCTAAGTACCAAATTGAGATCATATGTGTACTTGAAGGACCCTAGGACCATAGAAAAATGTGTACGCATGTGCATGGACATCGAGGATAACCTAGGGGAGGAATTAGAGCTTTCAAAAATCTATAAAGATACTGATAGTTCTTCTAGCCTCTCTTCCACACAATCCACATCTATTGAGGAATTAGCAGAGAAAGTAGCTGAGAAATTAGGTGTCACTAGCAAACAGATCCCAAGATTTGCCCCTGTGAAAAGATGTTATACTTGCGGAGGTGACCATATGGCGAATGTATGTCCCATTATGGCTCAACCCCAAGTAAATCCTAGTAGCCAGTACTGCACCATAGAACGAAGATACACAAATCACACAGCACAAGACTGCCCATACAATAAGCAAGCTGTTAGGCAACCCTACCCTCAGCCATACCCTCAACAGGACAGATACCAGAGTCAATACCCACCACAACAGTATACTAGGCCTCAACAAAATTACCAACCGCAATATCAGGCCCAACTGAGATCCTAGCCAGTGCTAGCACAACAACCACCTGCTCCTACTAATGTGATTCCGATAAAGTATGTTGCTGCAGAAGAAAACCTGAATAGAGCTATAGTCCCAGTAACACCATTAATTTTAGAAAGTGATCCCAGTGACCATAGCTTTGATTCCACGCATGTTGATAGTCCCCAGGCTTAATACATGCAGTCTCCTGAACATGGTGAGTCCTACTACAGTGAGGAACCGAGTGAACCTAATTGGGAGCCAGAGTATGCTAATGTCATGTACGCAAACCCCAACTCTAGACCTCAACCTAGGCAAGTAAGACCCCCATTCCCTAGAGGACCATGCTACAGATGTCAGGGAGATCATCTCATTCGTGATTGTCCCTTACCTCCACCTATACAACCCCAGTCAGTGACGATCCAGGGCTATTGCCAGGAGTGTGGAAAGGAGCATCTTTTACGAGACTGCCCAAAGAATCCTAATAATATGCCAAAATCACTCCTATCAATGTTGTAGGGTTAGTTGTAGACTCCACAGGAAGTGTGACGTCCACTACACCAGTGCAAATGATCACTAGAGCCCAAGCCTTGCAACAGAACCAAAGCGTAGGCCAGGAAAAGAGCCCAGATGTTAGTGAAATGGAGAGCATGACAAAGAAGAGGACTAGAGCTTGGAGAGATAGTCGTGAAAGAATGAAAAGACAATGGGCAAAGAAAATGAGTGAACTTGAGGAAAGCCTAAGAGAAACGAGAGCCAGGATAACCGAACTCACATCTCAAACTCCCTCTCACATTACCCCTCCTCCACCATTCCCAACTCCATCCGACCCGCCACCTTCCAACCCGCCTCACCTAATTCCACCACCCCCTAGAGTAGGATCAGTCCTAGCAGATCCCACTCTCGAGGACCTAAACATGATGCTTAAGGCATATCAGGCCAGAATCCAAGATGGGCCAAACGTAACTGATCATGGAAAGTGCTACCCTAGAGCAGAATTAGAGCTTGAACGAACTAAAATTTGTGCTAAGATGGTGGAGTTGGCTCAAACCAAGTTTGAAGCCAGCCGCCTCTTTAACATATCTAGCTCAGCCAAGACGCAGCTGCACTTTGAAGGACTATTAGAAAGAATAGAGAGGCTAATCGCACAATCAGAAAAGAAACCCGCCTCTCAACACAAGGACAAGGCAAGTGAAAGAGTAGGTCTTCCTGCCCAGGAAGCCTATGTGCCTAACTCTACGGAGCCAGACACATCATCTTCTATGAATCGGTTCACACCCGAATTCCTACGAGAGATTCAAGAAGACAAATGGGCTAAAGAAAGTGAAGTCCCTCCTCCCATTGAACTTGTGGATGATGCACACGACCAATTCCCACAAGACATCCCATCCATTTATGAGGAGCAGGAGAGCACCCAATCTCAGGAAAGATTAGACTTTGAGTCTAACTCTCTACAAGAATTACCCCACTTCATAGGCCCATGGGAAGCTAAGTCTACTTGTATGAGAGCACCCGCGGTCATGGTACGAAATGAGGACTCACTTATACCTAGGAACACAGAGGTAGTGAAAAACACTAAAGTACAGTGCAACCTCACCTTAGAAGAGCTACTCAAAGTAAGGCCAGAGCTATGGAAACATGTAGCCAAACAAGTACCAGAGATGGCAAAACCTCGTTCCCAGGTAGGATCCCAGAGAACAGTGCCAGAAATACCCTTGGACAAGATAGGAGACATGAGTGAGGGCGAAGAGGGAAACACATATCTTCCTATCACCCATCAAGGATACACCACCAAGGCCATTTTAGACTTAGGCGCAGGAGTTGCAATTGCTACCACTTCCCTATGGAAGCGTTGGGGCAAGCCAGCACTCAGGCCCACGAGGATGAAATTGCAAATGGCCGATGGTCACATAGAGAGGCCCTTAGGGCTGTTAGAAGGAATAACTCTCACCACATGTGGTGTTGAGTTCGAGCATACATTTGCTATATGTGATTTTAGCAAAAATCATGCCTATGAAATGATCTTGGGACGACCCTTTATGCGACAATTGCAAGTGGTACAGGACTGGGGAACCAATTCCTTGTACCTGCAACACTTAGGTGTTACGAACAAAGTGAACCTCAAAGATTACTCTCATAGAGATGTCCCTCCTATCCAATGGAATCCCCTCCATAGAGCCAAAGATGATACGGAATCGGTGCATTCCATAGGATCAGGATCCTCATGGATGCATGAAGACACCCACTTATGGATGTGCAAAGTAGCAGTAGAAGAAGAGAAGAGAAAAGAAGCCAGAGAGATAGGTGCAAAAGAAACATATAGATCAATACAAGACCCAACCTATGCACCTGTAGTCTTTCCTGACGAAGAATTTGAACCCCACGGCTGGGCAGAAATCCTAGCAACAATGGATGTAGCCATCAATGAAGAACAATGGACACCTCACTGTGATGAAGATGGCTATGACATTTCAGTCTTCTCCATAGAGCCAATCATGGGGGAGGCAGTTTTAGAAGAGTGTGAACCTAGCCTTGATGCATTTGAGGATGCAAGTGACTCCGATCTAGAGTCAATCATTATGGACCCACCTTTTGCATCAGATGAAGAATACTTCTATGAAGTAGAATTTCAACCCCAGAGGCATGGAGAGCTTACAAATGATGTAAGGCTAGCCACACATGTGACCCCGAAGGAGGAAAGAAAGAAAAGAAAGAAGAGAGAAGTCACACCGGAAGAGGAAGAATCTTTGTTTGAGGTCCCAGAAAATTTTAAGAAGTATGAGATAGATGACAGGAGAGTCATGATCAGAATGCCTAAACGAGAGGCGCAATCGGGGGAGGCCTATGATAACAAATAAACCACCAAGAAAATCGTGGTAGCCATGGAAGAAGGAGAAGAGAGATGCACGTACATAGGCCATGACCTGACGGAAGACGAAGAGCATGAATTGATAGCCTTGCTAAGAGAATACAGAGATGTATTCGCTTGTAGTTACAAGGATTTGAAAGGCGTGGACCCTGACATATGCTCACACACTATCGCCATGACCTCAGATGCCAAACCCTCCAAGCAAAAGCCATACACATACAATGATAATTATGATGCTAAGATCAAAGAGGAGATAGATAAACTGGTTGAAGTTGGATTCATCTACGAAATTGAGCACACTGAGTGGGTATCCCCCATCGTAGTGGTGCCCAAGAAAAATGGAAAGCTGCATGTATGCATTAACTTAAAGAAGGTCAATGCAGCCACAATTCGAGAAAACTATCCACTTCC
Organism: Ceratopteris richardii; assembly: GCA_020310875.1. Taxonomy (NCBI): domain Eukaryota; kingdom Viridiplantae; phylum Streptophyta; class Polypodiopsida; order Polypodiales; family Pteridaceae; genus Ceratopteris; species Ceratopteris richardii. Next base: position 50,775,213 of record CM035408.1, read on the forward strand.
TATCACAGGGCATCTCTTAGAAAGAGTAGCAGGCAAGGAAGTGTACAGCTTCCTTGATGGATTTTCGGGCTACAATCAAGTAGCCATAGCTCCCAAAGATCAGCATAAGATGGCGTTTGCCACTGAATGGGGCATATTTGCTTTTAGAGTAATGCCATTTGGGCTTACCAATGCACCCGCTACCTTCCAGAGGCTGATGTGCCATGTATTTAAAGAGTTCCTGAGGAAGAACTTGGAAGTCTATGTTGATATCTTTGTGCTCATTCCAACATTAGACAAACCCATATTCTTGAACTCAGACAAATCTTTGACAAATGTAGAGAATATCAAGTCTGTATGAACCCAGAAAAGTGCGTTTTTATGGTCAGGCAAGGCAAGATTCTAGGACACATAGTGTCAAAGAATGGCATATCCACTGATGAAGAGAAAGTGAGAGCCATAGCGGAGCTACCTAGGCCAAAAAATGTCAAGGAAGTACAAGCTTTCATGGGGCATTGTGGTTATTACCGACGGTTTATACACGTATGCCATCATAGCAAAGCCTCTGTATGGAATTTTGACTAACTTTGAGTGGACGGATGAATGTGAGAATTCCTTCAATGAGCTTAAACGGTGATTATGTTCAGCACCAATCTTGCCCACACCAGATTGGAATAAGCCTTTCCATGTTCATGTTGATGCATCCAATTATGCTATTGGGTGTGTACTCGCACAGCCTACCGATGAAGGTAATACGGATCTTCCAATTGCCTATGCTAGTAGACAATTGAATGCAGCTGAACGAAATTATACCACTACGGAGAGAGAAGGACTAGGCATGGTATATGCAGTTAAAAAGTTTAGACATTACTTGCTTGCAAATAAGTTTAAATTTTTTACTGACCATCAGGCACTACTATATCTTGTGAACAAGCCATGCAATACAGGAAGATTAGTAAGATGGTTTCTCTTGCTAATGGAATATGATTTCGAGGTTGTAGTAAGGAAAGGGAAGACTCACTTGAGAGCAGACCATCTCTCTAGGCTCACATCTGGAGAAGCCCCACAAGGAGTGTCAGATGACCTTCCTGATGCTTACTTGTTTAATTTGGAAGTGGTGCCGCAGTGGGCTAAGCCATTAGTGCCAGTATTGACGTACGGGCCCAACCATCCAGTGATAAACACACAGGATAGAGAGGTAGTAAAAGCCCAAAAGTATCACATCATGGCAAGAAGTATGTACAAGCACACAAATCAGGGGATCTTGGCTTGTTGTGTGGAAGACGATGAGTACGCTAAATTGTTGCAATTAGCACATGTAGGTGCATTAGAGCAACACTACTCAAGGCAACGAACCCTACAGACACTAAGGAGACTCGGAGTGCATTGGCTGACTATGGAAGCTGATGTCCAAAAGTTGTGCAAGGAATGCCCAATCTGTTGCACTAAACCACCTGTGGAGCATGCCACTCTTTATCAAGTGTCCATAGTGCCAGATTGGAGTGACCCACTAGTATCCTTCTTGAGGACAAAAACATTCCCTCCAGACATGACTCTGGTTAGGAAAAGGAGTTTAGAACAAGAAGCCCTGGATTACTCACTCATTGGTGATAATCTATACAAACGTGGTAAAGATGGTTACCTCAGACTATGCTCCCATGAGAGTGAATATCTCAAGATCTTGGAAACTGCTCATCAAGGTGTAGCAGGAGGACATTTTGGACCAGACCGAGTGATTAAAGCGATCCTATTTGCAGGCTTGTGGTGGCCTACCCTTCACATGGATGCACATACCTATGTGAAGAGATGTGATGTTTGCCAGCGAACTCAGTATCCTATACGCAAAGATGAGATGCCACTAAAACCTATGATAGGTGGACGTGCATTCTCTAAGTGGGGAATAGACTTTGTAGGTCCTATTAATCCCCCAGCTAAGGGTTCCCATGCTGAGTATATCATTGTTGCCACGGACTATCTAACCAAGTGGGTAGAGGTAAAAGCCACAACAAAGAACGATGCTCAAACAACAGCTAAGTTCTTATTTGAGAATGTGTTCACCAGATACGGGTTACCTATAGAGTTAGTCAGTGACAGAGGCACTCACTTCTTAAATGAAGTTATTGAAAATCTGCTCCAAGAATTCTTGGTAGTACATAAGAAGTCTGCCCCCTATCACCCCCAAGCTAATGGCCAGGCGGAGCAGCACAAATAAAATCTTATGCAATGTACTGACGAAATTAGTGAACAATAAACGCTCTGATTGGGACAAACAGCTACACCATGTTGTTTGGGCATACTGAGTCACCTACAAAACGGTACTCCAAGCCACCCCCTTTCATATGGTATTTGGCCAAAATGCAGTGCTACCGTTGGACTTCTTGATACCTACATTGAAAGTAGCACAAGAGCATGAATGGACGGGTCATGAACTCTCCTATAGACTTTTTGACCTTGAACGATTAGGAGAAACAAGACTGAGGGCAGCTGCAGGGATATATGCAGCTAAGAAAAGACAGAAGGCATACTTTGATGCCCACGTTAAGGATAAAGGTTTGAAGGCAGGCGGCATAGTACTAGTCTACACTTTGAAACAACATGCGAGGAAACTAGAGAAGAGAGGCTACGGACCCATGATCATTAATAGAATCTCAACAAGTGGAGCAGTGCAACTAGCCACATTAGAAGGCGATATTCTCCCGAGCTACATAAGCGGATGCAGAGTCAAGTTATATCAGGAACCTCTGACGGAAGAGATGTTAAGTCAACTCAACACTGCTAAGAAACGCAAAGAAGAAGAAAGAAGAATTCGAGAAGAAGCTCAAGCAGAAGCATTAGAACGCATCCGGAGAATGAAGTTGAGAAGACAGGGTAGAGAGCAACCTAGGACAGATGCATATGCAGATCAAGGATATCATGTGGCTATGTGTGAAGTTTCAGGTGTTAGCTCTCATAGGATAATTGATCGGCGTCCTTTTATAACCTTAGAGATAGGACAAGGAAAGGGTGCAAGGACTGTAAGAGCCTTGATTGACTCAGGTGCAGCCACTAGTGCTGTTAAATTTTCGTACTGTCAGAAGCTGAAATTAACCGTCAATCCTATAGAAGCATATCTCATAGGATTGGGAGGTGTGGAAACCCCTTGCATGGGCGAGGTGGAACTTCCCCTCTACATTCAAGACGAAGGAATGACAGTCAAAGTACTAGTGTGTCAAGATGAGAACCTCACTGAGCCTCTTGTCTTGGGTCAGGATTGGATCTATCATCATGCAGTCAACCTAAACCTAAGGAGTGGACTTTTTCAGGTATGGGTAAATCATAGTCGAATTACAGTTGAATTGGAAAATGAGGCACTCAAGGAATTAGGTAAGGCACGAACTCCTGGTCCTTCTAGGGGCACACATGAAGTTGACAATGCTATTCTTGTCCAAAACTGTATGATGCAGAAAGAGGATTGTTTCAACAACAAAGTCAAGGATAAGACGGCACTCCCTTCTTTTCCAAAGGCCAGAGGGATGCAGCAACCAAAGGCAGATCAAATACAGGAGCAGAGTACTACCTATACTGGAGGCCAAAAAAACGTGCGAAGCAGAATGTCTCAGCCGTTGAAACAAGCGTGGGTGCGGAAAGGCGAACACCCTATTGTGACCACGCCAACCCCACGGCCAAAACCTCTTATTAGTACTCAACAACACGACACTAATAAGAAGTCTTTCATAAATTCTTCTGTGAAAGTAAAGTCTATTTGGGTACCCAAGAAGTCGATGAAGGCCAGCCCACAATCACGACAAATCTGGGTGCCTAAGGCTTGCTTGCGGGCTCAAATAGCTACACCGAGGCCACACCCGGTACAAAATGTTTCACTCACTTGAACATCTGATGCCCATTCTTATACATCACGCACGGACACCTATACTTCCATGAGCACAAGTAGAATCACTTGTAAATGGGTCCCTAAAAAGCCTCATTTTCAAGCAGATACTCCTATCAAACTCTCCCGAGTCTCCACAAAGTCAAGATCAAAACCCATCCACTGTGTTTGGCAGCCTAAAACTTGTAATAAACCCTCGGACCAGTTGTAAATTCATGCCCACCTACTAACTACGTCTCTCTCACATTACATCTTTCCACTTAGCTCCTAGGTCTACCCAATTCCTAACTACACTCACAAGCACCGAGCACTTAATAACCTACTAATCTCTCCCGAACCTCATGTTAATGTTGTAATGAGGACAAAAACGGTTCTATCTTTTCCTTTACAATTTTAACACCTGTTTCTATATTCTCATAGAGTCAGGAGGCAAGAAGTAACATGGCAGATACGGTAGGAACTAGCTCCCAGGCAGGCACCAGCCCCCAAATCGTGGACATTGAGAGTCTTCCCGTTGAGGAGGAATTGAAGGAATGCCCAGTGGCATTGAGGGCATTACACGCCATACCGAATCAGAATCCTCCACAGGGGCACACAATGCCAGTCAGCAAAAACTCACATTGGTTCAGTGATGTGGCAGGATCTCTAGGCGAAGGCACTTACATGTGGGAGGCCGAGATAGAATGCAATGGGCGTTGGGGCAGTATCACTTCTTCACTAGGGAATTTGAGAAACTGCAAAATAATGAGGGGCTGAAACATATATGGAAGAAGGCGGAACTCTACGATTACTTCAAATTCCAATTGCCAAAGCTCGACTTTCTAAGATGCTCGTATTTGATTAGCACCCTCACCCTGAGCAAAGACAAAAAGGGATACAGCACCTTTCCTCCCATCTCTCACAAGGGGCAATGAGCTGAAGCGCTTTAGGCTGACTATCAATTTGGTAAGGGAAGCCCTAGACATGAAAGGAATGCACATTCCCACTGAGAAGGAGTCCATGGTCCCCGACAATATGAAGAACAGGAATCTGACGAAATTAAAGGACATGGTAGCAATGACACCAACGATTGCCATTCATTTGCGAATGGTCATGCAACATTTCGCATTCCCCGCTCAAGAGAGGTTCACAATGCCACCCAAAAAGATGGTTTAGCCTATACTTGGCCGACGCCTTCGATTTGACAATCAACATGCCCCACTGGATTATCGACCAAATCCACTTGGCTCATCAAAGGTGGTGTAAAAAGCAAAAGTTTGTACTATATGGATGTTGTGCCCTCACCAGGATTGTGTATAGATGTTTGGCTTATGATGTGCCAGTTCAGAGAGCATTAATTTGGACCAAGGTACAGGAATTTCAACGTAGACTATCAACTGCAGGGCCGCCATCAAAGAAAATGAGAGGCGCAGTTCAGATGCCCTGTGCACAAGCCCGCGGTGCGACACTGACACCTGAGACAACTCCGCGACTTCCGAGGCGTGTACAACCCTTCACTATCAGATTACCAAGACACAGCACTGATGGACCAAATCTGGTGTTTCCACCGGTACCAACAGACTTAGAGTTTCCTCATGGATTCACATTAGAAGACCTAACCGATGAGGAGGTAGCCAGGATAATCGAGGCAGTTAACACAGAAGTCGAGGCAGAACAGGCAAGCGGCCAACAGACAGTCGCAGATCAACCCCATCCGGTCCAACCAAGAGTAGTTGAAGTGGAGGGTGAAGAAGAAGAAGAACAAGAGGATGAACAGGAAGGATTTTCTAATGAGGAAGCGCATGAATATGAGCAAGAAGTTCTACAGGAACTGGAAGGAGCCCCGGTTTATACGGAGGAATTGAAAAAGCTGTATGATACCATCAATAGAGTTCAAGAGCAACACAGACTGTCCCTTGCAGCAGGAAAAGCCCTCATGAACCAAATCCTTGAGGAGGAAGGTGTGGACGAGCAATACCGAGCAACCCTTGACATGATAGCCGATGCGTTGGGGGTACCTGAGACGGTGCATACCGCCCTTGCACAACCACGAAGAACGGAGCGAAGATACGGCCGACGTCCACCTCGATCAGGAAAACAGATGAATGTATTAGTATCAGAACCACAAGGAACATCCACAACCACGGGCACAGCACACACCGTTCATGATACTGAGGAAACCCGTACATCAAGTGCACCTCCGTCACCCCCTTTGCCACCCCTACCTCCAACTCCACCACATTCACCTCCCACTACGAGTGTAACCACTACTCTCACCGCCTCCAAGTCCACTACCCACACCGAAGCACAGACCGTCAGTCAACCCACACACCCTATCTCCACCTCTCTTGTCTATACGGCCACTGACACAGTAATTCTAATCGCAGCCACGGAAAACCTCATTCCCCCGATCACACTTCCTGGCAGTTCGTATTCACAATTGCACACACCACTGTACACTTTCACCACTATCACCGCACCCACAATTCCAATGTTCACAATCACTCCCACTACTGCATCCACTTTTGATTTTATGGACATATCACCCACCTCCGCACCTCTCCCTCCCCCATACACCCACCATCTCCCATTCCCCCACCACCCACCTCACCATTTTCCAGCATCGCATCCACACTCCCCTTCCCCTTCCCTTCTGCATTCAACACCCTTCCCGCATCCACCCCTATTAATAATGTATTTAATAATATGTATCAGTGTATGTCTCAACTACAACAGCACTACCAGCATCTTGATAACCAACATACGAGACTCTTCCGAAGCCATGAAGAACTTCAAGTACGATTCACTGATCTAGAAAGGGAAAAGCGGCTACTACAACAACAGTATGTCACTTTACAGGAACAACATGAGCAGTTAGTAGCCAATCCACCCCAGTCAGATGAAGAAGAAAAACAACAAATGGATGATCTGCTACACTCCCAGATAACAGAGAATCTCTAGCTTCGACGCAACTTGGCCCTCTTACGCAAACACATGTCTACAACACTCGAGGAGAATAAACGACTACAGAAACAAAACGAAGAAAACTTGGAAGCAGCAATGGAGGGTTCCCCACAGGAAATCGACCCAGATAGATTCAAGGCCATCCCCTCTGCGAATATGCAAATCGTGTTGGAAACCCATGCCGACCTCCTGGAAGCCCATGCAGCCTTAGAAAGAGAAAGAGATGACCTATTGAAGCAGCTGGCAACCTAGCAGGAGTCACCAAGCAAAGTCATAACTGCAGTTGACACGTCCGAAGAAGTCGAAATACTCAGAGCGGAACTAGACGAATTACGAAATAAAGTCTTGCAATACGAGCGTCAACCCTCTCCCCTTGTAGACCCGAACCTGAAGACTTAGTGCCAATTGAAGTAGAGGAAACCTTTGAAGACCCATACGTTCCCATGCTTGCACCAGGGGGCAAGCAAACAGAAGAGGGTATGGACACCATCGAGATCGACGCTCCTGAATGGATGTAGAGGTTAGAGAAAGTGGCCACAACCCATGATGACAGAGTGGCAGTTCAGATAGCGTCTATGTCACGTTTGGAAGAGGTAGTCATAAAATCGGATTACTTTAGAAACCTCTCCCATCATAGGTGGATCGGCACATATGATGATTTGTATGTTCCTTTTTGTGTCTTAATGGCGGATTACAATGCTGAAATCAAGCACCACACCTCAAAAGAACCAACCTCGGCAACATAGTTTGCACCAGACGACATCCCAGCAAGTGCCAAGCAGGGGAATATACATCAACCTACGTGGAGGATTCGTCTGCTTGAAACCTACCCTGAGATGGTAAGGACATGGAATAACATGCCTTTGTATATCAAATACAACCCATGCTACTACACTGTCTTTCAAAGAACCGTGGCCAGAATACACAAAAACTGTGCTGACAACCAAAGGATGTGAGAAATGGCTCAATTATGTCTACTTAGCACCACCTAAAGGCCAACCTACCATAGGCTATATGATTTCGACAATTCGGCATTGGGGGGTCCGGTTCAAAAATGTACCAGATGTCATGGCCCAAATGTGCCTTAAAATTTTTGAGCTCATGTTGGTCACCTTCAGGACCTTCAAGAATGTCAAGGAACCTCATCTGTCAGCTCTCGGATTTAATGAAGGTAATCAGGACCTTGTCTACGACATGAGCACCACACCATCTATTAGTGTCGTATATGCGTGACATGCGCGTATAAAGTATCTACCAGCCTGCTTCAAACAGACGTTTGAAGAAATGTTTGTCACGGGGTTCTGGGAATATCATTCAGAGATATTCATTCCCAGACCATCACATTTATTGCAATTGTTTGCAGTGGAACAAGCTCTCCATTTAGAAAAGTTACGTATACCACATCCAGAGGTTCCCGGGCCGGTAGATTGGGATGCTCTACTCACGGACTTGGCCAAAGGGTTGAGAATTGCGGAACATCACTTAGCACAAGACGTTGTGGAGTACTACATCCAACGACCCACCCAACAAGGGTCTGTCAGGGACGACAGACGCGAGAGAGGGGGGGGTGTTGGCAGTCAAGGAACTGAAGGACTCACAAGGGGGGGTGTTGGCAGGCAAGGAACTGAAGGACTCCCGGATTGACATTAAAGGAGGTGCTACTCATCACTGAGCTACATGTAGGGATAAAGTATTTAGATTAAACTTACTTCTATTTTCTTGTGCTTTTTAAAACAAGTAAGAAGCTTGGACTAGTGGTTACATCAAATGGATAAGAAGGTGCATCTCTTGGGTTCAATTCCTACAAAAGTCATGGGAGAGTAGTTTGCCTCAAGAGCTGTAAAGCTCTCTAGGGGCATCCACTTTCGTTAATACTAGTTAATTAGGACACTTGGAGCACATGTAGTTACATGGGAAACACTTGGATGAATGTTATCAACCTGTCAAAGAGGGCAACGCCTTGGAGAGATCTATATGTAGAGGCATTAGGTTGAGAGGAAAGTCATCTCTCTAGCATGTGGTGGTCCAAATGCTCTAAATACTTCACATTTGTATCAAAGCCTAAGATCCATGGAGAACTTTACTAACTTATTATCTTCTTCATTAGGTTATCAACTAGTCCATACACATTCATCCTCGCATATATGTTTGTTTATGTAGACGAGCCCATTTAATTGTTTCTCTTGAAGGTTAGGTTTGTAATAAGTATGTGTGATACATGCTTTGTTGCCAGACGGTTTAGAAGTTGCATGCAGAGCAGGTTGGACGTGTTGAGCTATCCACATGAGATGCTATATAAGAAATCGAATTGCATGCTTCTGATCGGAGATATTCGATCTCACGGCCACACTATTAAAGAGAGTGCTACCCTCCTTAACAAACATTCAAGTTTTTCCTTACTTCAATTAAACTATAAATCTTTCGACTACAAAGTGGATACTCAAACGCTGGGATTTGGAGCCCCATGCAACTTCAACTTGTGTCCTAGGGAGACTCATGTTGATTTGCTTCTATCCGAACTACAGCACCAAAAGGCTAACATGTTGAAGAATAGTAGTGTGTCAATGGGCATTAAGGCAGATATGTTATCTATCATTTACACACGGTTGCATATATGAAGCAATATTATATATTTGATGTAGTTTAGAGTGCAAAACGGATGAAATCTGGATTCGAAATCACCATTGTGTCGGTCCCAAAGAAGAATAAGCAGCTCCGTAAGCTCAATGTTGTTATCATACTAATAATCCATTTCCGCTTCCATTTTTGGATTCTCTTTTTGATGATGTGGTTGGTGGGGAAATGCATTCCTTCCTCCATGGAATATAGTGGCTATAATCATGTTTGAATGGCTGACGAAGATATTCCTAAATCTACTTTTATGACTAGTTGAGGTGTTTTTACATATATTGGCATGTGCTTTGAGCTTCATAATGCCCCCATACCTTTCAAAATTGTATGTAGGTTTTACCCCATATAATTACTAGTTTCATGAGTGTTTTTCTCGATGATTTTTTAGTTACAAGTACCCAAAAGTAACACTTGCATGAACCAAATTTTTGCTTTCTCAAATGCCGTCAAGTCCACCTCTCATTGGATCGATTGATAATTATAAGTTGTTGGATGGACTATTATAATGGATGAACAATTGTGGATATGATCATGTTATGTCACTCTTGTGTGATTGAAAGAGGGCTATATTGATTGAAGTCTAACAATACCATAGTGAACGTTTATTTTTTCTTTGAATTCTTTCTATATGATATTGTTTGCTTAGAAAGGAATAGAAAAGCCACTATCCACTACGGTAGTGCCCTCTTCTCCAATTCAATCCAAGGGAGGAAAACAAATCACAAGGGTGTGAGGAGATGGATTGATATGTTCTAGAGATGAGTTGGTGTTGCATAAAACCTGCTCTACACCTACCAAATTAGCTCTAGGGATGCTTAGTAGACTCTTTTAAATTCCCATTAATACATTTAGAACCACCAAGTTCTTTGGAATATCATTCATAAAACTTTGCACCAAAACAGATAAATTGGATATGCAAGGAATGTGAAGAAACCTTCTATTTTGGGAATGTAGGTGCTCAGTATTTTGCTCAAAGCTCACAACCTAGTATGAACTGACCAAAGAGCTTTTTCACACATCTAATTAGAGAATTTAGCTTGACAAAGCAAGTTATTTCATGGATTTAGAGGCATCATACACTCAAAAATAAATCTAGCAAGTGAGGGGAGTCAACCCGACATTTAAGGAACTATAAGGTGTGCAAACTTAGTCACCTTTTTCAGTTCGTACCTCCAAATTTGCAAAACCAAATTTAATGAAAGTTGATGTGTAGATAAGAGATAATTTAATCTAGCTATACCAAGTTAAAGTGTAGCAAATGATTGAGTACACATAGAGAAATCATCTCTGCAAAATCACTAAAATGATGAAGATGTAATAGAGAACATTACTCAGAGGTATGCTTGAAGAAATGTATCAAAATGTATATGCTAATGAACATATGATGCAAGGCAAGTGTAGTGGACTACTGATGCATGAGGTGAGCTCAATTTATGCTCAATGATGTAGCTTAATAACTCTTAGAATGACTCCTTCTACCCTACAACTAAAAGCATCTCTATTTATACTCATCAAATGAGTTTGAATTTGAATTTTTCCTAACCTAAAAGTGTTCCTACACTTCTACCAAATGAGTCATGGGTTCAGCTCCTAACTTCACGAGATTCTTCACTCTGTTGGCTTTTACATTTATCTATAGTGATTACAATCAATTTGACAAGCAAGTGTTCATATGAAGTTCTCTCTTGAGAGGTATTGAATAAGTGAGTAGTCTTGAAAAATTAGCCAAGCAATTAGGCTTTCTAATTGCACCAACTACTCCCCCTCAGGCATAATATGCTTGAGTCTTCAATCCTTAATGATTTCTTGTAATCCAGTCATTTATTTGAACTTGCTTAATTTGCTTCCATCCAATGCTTTTGTCATCATCTCTGCACATTAATGATTTGTAGATACATATGAGAGTTGTATCTCCTTACTCATGATCTTTTATCTTACATAATGGTAGTTAACTTCAATACACTTGGCCCTAGCATGATACATAGGGTTAGCAACAAGATGTAATGAACTAATATTGTCTCCAAATATGTGTGGATTTGAAGTATTCAACCCTAAATTTGAATATAGGGTCCTAATCCACATAGCTTCTTGAGTAGCATTTGCAAGTCCTCTATATTCAGCATATGTTGATGAGAGGGTAGTTGTAGGTTGCTCCTTTCAAGACCATGAGATTAATTTAGTGACTGCAAAGGTAAGATATTCTGATGTGCTTCTCCTATAATCCTTAGAGCCTACCCAATTTGCATCAAAAAATAATTTGACATCTATAGCAGAGGTATAAGGGTAGAATAACCCTTTATTAATTGTGCCCTTCAAATACTTTAGGATTCTTTTGGCTATTTCCATGTGAGGCTTCCTTGGAGTGTGCACAAATTGACTTATCAAACTAACTCCATAGCATATATCTAATCTAGTTAGAGTAGCATAGTTCAGGCTTCCAAATAAGCTTTGGTAACTAGTCACATCTTCAATTAAATCATCTTCATGTGCACTTAGTGTCTGATTTACCTCCATGGGTGTACCTGCAACCTTTGTATTTTCCATCTTGAACTTGGTAAGTATATCTCCAATGTACTTTCTGTGAGTTAGGAACACACCTTTCTCTGTATATACCACTTCCAATCCCAGGAACTAAGTGAGTAAGCCAAGATCACTGATATTGAACTCTTCTTTCAACTGAGCTTTGATCCTCTTGATTTCATCTACATCATTACTTGTATTGATAATGTCATCTACATATACACAAAGGTATATGACCTCAGAGTGGTTCCTCTTTACAAATAGGGAAGGATGTGCCTTGCTCACCATAAATCCATTATCCTCCAAATAAGTCACTAACCTATGATTCCAAGCTTGATCTTCACCTACATATATATTATGGACATGATTGATCTTCAAACCCAAGAGGTTTAGCCATGTATACCTCCTCTGAAATCTAGCCATTTAGAAAAGCACTTTTAACATCCATTTGATAGATATTCCAATTCTTAGAAGATGCTACACTCATAAGTACTCTAATTGTAGGCATTTTTGCCACAGGTGAGAATGTCTCTTCATAATCAATACCTTGGGTTTGAGCAAATCCTTTGGCTACAAGCCTTGCTTTATACCTGTTAATTGATCCATCAAAATTCTTCTTTACCTTGTAAATCCATCTTGATCCAATGACCTTCATAGATGGTTTCTTGGTAACTAATTCCCAAGTCTGATTCTCTTGTAAAGCTTCTATCTCTTCTTCCATGGCATCTCTCCATTTTGGCTTCTTCTTTGCATCTTCATATGTTGATGGTTCTTCTGAGGTTGTATCTTGATCTATGTAAAAAGAATGCTTAGTGACCAAGGATGTATCATAACCATACCTTTGTGTCTTCCATTTTTCTCTAGTAGACCTCCTTCTAGTTTGTTGAGATGATTCTACCACATCTCTCATCTCCTGCACTTGGGCTTTGCCTTTAGAGTTCCAAGAGTTGATTTTCATTCTTGGATTCTTTTGTTCCTCTTGAAAATCACTTGATTCTTCATGTGTATGCTCATTCCTTTTTGACAATGTTGGAAATACCTTCTCTAGGTCATAGGGAAGTTTGATTTTCCTACAGTCATCTTCAACCCAACATTTGTTTTCATCAAACACAACATCTCTCTAACAATGAAACCTTTATTGGTTGGATTATATAACCTATAACCTTTTTGACTAAGGTCGTAGCCACTAAAGATGCATTTCTCTACCTTTGTATCCAGTTGCCTCTGATTTGTGAATGTATGTGTGCATATGCTATGCACCCAAGGATCCTGCAATGATTAATCCTGGGTATTCTTCCATTCCATGCTTCATATGGTGTCATCCCATCTAATGGTTTTGATGGGATTCTATTGATTAGATAGGTGGATGTGGACAGAGCCTCTGCCCATAGGTAATTGGGCAACTTCTTCACATTTAGCATTGATCTTGCAACCTCCACTATGGTTCTATTTCTTCTCTTTGGTACTCAATTTTGATTTGGAGTATACTTGGTTGTAATCTCTCTTTTTATTTCTCTCTTGGATATAAGAATCAAAATCATGGAAGAAATATTCTCCCTCTCCATCTAACCTTAGCCTCTTCAAAGTTTTTCCTATTTGATTTTCTACTAATGCAAGATATTCCTTAAAGCATGAGAACACTTCATCTTTATGTTTCAGGAAATATAATATTGTCTATCTACTACAATCATCAATAAATGACACATAATACCTAGATTCAGAGATTGATGGCTCCTTGCTTGGCCCCCATACATCTGTATAGACTACGTCCAATAGGTCTCCATAAATATATCCCTTCTTTGTGAATGGTTGTTTGTGAGACTTGCAAAATTGACAAGCACTGCATTAGTAAATCATGTGTTGCTTGGAGATATTTAGTAATCCGAGCACACTCTAATCCCAATTGATTTGCTTCAAAGCCCGTTCACCTATGTGATCTGACCTCTTGTGCCAAATTTCCAATTCTGATAATGTTTGACTACCATAATTTAACAATGCAATGTTTCTAGTGTCTTGGAACTCAAATGTAAATAGTCTACCTGGCTTTTCTCCTCTTTCTATCCTCTTGAATCCCTGATATGGATCCTCAACAAATGCTCCACTCTTTCTGAATCCGACCTGCAATCCTTTCTCAACAATCTAACCAACACTTACGAGATTTTTGGTTATGGTTGGCACATACAATACCCTACTCAATAGATTTATATTACCATATGAAGACTTCACATTTCCTATCTTCTGCACTGGATGCCTTGTGTCATCTCCTGTTCGGAGTTCATGTCTATTCCTTGTGTCCTCCAAGTCTGAGAGTAGAGCTAGATTCCCTACTACATGATTTGAGCAGCATTGAGTCTATATATAATACATGCTCATCTGCTTTACCTTGCTTCATGTTCATGTTCATCAAAAGTAATGAGTCCTCTTGAGTTTGATCATCTTCATAGTTGTTGTACTCTCTCCTTCCTCTGTATCCTCCATGATAATTTTTGTTGTATACTACTGTGAGGAGATGGATTGATATGTTCCAGAGATGAGTTGGTGTTGCACAAAATCTAATCTAAATCTACCAAGTTAGCTCCAGGGATGCTTAGTACACCCTTTTGGCTTCACATTAATGCATTTAGAACCACCAAGTGCTTTGGAATATCATTCACAAAAGTTCGCACCAAAACAAATGAATTGGATATGCAAGGAATGTGAAGAAGCCTTCTATTTTGGTAATGTAGGTGCTTAATATTTTGCTCAGAGCTCACAACCTAGTATGAACTGACCAACGAGCTTTCTCACACATCTAATTGGAGAGTACATATTGCTAAACCAAGCTATTTCATGAATTTAGAGGCACCATACATTGAGAAATAATTCTAGCAAGTTAGGGGGTCATCGCGACATTTCAGGACCTAGAAGCTATGCTGGCATAGTCACCTTCTCCAATTCATACCTCAAGATTGGCAAAACCAAAGTTAATGAGACTTGATGTGTAGATAATAGACACTTTACTCTAACGATAGCAAGTTAAAGTTTAGCAAATGATTGAGTATATACAGAGAAATCATTTATGCAAAATCAACAAAATGATCAAGATGTAACAAAGAACAGTAGTCAGAGGTATGCTTGAAGAAATGTATCAAAATGTATATGCTAATGAACATATGATACAATGAAAGTGTAGTGGACTACTCATACATGACATGAGCTCAATGTATGCTCACTGATTTAGCTTAATAGCTCTCAAAATGACTCCCTTTACCTTTTGACTAAAAGCATCTCTATTTATACTCATCAAATGAGTTTGAATTTGAATTTTCCATCACCTAAAAGTGTTCCTACACTTTAGGGATGATTTGAATTGATTCTTCTTGCAAAATGAGTCCTGGGCTCAACTCCTAACTTCATGAGATTCGTTTATCTATGGTGATTACAATCAATTTGACAAGCAAGTGTTTCATATGAAGTTCTCTCTTGATAGGTATTGAATAAATCAGTAGTCTTGAAAAATTAGCCAAGCACTTAGGTTTGCTAATTGCACCAAAAGCTCCCCCTCAAGCCTAAGATGCTTCTCTTCAATCCTTCATGATTTCTTGTAATCTAGTCATTGATTTGAACCTACTTAATTTACTTCCATCCAATGTTTTTTTCATCATATCTACACGTTGTTGATTTGTAGATAATGTTAACTACTTACTAGAATAAATCCACTACTGGGTTCTTGGGATGGTCAAGGGTCTGTATTACAGAGGCCTTATATTTATTTTCCCAAATAAAACATTCACTGCACAGAATTATTCATCACCTTACTCTGATTATCCACCTGCAAAGTTGTAAATAGTAATTCCATCACCAGACTTTCCAACATTAAGCAAAATACTTCACCACGACACAATATGTCATTCAATTACCCATAATAACATGGACTTCTTCACAGACAATTGACGCGCAATCACAATTAACCTATATCTTCACCAACAAAGTATTAAACAGGCAAGATCACTGAAATAACTTAATACACAAATAGTAAATTATCATTACACCAGTATGAGCAAAACTTGCACTGAAAAGGATCCACAGGCACACCACCTAGACCCACAATCTGGCGCCTTGCTTCTCCTGTGCATCTTCTTTCGCACACCTTTTCATTATCAAAGAGTTACAAATGTTACGCTACATCCTTTCGATGTGCATCCTTCCCAATTACATTTTCTAGTAGTTACAATTACATTCCGGCGACCTAACACTAGCATGCATGGTGGACTCGAAGCAAGAATTGGTTAAGTACAAAAAATAACTAAGAGTCATCGACAATGCCCTGAATATACATAGCGCGAGCTAACTTAAAGGTACACGAAATTTTTTGCTTCAAGGACTCTAACATCTCCTGGAGAACGTGTGGTTCTGCAAAATGAGCGTCTCTGTGCACTGAGCTGGAAGCAATGACTTGAGAAAGCAAAACTTCACTTTGATTCTGCAAAAAGGCCTCTTGGAGATAGAAGTCAGTGGCGATGGTTGTATCTCTTCGTAGCTTGGCATCAACAATTTCTATATCTATTCGAGAAAGTCAATCTTGTTGAATACCAAGTTGCTTTTCTCTACGATCCAACTCCTACCGTTGAAACTGCATTGTCCAAAAAAAATCTTGGTGCTCCTTCTGTATCGCTTCGATTTCTTTCTTTAACTTAACTGTATGACCAATCTCTTCATCTAACACTTGACATTTTTGGAACAATTTTTCTATAACCTTTCTCAATTCTGCTTCACCATGTAGAACCTTGTCAGAGAGTATCTTAGCAGCTTGTTCGATTTCGGCAACACAGGTGCGAGTATTAGCCAACTCACAACCAAGAGCGTTCATTGCATCATCTTTATCTGTCAATGCCTGCTTGAGAAAAGCGATCTGTGCATTTTTAGCTGCAATAAGTTCATCCTTTGTGGTAACCTATTCCTGTAATAAGCATTCATTGGCTCTGACTGCCAACACCTCTTCCTGTAGGGGAGCAATATCGGCCTCTAATATATCAACTTTCGATTCATATTCAGTGTGCAGGGACTGTTGGGCATCATGCAATTGCGCAGAGAGTTGCTTGGATAAGTGAAGAAGGAAGTCACCGATCTTAGCTAATTGTGCAAATGCATCTGGTACTAAAAAAGTTGATAGCAGTTGAGAAGGTTTTACAGAAACCATAGCAGAAGATGAAGGTGGAGAGTCATCGGGTGAAGAGGGAATAGGGTGAGAGTGGGATACCGCCACCGAATGATTAGGGGATGAACGGCATACTGGAGGACTAGGGGGTAAATGTTGAAGAATCACTCACAAATTTGACATACAGACAGACATAAAGACGAAGAAAGACAAAGAGAAGCAGAAACAAAACATTTAGAAAATCAAGCCTTAGTGAAGGGACAAATTCACACCTGTAATATAAGGTGTAGAAACTTCCAGAATTATGAGTTTGAATCTTGGATCAAAATGTATATAAGAGAGAGCATAGAACCGGAATAGATAGGTGAGAAGAGAAGAGATAGAAGAGCACATATAGATACTGAGGATAGTGATATAGAAGACACCAAAGATTGCGTATGTAGAGATGAATAGTAAAACCTGAACTGTCGGGTATTCATCTGAGAGAGATGGTAAGAAATAACTACTCAGAGTAGGAGAATTTTCCATAGCTATGAGCAAAGTGAGGCCAAGCTATTTTGTACACATCTTCTCTAATAGAAAACACATGTTCATGTGGAAGATTGAGCGCATTCTTCGTATGTGAAGAAATCTGAGTAATTTCATGTTATTGTGAAAGTTAGTTAACAGTTACAGTTTTTCTCAGTAAACATTTTTCCAGTACTTCTGAGAGTTAGATCTCGTAACACAGTGTAAAGATTTTTATGAGAGATAGCTCCTCTTGAAGCTAGGAGTCTGAACTACAAACTGATCAAAAGAGTTTTGTGAAACGGGACATGTACACAGTACAAAGTCTGACCATAAAAAGGCATCCTAAACTGGTAAAGTTTTTTCTTAAACTTCAGAAAGAGTTCATTTATTGAAGGAAGCTCAGGTATTACTTCCTTACTTCATCTACAATTATTTGAAGTAATTACAAACAGAATTGCACTTGATTCCTATAAGATTCCGATAAGATTACAGTGATATTCCGGTGAGAGTCTGGTGAAGTTCTGGTGAAATTTTGGTGAGTTCAAAATACAGGTTTTTGCACACTTAAGTAACGGAAAGATTATCCAACTGTAAGGAAACACAGTAGTGTAAAGTTTGAAGTAAATCAGTCCAGAATTAAAGCTTGAAGGAAACGTGAAGCTTTTTGTAAGGTGAATTTTTAGTTTTCACTAAATAAAGTTATAAAGTTTTCAGTTTCAGAAGGTTGCTAAGCTACTGATGATTATAGAGGTGTTCTAATATCACTCTAGCTTAGTTCTAGTAGAGGCATGGCAATTTTCCGTAGTCTTGTTAGTGAACAAGCTTTTGTCACAAATCAACAGTGGTATCAGAGCAAAAGGTTCTGAAGAGTAGAAAAGGTTTCACAGAAGTAGAAACAGAAGTAAAGATATAAGAGAATTCGAAGAACTTTCACAAGAAAGGTGAAAGCTGAGATGATCAACAACAAATGACGATAAGAAACGTTCCAAAGTAATTCTCAAGGGTAAAGGTTTGTAAAAGGTAAAACCTTTTAACATTACACTCATCGGATGTAACAGAAACAAGAAGATTATGGCAAATCATATCTCTATTGAGAAATTGGACAAAGATAATTATCTCGCATGGGTAATGCGCATGGAAGCCTTATTTATGAGCAAGGACTTAATGATATATGTGACAGGAGAAGGAAAGAAGCCAAATTTCGAAGATGACAGTCAACCGAAGAAAGAAGAGTTAGAAGCCTTGAAGTTGTGGCAGAAGAAAGATGCAACGGCAAGAGCTTATATCTACAATACCGTTACAGATCATCTACTACCGCATATTAGAGGTCTGGAGAAAGCGGAAGACATATGGAGTGCATTGGAAGATCATTTCCAAAATATGACAAAAGCTAGTGTTAGACGGCCGCCGAATAAGGACAAATGTACTAGGACAGGCGTCTTAAATAGAAAGAACCTTTCGAGAAACGCGCAGGTAACAAAAGATTCGCGCACTACTGTAAAAAAATCTTCTATATAAGGCAATGAGAAAAGAATGGCGAGAGAGCGCCCATTTTGGGAATTGCAGTGTATTGTTTGAGTGTGTATTTCTGCTCTGTTCTGTTCTGTTCTGTTCTGTTCTATTCTGTCTGCGCTTTGTCGGGTCGTTTGTTAGCGTCTTAATACATAGTTACGAACAGTTGTAGTATGTTACGAATCTATTCGGTAATGGTTAAGTGTGTCGCTGAGTATTGTTAAGTGCAGCGTGTTGTTATCAGTTCTTCGGCGAAGCAGATTACATGGAAGTAGTTTCACTGTTGGTCTGTTAAGGTTCTGTGAAGTAACTGAAGTCGATACAATAGTCTGCGTTCTCTGTGGAGCGATCCCAGGAAGGACTCGTATCTGTAAAGAGCCTGTGTGCCTTGGAATTAGTGATAAGATCGTTACGATTCGGCTGTTGTTTGAGTTGACATACCGCAAGTTGTATACTTTTGAGCATAGTTGTTCGGTGTACCTCCGAGTCAAGAAGAGGTGCATCTTGAGTAATATTCGGCGAATGAAGTTGAGTAATCGAAGTAGTTTAAGTCAGAACCAGACTACTGCTCTTTTACTATAGCAGCCCCAGTCCGGGAATCCCACGTCCCAGTAAACCGCCTAGTTAGCAGTGTTCAGAGTCAGTACTGAGCTAAGACGTGATAGAGTATTTATGATTGTGTGAGAGGTTGGGAAAATAGTACAGGGCCTCTGTCTAACAGACCCCTACCACTCCCAAGAACCCACGTGGCTAAGAATTAGAGTGCTTTTAATTATCACAGTAGTACAAAGTACTCTAAGTCCAGATTCAGAAGCATTGTAGCCTGCCCAACGGCTAACTTTTGGCTTAACATTTGGCGCCGTCTGTGGGAAAGTGGCACTAGCAACAGACCCAGATTGCTGCAAACTGCTCAGATAGGGTTACTGCGTAATGATACATGCTAGTTACTCGATCTGGTGAAACATATCCTAAGAACTGTAAGACTGAAGCGAGTAAAGCGATAAAGATAGCCTTGAAAGAAGAAGATCTAACCCAATCTGACCCAGTGGTCAGACAAACTTAGAACGTCACGATTGATTCCGGTCATATTCCGGTGGAACGATCAACGCCTTTGGTACATTCTGGTGCTACTTTGACCCAGCCTATCGAAGATATAGCAATTTCAGAATCAACCAACACGCGTTAGAAACCAGTCTAAACTCAGAGTTATATACGATCAGAAACACTTTAGGAGAAGAGATGGGTAAAAGCGGAAAAACACTGCATTCTGGCACAATTTCGGCTCATTCCGGTGATATTCCGGTGATAGAGTCACCAACTGTAGGCAAAGACTTTGCATTTTTCGCGGAATCTTCCGCCTAACCAGCGTGCTTGGAAGAAAGATTTCGGATATTGGATATCTAGAAGGAATGAAAACTCTTCGAAGCAGAAGTGCGCCGCATTCTAAGTAAAAACAGCACACCGGAAGGCACGCCATCTGGCGACAAAAGTTTCGATAGTTCAACCAACCAACATCAAGATACAGAAGAAAAGCTGAATACACTCACAATGGATGGACAACAACAGCAACAACAGTTATGTCAACCAAGGCCGCCTACGACAGGAGTAACATACACGAAATTCGGTGGATTCCCAGGAGATGATCCGGATGCTCACGTACGCACTTTCGAGATAAGTTATGCAGTTCTTAACCATCCACCGGATCAGGCGTATAAGGCCATCGTTTTTCAATCAACACTGGTAAATGAAGCAGCTAGATGGCTTACCGAATACGATATTAATCATTTCGGTACCTATGACGCAGTTCGAGACGCTTTTTTGCAACGATTCAGGCTAAAGAAGAATCCCGCCGAAATCTTTGATTATTTACAAAACAATCGACAAAAGGCTAATCAGACTGTCCAGGAGTATGCTACACTCTTTAGAACACATTTGCGACAGATACCACAGGCCCACGCTAACTTACCTGATGATGTCATCACTCAGTGGTTCATCAACGGCTTAACCCCACAACCGAAACAGATCATGATCATAAGATGTGTGGGAGCTATGATGCTGGATGCAGTCATTGCCATGGCTCTACAACTAGAATCCAAGGTCGGTGGATTTACATAAGATCTGGAGTGGTTGAAAACAAACAAAACTATGGCCGAAGACATAACCAGACAAGTATACTGCATCACATGCAAAAATTCAGGTCATACTAGTGCCAATTGTGCACTAAATCACACGTTTTGCGCTATCTGCAACACTGCCGGACACACCACCGAAAACTGTGTTTACAATGCTAGAATACAGGGAACAGCAACGGTCAATGCAGTTATACAAGAACATGGACAGCCAGCGAATCACTATGTGCCTCCGCACTTGAGAAACAATCAACCACAAGGATATCGGAACTACCGAGGACAGAGGAACAACCATTTCAATACAAACCGCTGGCAAAACGGACCACCACCGGAAAATCCCAATCTACCCCCACCTCGCTGTCATTTTTGCGGCGAATTCGGACACATCAAGAGATTTTGCAAAGATGCAGCTGAGTACGATCAAAGGAAGAAGGAGCGGCAAAACCCAATGGCCAACATGGTATAAATTACACCAGTAGAAACGCAAGCTGCTACAGTACAGACCCGATCAGGTAAACAGCTGCAGACAGCAGCAGAAGTATTCGAACCAGGGATACGAGAACAACATAGGATGTATAACAAGGCTAGTCACTGGACCGCAACTGAACCACCAGTGTTCCCAGAACCTATTCCGGTGACTCAGGCTTCGTCAAAGGAAGGAACGCAACAAAAGGAAACAACAGCGGAACCATCATCAGCAGTAGGCATAACAGCAGAAACTTCTACACCAGCGGAGACCTCAACTCCAAAGGAGAAGGACAACCAATCTCAACAAGCTTGGGAAATTTTATCCAAGGCATCTATCACTTTGCCTCTCAGCCAACTACTGGCATTAGTACCTGGGATTCGACAACAGTTCCAGCAACGGTTCAGTCCGGTGCCTTCTTGTATGCCGGCAACAGCAGCAGTTCAACCGGAACCTGATTCTACCGTTGATCATTCGGTTCCCTTGATTACAGTATGGTACAAGAATCATAAAATTACGCAGGTATTGATTGATGGAGGATCTGGTGTGAACATTGCAACAGCATCCTTATGCCAAAGGTTAGGATGGACCGAAGTTGAACCAGTGCAATTTTTTGTTAGAATGGCAGATCAATCTAGAGTCCACCCTGTAGGACTTGTGTGAAATGTACCCATCACTTTACAAGGTACGACCTTTAAAATGACCTTTGTTATACTAGATCTGCCAGAATCCACTTTGGATTACAACCTTCTTTTCGGCCGACCTTGGTTGAAGCATGCGAAGGTAATACAGGAATGGTCCGCACAAGAGCTTACGTTCAAAGATGCCAACCGTAGATATGTAGTAAAATTAGATGCTATACAACCATGCAAGCTTCACGCTAGACCATATTTTGTTGAACCAGTCAACATGTTAGATAGACTATCAGATGATGAGGAAGAGGAATTTCTGAAGAGTAATGCTGATTTAATGTCTGTAGGAACTGTTGATCTACAGTCTGTTATAGATAACTGGAACACTTCAGTTTGTACAATCATACCTATTACCAACACAATTAAGCATGAAGGTAGTGTCCCACCACATGATGATGACTTACAATCGCTATTCAAGTCAACAGACGATACAGAGAAACCGCAACAGTTTTATGTCCCCAAAGACCAGTTAACCACGTACAATCTAGGAGATGAAGAGCATCCACGACCTGTAAAGATAAGGCAAAACTTATCGGAATCATTTAAAGCTGACCTGATTCGACTCCTTCGCGAATTCTCAGACATCTTTGCATGGGATTACAAAGATATGAAGGGATTAGATCCGCGCATCTATCAACATAAAGTTCTGTTGAATCCTGAAGCTAAACCAAACAAACAGCCCGGCTACCGGATGAATCCCAATTATGCATCACAGGTAAAAGCTGAACTTGATAGGTTATTAAAAGTCGGATTCATCGTACCAATAGAACATGCTGAATGGATTTCACCAATTGTGATCGTGCCAAAGAAAAATAAGCAACTACGAATCTGTGTAGACTACCGGAAATTAAATGCAGCAACAGTACCAGATCCTTTCTCGATCCCCTTTCTGGATACAATGCTTGATAGGGTAGCAGGTCATGAAATGTATTCATTCTTAGACGGATACAGTGGTTACAATCAGGTTAGAATGGCCGAAGCAGATATACCAAAAACCGCATTCATTACCAATTGGGGTGTCGTTGCTTGTACGGTGATGTGGTTTGGATTGAGAAACGCACCAAGTACATTTCAAAGATGCATGCAGGAATTTTTTCTCCTTATCTTACTTCGTTTATGCAAGTATACCTCGATGATTTTTCAATTTTCGGTAAGATGATAGCACATCTATTTCATTTACGGTGCTGCTTTCAGAAATGCAGAGAGCATAGACTCTGTTTGAATCCAAACAAATCAGTGTTTGCGGTCTCATGTGGCAAGTTACTTGGCCACATTGTATCTGCACAAGGTATCCAAGTCGATCCAGATAAGGTTTCGGCAGTATTAGAAGCTCCGGTGCCAGTTTCTCCAAAAGAAGTTATGCGCTTTATGGGCCAAGTACGGTGGCATGGAAGACACTTACGGTGGCTTGCTCATCTGGCAATACCACTAAACAAGCTAATCAGTAAAACACCTCGACAATTTGAATGGACCCAGGAATGCCAGATAGCCTTTGATCGTTTAAAGCATTTATTAACACAAGTTCCTATTTTACAACCGCCGGACTGGGATCACCCATTTCACATATTTGTTGATGCTTCAGATATAGCAATAGGAAGTGTATTAATGCAACAAATTGATAAATGGTTCAGACCAGTGTATTATGCAAGTCGAAGATTAGCCCCTGCTGAGAAAAATTACTCTGTAACAGAAAGAGAATGTCTAGGACTAGTATACTCGGTCAAAAAATTTAGACATTACTTGCTAGGCCGAAAATTCACATTTCATGTAGATCACGCTGCACTTGTCTATCTAGTTCGGCAGCAGCATCTAGGAGGCCGATTAGCACGATGGGTCTTACTATTGCAGGAATTTGATTACGAAGTCATTCACCGACCAGGCAGTTCACACGCCTTAGCAGATTTTTTATCCCGTTTAGATTCTGGTGAATCTCCGGTGGGTATAGATGACACGACACCCGCAATTTATGTATCAGAACCAATTACTGAAGAATCTGCAGACCCACCTGTTCCATTTTCATATTATGATCAGATTTTGACCTTTCTCACTGATGGTTGCCTTCCATCTCAAGTTTCAAGACCAGTACGCAGAAAAATTGCAGTCTTTAGCCGCCGATTTCGGTTAGTTGCTGGAGAACTATATTATGCAGATCACACCGGAATCCTACTTCGCTGTGTTCCTCCGCATGAAATTAACTCAGTTATCACGATGGCTCACTCGACACCTACTGGTGGTCACTTTGCCACAGATTTGACTCACCGGAAAATTCTGCAGAGTGGTCTCTGGTGGCCCACTATGTACAGAGATGTGGCCCAATTTGTCAAACACTGCGATAACTGTCAAAGGTCTGGACAACCGCTACAACGGCACTTCTTTCCCTTACAGCCAGTCATGCCATTAGAACCATTTCAGAAATGGGGATTAGATTTTATAGGTCCAATTACACCTCCAGCAGTCTTCAGTAACAACAGATATATACTAACCTGTACAGACTACGCAACAAGATGGGTAGAAGCATGGGCTTTACGGTCGGCTACAGCGATGGCAGTAGCAAAATGCCTGTTGAATGATGTCTTTCCACGTTTCGGCTTACCACTGGAAATTGTCTCAGATCAAGGTACTCACTTTGTAAATCAATTAATGAAGGTACTCACCCAATCCTTCCAGGTGACACACAAACTCAGTTCGCCGTATTATCCTCGTGCCAATGGTTTGGCCGAAAGTACAAACAAATCACTATTGAATATCCTCCGGAAACTCATCATGGAAGCACCGGAAAGATGGGATCAACTACTACCTGCAGTCTTATGGGCATACGAACTACATATAAGGTAACAACGGGCGTGACACCTTTCAAACTAGCTTATGGCTTAGAAGCAATAGCACCCATGGAAGTAGTCATCCCAAGCCTGCGTGTAGCAATCACTCAGAAGATGCTACCGGAAGATTCACTGATAGCACGAATGGACGCACTCAGAGAACTTGATGAGCACCGATGGCTCAGCTTTTTAACCATGCGCGAAGTACAACTAAGACAAGCCAAGACACACGATCGATATTTGAAAACTCCAATCTTTTCGGTAGGACAGCTCGTACTCTTCTACAACGCAAAGTCGGATAGAGCCGCAGGAAAGTTTAAACTTCGATGGTTCGGCCCTTTCAAAATCTCAGAACAAGTCAGTCCCGCAACTTTTCGGTTGACTACGTTGACCGGAAATCCACTCCCGAAAGTAATCAATGGTTCGAAGCTGCGGCCATATCATCACGCCCCTAGCCCGCATTAAATTTTTCGGTGGTGGACCGCGTTTTGTTTAATCCTTTCCCTTTTTCTTTCTTCTTTTTATAAATAGCCGTATTTTAGAAAATCTTTTCGTACCAGCCGCCCCCCTTACCAGTCACTCGAATACGCATGCCTGCATGAAAACAAGTATCCTTCCCGCACCGCACAATGATACCCAACCCCCTTTCCCACCCCACCGTATTGTTCCTATTTAACCCCGTCGACAACGCCAAAAATCGCTACTGTGGTGAGTGTTAGAAATCTGTGCGATCCTTGTGCTCTGTATTCATGTTCCTAGTCTGCATTAGCGATCGCCATGGAAGCGCTAGCAAATTACACTGCCTTCCGCGATGGTATCCCTACCGAGGTAGGTGAATACCTGCGTTGCCGAGGGTTGGCCAACTTCGCTGAGTTGCCCTGGCACTCAGTGGAAGCCCATCCCTTCTTCGCGCAAATCATCTCTGCCATCGCCCAATCCCCTGCCACCGAACGCCAATGGGTTTTCCCTTCGCTCCCCTCCCAAACCGTCATCACCTTCCCCGCCTTCTCTGAAGCTTTCCGCCTCACCCCGCAAGGCCGAGAAAATGGCCCCAGTATCCCCCTCGCCCGCATGACCGAATTATTCCCCCACTCTTCCTCAAACGAGTTCGCCATTCTCTACCGACCCGAACCCGAACGATCTGCCCTCCAATTCCTAGTTGCCATCCTCAATTTGTAGAAGCGCACCTATGGCATCTCCCGACCCTTCTGCCTTAGACTTAGCAGCCCGAGAACCCGTCAACTTCGCATCGTATTTTTTCCAAAGAATCCATAAGGAGTGTGTCGCAATCGTGAAGCAGGTAAATAAAGGAACCACCCCGCGCTCTCGTCTTCCCCATATCATCTCCTTCCTCTTCCCAACCATCCTCGCCGCACAACCACCACCCCGAGGCCCCATCCTTAGGCATGAAGATTCAGTACAACCACTCGATGACGATGCAGAAGAAGAGGAGGAGATCAACCAACTCTTCCGCACTAAGCGCATCCGGGTCAGCTCTTCGGAAAGCGAAGCCCAAAGATCTGCCGATAAGAATCAGGACAACCGCAACGACGAACAAGAAGAAACCTTTCACGACACCGCCACTTCCATCCACAACGAATCCTCGGCTGATCACCAACAAGACCAGCAAAATCGAACCGAAACCGAAACAGTCTCCACCGAAGCAACCTCCGAGCCTCAACAAGATGAGTAGCAACCCGGTAGGGATGCACTAAACACATTACTGAAGGCCGTCGAATCCGCAATCGACCACAATACCGAGAAACAACAAACAAGCAATCAGGTGACAAACCCCGACTCTGCCCATCCCAGACCCCCCCCAGTCAACCCTATTCCCACACCGGAACCGGAATCCTCGTCATCTTCCCTCAACTATTCGCCCCCGACATCCCCCCAAATTCAAACCCAAACCTCTGCGCAACCGCAACATCCACTTCTCCTTCCCTCTATTCCGGTCTTCTCCGAACTAGCCACCATGGGCCATATGCTCATTTCCCTTTCTCAGCAACTTCCAGTACAGCTGAGTGAAGTCGCCAACACCATCCGACAGGATCTCCAGCACAAGGTCGACCTCTTGGAAGCAGACATCACCCCTCTCCAAGAAGAAGTCAAAGCCGTCAAAGCCGAAAATCATCAATTGCAGACCCAAGTAGCAGATCTCCAAGGCCAAGTTACGGCACAACAGGCATTGCTACAACAACGAGATGAGGCCTTGGCTCAACTGGCTGCCAAGGACCAGCTCCTCAACGAAGCTCACGAAGAAATTCGGGTCATGAAACTCGCGCTACAAGAAAAGGAAGACATCAGCTCCTCACTCGAAGAACTGGTCGAAGAAACCAAGGCCCAACTGCAGGAGACAGTCAAGAAAGATCAAGATCAACAGAGAGAGGCCGAACAAGTCAAAGATGAGCTACGACGAGCCCAGGAGTGTTTAGACGAAGTAAACAGAATGTTGCGGCATCAACTAACTCGGGAGGCTAAAAACCAAAAGGACCTCGCCAATGCTCGAAGAGAACGAGACGCCTATTACAAGACCATTGAGTTTCAGAACCAGATGATCGAGCGTCTCGATAATCAAGTGCAAAATCAGAAGGATCAGGTCACGGATATGCAGCAGAAGGTCACCGGAATGAAGACATCCCGCGACGCTGCATTATCCAACGACTTTTACTTACAAGAGGCCTTCTTACAAAACCAGGCCGAAATTTTGTTAACCCAAGCCATAGCCCTGAGCTCCGTTAGAACGGACGCCCAGTTATTAGAACCAACCACCTTAGTTCAGCTAATAGAAACTATTAAAAAGAAAATCACCCACACATTTAGGTTCGCCCGAAATATGTACTTAGAAGGTCTTGTAGCCGAAACATAAGAACCTGCAGGTTCGAGTCCACCGTGCGTGCCAGTGTTAGACGGCCGCCGAATAAGGACAAATGTACTAGGACAGGCGTCTTAAATAGAAAGAACCTTTCGAGAAACGCGCGGGTAACAAAAGATTCGTGCACTACTGTAAAAAAATCTTCTATATAAGGCAATGAGAAAAGAATGGCGAGAGAGCGCCCATTTTGGGAATTGCAGTGTATTGTTTGAGTGTGTATTTCTGCTCTGTTCTGTTCTGTTCTGTTCTGTTCTATTCTGTCTGCGCTTTGTCGGGTCGTTTGTTAGCGTCTTAATACATAGTTACGAACAGTTGTAGTATGTTACGAATCTATTCGGTAATGGTTAAGTGTGTCGCTGAGTATTGTTAAGTGCAGCGTGTTGTTATCAGTTCTTCGGCGAAGCAGATTACATGGAAGTAGTTTCACTGTTGGTCTGTTAAGGTTCTGTGAAGTAACTGAAGTCGATACAATAGTCTGTGTTCTCTGTGGAGCAATCCCAGGAAGGACTCGTATCTGTAAAGAGCCTGTGTGCCTTGGAATTAGTGATAAGATCGTTACGATTCGGCTGTTGTTTGAGTTGACATACCGCAAGTTGTATACTTTTGAGCATAGTTGTTCGGTGTACCTCCGAGTCAAGAAGAGGTGCATCTTGAGTAATATTCGGCGAATGAAGTTGAGTAATCGAAGTAGTTTAAGTCAGAACCGGACTACTGCTCTTTTACTATAGCAGCCCCAGTCCGGGAATCCCACGTCCCAGTAAACCGCGTAGTTAGCAGTGTTCAGAGTCAGTACTGAGCTAAGACGTGATAGAGTATTTATGATTGTGTGAGAGGTTGGGAAAATAGTACAGGGCCTCTGTCTAACAGACCCCTACCACTCCCAAGAACCCACGTGGCTAAGAATTAGAGTGCTTTTAATTATCACAGTAGTACAAAGTACTCTAAGTCCAGATTCAGAAGCATTGTAGCCTGCCCAACGGCTAACTTTTGGCTTAACACTAGGAAGGCTAGCCTATGGTCAGAGTTTACAATGTTCAAGAAAAAGCAAAGTCAAAGCATTAGTGATTATGTCACTAAGATGAAAGACTTGGCGGATAGTCTTGGATCGATTAATGAAGATATCGAAGGCCACAGGTTAATAGCGCAAGTGCTTGCAGGTTTGAGAGGAGATGAAAGGTGGAAACCTTTTGTACTCTCAATTGAACTTTCTTTAAATCATTTTGTACCAGATTTAAATCAGTTGCTTGGACTAATGTTAACGTTTGAGCAAGATTTGAAGACAGATGGAGATAAAGGTCATAGTTCGGCTATGTATGCAAAGAATAAGAAGAAAGGTAATAAAGGTAAAGAAAAAGATGAAGAAGAAGTGACTTCTCAAGCAAATTATGCAAGAGGAAGAGGTAACGTCAGAAAAAGAGGTAAAGGAAGAGGTAATCAAACTAACAACAAAAAGACTTGTTGGATCTGTGGATTAAGCAATCATTTGGCTTATGATTGCTGGCATAATTCTCAAGGATCAAGTCAGAATCAGAACAATAATAGTAGAGGCAGAAGCGGAAGATATCAAAGAGGTAGACAAAGCCAAAGAGGCGGATATGGTAGAGGTGGAGCAAGAAGTTGGGGACATAATCAGTCTCACAACACTACCTACTACAATTATGCAAATGATACGTAGAATGACAGTCATACAACGTTGATGATGAATTCGATAAGTGTGATAGAAAACGAAGACCTCAAGGTATTCTATATTGACTCTGGTTGTTCAAATCATTTGTCAGGAAATATAGAATTGTTATCAGAACTTGAAGGAGGTATTTCAAATCATACAGTACAGACAGGTGATAACACAAAACATAATGTAAGGTCAATTGGAAAGGTAAAGTGTAAGAATGGAGCTGACCTACTAACGAATGTTTTGTATGTTCCAACAATCCCAAAAAATCTGATCAGTGTGGGTCAAATAGTAGAAAAAGGTTTTCAAGTCAGGTTTACAAATGGAGTATTTGTTGAAGATCCAGAGAATGGATACAGTCAGATTGTCCATGGTAAAAAGGAAGGTAGAATTTTTACTCTTAAAGTACAAGGGAATGTTGGTCAAGCCTTGATCACACATGGTGATGAGGTATTTACAGAGTTAGACCTCTGGCATAAGAGGTTAGGACATTTTAATGAAACACGAATCAAAACTATGGTAGAGAAACAATCCGTGAGAGGATTACCAAATATGAAGAATCAACATATGATTCACAAATGTGAAGTCTGTGAGATGGGAAAAGCCCACAGGTTACCATTTCAGAAGAAAGGGTACAAACACGATCATGTGTTAGAACTCATACATACAGATGTATGGGGACCAACAAAAGAAGGATCTATCAGCAGCTCAAGGTATTATGTTCTTTTTATTGATGATGCAACAAGATGGATAACTCTTTATGTTTTGAAAGAGAAGTCAAAAGTATTTGAAGCTTTCACGCATTTTCATGCATATGCCGAAAGACTTACAGGAAAGAAACTCAAAAGACTAAGGTCTGATGGAGGAGGAGAATAGTTTTCTCGAGAGTTCAATGATTATCTGTGGAATGCAGGTATCAAAAGAGAAATAACTTGCAGGTATACACCGCAACAAAATGGAGTAGCAGAAAGAAGAAACCGAACTCTAGTTGAGTTTGCAAGAGCAATGCTAAAGGAGAAGAATTGTCCAAATTATCTTTGGGCTGAGGCTGTAAATACAGCTACATATCTGGTAAATAGATTACCATGTACAGCTTTGAATGGGATGACCCCTTACAAATCTTGGTGGGGTAAGAAACCAACACTTGATCATTGTAAAGTGTTTGGATCAGTTGCTTATGCTTATGTACCATCACAACTCAGACATAAGCTTGAACCAAAAGCTGAAAATTATGTGTTCATCGGATATGATGAAAAGCAGATGGGTTATAGGTTATGGAGTCCTTTAACCAAATAGTTTACTGTTTCTAGAGATGTGACATTTGATGAAGGAAAGAGCTGGTATACAGATAAAGAGCATAGTGTTGAAACACTTGAAGAAGAGATAAGAAGGAAACAAAAAGGAAAATCACATATGCAGGTGAATGGAGATGAAGATCATATGCAGGCAAGTACATCCAGGATTGGATCAGGTATGAGAAACGAAGATGAACCAAGATTTGATGAAGCTGTGTATTCAGATACACATGAAGAATATGAGCTAAGAAGGTCAAACAGAGTAAGGAAACAACCAAAAAGGTATTCCTATGACACTTCTTATTTGACTCAGAAAAATTAGGCTTCCTTAGTAAAGGAAGATGAAGAACCTCAGAATTATAGTGAAGCAAAATGTAAGAAACAATGGGAAGAAGCAATGAAGGAGGAGTTCAATGAGCTGGAAGAGAACAAGACTTGGGAACTTGTTCCAAAACCAAATGGTAAGAAAGTGATTGGAAATAAATGGGTTTACAAAGTTAAAAAACTTGCAGATGGAAGGATAGCCAGATACAAAGCTAGACTGGTGGTCAAAGGCTATGCTCAGACACATGGCATAGATTATGATGAGACGTTTAGTCCGATGGCAAAGATGTCAACCATAAGGACATTGATTGCTATAGCAGCATCAAAAGGATGGAAGCTAAGTCAGCTGGATATAAAGAATGCATTTTTGAATGGATATATATCAGATGAAGTTTACATGGAACAACCTGAAGGGTTTGTAAGTTCCAATTACCCAGATCATGTTTGCAGATTAAGAAGAGCTCTCTATGGATTGAAGCAAGCTCCAAGAGCTTGGAATTACATACTTGTGAAGTATCTCAATGACCTTGGATACCAAAGTTCGAAGGCAGATGCAAGTCTACTCGTTAAGAGAACAGATGAAGGTATGATCTACATTTGTATTTATGTAGATGACAGAATAATCACAGGAACCTCAGATGAAGGAATCAAAGAGGTAAAGAGATTGTTTGAAAAAGAGTTCAAGATCAGTGATCTAGGAAAATTATCATATTTTCTTGGAATGGAAGTTACATATACAGATCATGGTGTATATGTTTCACAAGAAAGGTATCTTCTAAACTTACTGAAGAAGTTTAACATGGAGAATTGCAGAGAAGCTTCAACACCACTTGAAGTAAATCATAAACTCAGCAAATATGGTGGTGCAAAGTTTAAAGATATGAGGAAGTATCAATCGTTAGTGGTAAGCTTAATTTATGCTACGCTAACAAGACCGGATCTCAGTTATGGAGTGGGAGTTCTCTCACAATTTATGCATTGTCTGAAGGATCAACATTGGGTTGCAAGACAAAGAGTTCTTAGATATATCAAAAGAACTATAAAGGAAGGATTATATTATCCTTAGACGTCAGATATAAAGCTGAGAGCATACAGTGACTCAGACTGGGCAGGAAGTCAAGATGACAGAAGGTCAACACATGGGTATATGATATACCTAGGAGATAAGCTTGTAAGCTGGTGTTCAAAGAAGCAACACACAGTGGCTTTATCGTCAACAGAAGCAGAATATAAAGGACTTAAGGAAGCAGCGAAAGAAGTGATATGGATGCAGACCTTGTTCAAAAGCATGGGTATTGATCAAGCGATACCTATCATACATGGAGATAATATGAGCTCGTTGTATCTTGCAGCAAATCCAATATTTCATGCAAGAACAAAACACATAGAGATTCAATATCATTTCCTGAGGGAAAAGGTAATGGTGAAAGAGATTGAAATAGTATACACATCTACAAAGGATCAGATAGCACATATTCTGGCAAAGAGCTTGGATGGAGTAAAGACAAGCAGATTCAAAGAAATGGTAGGTATAAAAGAAAAGAAGAATATATGAAAGATCAAAGAATGCAAATTAGTGATTGAGGGGGAGCTATTGAAGAATCACTCACAAATTTGACATACAGACAGACATAAAGACGAAGAAAGACAAAGAGAAGCAGAAACAAAACATTCAAAAAATCAAGCCTTAGTGAAGGGACAAATTCACACCTATAATATAAGGTGTAGAAACTTCCAGAATTACGAGTTTGAATCTCGGATCAAAATGTATATAAGAGAGAGCATAGAACCGGAATAGATAGGTGAGAAGAGAAGAGATAGAAGAACGCATATAGATACTGAGGATAGTGATATAGAAGACGCCAAAGATTGCGTATGTAGAGATGAATAGTAAAACCTGAACTGTCACGTATTCATCTGAGAGAGATGGTAAGGAATAACTACTCAGAGTAGGAGAATTTTCCATAGCTATGAGCAAAGTGAGGCCAAGCTATTTTGTACACATCTTCTCTAATAGAAAACACATGTTCATGTGGAAGATTGAGCGCATTCTTCGTATGTGAAGAAATCTGAGTAATTTCATGTTACTATGAAAGTTAGTTAACAGTTACAGTTTTTCTCAGTAAACATTTTTTCGGTACTTCTGAGAGTTAGATCTCGTAACACAGTGTAAAGATTTTTATGGGAGATAGCTCATCTTGAAGCTAGGAGTCTGAACTACAAATTGATCAAAAGAGTTTTGTGAAACGGGACATGTACACAGTACA
Source organism: Ceratopteris richardii (assembly GCA_020310875.1). Lineage (NCBI taxonomy): Eukaryota > Viridiplantae > Streptophyta > Polypodiopsida > Polypodiales > Pteridaceae > Ceratopteris > Ceratopteris richardii. The sequence continues at coordinate 50,808,852 of CM035408.1, forward strand.
AAGTCTGACCGTAAAAAGGCATCCTGAACTGGTAAAGTTTTTTCTTAAACTTTAGAAAGAGTTCATTTACTGAAGGAAGCTCAGGTATTACTTCCTTACTTCATCTAAAATTATTTGAAGTAATTACAAACAAAATTGCAGTTGATTCCGGTAAGATTACGGTGATATTCCAGTGACAGTCTGGTGAAGTTTCGATGAAATTTTGGTGAGTTCAAAATATAGTTTTTTGCACAGTTAAGTAACAGAAAGATTATCTAACTGTAAGCAAACACAGTAGTGTAAAGTTTGAAGTAAATCAGTCGAGAATTAAAGCTTGAAGGAAACTTGAAGCTTTCTGTAAAGTGAATTTTCAGTTTTCACTAAATACAGTTATAAAGTTTTCAGTTTCAAAAGGTTGCTAAGCTACTGATGATTATAGAGGTGTTCTAATATCACTCTGGCTTAGTTCTAGTAGAGGCGTGGCAATTTTCCGTAGTCTTGTTAGTGAACAAGCTTTTGTCACGAATCAACAGTAAAGGATCCCAAGAAGGTGAAGGAGGAGGGGTTACCAGATGTTTGTATTGTTATCATCAACCGTGGACTTCGGTGGAGATGGAGGCACATTGGAATCAACTTTATCCGACTGGGCTTCCTGATGAACGAGGGACTCAGTGATCACCTCCTGCGTGGTTTGATGGGTTGTGTCAGCAACCATGTTCTTTGGCACTGTGTCTGGGGCGACCTCCTATTGCTTATATGTCATTATGGTGTGTTGAGCATCTTCCATAACAGTGTCTTCAATGATTTTGTCCTTTGGAGAGGGTGGGGTAGAAGATGCATGCAGGGAGGAAGTTGTGTCTTGAAGGATAACCTTACGGGAAGAGGCATGAACTTGGCTCTCAGAAGGACTAACCTTCCTACATTTCTCCCAGGAAAATTGAAAAAGTTCTTCATTGTCATCATCAAATCCCATGACCTGCTCTGACTCTTCACATAGTAGAAGTTTACTTGTCGGAGGGTTTGTTGGAGAAACAATCACTAATTGGACATATATTTGAAGGTCAAATCTTAGGAAGAAAACCCCATGCCTATGTGAAGGGACAAATTCACAAATGTATCATATTCGTAAAGTTAGTTCACTTTAGTTGTAAAAGTTTTTTAAAATCACGAGAATACGAAAATCTATATAAGTTAGTTTGTATCAACTTACGCGGCGAGAGAGAGAGAGAGAAGAAGAAGAAAGACAATGAGAAAGTGAGTTAGTACTCATTTTGTATGACTGAGAATAGTCGGGCTTCTTTGAGTGAGAAAGCATCTGTAAAACTTCTTAGTTTTCATAGCTATGAGAAAGAACTGAGTAAAGTTATGTGTATGAGACTCTCTCCATCATCTCCATGCTTGCCTACTGTGTGATGAATTCAAAAGTTCAAGTTTTCCAAGCAATTCGATGCCTGGCATCGAGTTTGTGCTGATAAGTCATTATTTTCATTCTCTGTGTGTTAACTGTTGTTGAATTTTTTAAAAACATAAGTTTTGTGGAGCAACTCGATGCCTGGGATCGAGTTTCAGCATAAATTCGATGCCTGGCATCGACTTCTAGCATACAAGTGGTCTTCTTCATGTGTGTGTAAAAGAGACTATTTCTGGTGCAGAAAAAGAGGCTAAAAAAGCTCAAAGTCGATGCCCAGCATCGACCTTGACTGAAATTCAATGCTAGGCATCGAATTTTTATTTTTAGACACCGAAATTTACTAAAGAAGGCAAGATTTCCAGTTTTAGCAAGTCATACAGGGTCATCTTGTGAACGCCATAACTTGAGTTCTAGAGATTCGTTTCATGCGTATCATAGTTTGTTGGAAATCTCTACTCTTCTTATTTCATCCACTAAATTTTCATGGATAAATGATACTTGAGCTAAGAGAAATCAGCAAAATACTGAAGGTATGTCATTTCGGTGACTAGGAATTTCTGTAGAAGCAAAGCTCTCACTTTAGGCTATCATTTCTCAAAGTTTGGAGTGGCAATGAGTTAATGGTGACCATAGAGGTGTTCTAGTGTCACATTAATTCATTTCTTGTGGTGTTTCATACATCAACAAGTGGTATCAGAGCAGAAAGGTCCTAAAGAGCAGAAGGCGGCAAAGGTACGAGAAGTTTTGTAAAGTTTTCCATTAAAGTTTCAAAGGTGAAGCATTTGAAGACACAAGGCATCAAATGATTACTTCAAAAGTATATTCATAAACAAAGAACTCCAAAAGGTATTATCCTTTATCTTTAAGCTCACAGGTTGCAGCAGAAGGAAAGGAGTATGGCAGATCATATCTCCATTGACAAACTTGACAGAGATAATTACCCCGCATGGGTAATGAGAATGGAAGCCTTACTTATGAGTAAGGATCTCATGGTATATGTTACAGGTGAAGAAGAGAAGCCAGTATTTGAAGATGAAAGCCGACCAAAGAAAGAAGAACTTGATGCTTTAAAGCATTGGCAGAAGAAGGATGCAAGTGCAAAAGCCTACATCTACAATACAATCTCTGATCATTTGCTACCACACATCAGAGGATTGGAATCATCTGAAGATATATTGAATGCATTGGAGTATCATTTCCAAAGCACTACTAAAGCACGGAAAGCAAGTCTATGGTCATAGTTTACAACATTCAAGAAGAAGCCAAGTCAAAGTATTAGTGATTATGTCACTAAGATGAAGGATCTAGCAGATAGTCTTGGATCCATAAATGAAGATGTTGAAGATCACAGATTGATTGCTCAACTACTTGCAGGTTTGAGAGGGGATGAAAGGTGGAAACCTTTTGTCTTATCAACAGAACTTTCATTAAATCATTATGTTCCATATTTGAACCAGTTGCTTGGTTTGATGCTCACATATGAGCAAGATTTGAAGGGACATTGGTCAAGCTTTGCTCACACATGGTGAAGCAGTGATTACAGAACTTGATCTCTGGCATAAGAGATTAGGTCATTTCAATGAAAGAGGAATTAAAGCTATGGTTGCTAATCAGTCTGTACTAGGATTACCAAATGTGCAAAGTCAACATATGGTTTATAAATGTGAAGCATGTCAAATGGGTAAAGCACACAGGTTACCATTTCAAAAGAAAGGATTCAAACATGATGGACTACTAGAGCTCATTCATACAGATGTATGGGGACCAACAAAAGAAGGATCTATCAGTGGCTCAAGGTATTATGTTCTTTTCATTGATGATGCTACAAGATGGATAACATTATATGTTTTGAAGGAAAGATCAGAAGTGTTTGGAGCCTTCAAGCATTTTCATGCATATGCAGAGAGAGTCACAGGTCAAAAGCTTAAGAGACTGAGGTCTGATGGAGGGGGAGAATACTTCTCCCAAGAGTTCAATGATTATCTTTGGAATGCAAGTATTAAGAGAGAAATAACTTGCAGGTATACACCACAACAAAATGGTTCTAGCAGAAAGGAGAAACAGGACTTTGGTTGAGTTTGCTAGAGCTATGCTAAAGGAGAAGAATTGTCCAAATTATCTTTGGGCTGAAGCTGTAAATACAGCTACATATCTTGTGAATAGATTACCATCTGCAGCTCTGAATGGAATGACTCCATATGAAGCTTGGTGGGGTAAGAAACCAACACTAGATCATTGTAGAGTGTTTGGATCAATTGCATATGCTTATGTGCCATCACAGCTTAGGCATAAACTTGAACCAAAGGCAGAAAAATATGTGTTCATTGGTTATGATGAAAAGCAGATGGGTTACAGATTGTGGAATCCTATAACCAAACAATTTATTGTTTCTAGAGATGTTACATTTGATGAACAGAAAAGTTGGTATGCAGATCAAAGTCATACAGCTGAAGAATTTGAAGAAGAGGTAAGAAGATGTGAGAAAGGAAAATCAATTGTGCAGGTGAATAGAGATGAAGACTATATGCAAGCAAGTACATCCAGAAGTGGATCAACAAGAAGAAATGAAGAAGCTCCTATATTTGATGAAGAGGTGTATCCAGACACTTATGAAGAATGTGAACCAAGAAGGTCAAGCAGTGTTGATATATTTAGGTAGTGATGTGTGTGAACACTCTAGGACTGCCGGGGCACTTTTTTCCCTCTTTAGGAGGTTTTTTTCCCCCGGCTTGTATATACGCCTATTGCCCTAATGGGCTACTTATCTTTGTACATTCTCTAGTAATACATTCAGTCTTGTGTGTTGTGCTCCAAGCTTCTTCTTCTTCCTTGTGCTGTTCGCGTGCTTCCGCAGACGTATAACTCCAACAATTGGTATCAGAGCAGGTCGTTGCTTCTTCTAGGGCGCCGTCGACACTCCTCCGTTTGCAGTCTCAGATTCGCACGAAATTTGGTGAGCATACTCAGGGTGTTTCCGAGATCAAAACCGCTTTGCTCTGTGGTGCCAAAATCGCGATCTGAGCTCGTTTCGGCCTCCGAACGCACTATCGCAGCGCTTGTGCAGGCTATTTCGTCCTTTTGTGCCAAAGGTATATACCAGTTTCTGTTCGCTAGTTTAAGCGTCTCGAAGTCTGCTACAGGTCTAGCAGAACTCGTTTGGGCAGTTCCGTTCAACTTTTTTAGATACAGTCAATTTTCTGCATCAAGGTATTTTAGTCACCGGCCATGGCTGAAAGCAGTGATGTATTCCGTATGTTGGCTGTTGAGGATAAGTTGGATGGTACCAACTACCCATTATGGGCTTATATGATGCGACATGTACTGGTTGCAAAAGGATTGTGGAACATTGTGCAGGGTGTTGAAAGACGTCCTGTTACACCTGTAACGACAGGTACTGCAAATATAGGTGTTGGAGCTGATGAAGATGGTGTCGAAGATGATATTCCGCAGATTCCTGTTCGTGCTGCTGTTTTTGTTGCACCTACTGCAGAGCAGATTCGTTGGGATGGCAGAGATGCCCAGGCACATGCATTGATAGCTTTGTCTGTCAAACGTGCCATTATTCCTCACATTCGCTCTTGCAGAACAGCAAAGGATGCTTGGGATACACTTACCACTTTGTACCAGGCTAGGAATGAGGCTCGTGTTGCTTACCTCCGAAAACAGTTGGAGAGTGAGCACATGAATGAAGGTGATTCTATGGACAGTTTTCTTACAAAGATCAAAGACCTGAAGGAACAATTGATTTCTGCTGATGAGGTTATACCAGATAGCTCACTTGTGCAGACCGTTCTGAATGGTCTTCCTGATTCATATCAGAGTTTTGCCTCTACTCTTCGGTTGATGATGAAAGGCAATCCGAATGCCTTGTCATTTGAGGAATTAGTCTCTGTTCTGTTGCAGGAAGATCAGTCCAGGCAGAACAGGTCCATTATGCGTGTTGCAGATCAAGCTTTCCTGGCTAGTCAGAAGGGCAAAGGAAAATGGAGCTCTTCTACTAGTAAGCAGAAATCTGCAAATGCTGCACATTCAAAGAACCAAGACAAAGATGAGAAAAAATCAGAAAAGCAGAAATTGTTTTGTAAGTACTGTAAAGGCAATGATCATATCATAAAGAACTGTCCAAAACTGGCTGCTAAAGAGGCAAAGAAGAAAGAGGCTGGAATGGTTGTTGCAGAGGCCTCTACACCAAAAACAGAGTCTGCAAATCTTGTGCAGGAAGAAGAATGGGCGTTTACTACTGTCTGCAGTTTTGACCCATCTTCTCATGATCAGTGCATGTCTGCAGTAGACTCAGATGTTTGGTACTTTGACAGTGGGGCGACCAAACATATTACCTCGCAGCGCAGTTTCTTCTCTTCACTTGAGCCTGCTCCTACAGGGAATACTGTCACATGCGCCAATAACTCCTCTTATCCTGTTATGGGAGTTGGTAAGATCATTCTGACTACTGCTGATGGTAGTTCTTTCACTTTGTCAGATGCTTTATTTGTGCCAGGGATCAAAAAGAATCTGTTATCAGTTTCTGCATTAGCCAAGATTGGCTTGGTTGTGAAATTTGTTGATGACAGGTGTACAGTCCATGATCTCTCAAATGGCGATGTGATTATTGCTTCTGGCATTTTATGTCGTGGGCTGTATAAGCTCATAGACTATGAAAGATCTGTGAATGATTCGGCATGTGCAGTTCATGATTCTCAGGCTATGTCAGATGCAAAGCTTTGGCATGCACGCTTTGGTCATCTGAATTTTGCTAGTTTGTTACGCCTGCAGAAATCTGAAATGGTGTCCTCTTTGCCCAAACTTGAGGCACCTGGAAAACATGTTTGTGAAGGCTGTATTTTGGGCAAAATGCAGCGTTCTTCCTTTTCAAAAGATGGTTCAGTTCGGGCTACGCAGAAATTACAGCTTGTACATAGTGATGTCTGTGGTCCTATGCAGACACCCTCTTTTGGAAATTACCTTTACTTCGTGACTTTCATTGATGATTTTTCCAGGCATGCATGGGTATATCCACTCAAAGCAAAGTCCGAAGTGTTCATGTGCTTCAAACAGTTTTTGGTTTTGGCTGAAAATCTGTCAGCATGTAAAATGGGCACCCTCCGTTCTGATCGAGGGGGGGAATATATGTCTTCAGATTTTAATGCATTTCTGGCTGAACGTGGGATAAAACACCAATGTACAGTGCCATATACACCTCAACAGAATGGAGTTGCTGAACGAAAGAACAGGTCACTCATGGAGATGGCGAGGTGCATGGTCAAAAGTCAGGCTTTACCACATAGTTTCTGGCTTGAGGCTGTCATGTGTGCAGCATATGTACTGAACAGGTGTCCCACTAAAGCATTGCAGTCTATCACTCCATATGAGGCTTGGCATGACCGCAAGCCATCTATTGCTCATCTGCGTGTTTTTGGTTGTTTGGCATATGCATTAGTGCCTGAACAACATCGCAGAAAATTGGATGATAAGGCAGTAAAATGTATTTTTGTTGGGTACAGTTCTGAAAGTAAAGGCTATCGTCTGTATCATCCACAGACTAAACGCATTCTGGTTAGCCGTGATGTTGTCTTTGTGGAAGATGCTATTCAGCCATTGCTTTCATGTACTAAGGAGACATCTGTTAGCTCCAAAGACATGTATGATACTTTGATGCCTCTTTTTACAGGTGGACAGGCTAGTGCTAGTCCTAATGAGGCAACTTCTCAGCCTTTGCAGGTTTCATATGATGATGCAGATCATTCCATTTCTGATGCAGATTTACATGATGCACTTGTTGATGAGAGAGCTGATATTGAGCAGGCAAAAACTATGCCAAAATGGCTGGTGCAGACTTTGCGTGACAGCAAATTAGATGCACCTTTGTCATATCGTACTCGTTCAGGCTCTCATAGTGCCTCCTTTGCATCAGATTGCTATGCTATGGCTGCCTCTAGTCTCTGTGATGAGAATGAGCCTGTTTCTTTTGATGAAGCACAAAATTCAGAAAGTTGGATGGCTGCTATGCAATCTGAATATGATGCTATAATGAAGAATGGTACATGGTCTTTATGTGACTTGCCTCCTGGCAAGAAGGCCATTGGCACTAAGTGGGTATACAAGCTGAAGCGTAAACCTGATGGTACAGTTGACAGGTATAAGGCTAGGCTTGTTGCAAAGGGTTATGCGCAGGAAAGAGGCATTGATTTTGATGAGACCTTTGCACCTACATGCCGTATGACTACTGTTCGGAGCATTTGTGCACTTGCAGCCCATCATGGTTGGAATGTACATCAGTTGGACATTAAAACAGCATTTCTGAATGGTGACTTGCATGAAGAAGTGTATGTTTTTCAGCCCCGTGGCTTTGTGCAAAAAGGGCATGAAAACCAGGTGTGCAGGTTAAAGAAGGCGTTATATGGTTTAAAGCAAGCACCACGTGCTTGGTATGAGAAGATACATGCCTATCTCATTGCACATGGTTTTGAGAACAGTCCAACTGAAAGCACCTTATATGTTAAGCGTGCTAATGATGTGCTTCTGATCATTGTTGTCTATGTTGATGACATGCTGCTCACTGGTCCTATTGAGACACATATTGCTAATTTTAAGGCTGATTTGCATGCCTCATTTGAGATGTCTGATTTGGGGCATTTGCATCACTATTTGGGCATTCAGTTTATGCATGTTGATGGTGGAATGGCTTTGTGTCAAACGAAATATATTGACACATTATTGCAGCGTTTTGGCCTTGAAGATTGTAAGCCTATTGCCACTCCTATGGAGACAGGTTTACGATTGAGTCTTCATGATGCTGGAGATGCATTTGATGCTGTTCTCTATCAGCAGGCTGTTGGATGCTTGATTTACTTATGCATTACTCGGCCAGATATTCAGTTTGCTGTCTCACAGATGAGCAGGTTCATGCATTGCCCAGGAGTCACGCATTGGAAAGCGGTTAAGCGCATCTTTCGCTACTTGAGTGGTACTCGGCTACTTGGGTTGTTTTATCCCAAGGGGGGATCACTACCGCCAGATTTGCATGCTTTTTCTGACTCAGATTGGGCTGGTTGCTATGACACTCGTGTGTCCACCAGTGGTTTTTGCTTCATGCTTGGTAGCTCATGTATATCTTGGTTGAGCAAGAAGCAGCCTACTGTGGCCACTTCCAGTTGTGAGGCTGAGTATAGGGCAGCTTTCACAGCGACTGTTGAGTGTGTGTGGCTCAGACGCCTTATGGCTGATTTGGGTGTTGGCCAGTCTTCTGCCACCACCATCTTCACTGACAGTCAGAGCGCATTGGCAGTTGCGAGGAACCCTGTGTTCCATGCTCGCACTAAGCACATTGAGGTGCATTATCACTATGTCAGGGAGAGGTTCTCTGCTGGGGAGATCAGCTTGGCATATGTGCCCACGCAGGAGAACATTGCAGACCTTTTCACGAAGGCTCTGCCTAGGGAGAAGTTTGAAGCTTTCCGCAAAGCTTTGGGCTTACTTCCTTTTGTGGAGTGATTTCCACATAGCTTGGCACTTCCTTATACATGAGTGCCAGCTCCTTGTTCACCGCATCACTCCCAGGGGGGATTTGTTGATATATTTAGGTAGTGATGTGTGTGAACACTCTAGGACTGCCGGGGCACTTTTTTCCCTCTTTAGGAGGTTTTTTTCCCCCGGCTTGTATATACGCCTATTGCCCTAATGGGCTACTTATCTTTGTACATTCTCTAGTAATACATTCAGTCTTGTGTGTTGTGCTCCAAGCTTCTTCTTCTTCCTTGTGCTGTTCGCGTGCTTCCGCAGACGTCTAACTCCAACAAGCAGGACTAGAAGACAACCAGAAAGGTATTCTTATGATACTTCTTACATAACTCAGAAGAACTATGCATATATGGTCAAAGATGATGAAGAACCTCAGAACTATGATGAAGCTAAAGGTAAGAAGCAATGAGAAGAAGCAATGAAGGAAGAGTTCAATGCGTTGGAGGAGAACAAGACATGGGAACTTGTTCCTAAACCAAATGGTAAGAAAGTAATTGGAAATAAATGGGATTATTAAGTGAAGAAGCTTGCAGATGGAAGTATAGCCAGATACAAAGCTAGACTGGTGGTGAAAGGCTATGCCCAAACCTATGGCATAGATTATGATGAGACATTCAGTCCTGTAGCTAAGATGTCAACTATAAGGACAATCATTGCTATTGCAGCTTCAAAAGGATGGACTCTAAGTCAATTGGATATAAAGAATGTGTTCTTGAATGGATACATATCAGATGAGGTATACATGGAACAACCTCAAGGGTTTATAGATTCCAGGTATCCAAATTTTGTTTGCAGGTTGAGAAGAGCATTGTAAGGATTGAAGCAAGCTCCAAGAGCTTGGAACTATAGACTGGTGAAGTATCTCAATGATCTTGGATATCAAAGTTCAAAAGCAGATTCAAGTCTACTCATCAAAAGAACAGAGGAAGGTACAATCTACATTTGTATTTATGTAGATGACATTATAATCATAGGTACTTCAGATGAAGGAATCAAGGAGGTAAATAGATCAATGACCTAGGAAAGTTGTCATACTTTCTTGGAATGGAAGTCACTTATACAGATCATGGCATATTTGTGTCACAAGAAAGGTATCTTCTGAATCTATTGAAGAAGTTTGATATGGAAAATTGCAGAGAAGCTTCAACTCCACTTGAAGTTAATCACAAACTCAGTAAATATGATGGTGCCGAATACAAAGATATGAGGAAGTATCAATCTCTTGTGGGTAGTTTGATTTATGCTACACCAACAAGACCTGATCTTAGTTATGCAGTGGGAGTCTTGTCACAATTCATGCATTGTCCAAAGGACCCACATTGGATTGCAGGTCAAAGAGTTCTCAGATATATCAAAGGAACTATAAAGGAAGGATTATATTATCCTTTTACATCATATTTGAAGTTGAGAGCCTACAGTGACTCAGACTAACAGAAGATCAACTCATGGCTACATGATATACATTGGTGATAAGCTTGTAAGTTGGTGTTCAAAGAAACAACATACAGTAGCATTATCATCAACTGAAGCTGAGTACAAAGGACTTGTGGAAGCAGCTAAGGAGGTCATATGGATGCAAACATTGTTCAAAAGCTTGGGCATTGATCAAGGTACACCTACAATACATGGAGATAATATGAGTTCACTTTATCTTGCAGCAAATCCAGTTTTTCATGCAAGAACAAAGCACATAGAGATACATTATCATTTTCTCAGAGAAAAGGTAATGGAGAAGGAGATTGAAGTGGAGTACATTTCTACTAAAGATCAGATAGCAGACATAATGACAAAGAGCTTGGATGGTGTGAAGACCAACAGATTCAAAAGCATGGCAGGAGTAAAAGAAAAGAAGATGATATGAAGAAACAGGGAATGTCAATTAGTGATTGAGGGGGAGCTGTTGGAGAAACAATCACTAATTGGACATATAATTGAAGGTCAAATCTTAGGAAGAAAACCCCATGCCTATGTGAAGGGAAAAATTCACAAATGTATCATATTTGTAAAGTTAGTTCACTTTAGTTCTAGAAGTTTTTTAAAATCACGAGAATACAAAAATCTATATAAGTTAGTTTGTATCAACTGACGCGGCGAGAGAGAGAGAGAGAGAAGAAGAAGAAAGACAATGAGAAAGTGAGTTAGTACTCATTTTGTATGATTGAGAATAGTCGGGCTTCTCTGAGTGAGAAAGCATCTGTAAAACTTCTAAGTTTTCATAGCTATGAGAAAGAACTGAGTAAAGTTCTGTGTATGAGACTCTCTCCATCATCTCCATGCTTGCCTACTGTGTGATGAATTCAAAAATTCAAGTTTTCCAAGCAATTCGATGCCTAGCATCGAGGTTGTGCTGATAAGTCATTATTTTCATTCTCTGTGTGTTAACTGTTATTGGATTTTTAAAAACATGAGATTTATGGAGCAACTCGATGCCTGGCATCGAGTTTCAGCATAAAGTCGATGCCTGGCATCGACTTCTAGCATACAAGTGGTCTTCTTCATGTGTGTGTAAAAGAGACTAGTTCTGGTGCAGAAAAAGAGGCTAAAAAAGCTCAAAGTTGATGCCCGGCATCGACCTTGACTGAAATTCGATGCTAGGCATGGAATTTTTATTTTTAGACACCGAAATTTACTTAAGAAGGCAAGATTTCTAGTTTTAACAAGTCATACAGGGTCATCTTGTGAAGGCCATAACTTGAGTTCTAGAGATCCGTTTCATGTGTATGATAGCTTGTTGGAAAGCTCTACTCTTCTAGCTTCATCCACTAAAATTTCATGGATAAATAATACTTGAGCTAAGAGAAATTAGCAAAATACTGAAGGTATGTCATTTCGGTGACTAGGAATTTCTGTAGAAGCAAAGTTCTCACTTTAGGCTATCATTTCTCAAAGTTTGGAGTGGCAATGAGTTAATGGTGACCATAGAGGTGTTCTAGTGTCACATTAATATTTCTTGTGGTGTTTCATACATCAACAGGGTTCAAAACAGGGTTCATGACGGGGAGGAGGAATGAAAGAAGGTGAGGCAAACGGGTACGAGGACAATCACCTTTGGCTAACTGACACATAATGGTTTGACACTCACGATAGATGCATTGAAAAAAGAATAATGCCCAATTGACAGGTTCACGGGCAGCAACATCAATCAAAAAATTACAAGGGTGAGATATACCTAAGTTCGTTTCTGGAGGTTGAGGGGAGTCACCGAAAATTGCAGTGCGGAACATTCGGGCTTGGGTCGGCACAAGATGGTGAAGTTGTTGGAAGAATGCCTAGGAAAGAGTTGCTTCATCCTTGCCAATGGGAGAAGAGGAACTTCAATACGTCCGTCTTGTGGGAGATGAAACATTTCGGCCACAGTGTTGAGGGTAACCATCGTGCATGGGTTAAGCCAAGTAATAGGCCAACAGGTTTCCGTCGGGGGGACATACGCAATGGCTGCAATCACTTGGGCGAAATAGGGATGACATTCTACCAAATGCCAAGGCAACTCGATGAACGCCAACAAACTGCGAGGATGAAGAAATTATATCAGGTCTGGGGAAAGGCTAGCACAGAAGGTGGTGATGTTTGCAAGAGCTTCCATGGAGGAGAAATAAGCAGAAGGCACAGAATGCGGAACACACAATCAGTAGAATGCAAGAACACAATAAAGAAAAAGAGTGCAAAGATAGTGGTTAAGTAGAAAACGTAGGGTGAAATCATGGGGGTAAAACATAATCATCACAAGTGGAGGGAAACATGCATGGATCATTACCAGGAAAGTGCCTTAAGAGATTCCTAATCATGCAGGACAGCGACTGAACACCGATAATCAATTAGAAACGGGCGGATTATGGTCAGGTGGTCAATCAAAAAACACATAGCATAGACAATGGTCAAAGATACCGAAACAGACGTGATCCTAATGAATGTAAATAAAACATACACAAAGTTAGGGCGAAGTGAATGGCATGCAATACGGATGGAGTTTGGATCCATTGATGGGTTTAGTGAGTAGAGTGGCAGTTAATGTGGATAACCAAAAAGTAGTCGGACCAATCTGTTCTACAATATGGTAGGGACTGAACCAATGAAGCTTGAACTTTCCGGCCAAACTATTAGACTTGTGTTGGTAGTAGTCAGAGGCATAGAAGACACGGAAGTATGAAAAGACAGAGCATAATGAAGTAGCAAGGAGTCAGCCGAATCATTTTTTCAAACAAATATATTTCAAAATACTTTTCAAAAACGTCCAACAGTGATTCTCATCACTTTTGTACCATATGTAACATAGAAAAACCCTTTTTGTAATTTATTGCTCTGTTTTGTTCAAGCCGACGAGTCCTCGAGCTTGAGGAGCTTAGGTAGAATGAGCGTACCAATTTTGGTTATTTTTAGACACCATTTACCCTTTCAAATAGCATCTAGAACCTATTTTTAAACTATGCCGGTCACTAGATGTGAAACTGGTCCAAACTAGTCTAGAATCTATAAAAGGAGCTAGAGAGCTCATTTTTGAGGTTAGCTTGTGTGAGTAGAGAAGAGCTTAGAGCTATATTGAGCTTGTAAGAGTGTTCTTGAGTAATAGAGTTGATTTCCTACCTTCCATTGTGTCTTGCTTGTCTCTTCATTGTGTGTGTGTATGTGTGTGTACATCTCTATGCTTCTCACCTTCACTCTCACTTCATCTCACATTCACGATCTTCATATCACTCCTATCTCTTCCGCGGATTGACATTAAGGAGGTGGAGCTTCTTAACGTGGTTCTCACCATTGTGCTAAAGTAACACCAAATTTGGTGTTGTTGTCGGGGATCAAGTCTAGGACGAATGTGTGATGGTAAGAGTATAGCAAGAAGTGGCATTGGAAGGTAAAATTTCAGTTTTTGTTGTTGTTTTTACTTAATTTTTAGTGTTTTTCACCTCCTCTACACTCCTTCTTCACCACTGCATCATCATCTTCAACTCCAAAAAATCAAAAAATTCACCATATCCACCCATTCTCCTCATTTCCCCTCATTTGTGCATGCGAGGAAAAAGAGAGAGGTTTTGTGCTTGTGTGTACTTTTTTGTTTTTGAGTTTTCTCCTATCACGGAAGATTTATTGGAAAGAGTTGCGGGCAAGGAAGTTTACAGCTTTCTTGATGGATTCTCAGGCTATAATCAAGTAGCCATTGCTCCAGAAGATCAACATAAGATGGCTTTTGCCACAGAATGGGGCATATTTGCATTTCATGTAATGCCATTTGGCTTAACAAATGCACCCGCCACTTTCCAGCGACTCATGTGTCATGTGTTTAAGGAATTCTTACGCAAGAGTTTGGAAGTTTATGTCAATGACATATGTGCTCATTCAAATGTGAGACAGACGCATATCCCAGAATTAAGGCAAGTATTTGAGAAATGTCGAGAATACCAAGTTTGTTTGAACCTAGAAAAGTGCGTTTTCATGGTCAGACAAGGCAAAATTCTAGGACCCATTGTGTCAAAGAATGGAATTACGACGGACGAAGAAAAAGTGAAAGTAATCGCAGATCTACCTAGACCAACTAACGTAAAAGAAGTACAAGCATTTATGGGTCATTGTGGTTATTATAGACGATTCATACACATGTATGCAATCATAGCCAAGCCTTTGTACTCTCTTTTCACCAAGTTTGAATGGACAGACGAGTGTGAGAATTCATTCAATGAACTTAAACGACGTTTGTGCTCAGTACCTATATTGACAACCTCGGATTGGAGTAAGCCATTCCATGTACATGTGGATGCATCCAACTATGCCATAGGATGTGTGTTAGCACAACCCATGAATGACGGCAATATAGATATCCCCATAGCTTATGCGAGCAGACGGTTGAATGCAGCAGAAAGAAATTACACCACTACGAAACGAGAAGGATTAGGAATGATCTACGTCGTAAAGAAATTCAGACATTATTTGTTGGCAAACAAGTTCAAATTCTTTACAGATCATCAAGCATTGTTGTACTTAGTCAACAAGCCATGTAACACGGGACGACTGATACATTGGTTTCTATTACTCATGAAGTATGATTTTGAGGTAGTAGTCAGGAAAGGGAAGACGCATCTTAGAGCTGACCACCTCTCGAGACTAACCTTAGGAGAAGCTCCTCAGGGAATAGCGAACGAATTACCCGATGCATATTTGTTTAACCTTGAGATAGCACCAGAATGGGCTAAGCCTATTGTCCCTATTCTCACATATGGACCCAAGAATCCTAGGATAAGGATCAAAGAAGGAGAGATTACCAAGTCTCAGAGATATCAAATAATAGCAGGAAGTATATATAAATAGGATAATCAAAAGATTCTTGCTTGCTGTGTAGATGAATCAGAACATGTGAATTGTTGCAATTAGCACATGTAGGTGCATTAAAGCAACATCACTCAAAACATCGTACATTGCAGACTCTACATAGACTAGGAGTATATTGGCCAACGATGGAAGCAGACGTCTACAAGTTGTGTAAAGAATGCCATGTTTGTTGTGAAAGACCACCAGTAGAACATGCTACATTATATCACGTGTCTCTCACCCCAGACTGGAGTGAACCTTTAGTGACCTACTTGAGGACGAAAACATTCCCTCAAGGAATGACCTTAGCGCGAAAACAAAGTCTAGAGCAGGAAGCTCAAGACTATTCACTTATTGGTGATAATTTATACAAACGAGGATGAGATGGATACTTAAGACAATGTGTTCATGAAAGCAATTCTTTGAGCGTACTAGAGACTGCACACCAAGGTGTTGTAGGAGGTCATTTTGGACCCGATAGGATAATCAAAGCCATCCTCTTTGCAGGATTATGGTGGCCCACTCTTCACATGGATGCACATACCTATGTAAAGAGATATGATGTGTGCCAAAGAACTCAATTTCCTACTTGCAGAGATGAAATGCCATTGAAACCCATGATGGGAGGACGTGCATTTTCTAAGTGGGGTATAGACTTTGTAGGACCCATTAACCCCCCTGCAAAAGGTACACATGCTGAATACATTATTGTTGCAACAGATTATCTTACCAAAATGGGTAGAGGCTAAGGCCACAAAAAAGAATGATGCACACATGACTGCAAAATTTATTATTTGAAAATGTCTTTACAAGATATGGATTGCCTATAGAGTTAGTGAGTGATCGAGGAACTCACTTTCTAAACCAAGTCATTGAATATTTGTTACAGGATTTTATGGTGATTCACAAGAAATCCGCACCATATCATCGTCAGGCCAATGGTTAGGCTGAAAGCACTAACAAGATCCTTTGTAACATACTGATGAAACTTGTGAACAAAAAACGTTCAGATTGGGACAAATAGTTACATCACGCTATTTGGGCATATCGAGTGGCCTATAAGACCCTACTCAATGCAACTCCCTTTCAGATGGTTTTTGGTCAGAATGTTGTGCTTCCTTTGGACTTCTTGATATCGACCCTTAAGGTTGCACAAGAACATGAGTGGACCAGCCATGAATTATCATCAAGGATAATGGACTTGGAACGATTAGGAGAAACCAGGTTAAAAGCAGCAGCAGGTATATACGCAGCAAAGAAGCGACAGAAAGCATATTTTGATGCACATGTGAAAGATAAAGGCTTAAAAGAAGGAGATTTAGTCCTAGTATATGCACTAAAACAACACACACGAAAGTAAGAAAAGCGAGGTTATGGATCTATGATCATTAACAGACTCTCGACAAGTGGAGCAGTACAATTAGCCACCCTTGAAGGAGACATAATGCCTAATTACATTAGTGGTTGTAGAGTCAGGCTATACCAAGAACCTCTTACTGAGGATATGCTTAGACGACTCATGTTGGCAAAGAAGCATAAGGAGGAAGAAAATAGAATACGAGCTGAAGCTCAGGCAGAAGCTATAGAACGCATTAAGCGCATGAAACTAAGAAGACAAGGACTAGGGAGAGAACATTATAACCATCTAGAAACAACACCTAGATATCCCATGGCCATGTGTCAAGTAAAGTCAACCACTCATCCTAGCATAGTGGATCAGAGACCATTCATTACAGTCAGGCTAGAGCACGGCAACCCTTGCCAAGAGCTTAGGGCTTTAATTGACTCGGGTGCTGCGACTAGTGCGATTAGATGGTCCCACTATAAGGACTCAAGAATAGAAATGCGACCAATTGAGGCATATCTCATAGGGCTAGGAGGCATGGAAACCCCTTGCATGGGTGAGGTGGACCTTCCTATCCTCATAAACGAAGTGACCTTGACAGTGAAGCTACTAGTGTGCCATGACGACGACCTGATAGAACCCCTAATCCTTGGCCAAGATTGGCTATACGATCACTCAATGGACCTAAATCTTAGACAAGGCTCCTTGCAGATTGGAACCTTAGATCAGAAGCGAGTCATACCACTTGACTTCCCTAGCAACCCTTCGCCTGAGGTTCGCAACCCTAAACCCTATGAAATGCATGTGACGGAAGACAGGAAGATTTTTGCGCAGATAAGTCATGTTACATCTAGACCAACCAATGCGGGCTTGGCGATGGACAATTGTCAATCAGAAGGATTTCACAAGATTTTCCCTTGGGCTTCCTGCAAATTAGAAGGGGTAGCCACCCAGCCACTTGGTCAAATGAACACCATCAGCAGTCAGGTGGGTTACATCAGCGGACAAATGGGGACAATTGCAGGTCAGGTGGACTGCATCAGTAGCCCCATGGGCAAGATACCCTGCAGTGCCCATCCTTCCACACTTACTACAGACTAGCCTAGATTAATGATAAAAAACGAAGCACTTCCTAATGGGCAGGTTTCGCAAGTGTTGGACCTCCCTTCTTTTCCAAAGCAGAGTGTCCATCGGACCTCTCAACCCCGACCACAAAGGAGTCAACCACAACGGAGGAACCCTGACCGACGACAATATCAGACGATACAAGGAGGAAAGCAAGATCAGTACCGCAAAGCAAGCGGCACGTGACAAATATGGGTGCCAAAAGGACAGAAACCACCGACAGATTTCACCAACGCGGACAATAACAAGAAGAAGTTACAGCAGAATCAGAAGCAGTATTCAAAGCCTTCTCGACCTTCTTTTACAAGTATGAATAATCGACAGATTTGGATCCCCAAGAAGTACCTTATGAATCGACCCACACCCACGCAGATTTGGGTACCCAAACAGTGTATTATAGCTCAACCCTCAAGCCATGTAATATATACCCCTCAGAAATCTCTTCACCCTTCAATACCACCACATCCGATATCACCTTTTGTCCCTCAGCAGAAACATATCACCCGCTCAGAAACTCTTAGGAAATGGATACCGAAACGTATCCAGATGTCTTCTCCGACCCCCTTATCACATTACTCCCACTCCGACTAAACACCATCCTTGTAATAACTCATTCACAACTGAACCTTGTACAAATCCACACATTATCACCCAATATCACTTGTAATAACATCTCATCAAGAAATGTATGCATTTTCTAAAGCATGTAGGTGTCTATAGACCTGCATTAGTTTTGCAACAATCATTCCATAAACCACATCACAACACTCGGCTACACGGGTTACACATCGGTTATGGAAAGGGATTGTGGTCTCACTTTAATGGGATAATGATTAATTTCCATACTAATGTGTTAATCTTTTGTAGCAAATCTGCTACGCACTCGCATCACTCATCATGCAGGCAGAAGGACCATCAGAAGCTGGCACCAGCATACCTATGGCCAATATTGGTGAACTACTATCTGAGCCCCATCCGACGGCTCAACCACCAGAATTTCAGGGATTTCCAGGACATATGCCAATTGACGATCCTCCTAGGGGATATACTGAAAAGATTCATCGCAATTCTCACTGGTTTCAAGGGCTAGCAGGACTGTTGGCGGATGGAGATTTCCTTTTTGAGGCCAATTTGACTTTTGACAACCATACATGGGGCAAATACCAATTTTTCTCAAGAGAGTTGGAAGGACTACAGAATCCAGAAGACTTAAAGCATGTTTGGGTGAGAGCAGGCTTCACAGAATATTTCAGTGATCCTTTGCCTAAACCGGATTTCTACCGATGCTACTATTTGGTAACCACATTGACACCTTCTGAAAACAAGGATTTACCAAGCACCTTTATTTTGCCATCCTTAGTGAATGACCCACCGTTTAAGAGGTTTTATTTGTCTAAAGATTTGATTAGAGCTGCTATTAAGATACATGGAACGCACACTCCGACAGAGCGAGAGAGGCTAATTCTAGAGCCTATGAAACGTGGAGATGTCATCAAGTGGGAAGATATTTCAGCGATCACACCTGAGCTCTCTAAACCACTGAGGATATGTATGCAACATTTCGCATTCCCCGCTCAGGATCAATTCACCATGCCCCACAAGCGCATTTGGTTTGGTTTATATTTAGCATGTATTGGGCCTCAGACGGTCGATCTAGCAAGTTGGATTATTGATCAATTGTATCTAGCACAACACAGATGGGAGAGAAAAAAAGTAATCCATGGATGTTGCGCTCTCACGCGCATTGTATATATGTGTTTGTCCTATGACTTACCAATCGAGCGTGCAATGACAAGTGAGGAGTTGAAAGCATTCAAAGGGACAGCAAAGAAAGCCAGAAAATCTAGCAAGGGACGAGCAGGAAAGCGCATGAGAGGAATCATCCCCTGCCTACAAGTTCTAGAATCACCGTCACCGCAACCCTCTCCAGAACAGTCTCCGACAGAAGCCCCTGTAACTGTACAACCTATTCGCATACGATTATCACGACCTATCATTATAGAAGGCACCACTAGTGTGGTTACCTCACAGGCAACATTAGTCCAGGAACCTACCACCACTGCAGCAGATGTTCCCACCATTATTGCTGCGGAAGCATTTTCTTTTTCGATACCCAACCTGGAAGCGGAACCCATAGATACAACATTTGATTTTGAAATGTCGGATGCCTTCTCAAATGAATTTCAGTTTTCTGAAGGTCAAATTTTCTCTCAGGAATATGAACGACCCAGCTACCCGACCACTCCCCCAAATCAACAACAAGGACAAGTAGTATCCAGCTCGGATGGAGAAATAACAGAAACAGATGATGACGAGGGCGATGATGAAGCCAGCTACGACACTCATGAATCTCAAGAGAATGTGCAGACAGATGAGCAAGAACAACACACGGACACCCAAGGTGATACCATTATGCATGAAGATGAAACCTTTGAAGCAGCAGCTTATACACTGGCCATCAAGAAGTTATATCGTACTATGGAAAAAGTTTGGGCACGTAAGAAGTTAACTCAGGAAGAGAGCCAAGCACTTATAGAACAGGAACTTGTCTCAGGCGGTTTCGAAGAAGTATACATCAAAGGCTTCAGGGAACTTGTTAAATCAGTGGGATCTAATGAAGCATTAAGATATTTGCAGAGGAAGCCGTTACTGCAATTTGACCCTAGACGAGTACGATTATTATCCAAGTCAGGTGAATACATTCGCATACCGACAGGTGCCCAATCTTCAAAACAGACTAGGGAAGCACGTCTCATCCCTGAAGGCTCATTGGCAGAAGACACCATTGTCATCGATTCCCCACCCCACACTACTCCTGTACATACCACCGTTGTGACCGAAGTACCCCCCACCCCAACTGCTCCCCTTTCACCTCCCATCCACCCAGTCTCCCCCATACACCCTCCTTCTCCCAGAATATCCACCTCCTTCTACGGCGAAGTAGCAAAAGCCTTCCTCACCTCCATTCCTCCCACACTTCCAGCACCCACCCAACTTGGTTTTCCTCCTCGGACATCCACCTTTCTATCCAACGTATTTCCCCATCCATCCTTCCCCACACCTCCAAGACACCTTTTCCCATTCCCACCTCCATTGACCTTTTCCCCCGTCTCACCTCCCCGTCCAACTGCCTTTCCTCTTCCTTCTCTCCACCAAGCAGTACAAGAGACCCCCTCTGTAAATTACTCTTCAACTTTTGTAAATCCTGTATTTACACCCACGCACGCACTCACTATCACTCCATTATTCACAGTCACCACACTTGATACCACATCCAGCGACATGGATATATCACCGCTCACTTCCTTCATGATACCACCATATTTAGGCACCCCACTGTTTTCCACAATCACCACTACATCCACATTTCCCTCCCCATTTCCCTTAACCCCTGCATCAACACCCTCACACACCGCAACTGCATTCACTCCGTCACTAAC
Organism: Ceratopteris richardii; assembly: GCA_020310875.1. NCBI lineage: Eukaryota > Viridiplantae > Streptophyta > Polypodiopsida > Polypodiales > Pteridaceae > Ceratopteris > Ceratopteris richardii. The sequence goes on from CM035408.1 coordinate 50,829,967, forward strand.
ATTATCACCTACTATAGACACTGCATTTCGACAAATGTTCACATGTATGACTCAAGTAAGAGATGAGTTCACATCTCTGGGAACTAATTATCAGACGCTGCAGAAGACAACCAACGATTTACAGTCACAGCTCAATTCACTGACCATCCAGAATGCCTCATTGAACACCCGCTACCAAGAGCTACGAGAGGCATATCATAAACTGGAACTAGAAAGTGAAGAAAAGACAAAAGAGGCCGTCACAGATATCCATAACTTGTTAAGGGTGCAGACTATTCAGAATGCGATGCTCACCAAGAACATGGGCTTGCTCAGACGTCACTTGGTAGTAGCTAAAGAAGAAAATCAGTGTTTACAAGAATAGAACAGAGAAAATTTAGAAGATGCTCTAGATCAACCAGACCAACCATTGAGCCCGAGTCGCTTTAAAGTTGTTCCTTTAGAATCTATGAAAATGTTACTAGATCATCATGTCAGATTGTTAGATGAGTATGACAACATGAACGAGGAGTTCCAGAAGCTCAAAGAAGAACACAAGGCATTACAGTTAAGAGCACCTGTACCACAAGGACTACCAGCTCCTGCGGACCCATCTCCTGACATCCTAGAGGAACTCAATGCATTACGGGCCCAGGTCTCAACTCTTCAATCACAAATAGCGATATATGAAGCACCCCCCAGGCTAGACTCGCCACCGAAATTACCAGTAGAAGAAGAAACAGTGACTATTCCGGTGGAAGAGATTTTTGAAGAAGCATATGAACCCCAACCCATCCCAGGCGGACGCGTCATGGCAGAAGGCCAGACGACTTTCGAACTCTCAACTCCCGCATGGATGAAGTCGATTGAAGAACTTGGAAGAACCCACTCAGCACGGGTAGAAGCTCAGCTACATGCTATGGCAATGATTGAAGAACGCATTTTACAGTCCCCCTACTTTGCTCATTTGGCCCCTCGCAGATACATATCTGGGCATGAGCTACAATACAAGCCTTATTTTATGTTAATGACAGAATATCAGCTGGCCATCGAGAAAGAAACAGGCAAGAAACCCTCTCACGCTACTTAGTTTGAGCCGAAAGATTTGCTGCTAGATGCGCAGCGAGGAGAAATCTATCAACCAGATTGGTGCAAGGATCTATTACAGAAATATCCAGAGATGATGAGTACTTGGGCCAAGGCACCACTACACTTAAAGTACAACCCATGTTGGGGACCCATGCCATGTCGCCGCTCCTGGAAGGCATTTGCGATTAAAGTACAGAACAACAAGCAATGCCAGGATTGGCTAAATTACCCATAATTCACTCCACCCACAGGACCACCAACAGTTGGATACATGATGGCAACGATTCGCCACTGGCTCCCTTGATTAAAACATATGGACAATGTAGAAGTGCACATGACTGTCAAGATATTTGACATGATGCAGATGGTATTCAAAGTCTTTCATCACATCAAGGCACCACATGTAAACACCCCAGGTTTCGAGCATGGCAATCTAGATCTTGCATATGATATGAGTACAACGTCATCGCTCCAGGTGTGTTATGCTTGGCATTGCCGAATCAAGTACTTACCGGCGTGCTATAAGCAGACTTTCGAAGAAATGTTCACAATTGGTTTTTGGGAATACCATTCAGAGGTGTTCATCAGCAGGCCTACACACCTCTTGCAATTATTTTCCTGTGAACAGATGGTATATTCCACGCATTATCGACTCCCGCCATCCGATGAACTGCAGCCCATTGATTGGGAGAAACTCGAGGCAGATCTGGCACGAGACATTCGAAAATCAAAGCACACTCTCGCTCAAGACCTCCTACATAATTACATCAAACAGACCACACAACAAGGTTTTGTCGAGGATGACAGAAGCGAGAGGGAGGGGGGTGTTGGCAGAAGCCAGAGGCATAGAAGACGCGGAAGCATGTAAAGACAGAGCATAATGAAGTAGCAAGGAGTCAGTCGAATCATTTTTTCAAACAAATATATTTCAAAATACTTTTCAAAAACCTCCAACGGTGATTTTCATCACTTTTGTACCATATGTAACATAGAAAAACCCTTTTTGTAATTTATAGCTCCATTTTGTGCAAGCCGAGGAGTCCTCGAGCTTGAGGAGCTTAGGTAGAATGAGCGTACCAATTTTGGTTATTTTTAGACATCGTTTACCTTTTCAAATAAAATCTAGAACCTATTTTTTAACTATGCCAGTCACTAGATGTGAAACCGGTCAAAACTAGTCTAGAATCTATAAAAGGAGCTAGAGAGCTCATTTTTGAGGTTAGCTTGTTTGAGTAGAGAAGAGCTTAGAGCTATATTGAGCTTGTAAGAGTGTTCTTGAGTAATAGAGTTGATTTCCTACCTTTTGTGTCTTGCTTGTCTCTTCGTTGTGTGTGTGTATGTGTGTGTGCATCTCTATGCTTCTCACCTTCACTCTCACTTCATCTCACATTCACGATCTTCATATCACTCCTATCTCTTCCGCAGATTGACATTAAGGAGGTGGAGCTTCTTAACGTGGTTCTCACCATTGTGCTAGAGCAACAACTTGGCGCTGTAAAAAAGAACCAATTGCCCTACAGTAAAGATAGGAGTTTTGAGGAACCGATCATGAGTTTTAGCTTGCCGCAATTGAATTTCCTGAAGACCCAAAAAGATTTCTAGATGTTGTTCATCCAAAGACCGTAAAACATCCAACCAAAAAGGGAAAGAATCTTCGAGTAATAACTTGTGCTCCAACACCACGCGTAAGCTCGGTACAACCAATTCCATAGGTGCAATTGCCTCAAGACCATAGGCCAGTTTAAAAGGTGTACTTTCGATAGCGACTTTATAGGTAGCTCGGTAAGCCCATAAGAACAAAGGAAGAAATTGATCCCATCTTTCCGAGCACTCTAGAACAAGTTTCTTTAGCATATTAAGAAGAGTTTTATTAGTACTTTTGGCCAATCCATTCGTGTGAGGATAATAAGGGGAATTGAATTTATGAACAATACTGAAGGTTCGGGTTAAAACTTGCATTAACGTATTAGCAAAATGAGTGCTTTGATAAAAAAAATCTCCAAAGGGAGCCTATAACACAGAAAAACATCACGAAGTAAGTATTTAGCGACCATCGGAGCAGTTGCTGACTGTAATGCCCAAGCTTCGGCCCAACGAGTAGCATTATCAGTACAGATAAGGATATAACGATGATTTGTAACAATAACAGGAGGCATAATAGGACCAATAAGATCCAATCCCCACTTTTGAAAGGGCTCAAGGGGAAGGACAGGCTAAAGCGGAAAATGATGTCAGTGTAAGAGTTGTCCAGCACATTAGCAAGCATCACACTGTTGAACATGAGCAGCAATATCGCGATGCAATGTGGGCCACCATAACCCACTATGTAGAATTTTTCGGTACATAAGCTCTACCAAGAAATGGCCATCGGAAGGAGTGGCATGAGCCATTGCAATTACTGAAGAAACTTCATGGGGAGGAATACATTGTAAGGGTGCACTAGATGGATCCATATAATACAATTGTCCCACAATGATGCGAAATCGGTGACTGTACATAGCCAATTTGCGACGGGTTGATGTCTAAGTAGTATTTGGAGGAAATCCGTTGGTTAGAAAAATCACAAGCGTGTCATAATACGAAGGTGGCACAGGTAACTCCTTGGAATCCTCCTGAACTGATTCAGTCACATAGATGGCCGGAGTTGTATCATCAATGCCACCAGGAGGCTCACCGGAATCAAGTCGAGAAAGGAAATCTACAAGGGCATGTGCGGATCCTAGGCCATGAACAACCTCATAATTAAATTCTTGATGCAACAACACCCACCGAGCTAGTCTACCCCCTAAATTTTGTTGTCTTACAAGATAAACCAATCCCGCATGATCCACATGAAAGGTGAATTTGCACCCCAACAGATAGTGTCGAAATTTTTTCACCGAATAGACTAGACCAAGGCATTCTCGTTCAGTAACGGAATAATTACGTTCAATAGCTGCTAGTCATCAACTGGCATAATAAACACGAGGAAACCACTTATCATGTTGTTGCATTGACACACTACCGATGGCAATATCAAAAGCATCCACGAAGACTTAGGGCTCCTCATGCTTTTGTTCTCCCCCCACCCGGTGTCCCCCAAAGGCTCTAGCCTCGTGTGTTCCTTATGGAGGAGTTGGAACAAGGCCAAACAATTCATTAGAATCAGTGATGAGTGGAAGTGGGCGGCTGGGATAAGACAAAATGACTCTATCTGGTTCCCGATCATCGGCATTAGGGGGTGGAGACTTCAAATTACTAAGCGGCTATGGAACAAGAGGTTCAAACAGTGGAAACATCTCTGGAAACAAGAGAGCGGCCAGTGGATCTATAACCATCCAAAAAGGAGTACATTTCTCATCCTGTGACATCATCTAGCATAGTGTCCAAGAAAGGTAGTGGAAAGGGATCTGGTACCATTGCCGCATTTAGTTTTTGGTAATCCACACAATGCATAATTGCTTGTTTTTCTTTGGGACGATGACAATGGGAGAGATCCATTTGGGGTGCTCAATGGGAACAATAAAACCTACTTTCAACAGTTGATCTAGTTCAGCTTTCACTTGCGTAGCATAATTGGGATTCATCTGATAACTCTATTGTTTAATTGGCTGAGCATCTGATTTCAGCATCACACGGTGTTGGTACATATGAGGATCCAACCCCTTCATATCATGATAGTCCCAAGTGAATACATCAACAATCTCCTTCAGCAACTGCAGTAAGTCATCTTGAAAAACCTTAGGTAATCTGGCCTTAATCTTGATTGGGCACGGCTTAACCTCATCGCCCAAATTGCAAGTGATTAGTTGATCTTCTAGTACATAAAATTGTCAGGTCATGGAAATATCTTCAAGTGGGGGGAGTAAATGGTGAAGATTAGTATCATCCAAAACTTGATCCGCAATTGGTTCCACTTCTTTGCTGAGAGGGACTACCGTACAAGCAGTCGGAGTCCAATTATCCATTATGGCTTGCAAATCAACTATACCCAATGCTAACAAATCCTGGTTAGCATTTAGAAAAGACTCTTCTTCGTCATCCAAAAGGCCATCCAACATATGCACGGGTTTTGCCATGTAAGGTCCTGCATGTAAGTCATAGGGCCTCATATCATCCAAGGGTACAACATATTTCCAGTGATTGCTTTTAAAAATAAGTTCATGTGCAGACCAATCCTGTAACACTTTTGTCTGCTTCAACCAAGGCCTCCTGAATAATAAGTTGTTATCTAGGCTTGATTTAGGTAATTCCAAGACAACAAAAGTCATTTTGAACACTACTCCCTGTAGGGTAATGGGTATATCATGCACCAAACCCACTGGATGTACCCGAGATTGATCGGCCATTCTTACAAAGAACTAGACGGTTTCAATCTGAGTCCATCCTAGCTTCTTACAGAGAGTGATTGTAGCAATATTAACCCCTGAGCCTCCTTCAATTAATACTTGTGTAGTTAAGTGGTTTTTATACCATACCATAATTAAAGGAACAGCATGATCCACTGTAGAATCAATTTCCGAGCTAATGGTTGTTGTAGCAGGTGTGCATGAAGATCCTGGACTAATTTGTTGCTAAAATTGTTGTCAAACACCAGGCACCAATGATAGAAGTTTCTCCAATGGGATCTTCATAGATGCTTTTGATAAAATATTCCACATAGAATCAGAATTCGGCGTACCAGGTATCAAGTCCGGTGTGTCCTCCGGTGATAATTGGACCGGATCCCTCTCTTTCAGTGGGGTATTCTGTACTGTCTGATGGACCACCGATACTGGATTGGGAAAGACAATTGGTTCTTGACTTGCGCGTGTGCTAGCTTTAGTAAACATATGTTGTTGTTCTCCAATTCTTGGTTCAAAAATCTCAGCAGCCAGATGCAAATTCTTATTGGATCGTGTTTGAACTACTGCTGCTTGTGTATCTACCGTTGAGATGTATACCATATTTGCCATTAGATCTTGTTGTTCTTTTCTTCGCTTATCATATTCGGATGCTTCTTTACAATACCTACGGATATGTCCGATTTCTCCATAAAAATGGAATCTTGGTGGTGCGAGAGATGCACTTTCACCGGATTGTCTCGAATTCCAACGAGGCTGTCCAAAATTGTTTGGTCGTGGTCCTCTGTAAATTTTGTAAGTTTGATAAAATATATTTCTCAAATGCCGTGATACATAGTGGGCAGATAGTTGTCCGTGCTCTTATATTATGGCATTTACGATTGGTCTGGTCTATACTTTGGCATTATATGGACAAGTTTTGGTGGAATGACTTGCTATATTACAAATAGCATAGTACATTTGATTTAGTGCACAAGCTGAAGTAGTATGCCCTGGGTTCTTAAATTTGGTGCAATATACTTGTTTCAATGGATCATCGTTCGTACTCTTGGAAGCTTTTAACCAATCCAAATCTTCGATAAAACCACCAACCTTATGTTCCAACTGTAATGCCATAGCAATGATGGCATCCAAGGTCATACCGCCCACACATCGAATAATCATAACTTGTTTGAGTTGGGGGTTTAGTCCATTAATAAACCATTGGTTAATCACATCATCCGGTAGATTAGCATGCGTTGGAGGCAGCTGTCATAGATGAGTGCGGAATAACATTGCATACTCTTGCACACTCTGATGTGGTTTCTGTCTATTGTTTTGTAAATAATCAAAGATTTTTTTTCATTAATCAAAAATGTTGTAAAAAGACATTCTTAACATCATCGTATTGACTGAAATGATTAATATCATATTCAGTTAACCAACGAGCACCTTCATTAACAAGAGTAGATTGAAACATTATAGCTTTATATGCCAAATCCGCTAGATAATTGAGTACAACATAAGTAATTTCGGAAGTACAAACATGAGCATCAGGATCATCACCTAGAAATCCACCAAATTTAGTATATGTGACTCTGGCAGGTATCGATCGTGGAGGTATGACCTACTGTTGATGTTGCTATTGTTGTTGCTATTGATGTTGTTGTTGTTGTTGTTGTTGTTGTTGTTGCATAGTACTCATGTTGTCTAAATCACGAGGAAGTATCAATTCGGAATTACCTGAACACGTTGATTCTGATTGCTACTGTGTCATGTAGTCGCTTTGCAAGATCTCTAGTCATATGGTATCACTGAGTCAATCACACACGTCTAGATTCAACTGTCATTCTTCGTATTTCATATCTGAGATTAACTTTTCACTAGAACTTTCACCCACTAATGTACTAATACCACCAAAATTAGAACACAAAATTAGGTTATCACTGGAATATTAGAACACAAAATTAGGTTATCACTGGAATTCACCAAGCTATCACCGGAATCAGTGCCTACTCCACTGACCACACTTTCAAGAGATGGAACTGTTTGAAATTCTGGTATACTCTATAATCCTTGAACAAGAAAATACTATGGTGCCACTCCACTAGTCCATGTATCACGCTTTCCTTCAGACGATTGTCCTTCACCACTCCCACTAGAGGGTGTTCCTAACGTGCTACTAACTTTCCACGGATGCTGATCACTTCGGTACTTCGGATATGATTCACCAAAACACGTTATAGGCATATATCATAGAATTCTTTCTTTCATCCAACCTTAATCTTCCCTCAAACTGGCTATTTCACGCCCCATGGCCGACGCCAGTGTTAACTGCTTATTGGAATAAATCCACTACTAGGTTCTTGGGATGGTCAGGGGTCTGTATTACAGAGGCCCTATATTTATTTTCCTAAATAAAACATTCACTACACAGAATTATTCACCACCTTACTCTCATTATCCACCAGCAAACTTGTAAATAGTAATTCCATCACCAGACTTTCCAACATTAAGCGAAATACTCCACCACGACACAGTATATCATTCAATTATGTAGAATAACATGGACTTCTTCACGGACAATTGACGCGCAATCACAATTAACTTATATCTTCACCAACGAAGTATTACATGGACAAGATCACCGAAATAACTTAATTCGCAAATAGTAAATGATCATTACACCAGTATGAGCAAAACTTGCACTGAAAAGGATCCACATGCACACCGCCTAGACCCATAGTTCCACGCCTTGCTTCTCCTGTGCATATGCTTTTGCCCACCTTTTCATTATCAAAGGGTTACAAATGTTACGCTACATCCTTTTGATATGCGTCTTTTCCAATTACATTTTCCAGTAGTTACAATTACATTCCGACGGCCTAACAATACGTATGAGAGTTGTATCTCCTTACTCATGACCTTTTCTCTCACATAATGGTAGTGAATTTCAATGTGTTTGGTCCTTGCATGATAGATAGGGTTAGCATCAAGATTTAGTGAACTAATATGGTCTCCAAAATATCTGTCAAGTTGAAGTATTCAACCCTAAATCTAAATATAGGGTCCTAATCTACATAGCTTGTTGAGTAGCATTTGCAAGTCCTCTCTATTCAGCCTCTATTGATGAGAGGGCAAGTATAGGTTGCTTCTTTAAAGACCATGAGATCAATTTGGTGCCTGCAAAGATAAGATATACTGATGTGCTTCTCTTATCAAGCTTAGATCCTGCCCAATATGCATCAGAAAATAATTTGACATTTATATCAGAGATATAAGGTTAGTATAATCGTTTATTAATTGTGACCTTCAAATACTTTAGGATTTTGTCTGCTTCATGTGAGGCTTCCTTGGAGTATGCACGAATTGACTAACCACACTAACTCCATAGCATATATCTACTCTAGTTAGAGTAGCATAGTTCAAGCTTCCAACTAAGCTTTGCTAGCTAATCACATCTTCAATTAACTACACTTAGCTTCTGATTTACCTCCATGGGTGTACCTACAATCTTTGTATTTTCCATCCTGAACTTGGTAAGCATATCTCCAATGTACTTTATCTAAGTTAGGAACATACCTTTCTTTGTATATACCACTTCCAAACATGGGAAGTAAGTGAGTAAGCCTAGATCAGTGATATTGAACTCTTATTTCAAATGAGCTTTGATCCTTCTTATTCCACCTGTATCATTAATGTAATGATAATGTCATCTACACATACACAAAGCTATATGACCTCTGAGTGGTTCCTTTTTATGAATAGGGAAGGATCTGCGTTGCTCACCATAAACCCTTTATCCTACAAATAAGTCAGTAACCTATGATTCCAAGCTATGGGAGCTTGGTTCAAGTCATACAAGGCTTTCTTCAACCTGCATACATATTCTGGACATGATAGATCTTCAAAACCAAGAGGTTGAGCCATGTGTACCTCCTCTAAAATCCAACAATTTAGAAAAGCATTTTTAACATCCATTTGATAGATATTCGAACTCTTAGAGGATGCTACACTCATAAGTACTCTAATTGTAGGCATTTTTACCACAGGTGAGAATGTCATACCTTGGGTTTGAGCAAACCCTTTGGCTACAAGCCTTGCGCTATACCTGTTAATTGATCTATCAGAATTCTTCTTTACCTTGTACATCCACCATGATCCAATGACCTTCATAGATGGTTTCTTGGGAACCAATCCCAATTTTGATTCTCTTGTAGAGCTTCTATCTCTTCTTCCATGGCATCTCTCCATTCTATCTTCTTCTTTGCATCTTCATATGTTGATGGTTCTTCTAGGTTCTATCCTGAGCTTTGTAAAAAGAATGCTTAGTGACAAAGGATGCATCATAACCATACCTTTCAGGCTTCCTTTTTTCTCTAGTAGACCTCCTTATGGTTTGTTGAGATGATTCTACCACATCTCTCATCTCTTGCACTTTGCCTTGGCCTTTAGAGTTCCAAGAGTTGATTTTGCTCCTTGGATTCTTTATGTCCTCTTCAAAATAACTTGGTTCTTCATGTGTATGCTCATTCCTTTTTTGACAATGTTGGAAAGTCTTCCTCTAGGTCATAGGGAAGTTTGATTTTCCTACATTCATCTTGAAACCAAGAGTTTTTTCATCAAACACAACATCTCTACTAATAATGAAACCTTTATTGCTTGGATTATATAACCGATAACCTTTTTGATTAAGATTGTAGCCAATAAAGATGCATTTCTTTGCCTTTGGATCCAATTTGCCTCTAATTTGTGAAGGTATGTGTGCATATGCTATGCACCCAAAGATCTTGAAGTGATCAAGGTTGGGTCTTCTTCCATTCCATGCTTCATATGGTGTCATCCCATCCAATGCTTTGATGGGAGTCTATTGATTAGATAGGTAGATGTGGACACACCCTCTGTCCATAGGTAATTGGGCAACTTCTTCTCATTTAGCATTGATCTTGCAGCCTCCACTATGGTTCTATTTCTTCTCTCTGCTACTCAATTTTGCTCATGAGTATACCTCATTGTAATCTCTCTTTTGATTCCTCTCTCTTGGTGATAAGAATCAAAATCGTGGGAGAAATATTCTCCCCCTTCATCTGACCTTAGCCACTTCAAAGTTTTTCCTGTTTGATTTTCTACTAATCCTAGATATTTCTTAAAGCATGAGAACATGTCATCCTTATGTTTCATGAAGTATATTATTATCAATCTACTACAATCATCAAAAAGTGACACATAATACCTGGATCTAGAGATTGATGGATCCTTGCTTGGTCCCCATACATCTATATGGACTAGCTCCAACAGGTCTCCATATTGAATATATCCCTTCTTTGTGAATGGTTGTCTGTGAGACTTGCAAAATTAACAAGCACTGCATTTGTAATTCATGTGTTGCTTGGAGATATTTAGTAATCCAAGCATCTAATCCCTATTGATTTGCTTCAGAGCCCTTTCACCTACATGAGCTAACCTCTTGTACCAAATTCCCAATTTTGATAATGTTTAACTACCATAATTGAACAATGCAATGTTTCTAATGTCTTGGAGCTCAAATGTAAATAGTCTACCTGACTTTTCTCCTCTTTCTATCCTCTTGAATCCCTGATATGGATCCTCAACAAATGCTCCATTCTTTTTAAATGTGACATGTAATCTTTTCTCAACAATCAAGTCTTCACATTTCCTATCTTTTTGCATTGGATGCCTTGTATGATCTCCTTTTTGGACTTCATGTCTATTCCTTGTGTCCTCCAAGTCTGAGAGTAGAGCTACATTCCCTACTACATGATTTGAGCAACATTGAGACTATATAGAATACATGTTCATGTGCTTTACCTTTCTTAATGTTCATGTTCATTAAAAGTAATGAGTCCACTTGATTTTGGTCATCTTCATAGTTGTTGTAGTCGCTCCTTCCTTCATATCCTCCTTGATAAGTTTTGTTGTATGAGTTGTTGTAGCCATTTTTGTTGTTGAATCTTCCTCTTGAGCTTCCATAGCCTCCTCTATTGTATCATCTTCCTCTTTGGTTTCGTGTATTCCTGAAAAAAATTCTCAGTAATGTGATTAGTTATGCCGCATATGACACATGGAGAGGTGCTTTAAGATCTCCCTCTACCTTTTCTTTATCCTCTATCTCTTCCTCTTGAGCCTCTACCTCTATTTGCAAAGTTTTCTTGAGAGGTACTACCTTCATCAGTAGACTTTTTACCTTTGCCGTTACCATCTTTGTTCTTGTTCTTATCTGTATATAAGGTAGAGGATTGGTTACCTTTTGAGTTGTCTCCATTCTTCATAAGGTTTGCCTCATGTGTGAACAATTGTCCCATGAGGGTGTTGAGATCAGGAGCCTACATGTCCATGTAGAGGTCCATGGTTGTGGTGAAAGCTTCCCATTTGTAATCTGCCTTCCATTGATTACTTGCTTTATTATATGCTCTCCATCATTGACTTCTCCAACGCTCCCAAGTTGATTTGCTAGGTCCTTCATCTTGGTGAAAAAATCAATCACACTTTGCTTGGGCATCTTCTTGAGTGTGATGAACTCCATCCATAGTTGATTCTTCCTTGCTTTAGTACTTGATGAGAAGAAGGCTTCAAGAGCATTCCAGGCCTCTTGTGAAGTCTTGCAACTCTAGATGCATGGAAGGAAAAAATCAGAGATTGATTTTAGGATGGACAACCTCGCTTGAGCATCCTTTGAGAACCATGTGGTTAACTTCTCTTATTCCTTTTGAGTTGGTTGTCCTTTGCTTTTGAAGATTGGCATCCTCTCATCTTTAGAAATGTAACCATAGAGGTTTCTCCCTTGAAAATAAGATTACATTCTGAGTGACTAATCCAAATAGTTATCTCGATCCAATTTGTCTATTGATGAAGGAAAACCATCTCCCATGTTGATTTGTTGTTGCTCTGATATCACTTTGAGGAGATGGATTGATATGTTCCAGAGATGAGTTGGTGTTGCACAAAACCTTCTCTACACCTACCAAGCTAGCTGCAAGGTTTCTTATTAGAATCCTTTGGCTTCAAATTAATGCATTTAGGACCACCAAGTGCTTCGGAATATCATTCACAAAAGTTTGCACCAAAACAGATAAATTGGATATGCAAGGAATGTGAAGAAACCTTTTATTTTGCAATGTAGCTGCTCAGTATTTTGCTCAGAGCTCAAAACGTGGTATGGACTGACCAGAGAAATTTTGCACACATCTAACTAGAGAGTATAGCTTGCTAAATCAAGTTATTTAATGAATTTAAAGGCACCATAAACTAAGTAATAAATCTAGCAAGTCAAGGGGGTCATCCTGACATTTCAAGAACTAGAAGGTGTGCAGACATAGTCACCTTCTTCAGTTCATATCTCGAGATTGGAAAAACCAAAGTTAATGAAACTTGATGTGTAGATAAGAGACACTTTACTCTAACTATACCAAGTTAAAAGATAGAAAATGATTGAGTACACACAGAGAAATCATTTTTGCAAGATCACTAAAATGATGAAGCTGTAACAGAGAACAATAGTCATCGCATGCTTGAAGAGATGTATCAAAATATATATATGCTAATGAACATATGGTTCAAGGAAAGTTTAGTGGAGTACTCATACATGAGGTGAGCTCAACTTATGCTCAATGATGTAGCTTAATAACTCTCACAACGACTCGCTCTACCCCATAACTAAAAGCATCTCTATTTATACTCATCAAATGAGTTTGAATTTTAATTTTCCCCCTAAAAGTGTTCCTACACTTTAGGGATGATTTGAATTGATTCTTTCTACCAAATGATTCCTGGGTTCAGCTCCTCACTTCACGAGATTCTTCACTTTTGTGGCTTTTACATTTATCTTTGGCGATTACAATCAATCTGACAAGAAAGTGTTCATATGAAGTTCTCTCTTGAGAGGTATTAAATAAGTGAGTAGTCCTGAAAAATTAGCCAAGCACTTAGGCTTGCTAATTGCACCAACAAAGGGGATATTCTTCAACCATACAAAATAAATTATAAAAAACTATTATAAAATTGCAACATTAAATGAGAGAATAAGATCAAGAGAATAGAATTGATAGTTTAGAAGGACAATTACACCCATATCAAGAAACATATGGACTTCGTCTCGTACCAAATTTTGGTATTCTTGATTTATCAAAACTTGATGGATTTCAGATTTAATTATGTTTACATACATTTTCCTTGTTTGTATACATTTTTTACATTGTAATGCATAATCAAGATATTTTCCATTAAAATATATCATTGAGAACCTAGATTTTGGAACTTAGTCTCAAGTCTCTTTTTTCCCCCATGTTCAAGAATGAAAATAAAAAAACTCAACCCAACAAAGTAGATAAGCCTCTTGTTCACTCCAAGATTGAAAACAAACTATTGTGGGGGAAGAAGTTTAAAGTTGTTTAGAGGAAAATGTTGGATCCATTTAATCATAATAACACCATATCACTCGATAGTGTGCAAAGTGCAATGGATGACAATGGTATTAGTCAGAAAGACCACAGATTGTTATGAAGGACAATGAAATCTTCTCTAAAAGTTAAAGGAATCACTCCAAAACTCTTGCCAACTATCAGTGATATTTGGAGGCTACAAAAAGGACTAAACAATAAGCCAAACGAATATATTTGGCTTCTTTACCATGTAACAAAGGATTTCAATGGAAAACAAGGCACTATCCAATGAAAATGAATAGAAAAACATCTTCATGGCCTTGGAGATCGTGAAGAAATGGATGGTTGAGTTCTATAATATCAACTATGACAAAACAATAGGTGTTCTCAATTTTGTTCTACAAATGGACAAGTGTGAGAAGATGGAAAGATTAGCGATAACTTTGATACAAATTCAGTGACAAGAAGATGGAAAGATTAGCGATAACTTTGATACAAATTCAGTGACAAGAAGATACAAATTCAGTGACAAGAAGATGGAAAGATTAGCGATAACTTTGATGGATAGAGTAATGGTAAACATATCAAAGGATGATGTGCTATACTTTTTAGCATAGTTAGAGATAAATCTATGGTGGTTTGGATGCTTTTAGGTTTATCTATGTGGTCAATTGGTAGGCTTTATTGAAAATATATCTAATCATATGGTTGATGCTTAGTTACCTTGTTTTGGTAAGTGTTAATTAAGGACTACAAAGTCTTGGAATGGGTTTTTCATCAAAATCCTATTCCTAAAATTATTAGTCGACAGTTGGGACAACAAGGGACTCCTTCTATTGAGGATCAGGGCACCTTTAAGGTAATTTGACACTTGGCCTATATTTGGAAAGACATTAAAATGCTTATATAATTGAAATATGAAGTGGTGTGATGGAGATGCACCACAATGGTTTCCCTTAGAAGAGAGGTTAAGGATGATGCTTTCACAATAGAAAAACGAGCTCTTGACAACACACATGATACTCTGCACAAACCTATAGAATATGTAAAAAATACAAAGTACAAAGAAACATCGAACTCAAATTTCCTAGGTTTTGAAAAATCAATAAAACTTATAGACTATGGTTGATTAAGCCACTATATGTTTTTTAAAAGAGCATTAGAAAAAGTGTATGGAACCTATTTGGCCTTTCACTATAATAACACAATGGAGGAGCCATGACATTACCATGCCTCTACTGCATGGAGCCTACTAAAACCCTTGGTGGTGGACTAAGGTGCTTAAGAGGCATTCGTTGGGTGAGAGTTTGCATGCCATTTTTGACATACCCTTGATAAATGTTCATGTATGTGTTAGTATGTGATCAATGTCTACCCTCATGACTGTATGCACATTTTGTAAGGCCCCCATTATGAGGAGAAGCCAAGCGTGCATTACCCAATTGATGGGAATCCCAACTTGCATGTTAGATGAAGGTCATATTGGACCATGTAAGGTATTGTAAGGAAAGGGAGTTACCAAGGTCCCCAATTGTGGGGTCCGGGGCAACGGTGAGCAGCCCCGGCTGGGGGGTTCAAGGGGGCTAGTGGGCCCCCTGGCTTGGGGGTCCCAGGGTGCCAACGGGCCCATTGGTGGGGGTCCGAGGGTAGTGCCCCCGACGCGACAGTAAAGGGAATATTCCATAGAATATTCCCTCTTGAAGTCAGAAATCATTTATATTTTTTAGGTAAACGGATCTAAACCATGTACTGCAACTATGCGGGTGGTGGCCGTCCATGCTCTACTGCCCATGTATAGCCGTCCATGGAAGGTTTCCCACTATCCTATATATACATGACTTTTGCACTACCTGATATATCAAATCGAGCCAGCATACCTCTACCTTCTATCTCCCTATCTAGAGTTGTCTACATCTCCATTTAAGCTCTACCTTGAGAGTGCAGGGGTGGACAATGCCATCTCTCTACTGCTCCTGTATTATATTGTGTAACTATTGTCTTACATGGTATCAGAGCGATAAGGTTCGAATAGCTTGAGAAGTATCACTATTTCAGCCTACTAGCATACTAGAATATCAGTAGATCTTTAGAGTGATTACATGATGGCTTCATCCTCAAACACTCATCTTGGGCTCCAGCTAATATTAATGTTGCACCTATTTAGATTCATCCACTTGCATTCACTGAAGGGAAGTTGGATGGAACCAACTATACACTTTGGAAGTTCAAAATTTCTGCAATTTCGAATTACTTGACATTGTCATTGGACCGATGGGATTGGATCTAAAGCCTGTACCAATTGAAGATCCAGCAAATTCAAGATTGATGATTCAACCACATCCAGATCTTCTACGAGCTTGGAAGAGGTGGAATGCGGATCATTATGTGCAATTGTCACTAGTGTAAGTGATTCTATGCTTACTTTAGTTCAACATACTATTAAAGCACATGAGGCTTGGGGCATATTGGCTCGTCAATATGAGACCAAGAACCACACAAGGATACAGAATTTAGAAAATTAGTTGTCAAATGAAAAGTATTTTGATTCTGAAAAGGCTGAAGATTTTATCAAACGAATATAACATCTTCAAGATCAATTGGTTGCAGTTGGTGTTGTTATAACACTAGAAGAACTAGTTCGAAGATCTGTGTGTGCTCCTCCCGCAAAGCATGATGGATTAGTAATAGCCCTTACCAACTCCCCTTACATTTGAAGAGTTTTGTGCTATGCTTTTAGAAGAGGAGATGCGATTGAAGAATCAGCAAAGTACAAGTGATGCTGCATTCTCAGCAAATGCAAAAGATAAAGGCTCTTCTGATGGATCAAAGAAGAATCCAAAGAAGAAAAAGTTCACACGAAGTTGCTTCTATTGTGAAAAGAAAGTCCATGCCATCAAGGATTATAGAAAGAAGCAAGCTAATGAACGAAATGGGACTGTAAAATCATCTTGGAAGAACAAAGATTCTGCAAACAACACAGAGTTGGAACTATAAGTGTCTAGCGGAAGGAACTAGAACCATCTCTTTTATAACTTCTCCAGGTGTTGAGAAAAAGTTATCTGATGTTCTGTATGTATCTACACTTAAAAGAAATGTTTTGTCAGTTTTTGCAATAACATATCCTAGACTCGAAGTTCACTTCAGATGTCCAGGAGCAAAATCCCCAGAAGGTTCAAGACAATGTGCCAGACAAGCCTTCAAAAAAAAGGGTCAAGTACCATGTAAAGTCCTTGAGGGAAATTAGAAGAGCTCAAAAGTCTGTGGGATTGTTGATCCCTAGACTTCCATTTATGAGAGTTGTCAAGCAGATCTCAGCCAACCTCTGTTCTTTGATGAAGACCTCATCCTTTGTCAATGTGAGGTGGCAAACTCAAGCACTGCTATGCCTGCAAGAAGCTGCAGAGGACTTTGCTATTGATTTTATGAATGATGCCTATTTATGTGCTGCTCATTCTCATAGGGTAACACTAATGGCGAAGGATTATGTTATTGTTTCAAGAATAAGATATAAATTTGATAAAGCTCTGGTTCCTATCAATCACCATGATCATAAATTCTTCGATATTTTAAATATACCTCTAGCTCGAGCACCCAAAACAATAGTTGTCATCGAAGAGATCCACCCTAAGGTCACTCATGATCATGAAACTAGAACTGCAGCAAATAGTGAGGAGGAGAGGAAAAAGCAGGGATTATCTACAGAGGAAAGTGTCATCTTAACTCAGATTCAAAAGTTACAAAAAGCAAATAAAGAGCTCCTCAAGAAAGGAGATGGGCAGATAATAGTTAATGTTGCAATGCCATGGCAAAAAGATTGGTTTCTTGACATTAGACCTGAAGACAACAAAATGTTGAGGGAGTTTCATGTTGAAATATCAGATAGTGTGGTCAACATTTCACTAAGGTATATCTAGAGGCCTTAAAATGCTTTTGTTTTGCTTAATTTTCTAGTTCCTTAACTGATTTTTTTTTCTTGATATGTAGGGTTCTTCTTCAACAATGTGAGGAAGCGGTTCAAAGAAAAGTATTTATTTTAGATCCTCTGGTGACACAGTGTTTTTTGCATAAACATGGAGATGCAAAGTCCTTTCTACAGGATTTTACAGAAGAGGTAGAATGTGTTATCTACCCATATATTAAAAAGTAAGTATTCATCTTCATTTTGGAAAGATATTTGTTTCATTTAAGAAAGTATATTTACATGCAACTCATTGACAGGGGCCATTGGAGTTTGATTATTGTGGACTTCAATGCATATCAAGCTCTTTTCCTCAATTCTCTTCAATCACAACATGGGAATTGCAAAGTGTAAGTTACTAATACATTTTGTTGTTCTCTATTTTAAAGCCATGCCATCCATTCTGATTTTTCACTTTACAATGCAGTGCTGCAAAGCTTCTCAAGATGCATATTGATCAGAATTTTCCTGGAATTGCTAAAATGAATGAACAAAAGAAATTTGGATACATACAAATTCATGTGCCATTGCAGAGAGACTCAACATCATGTGGCTGGAGAGTGATTGCAAATGCTATAAGATTCTTGGAAAGAAGATTTTACAGTCCTGAATTGAATTTATCAGACTACCAGATGCATGGATCATCTTGATCAAAGAGAGAGCAATTAATGGCATCATGAAACATGCAATCTGCCCATATGATCCAGACCCACCTCCATCCCCTCCACCTGATAAAAAAAAGTCTGAAGATAAAAAGAAAGGGCTTCCTCTTCACTCACCATTAAAGCATGGGAACAACAAAAAGAGTCAAGCTGAAAGCTCCAAAAAGGGACAGAAGCAACAGAGAAAACAGGGCTCCAAAAAGGATACAAAGGGTTGAATCATTTTTGAGTCTTAGATTGAAATCTATTGTAAAACCAACATAGGTTGGAATTTATTTATGTACAAATTGTATGTACTTATGCCAATCTTCATCTGGAAGATGGTCATTGTAACCATATTTATTTGCCTTTACAATATTTATATGCTTGAGAAATATACAGTTGTATTGAACCTCTTGAGAGTTAAACAAAAGTTCATTGCATCATCCAATTAAATTTGTTCGGGTCACAAATATGAATGCATTGTGGGTTTCTTACTTCATTCCTGTTGGAAAGTTTAAATTGGAGAAGGTACAGAAGGATATAAAGAATTAAGAGGAGACGATCGATACAAGCGATACGGGGAATCGGAGAATTTTGTATTGCCCATATCGCTTGCATCGGTCGTATTATCCATTTCATCGCTGTTGCTAGTTGTTTTTATACTCATGAGTCAAATCTTTATGCAAGGTCACTTGTTGAAGTCTCTCGTGATAGTTTGCTAACACGATCGATCTAAGCGATAAGGGCCATCCGATAAGTTCAGATTGCACTAATCGCTTGCATCGGTCGTCTTCTCTTATCTCGTCTCCTCTGTTTTATGCCTTAAGTCATGCTCTTCTAATTTTGAAATACCAAACCTGGAATTGGAATTTGCTTGAGGACAGAAAAGTTGGATAGAATCAAATTATTTAATTGACACTAATGTGCACCTTTAATAGACTATAATAATTAAATTGAAATTAGATATTGAATTCTTGATCTCTTGTTCATCTAGAATTAACTTATGCAAGTTCCTATATAATTATTTCTTAGTTAGAACCTCATGAGAATGTTAAGATTAAACAAAAAAATGCCAATATGAGTTTAGATGAAGGGGGATAATTGAAGTCATCAATTCACTCCTGCAAATAAAAATCAATGGAAATATGAAATAAAGGACCTTAAAAAATATCTAAGAATGTCTTGGTTTATATTCTTATCATTGTACAATAAGAACCTCATCAAAATCTTGAAAGTAAATTAAAAAATGCAAATATGAATATAGACATTTAAAATTAATAATTTAACACACATTCTTTGTCACCATCCTGCAAAGAAAATTCAATGGAAGTATCAATAGAAGCTTCTATTAGATGAAGATACATTATGTAAGAATGTCAGCGTTAACTTGTTACAATCTTAAAGGTTGGAACTTAATCACCCTTGGTGGCAAGCAACTTATGCAAGATAATGATTTCTCTGATCTCATGTTAACTATTGCATCATCAATTGAGAATCTACACTGAGATGATACCTCATCAAGGTATTCTAGGAGCTCCCTTACATTTCTAAGATTCCAATTTGCAGTGACAATTATTTTCCTTGATTGAAAATCTGGATGAATCAATACTTCTAACTCAAATTCTTGACAGCTCTCCTCTGATTCCAAGGCTATCCAAAGTCCAAGATTTTTTTTCCACCTTCTATAGTCATATCCTAGAACTAGAGATTGTCGACATATCTGATATGAGATTGAAAGAGAATTGGGACTAACTTTACATAAAATAATGTAACCTAGCTTTTGAACTTCTTTGCTATCCCATTCCCTACCTAAAACATCATCAATCTCTAGAATAGAGACTCTCCTATTCAACCACATTGTTTTTGTTTTGTGTAATAACATGTTTTTAAAGCATGCTACAAAGACATGAATAGGCAAAACCCATTGAATCTTTATCCTTCTCGAAATTCGGCCTGCTGACATTGCCTTTTGGATGTCAAATTTAATTCTGCATAGAAAACTTGAAACTGTTGAATGATCAGGAGCATCCCAATCTAATGAAGAGATGCAAGGACCAGGTACATGTACAAGATTTCCATAAGAACTCCTCCCTGATGGCACTTGATAATCTGCATAACGAACAAATAACTCTATGCTATTGAAAAATTGAACAGATTTTCTACATACATGAGTTCTCCATATTCCTTATGAAGAACTCTAAATGTTCCTGTTAAAAATTCAACAGGTTGCCATTCCACAATATTGGAAGGAAAGATATCTACAATACAAAAACATATGTTTTATTATACAAAAACAACTGGAATGATAGAAGAGCATTGTCAAACGTCACTTACAGTACGAAGGGAATTGCAAATGATTTTCTAGAACAAGATCCTTAGCGTTGTACACATGTTGTACTCGTGCAAACCAACCGCATCTCTTCAATCTGAAACTGAGAATACGTCCCTTCCAGTGGTTTCTTGTGTTGTCTCTTTTGGCACGCTTGACTTTATGGGCACCTCTGCAGCTAGGAAGCATAGTTACCCATTCATTTACTTTCACAGAAAGAGGTTTCCACAAAGAATCCTCTCTTCTGTTGTAAACCTCACATGAAGTTACACGATTGGAAGGACGACGAGAAGAGGAAGCCATTTGAACTTAGGAGAAGAAGAATGTTCAAAGCGAGAAACCGACGTTCACACATTTTGGAAGTATTTATAGAGAAAAAGGCTTTGTACACGTGGAAACTTTTGATTTGATGTAAACCCTGTCACTAAATGATCATGAAATTTTGTGAACCCAAAAATATTTCGTATCTTCAAAAATCAATTCCTTCTTGGAAATTCGAGAATATGCTTTGTAAAGTGTGCAAAAGTATAAGAGACGGCAATGTTATATTCTTGCACACGTGGAAAGACGCTATTTGTCAATTTCCTTAATCTCCCATTAGCAAACAACCCCTTTTCGAATGTTTTTCACCCTAATGATGACACTTGGCTTCTAATAACTCTCACACGTATTTCTTTACATCATTGACTTATATACATATGATTCTAGACTTATCCCGCGTCTATTACATTACTCCTTACCATCCTAAGGATCATGTACACTCATAGTACAAGAATTCCCATCTGTAATGTACATATGTATACAAGCTTCACTTCTGAGATCTCTTCACTTTCTCAAATGTCTTCTTTCACTTCAATCTGATCATTGACATGCTTCAAGCTCTTTGTACTCATCAATCCAACAACCTTGAGACTAAGAAGATCATAGCGTGTCCTGGTGTGGTTTTTGAGGAGGAGCAACCACATGCAGTGGAGGAGGAAAAGAGAGCTTCCACTTTATCATCGGGTGAAGGGGCAATCCCTTCACCCGATGATATATCCCTTCTACATAAGAGATATCCCTTCTACATAAGAGATATCCCTTCTACATAAGAGATATCCCTTCTACTTGACCCAAGAGATATCCCTTCTACATAAGCCAAGGAAGCATCATCTTTGGATGATGAGTCTAAAAGTCACCAACCTGTCATTAACCAAGTGGAAAAGCCTTTGCCATGTTGGGTGAGGGAGCTCTATGATTCTACAAACCCCATCCCATAGTCACTAGAACATTTTGCAGATGGACTGAAGTGATCATAGAGAATAGAGGAATAGAGACGAGCAAGGACCCATATTGTAAACACAACCCTGATGGCTGATCTCATTCAAGAACAAGCAAAGGAACCAACCAATGTGGAAGAGGCACTCCATGATCCAAATTGGAGGGCTGCCATGCAAATTGAATACAACAATATCATGAAGAATGGAACTTGGGAGCTAGTGGATCGACCCCCTAAGTGTAAAGTCATTGACACTAAGTGGGGATAGAAGCTAAAGTAGAAGGCTGATGGTACTTTGGAAAAGTACAAAGGAAGACTTGTTGCACAGGGCTACTCACAATTTGAAGGCATTGACTTTTGTGAATCATTTGCCCTGACTGCAAGGATGACTACTATCCAAGTAGTACTAGTTGTCGCTGCACATAAGCTTTGGACAGTCTATCATATGGATGTCAAATCAACATTCCTAAATGGAGAACTCAAGGAGGAGATATAAGTGTCTCAACCACCAGGGTTTGAGGCTCCCCATTTAGAGAACGAGGTATGTAAGCTGAGGAAGACATAATATGGGTTGAAACAAGCCCTTAGAGCATGGTACCAATAGATAGATAAGTATCTATTGGATCTAGATTTCAAAAAATGTGCTTTTGATGCTAGCTTGTATGTTCTAAAGAGAGGAGGGAAGACAATTGTGCTTGTACTCTATGTAGATGACCTTGAGATTACAAGAAATGATGATGCTCTTCAACAAACAAAAGTTTTCATGAGTTCAAAATTTGAAATGACAGAGTTGGGCTTAATGCATTATTGCTTAGGCCTTAAAGTTTGGAAGGAACCAGGGAAGATTTCCATCTCTCAACAAAAGTATGCAAGAGAGATATTGAAGGCATTCAACATGGAGGATTGCAAGGAAATTTCTACACCTATGGAGGTCAACACTAAATTATCTATTGAAGATACTTCACCTCCAGTGGATATTGGAAGATACAAGAAATTAGTTGGAAGTCTCATCTACTTGTGCAATAGCAGACCACATATCTCTTATGCTATTGGGGTAGTGCAAGTTCTCTAATAAGCCTTGCAAAACTCATTGGAAGGCAAGCATGTGGATACTTAGGTATGTGAAAGGAACCATTGATTATGATATTCTTAATGAAGAAGGATCATCTCTGGTCGGACGTTGTGATGCAAATTGGGCAGGATATATTGATACCAAAAAATCACTTCTTGGATATTCCTTTTTTTTAGGATCAGGGATTTCCTCTTGGATTAGTAAGAAGCAACTGACTATAGTATTATCTTCTACTAAAGCTGAGTACAAAGTTGCATATGTTGCAACATGTGAAGCAGTATGGTTGAGGAGGATCCTGTGGCACATACGAATACAAGGATAGGAGGCTACAGAGTTTAAGTGTGACAACCAAAGTTGCATGGCCGTCACCAAGAATCCTGTTTTCCATGCACATACCAAGCACATAGAAAGTCAGTATCACTATGTGCGTGAGCTGATTGAGGATGGGCTCATGGAGATAAGCTTTTTTCCAAATCAAGAAAATGGAGCACACATCTTCACCAAGGCTCTTGGGAGAGAGCAACTTCTTCGACACTTTCCAAAGCTTGGGGTTGGACCATAACGTAGTTCACTGCAAGGTGGACATTGAGGGTGGGTGTTAGATATGCTCAATACTCCACCCTCAAGTGACCACAAATGATCAATGGTGCTCTAATTTGTAAGCTCCCCATTATGAGGAGAAGCCATTGTGAGAGCCTGGACATTTGTGGAACCCTAACTTCTAAGTTAGATGAGCTCTATGTGTGATTGTTGATGGTTATAGATGATCTTTGTGAGCCCAGCCATTAGGTTAGGTAGGGCATAAACTTCCAGGCAATTGGGTTTCCATTCAAGGCAAAAATAAAGGCCCTATGGCATCATGTAGTTTTCCCATATAACCTTAATGGGGGGAGTGCAGAGGGAGGCTTGCCCCCTTCTATGGGGTTCAGGGGGCCTATCCCTCCGGCCCATAGGGCCAAGACGATAGCATGTCTGGTCGTGGAGATATTTTCAGATTGTATATTTCACCGACCATTTTTTATCTACCGACTATGTTTATCTATACTGACATGGCCCATGTTGAGCTTTACATAGCATTGTGAACTAATAGCCCCTTCATCTAGAGTCTGTCTAGATTGCCATCTAAGCTCCACATTAGGAGTGCATGAGTGGATGGCACCATCGTTGTAACTACATTATGCTTGGAAAGATGAGAACTTGAGTTCTCTATCTCTCAATGGAGTTCAAGAAAAATGACGTCCAATACTTGATTCAAAAGGGCGCATGATGTGCCTAGTATCCCTCTTGTCTGTATTGGAGTTTGAGGTCAGTGGAAGCACACAAACGACACAAGGAAGAAGAAGAAGCTTGGAGCACAACACAATACAAAATGTATTACCAAGTGAATGTATAGAGATAAGTAACCCCTATGGTTATATGTGTATATACAAGCAAGGGAAGAAAACCTCCGAAAGAAGGAAAAAAGTGCGGTCCTAAGTGTGTTCACACACATCACTACTAAAATATATAAACAAATCCCCCTTGGGAGTGATGAAATGAACAAGGAGCTAGCACTCATGTATAAGGAAAATCCAAGCTATGGGAAAGGAGATCAATTCACAAAAGGAAGTAACCCCAAACCTTTGCAGAAAGCTTCAAGCTTCTCGCTAGGTAGAGCCTTTGTGAAAAGTTCTACAACATTATCGTGTGGGCACATATGCCAAATTGATCTCTTCAACAAAGAAACTCTTCCACACATAATGATAGTGCACCTCAGTGTGCTTAGTGTAAGCATGGAACATAGGGTTCCTTGCAACTATCAATGTGCTCAGACTGTCACTTAAGATAAAGGTGGTAGAGGACTGAACAACACCCAAATTAACAAAAAGGGATATAAGCCACACACACTCAACATTCGCTAGGAAAGTTGCCCTATACTCAACCTCAGAACTAGAAGTGGACATAGTAGGCTACTTCTTGCTCAACCAAGATATGCATGACCTACCAAGCATAAATAAAAAACCATTGGTGGACACACAAGTGTCATAGAAACTAGCCTAGTCCCACTCACAAAAGCATGTAAATCTAGCCATAATGATATAACAATCCAAGTAGTTGAGTACCACTCAACTAGGGAAAGATGTGCTTAACTACCTACCAATGCTTGTCACTTGTGAAATGCATAAACCGACTCATCTCAGACACATCAATTGAATATCAAGCCAAGTTATGCATAAGTAAATCAAGGATCTGATAGCTTGCTAATAAAAAACAACATCAAATTCATCTCTAGCATCATGAAGATTTAACCGAGAACTTTTTTCTATATGAGTGGCAATAGGTTTGCAAACTTCAAGGCCAAAACATTGAAACAATGTGTCAAGATAATTGTTTTGACACAAAGCCATTCCCCCCATCAACTTGCTTAAATGGAATGCTCAAATAATGATGCAAATGCCTGAAATTTGACATCTCAAAAGAGACTTGCAAATCAACCTCAAATACAACAATATGATTCTCATTAAGACCAATTTCCCATCCACATACTTAACATATAAGGTTCTCTTAGTTGGAATGTTATCAAAACCATGTGCAATGAAGCAGGCATGTATTTTTTCATTCCAAGCACATGGTGCTTGCTTCAAACCATATAAATCCTTTTTTAGGTTGCACACTTCTTTTCATGGCCGTTTTGCAAAGAACCACAAGGATAAAATACAAACACTTCTTCATGTAAGTCACAATTTAGAATGGTAGTTTTAATGTGCAGTTGATGTACATTCCAACCATGATGAGCTCCAAGTGCATATATGCTACAAACGGTGGTTATTTGGCATGTGGGAGCAAATGTCTCATCAAAATCAATGTCTCCATTGAGCGTATCCTTTGCAAATAGCCTAGCCTCATACCTATCTTGAAGATGATGAACTAGATATTTATTTATGCTAAACAATTAGAGAAGACATATTATGGGCATTTAATCAAGAATGTAGGCTTGCTCCATGCACCAAAAGCTCTTTCTTAAGCCTAAGATGCTTGGGTCTTCAGTTCTTCAACACTTCTTGTAATCCAATCATAGCTTTGAACCTATTCAACTTAAATCCATCCAATGCCCTCGTCATCATATCTGCACATTGTTGATGAGTAGATACATATGACAATTCAATCTCCTTAGTTGTGATCTTTTCTTTGACATAGTGATAATGAACTTCTATGTGCTTGGTCCTAGCATGGTAGATTGGGTTAGCTACAAGATGAAGTGAACTAATGTTGTTAAACTATGTGAGAAGTAGAAGAATTGAGACATAAATAAAAATACAAGGTCTTGATCCACATTTCGCTCCATTTGCTAATCCTCTATATTCAACTTTTAGTTGATGAGAGTGCAATAGTAGGGTGCTTCTTTGAAGACCATGAGATAATATTTTTATTGTACTTGCAACATTGAGATATCCTAATGTACTTCTCCTCTCATCTTTAGAGCTTGCCCAATTTGCATCAAAGAATAGTTCGATATCTATAACTGATGTAAATGGATAATAGAGACCTTCATTGATGGCTCACTTCAAGTATTTGAATATCCTCTTGGCTACTTCCATGTGAGGTTTCCTAGGAGCATGCATAAATTGACTTAGGACACTTACACTATAGCAAACTTCCTTTCTAGTCAATGTGGTATAGTTCAAATCACCTACTAAACTCTCATAACTAGATATGTCTTCAATTTGATCTCCTTCATGATCACTTAGCTTTAGATTCATCTCCATGAGTGTACCTGCAACCTTGGATTTCTCCATCTTGAACTTAGCAAGCATATCTTTTAATGTAGTTCCTTTGAGCTTGATACATACTCTTTTTTGTGTACCACTTCCAGCCCTAGGAAGTATATGAGTTGCCCTAGGTCAGTGATATAGAATTCCTCCTTCATTGGAAGCTTGATCCTTCTTATGGCTTCAACATCATTATTTGTGATTATTATATCATCAACATATACACAAAGGTCTATGATTTCATATTGATTCCTCTTAATGAAGAGTAAAGGATCTGCTTTGCTAACAATGTAGGGCCTTCCTTAACGTAACATACATACATGTTTAGGGAATGATCAATCTTCGAAACAAGGAGGTTGAGCCATATGTACCTCTTTTGATATCCACCATTTATAAATACATGTTGATATACTTTAAGAGTGATGTATGTGAACACACTTAGGACCATTGGGGTATTTTTTCCCTCTTTAGGAGGTTTTTTCCCTTGGACTGTATATAAGCATATAACCTTAATGGGTCACTTATCTTTGTATATTGATTGGGTAAAACATTCAGTATTGTGTGTTGTGATCCAAGATTCTTCTTCTTCCTTCTGCTGTTGATGTGCTTCCATAGACCTCAAATTCCAACAATTGGTATTAGATTAGGTCGGCGCTTCATCTAGGGTGTCATTGACACCCTCTAGTCACAGTCTCAAAACTGCATGAAAATTGGTGACCATACTTAGAGTGATTAGGAGTTCAAAATAGCTTTGCTATGTGGTATCAAAGTTTTGATATGATCTTGTTTCGGTCTCCAAGTGCACTATCAGAGTGCCTATGCAAGCAATTTCATCCTTTTGTTCCAAACATATATAGATGTTTTAGTTCGCCAGTACAATCAACTCAAAGTCTACTACAAGTTTAGTAGAGTTTGTGAGGGTAGTTCTATTCATATTTTTGAGATACAATTATTTTTCTACAGTAGGTTATTTTAGCTAGTGGCCACGACTAAAAGCAATGATGTATTTCGTATCTTGGCTATTGCGAAAAAGTTGGATGGTACTAATTACCCATTATGGGCATAAATGATGTGTCATGTATTGGTGGGAAAGTACTATGGAATATTGTGCATGGTGTTATAAAATGACATACTACACTTGTAAATACATATATTGAAGGTGATACAGATGGCATTGAAGATGACAATCTTCAAATTCCTGTTTGTGCTACGATTCCTATTGCACCTATTGTAGAGCAACTTTGATGGAATGGAAGAGATTCTTAGGCACATGGATTGATAGCTTTATCCATCAAATGAGCCATTATACCTCATATTTGGTCATGCAAAACAACAAAGGATGTTTTGGATACACTTACCAGTTTATACCAGACAAGAAATGAGGCTAGTGTTGCTTACCCCCAAAACTAATTGGAGAGTTAGCATATGAATGAAGGAGATTGTATAGGCAGTTTTTTGAAAAAGATCAAAGATTTGGAAGAGGATTTGATTTCTGGAGATGGTTTTTCTAGATAGTTCACTTGTGCAAACCATTCTTAATGTCCTTCCAAATTCACATCAGAGTTTTACTTTTACTCTTTGATTGATGATGAAAACAATCCAAATGCCTTAATATTTGAGTATTTAGTCTCTATTTTGTTGTAGGAAGATTAGTCGAGGCACAATAGCTCCATTATGCACATTGCAAATCAAGCTTTCTTAGCTAGTCAGAAGGGAAAAGGTAAATGGAGCTCATCTACTAGTAAGTAGAAATCTGCTAATTCTGCATGGTCAAAAAACGAAGACAAAGATGAAAAGAAAATAGAAATGTAGAAATGGTTTTGTAAATACTTTAAAGGAAATGATCATGTCATTTAAGACTTGTCCAAAATTGGCTACAAAAGAGGAAAAAAAGAAAGAGTTTGGAATGGTTGTTGTAGAGGCCTCTACACCTAAAATGGAGTTTGCTAATCTTGTGCAAAATGAAGAATGGGTGTTTACTTCTATTTTGCAAATATGAACCATATTCTCATGAATAGTGTATATCTTGAGTAGATGCAGATGTTTGGTACTTTGACAGTGGGGTAACCAAACATATTACCTCACATCATAGTTTCTTTAGTTCACTTGAGCTTGCCTTAGTTAGCTCCAAGGATATGTATGACACTTTGCTACCTCTTTTTATAGGTGGATAGTCAAGTGCTAGTCCGAATGAGCCAATTTCTCAACCTTTAGAGGTCTCACATGATGATGCAGATCATTCCCCTCATGCAAATTTATATGATGCACTTGTTGATGAGAGGGCTGATATAGAGGAGGCAAAAACTATGATATTTTAGTTTTGTTCTAGTAGCATAAGATGACTTGTAGTTCATATCATTATCTCTTGTTGGGCTTTCATTGCCTATTCTTGATGACCGACAAATGAGGTTCTTGGTGTATCAAGCCATGTTTGTTTTGAAGAGGGTATACTAAAGAAGAAGCCCCTAGGCCACTTCCTCTACAACTCTATTAGAAGTTATTTTATGTCATAACTCTACTTCTTCATCTTCTTCCTACAACTCTTCTTTTTTCTCATCAGATGCTTGTGACTCTCCATGACTTTGTGACCTGAATAATTTTGTGGCCCTTGTGATGCCTCCTACTTCCCCTCTCATTTTCTTTCTTTATTCTTGCTCTAATAGGATGGAAACTGAACTGTGCCTCCTTGGCTACACCATTCTTAATCAAGATCCATGCATACTTAGGGCCAACATGAAATCACATTGTCTTTCTAGGGTATTGTAAATTATTTTGGTGAGAGTAGCATGTCAAATATGATGTTCTTTTTGTTCCAACTTGTCTTGGTTGATTCAATTTGCTCGTATATCCATGATGTCATGTCCAATATCTTCCCAAATCATATTGGGTACATGAGTCCATGCCATGCTCTCTTGTGGGGAATGGTATATTGATCTTGACTTGGGAAACAAAAATATTGATGAATCAATCAAAGGTGAACTTCCAAGTTAAGACTATTGTATGTTTTGATATTCTTTGTTTTTTTGGTACATTGACATCATTGTTGTTCTTCATTCATTGAAATATGTATAGAGATTTTCTTTGTGGCGATTATTTGAAAAACTCTTCCAACATCTAGTTTTACTATGGGTAATCATAGGTACTTACCACAAGCTAGAAAATTTGAGGTCCTACTGAGATTTCGTGTTCTTTGATTTTCTCCAAACTCCATATTTGACATGAAATTTAGTTTATAGTTATGACCATGGATGTCCTATTGATAGATAAATGAATGTGTTCCTTCTCTCATGAGACGTCTACTTTCTTTGAGTCAATGTCCTCTTAAATATGATATTGTCACGTAGGGTGTGTGAATAAACCCTTGCATAGAGCTTTGACATCATGTGCCACATGGCATATGATGGTTGAGTTCCCTTATAGGGAAGGTAGAATACTTGAGGGATGGTGTATTTTAAGATACGCAAGGAATGGAGGTTGGTAGACGGTAGGGTGGTATGAACAGGAAGAGTCTCTGTGTGTTTTTGGGGAGTAGACGAAGAGGAGCGAGTAAGTTATCCAAAATTTGAGGAGCGAGTGAGTTATCTAACATTGGTATCAGAGCAATCGAGCTTGCTGATGAACATAGGAAATAGCACGTCATCAATGTGTGCTACACACACACTATGCAAGACAAGTCCCCTTCTCTACAAGCGATGCTATCTGTTTAGACGATGCACATCATTACTATGCGAATAGAGATGTGCTCCTTGTTGTTGCCTGTTGAAGAATCAAACCCTGAGTCTACAGGAAGCAATATCTTAAGCATAGGCTAAATGGTTGAACTGTGATGAGCGCAGACTGAGGGCGGCTAGTTCCCAGCATATAAGCATCCATAAGGATTGATGGGTAGGCAGAAACGACAAGACCCATCGAAGATAACAGTACATCAACTTGGGGATCAACCGTTTGCCATTGCTATCGACTCCTACAAACGTAGGCAAGTAATCGGCCTGCAAAGACGTTTTTCAATTGCTTCTGTGTAGTCTTTGCATCAGATGACACCTAGAGAGATGTATTAATATAGTTTTGGGAGGTTCAGCAGCAAGCGGTACTTTCTTGAACGACTCTTCCAAAGGCACATCCAATCATGATGTGATTAACTATGGTGAAGATTGTAAAGCTACACGCCATAGAGAATCGATGGAGTTTAATGCAGAGAAAATCACTATTTTTAGGGAGGCAACTTGTGCTACAGAAAATGTCATGACAAATGCTATGGTTGTGTTGATGTGGAAGGTAGCAAAGGAGCTTCTCTTAAGGCTCCTATATATTTTCTCTTGATGTGTTACACGAATCGGCAAGAAAAGGCCTTCAAGCACATCGAAAAGGCTTGGATGCATGCAATCCCAACATCAAACTACTTAGGGATGTATGCTTTATATTTGTAGGCATTATAGTTTATGTATTGGCTTGTTTTGTAGATACATGCATGGATATACGAATGGAATGCATGCATCAAATTTGGTCATGGTTTTAAGTCTAAATTATGGATCAACTTATTAGGAACACACTTTTTGATGGTTTGCAAGAAAGATGATTGGAGGAAGTACACGGTTATGCAACAAATATGTTGCTACAATTTTATGTTTTGCAGGTTATGATGTTCATATAAGAGTATATGGATTGTATGCTATGGGCTTGCCAAGCCCTATGCTATAGTGAATGGCCAATGTGCCATTGGGCCACAAGGCCTTATGCTTGATTTTGTGGTTGAAAGATTTTGGAACTCCATTTTCTTGGGGAAATGCTGTTGAAATATTTCCCACTTCATGAAATTATATATGCACACACCTTCAAGTAAGAATTTTATGGCATGGTGACATGCCTTCTTTGAAAACATCAATTAGGTATAAGCATGCTTGTAACCATGTATTTGATGGACTTAGGACCATCAATGCATCATAGATAAGGCAACTTCAATAGTAATTGGATCCCTGAACATAATCCTTATGGATTTAGACCATAGGACTGCTAAGGGCAAGGAGATATGCCTTTACCATTAGGAATGTGCACAAAGAATCCTATAGGTTATAGGAAGTTGCATAGAGGCATGGATACCTTTATGATAATCCCCAATGTAGTGAAGGTTTATTTTCCTTCAAAAGAGTCTCATAGTATAAGTAGGAGTCTATGGAATATCATGAGGAATACCCAAAGAGTGATTAGTTTCAGTCATACACATCACTTGAGTAAGTAGTGAAGCATTTGTGCTACACTACTAAGGAAAACAATTAGATGGGATCATGTAGATGGGTTTCATGAGAGAGCATTTACGGGTGCTTATGTGATTCGAGTGATGGTTAGGAAGGCCATAGTCATGGTACTAGCTCTATGACTTAGAGCATAGAGCTCTTGGTGAGAAATATTTGCATTACCCAATACATATATGTATGTCAAGATCTAGAGAGAGGTACTCAAACCTAGTCTTGGTACCTAGGAACAAGTAAGTTTGGAATAGAAAGGGATATCCTCTCTGTCACATGTTGACTAGAACCAAACTACACTAGTTCAAGGATATGGGATTCATTAGAGTCCACCTTCTTGAGCTGAGGATATGGGATTCATTTGAGTCCACCTACATGTTCCACTACATATGTATTGAATATAGGTTTGGTTTACTGTAGGTATGACACCATGACTTGGAAGTTTGTCCCACTGGTATGGGATAGTGGAAACAACTTCCCTTGGAGCACTCTTCTTCTATGGCCAAGGAGAAAAGAAATCATCATTCACGGCGGCATGTCTCAATAGATTAGAGGAGAGCTCTTAGTAGACATCTCCTTAGGAATAGGACTTATCCTTCATGGGTTAGGGAAGATTTATTCTTCCAATAGAGATTGTGTTGGATGATTTTATCTCCATTGATATCACATACTTACTTCATAGTTCTTAGGGAGGATAATTCCATTAGTGTGGATGGATCATATAGATCCATGCAAAAAGTATGGATGGTGTAGAGAGTTTCTTTAGTATGGATACATATCTATTTATTATGGTATCATGTCATATCATTGTTGACCATTTCAACAGAGGACTTTGACCCTAAGAAGGAATTTATTTCCTCCACTCTTCACCATATATACCTTCATTATTTATGCGATATATGTTCTCCATCTTCATAGGAATGTAGGTAATGAAGGATTATATATTAGTTTCTGGAAGAAAGGAGCAAATGAATTCAAAAAATTCTCTTTTAAGGAAAGGTGAAAGTGGGAGTTAGCTTAAAGATCGAGGAGAGATGTCACTTTAGCTCAGAGGTCTCACTTTAGAACCTCTTCCTTGAAAGAGGAAAAGGAAAGGAGAACATGATTTCTTCATAGGAGAAGAATAGAGTATGCTTTCCATTAGAGAGAAGAGGTGTTTAGAAAACATCTCTTAGTTTATACTTTAAAAGGATTCAATCACTCTACTTATTAGTGTAATTTTCCTTCACATGAGAGTTTGATTTCCCACTATTTTGGAAGGCAAATAAATATGGAGAACTTATGTACATGTTCTCGGTTATAGATAAGTAGCGCGATTGGATTCAATAGAATCTCTTTCAAATGGAAAGGAAAAGTGGAATGGATAATCTCTTTTCCTTAGATGAGATTAGAGAGACAGAGAGAGAGTTTCACTTTCTCATGTTTCGATTGTCTAGATAGAAGTGGCACTCTTCTATCAAAGAAAAGAGGTAGATCAATTAATCATGATGGATAGATTGAGTCTCACATGCAGACTCTAGAGAGAAGCAGTTATGTACTTCTAATGATGGTCCTTGACTAGAGGAGATGATCTAGTCATTAACATTAGTGAGATTGGGAGTAGAGTAATGACTCCTCTCTTTAGGGTTTCTAGGAGATAGGGATAGATCTAACCTATTGGGTTACCAAACTCTTAGTTTGTGTTTCATCATGAGAATTATGTGTGAGCATCAATTAGGAGGATGGGTACTTAGGGACTATCTTAATCTCAAAGGCAATGCTATTTGCATTCATATGACAAACTATAGGGAAGAGAAATATTAGAGTTTGCACTAGTGCCAATAGATGCTCTTCCAATAGAACTTATTCCAAAGGTAATGGCTTACAAACCAAAGACTCTTGGTTAATGAAATGTATAGATTTCATTTTAGTACCAAGGAAATCTTATATATCAGCTAGGATGATGTAGTTGCATAGCTCACAAAGGTAGTTTAGATTAAACTATCACTTGTGATTACATTCAAGGTTAGAAATACCTAGAGTGGCATGAGGAAAAATCTATCATTTAGTCCTAGATGGGTTTGGTGTCACGTGTTATGGGATGTTGTTCTTTATTTCAAAGGATTCTATGGTTTATTATCTCGATTATGGTGTGGTCAAGCTTATAAGCTTGGCAACTTACACTTGATTTCTATTACTCCAAAGAGAATACATTATATGGACTTAGGTCATTTTGATGATGTTATATGACATGGGAGTGGTAGTTTTGAAGTTGTGTATATATGGGAGATAGTAGGCACCACTCAAACGATTTCCCATCTTAAGGGGAAATAACACACAGAGATGACCATGTACATAGAATAGAGTATATGGGGTTCAGGGGCATCATCGCCCTTTCTTCTACCATAATGGATGTTTCACCTACATTTTTGAGGTCGAAAATGTTTTTAAGGGGAAGGAAACTTCACATAGGGTGTGTGAACACATAGTGTGTGTCAACACATAGGCTGGGTGAACAACCCCTTGCATAGAGGTTTGACATCATGTACCACCCAACATATGATGGTTGAGT
This sequence comes from Ceratopteris richardii, assembly GCA_020310875.1. Classification (NCBI taxonomy): domain Eukaryota; kingdom Viridiplantae; phylum Streptophyta; class Polypodiopsida; order Polypodiales; family Pteridaceae; genus Ceratopteris; species Ceratopteris richardii. Next base: position 50,864,539 of record CM035408.1, read on the forward strand.
TCCCTTATGGGGAAGGTAGAAGACTTGAAGGATGGTGTATTTTTAGATACGCAAGGAATGGAGGCTGGTACACAGCAAGGTGCATGACCAAGAAGAGTCTCTCTGTGCTTTTGGGAAGTAAACAAAGAGGAGCGAGTGAGTTATCCAACATTGATATAATGTTGGGAATTGAACTCACAACATCCCAACTAGGAGTACGATGGGCTAACCACTTGCCCCAAAAGCCATGGTCGAGGATTAGTTCCTAATCCTCCCTCTTTGGTTGGGGTTCAACCATCTCCTGCAAGCATTATATGACATTCCTCCCCCTTAGATTGAGCATTCTCCTCAACACTCACTTGTGGATCCTTATATCTAACTTGGGCCCCTTCCGCATTTTAGCACCTCCACTAGTCTCAAATTTTGGCAGATTGACCTATTTTGGACCTATCCATGCCACTTCTAGTGCCCAAATCCCTATGCACCTTACTTCTTTGCCAATTTTAGACTCACCCATGGTCAAGCACTTGTCAAGTGCCCACATATGAGGCTTCTTACCTGCATCTTTCCCAAGTTTCTCAACTAGGATTTGATACCAATGTTGGGAATTAAACTCACAACCTCCCAACTAGGAGTACGATGGGCTAACCATTTTCCCCAACAGCTGTGGTTGAGGATTACTCTCTAATGCTCCCTCTTTCGGTGGGGTTCAACCATCTACTGCTAGGATTATGTGATAGATATACTTTTTTATGGAAGATCTTATTGTGATATGAATGGAGGAACATCTAGAAACATTGGTTCTATCTTCTAACAATCTATCTATGGTTCATTAGACACCACTTCTCGACCCTGGGATGATGTTGCTTCTTAAATGCCCTCAACCAAGTAGAATCTCAATTGATAATTTGGTGCTTGTCAACCACCCACGTAATGTTAGTAGGTGAATCTTTTGAGCCTTATGAGTATGTGGAGAGTAGCTTTGGCTCCCTTGCTGGGGTTCTAAGCTTTTGTCAATGCTAGAAGGTGCGAGTGATTAAATGCCTTGCCAATGCAAGAAGGACCTATTGAAAGGTAAATCTGCATTTCTAGGATAAGCTAGCCCAATGAGTGAAGCCACAAAAAGAATCCAACATAGAGACTTCTTCCACTCAAGCTAGCTCTTGCGTGAAGCAAACCCCATTGCACAAAATTGGGGAATATAAAGAAGGGGATGAGGGAAACACTTGTTTATTAATCCTCTACAATGATTACACTACCAAAGCCATACTAGACTTGGGAGTAGAGGGCGCCATTGCTTTTTTGCCATCATTGTCGACACACTCGACTATTTTGCTCAAATTATGGGGAATATTCGTGGTCTCTCCCTCCCCCAAGGTCATGATTACATGGCTCTTAGACTCTACATTGATGAAAGCAATTTTTTTTTACAGAATGATAATAGTATTATCTCTCACGTCTAGCATTGCCTTATTTTTTTGCATTAAACATTAGAAAATCGATTTCAAGATGTTTTTAGGGTTAGATGTATAATTTTGAGGGTTCAAGGTTGGCAAGTAGTCTCCCATGGCCAAGTTTTCTACTTTTTTTGGGTATCTTGATGTTTTTTGGCATTTCTATGAGCCAATGTTACTCAAAGGGAATGAAACTTAATGTCACAGGGAGAAATTTGCTGGTTTACAAGTTCGTTCTATCCTCTATCATCTATCCTAGCTTGTTGGAGATCAAGAAACAAGGAGATGTAGAAAATAGAGAATATTTATAGAAATTTCATGTGGACGGGTGATCCCAATAGGAGGGGTGTGCCAAATATGAGATGGAAAATCTAATATAGTCTAAAGGATATAGGTGGTATGAGAATTCTTGATGTGGATGCCTTGTCCAAAAATCTTATGGCCTAATGGATGATCACAACCTCGTGTACTGATAAGGATTCTTGGACCAAGCTTATATTCAGAAATAGCAATTGTCTTGTGGAGATCCCTAGATGAAAAGACCTCGATCAAATCAAGCTCTTGGAAGAGTGAAGAGGCCTAGAAAAAATGATTTCATATGTGGAAGAACCATTGTAACTAAGAACAAAGACACTAGATCAGGTTCCAAGAAATTGACCCAAATCTTAGAGTTGGATACAAATCCTATTTTCCTTTAAGGAAAAGAATCAATGCTCGAGTGGATTCAGAGACTCACCTTCTACGTAGTCAAGATTCCCCCCATTTGAAGGATCTAAAGTGGTACAATGGAAACTAATATGGAGGATATTTTGAGTTTCAAAAGAAATCCAGATTTTCATCTTTGATCAAATAAGAAATAGTGCTTGGATTGGAATTGGATAAGATGGGATTTCAAATTCAAGAGCTTGTGGCACCCACTTATTGAGAACAAGAAAGTGGAAGGGAAATTATTCACTAGTCGATTTGAATGTCAAATCTAGTGAAATTTGTTGTGTTGCCTCACTTCATAAGAGATGTTTTAGGGGAAGGGAAGACTTAGGTCACCTTTCCTTTTCCTCCCCTAAGAGCAATGTGATTTGGAAATGTCTTAGCAAGCTCCTTTGTTTGCTCATCAAGATCATTAAAAGCAAGATTTGCTTGGTGAAGCAATCGGTTTCTTGGTGGCATTGTGGAATTCCATTAGGAGTGAAGCACTCTAGAAAATCTAGAAGGAAAGATACATAGAAAAAGTTCAGCCAAACTCCAAGAGAGTGGGTTTATCGATAATTCCCTTGTTTTTCTAGGCAGAAGGATCATGCTTGTACCCCCCCCCCCCCATTTTTCAAGCACCACATGGTGTATATTCTAGAAAACAGCAAGTTGAAAAACAAGTGGGTCCCACACGACGGGGATGAAAAGGTTATGAACCTTATTTGTAAATCTCTCTAAACTCCAAACTTCTTGTATCTTTCCCTTTTCTCTAATTTAAAGCACTTTTGTCAAAATAGAAAAAAACCTAAATTTTATTTATTTGCACTAAGCGAAGTTAGATGTGGAAAAAATAATGATCAAACTAAAAAAGGTCTCCATGAACCATGCATATTTCAATACATATCATTCAAAGAATGATGGAGGGCAACCATTGGTATCAGTGCTCAATAATTCCCTCTTCTTAGACATTGCAATGTGGATAGGGAAAATTATTGGATCACCATATTATTTGGAGATCCTTTTTTGTTTTCTATCACTTTCATATTTTCCTCCAATTTTCTAGTTGAGTGGGCTGAATGATAGAACTCCCCATTGTTGATTCCTACCCCAATGTTCCTCATTTCGTGTCTTGTGGTTCCTCTCAATGCTATCAAGTGTGAAAACCCGTCACTAGATCTAAGCTAATTGAGGTCAACAATTCCCTTACAAAAGGGAAAAGCCTTGGTCTTGAAGATATCACTAATGATTTTTTGAAGGCCTTGAAAATACTTGATTAATTTTAGGCAACTTTTTAGAATTTTCATGATGTGTAAATATTTGGAAGATAGGATGTGATACACTTAAGATTTGAAGAAAGTTTGATCAAGTCTAAAATTTGATTCATTTATAGTCTCTTGAGCTTCAACAAGAAAAATCAACTAGTTTTTATGAATTGAAGAACTTTCACCTTGTAGATGAGCTTCACACAATTCAAGACGATTTGAATCACCTCAATGGCAAAAAGATAATCCTGCATGTGTTTTCAGACACTTCCAAATATTTATTTCTACATAAAGGGCACCAAATGATATACATTGTAGACCTAGATAAAGTGTATAACTCATAGTGGCTTGGAGTGGGTGAACTTTAAAGCATCATTTGTGTCAATCCAATTGCTCACCAAATTCGGGCCAGAGTGACCAAGAAAATTGTATAAATCCTAATTTCAAGCGAAGAAATGCAAAAATATTGAGTTTGAAACTTATAATAAAGTTTATTCATGTATATCTCATAGACTATTGAAAATAAAATCCCCTTTCGCATATTCTTATGATTTTCGTAACAATCTACACATTTCAATTAGAAATATAAAGAACAAATGAGTCTACACACAAATCTTCCACTTTTTGTTAGTTTGTGGCATACTTACCTTTATCTTTACATGTGGGCAAATCAAACATAATTTCATGGAGTTGCGAAGATACCTTCCATGGATGGATAACCTTATGGAACACCTCTTCTAAGTGTAAAAAAATTGAACACAAGTAAAATCAAGACCTAAGCGATTAGAAAAGTTGCAATTGCAAACTTCAACCAGAGTTATCTCACGTATGAGAAAAAAAATTTGTTCAAAAACTTGGGTTCTCATTGAGCTTCATTTGAGAAACATGTGCTTCAAATTTATTTGATCATTATAGTTGAAAATAATTATGGGATTAAGTAGAATAATCGAGCTACTCATACAAGGGTACTCCGAGTGTAATGTGCTACATGAAATACAAAACTAGTTTCCCCTTGTCTTAAGAATTACAGAGTTAATGAGACATCTTCATAGATTATACAAAAATGAGAAAATATTTTTGGTGTTTGTTTTGTATCCTCATACTTAATCAAGACAACTTAAATCAAGACCTTAGGGAGTAGAAAAGTTGCAATTGAGAACTTCAAGCAGAGTTATCTCACGTATGAGAAAAAAAATTGTTTAAAAACTTGGGTTCTTGTTGAGCTTCGTTTGAGAAACATGTGCTTCAAATTTATTTGATCATTATAGTTGAAAATAGTCATGGGATTAATTAGAATAATCAAGCTACTCATACAAGCGATTATGTTGAGGTGTATATGACACTTTACATTTTGGTTTTATCCCACGTTCAGCCAGAAACACATTAAAATTAGAAGACATATATTTCCCCCCTCTATCAAAATGGAGGATGCCCATTTTACATGTTACAAATTTTCAGCCAAAACCAAAAACTATTTGAAGCACATAAACACTTTGGACTTTGCTTTCAATAGGTACACCCATGCATGCCTAGAAAAATCATCAATCAAAGTCACGAAGTAAAGGTAGTTCCCGAAAGAAGGTGTCTGCAAAGGACCATAGACATCACTGTGAGCAAGTTGCAATTTTTGAGTAGCTCAAACTGAACCATCTTTTGGGATGGAGGAATGCTGCATTTTTCCCACTATTCCTAATAGCTATGAGAAGATAATCTTGGTAGAGAAATTTTTCGCATTATATATTTTTGGCTATCATCCTTCATTGTGGTCTTTGGGAAGAGCACATTTTACTATTTATTTAGGGATTGCGCTAGCTTTAAGAATAAAAAATATTGAAGAGGACGCTAAAGCAAAAATTCTTATTAGAGTATCCAACCAACGACGAGGAGAATATTGAGGACAGTGTATCATGTAAGAACAAGATATGTAATACAATCTATTTTCTAATAGATCAAAAGTATTCAGTGCATCGCTATCATGTATCTCAAAACATCTGTAATACAAAGAGCAATGTACCATACAAAGTGTCAGCCTTCATCCATTGTTGATTAACAAATTGTCTTTCACCTCTCCATCTCTCTTATTTGTCTAGATCATTAGAGTTTCTAAATGCTTGACTTTTTTTTGCCCTTCTTAATTGAGCTTCCTTTGCAGCCGGAACAATCTCTGATGTGTTTGCCCTCTATAATAGCACTAGAGGAGTTCCCAAAGGTTGTTCTCTTTGTGATTGCCCCCACCATGTTGGGTATGCTTGAAGTATGAATTATGTGCCATGTAATAAGAGTTCTCCATATCTGGATGCTCCAAATGCTTGCGTCACCATATTCTTGTATGAAGAAAGGTAGATGGCTGTAGATGATGTGCTGTCATCAACCATAATAGAATCTATAAGCACAAACATATGTGAGCCATATTTTTATATTTTGTTGGAAGACAACATCTCTTCAAAGATAAAGTTTTAAAATTATACCATGTGTTATGTTGTTCTCTATCCAAGCTATGTTGAAGTGTTTTTTGAATTGCGAAAGGTGGACTTCAAAGACTTTGATGTCCTTAATTGACCACGATTCCTTGTTGCACATCCCAAAGATATTATCTACTAAATGCTTCTACCTTTGCATTTCTTGATGTAGCCTCATGGTCTTTAGGTGCATTATGGAGATTCCTCCTTCGCTCTTACTCTATCCTACAAATGTGCATTGTTGCATGTTTCTTAGTTACATTGTTGATTTGTCTACAGAGGAAGCACCTTGCCTTTATGCCACCTATAAAAATTCTCCCAAGGAGAGAATGCATTGCTACTCTCCATCCTGGATCATCAAGGGCTTCTTCAATGGTGATAGGTTCCTTTATCGAGCCCATGATATCTACCATTAGAGCCATGTTAACAATGTGTTCGGAGGCTCTTCTTTGCTCCTCTATTCTCTTTGATCTTCGTAATCCATCCGAGGATGATTCTGGTACATCTAAGTGTGGATTGTGATCATCAAAGAGCTGTTGTGACCACTTTGGCAGTGGTTTATGCTATGCAGCTACAACTAGCTGGCTTTTTATTGAGGAACTTTTGCCATCAGATGTTTCCTCCTCCTCAACTTTAACCTGTCTTTTGATAGGCACAAGGTGAGATATTTCTCCGTTTGATGAGATAGTAGATTTACCTTTATCTTCTACTAGGTGTGGTCGTTCATCAAACACCACATCTCGACTGACAAAAATCTTCCTTGCCTCAAGATCCCAAAACCTGTATGCTTTAGACTCTTCACTATATCTTAGGAAGACACACTTTTTGCTTTTGAATCCAAATTTGATCTTGTTGAATCAGGCATATGTGCATAATAGAAGCAATCAAAAATTCTGAAATGCAAAACTGAAGGCTTTTTACCAGAATATGCTTCTTGAGGAGTCACCCCTTCAGTGCCTTTGTGTAGCTTTGATTGAGGATGTAAAGTGCTATATTAACTGCTTCTGCCCAAAATGAATCAAGCACATCTTGAGCCTTTAACATACCACGAGCCATTTCAACTACTGCCCTGTTCCTACGCTCAACAATGCCATTTTGTTGAGGTGTATGTGCTATGGTAAGCTTCCTTTTCACACCATGCTCCTGTTAAAAGGACTTCCATCAAGTCACTTTTAATCTCTTTTCGGGTTCTTGGGGATGGTTAGGGGTCTGACAGTGCAGATGCCCTTTATTTAATTTTCCCAAAGTAATATTTCAGCTCATCGATAATTATACGTCAAGGCAATATCTTTCTCTACACCGTTACTGGATTCAGATTACGGTTATCGTTACACAGTAAAATTATCGCACGAGTTAATCACACAAAGTCAAACAAACTTATTACTGTGAACATGCTTTTACTCTGTTAACACCTAATACTGCAATTCAACAAACAAATATACTCAAAATATCTACAAACTCTGCACATAGCATCTCCGGCGTTGTCGCCCAGACAGACAGTTTGGCGAACTCGTCTCTCTACGCCGAGAGTCACCGTAATGCCCTTTCATTAATGGATAAAAGGTTACAACTAATCGCTACACCCTTTCGGTGCGTGCGATATATGAAAAATAAGATTACATTATTCCCATCCGGCGGCCTAACACTGGCACGCACGGTGGACTCGAACCCGCAAAGAAAATAAAATTAAGGCTCATCAACTATGCCTTGTATATACATAGTTCTAGCTAATTTAAATGTGTGAGTGATCTTTTGTTTCAGGGAATCTAGCATAACCTTCAACGTGTCTAGCTCCACCAATTGTGCGTCTGTTCTAACTGAACTTGCCGCAATAACTTGACTCATCAGTGCATCGGTCTGCATATGCAAAAAGGCTTCTTGTAAATAGAATTTGTTGGCGATGGCCGCATCTCGTCTGACCTTCATATCAGCAATTTGACCATCAACTCAGGACAATCTTTCTGCTTGAAATCCCAATTGCTTTTCTCTGCGTTCCAACTCTTGAGCTTGATATTGGATGGTTTTATAATACGCATCCCTTTCTTTCATGATTCTTGCTAATTCTTTATTAAGCTGAATTGTCAGACCCGTTTGTGCTTTTAAGTCATAATTCGCCTGAAAAAGATCGGCAGATGCGGTCTTTAATTCTGCAGTAGTCTGCTTGGCCAAGTCAGCCATTTCTTGTCCTTTCTGCACGACCTCATCAAGCTCGGCGCAAGTTTCTTCCAGCAAATTGCCGAGAGAAACCCGAGCATCTTCCTTGTCCTGCACCAATTGTTTTAACTCGTTGATCTCTTCATCACGAGCGGATAAAAGGACATTCTGTTCATTTAACTCAGCAAGTGCTCCATCGTGTTGGGCAATCAGGTTGTCCTGCTCAGTGATCCAGGCTTGAAGTTGTTGAAGTTGAACCTGCAGGGCATGGTTCTTTGCCTTGATCACATTTGCTTCTTCCTGCAACGGGGCGATGTCGGCTTCCAGTAAGTCAATTTACCTTGCAATTCCTGCCTAATATTCTTGGTTGTGAGTTTCAATTGAATAGGTAACTGCTGGGAAAATTGGATCAGTAGGCGACCCATAGATTCTAGTTCATTGAACATCGGAGTCGGAGGAGGAAGAGCAGGAAGTGGTTGGGATGAAGAGGCTGAGAACAGATGAGGAGAAGGTGGTGGAGAGTAGTCGGGAGAAGAGGATGGAGGAGTAGGGGCTTCAAGAATGTCATTGGCGATGGTACTAGTAGGCACTGCAATGGGCTCAACAGAGTTAAGGGGCGGAGGAAGGGGAATGAGAGGATTCTGCACCAGGACTAGTCAAATTGTATTCTGATTTGGCACCTCAGCTTTGTCGAGCAGGACCTCAACATTGGCAATCATTTCGGTGATGAATTCGGCGACAATATCTTTCACAGTGGTCTCATCCTACTGATGAGAATCTGCCCGAGAAGAGACCTCTTCGGATTCGTCCAGGGGTGCACCATGTTCTTGCTGGTTGAGGGGAGAAGAGGGAACGGATGATTCAACATGAAGAGATGTTGCAGTGTCGTGGAAGACTTCTGTTTCATGACCAACAGTTGATCCTTGCACCTGACTTCCAGAGGGGCTAGCACATCTGTGTTTTCGGCGAAATAGCTAGAACAGCTCTTCATCGTCATCATCCTCGTCCTCGAGCATTTGAGTAGATTCTTCATGTAACAAGAAGGGAGCGGTGGGAGGAGGTTGCGCGACTTGGATCACCAGAAAGAGGAAGGTGAGAATATGGGGTAGCCGAGAACGAGGAAGGTCACCCTTAGTGACTTTTTTGATAACCGCTACACATTCACGATGAATGCGCCAGAAATAGAAGGAGGCAAGCGGTATCTATCATCGAATAGAATGGGCGGGCAATACCATATGTATGTTTTTGTAAATTCAGGGTGGCTACCAAAAATTGCAGAGCTGTACGCTCTGGTTCAGGTATACACAAAATGGCATACTCATTAGATGAGTGCCAGGGAAACAATTCTTGCATGATGGCCATGGAAAGAAGGGGACCATTCTCCAATCCTTCCTGAGGAAGTCGAAAAGCTTCAGCAAATGTAGCTAAAGTAATAATGACACGAGATGGTAAACATGCAATGGGCCAACACTGCTCAGTAGCAGGTGTGGTGGCAAGGGCTATCCAGTCCGTTGACAGACATCACACTGCTGCACAAATTTAACCACATCTCTATACATTGTAGGCCACCATAGCCCACTTTGCAGAATTTTCCGGTGAGTAAGATCAGCTACGAAGTGTCCTCCAGAGGGTAATGAGTGAGCCATAGTAATAACTGATTCCGCTTCATGTGTAGGAATGCATCTAAGAAAAACACCAGTATGATCTAGGTAATACAGTTGATCCACAATCAACCAGAATCGTCGACTGTAGACCGCAGTTTTTCGGTGCAGAGTAGTAGGAGTATTAGGAGGAAGACAGCCAACCGTGAGGAAAGTTAGTAATGTATCATAGTATGTAGTAGCAACAGGGGGTTTTGCAGAGTCTTCAGAAGTTATCTCGGTAACGTAAATGGCCGATATAGTGTCATCAATCCCTACCGGAGACTCATCGGAATCCAGGCGAGATAAAAAATCTGCCAAGGCATGTGCTGTACCGGGTCGATGAATAACTTCATAATCGGACTCCTGTAATAGTAAAATCCATCTGACCAATTGACCACCTAAATGCTGCTGCCAAACCAAGTACACCAGAGCAGGATGATCCACATGGAAAGTAAATTTACGGCCCAGCAAGTAATGCCGAAATTTCTTAACATAGTATACCAATCCCAGGCATTCTCGTTCTGTCACAGAGTAATTTTTCTCTGCAGGAGCTAAGCGGCGGCTCACATAGTACACAGGCCGAAACCATTTATCAATTTGTTACATGAGGACACTACCAATCGCAATATCTGACGCATCCACGAATACATGGAACAGTCGTTCCCAATCAGGTGGTTGCAGGATCGGTGCCTGCGTCAATAAGACCTTCAACCGATCAAATGCACTTTGGCACTCTGGATTCCAATCGTACTTCCGCGGAGCGCTGGCCATAAGCCGATTAAGTGGTGTTGCTAGATGAGCTAACCACCGTAAATGTCTGCCATGCCACCGTATTTGGCCAAGAAAACGCATAACTTCTTTCGGCGTTTTTTGGGACTGGCCTCCAACATGGCGGCTACTTTATCCGGATGCACCTGTATTCCATGTTTAGAATTGATATGACCAAGCAGTTTACCATAGGAGACCGCAAAAACTGATTTGGTAGGATTCAAACATAATTGATACTCTTGACATTTTTCAAAGCAGCACGTAAATGATACAGGTGCGCTGAAGTGGCTCCAAATAAGGAAAAATCATCCAAATATACTTGCATAAACGTGGTCAAGTAGGGTGAAAAGACTTCTTGCATACATCTTTGGAATGTACTTGGGGCATTCCATAAACAGAACCACATTACGGTGCAAGCATAGACACCCCAATTAGTGATGAATGTTGTCTTCGGTATATCTTGTTTTGCCATCCTCACTTGATTATATCCACTGTAGCCATCCAAAAAAGAATACGTTTCGTGTCCTGCTACCCTGTCGAGCATTGTATCTAGAAAGGGGAGAGGGAATGGATCCGAGACAGTGGCTGTGTTAAGTTTTTGGTAGTCGACACAGATACGCAACTCTTTATTTTTCTTCGGGACGATTACCATTGGAGATATCCACTCAGCATGCTCAATCGGCACAATAAATCTCACCTTCAATAAACGATCAAGTTCAGCCTTAACCTGTGCCGCATAATTAGGATTCATCCTGTAGCTTGGTTGTTTAATGGGTTTCGCATCCAGTTTGAGTACCACTCTATGTTGATAAATCCTTGGGTCAAGGCCCTTCATGTCTATGTAGTCCTAAGCGAAAACATCTCAGAATTCGTGAAGAAGTTGTACCAAATCATCTTGGAATTTTGCTGCTAATCCTGCCTTGATTTTTACAGGCCTTGGGTTAACCGTGTCTCCCAAGTTGTACGTTACCAATTGATCTTCCGGTACATAAAACTGTCGGGGCTTCACCAGATCATCAGCTGGCTGCAATAGTTGTTGTAAGGTCGGTTCATGCTATCCCATCATCTGCTTCTGCTTCTCCGGTCATTGGTACGACCATACAAACTGCCGGACTCCAATTATTTGTGACCGATTGTAAATCCACAGTACCTAATGGGAACAGATCCTTATTGGTCTTGAGGAAAGCCTCTTCCTCATCATCAGATAGCCCATCCAACATATGGACTGGCTCTTCTACATATGGCCCATGCAGATCACAGGGTTGCATGGCATCCAGTGCAACTACATATTTCCGGTGATGGTTCTTAAAGATTAACCCTTGAGCTGACCAATCCTGCACCACTTTGGCTTGCTTGAGCCATGGGCGACCGAAAAGTAAGTTGTAGTCGAGGCTAGATTCAGGTAACTCCAAGACTACGAAAGTCATTTTAAATGTGGTTCCCTGCAGGGTGATCGGGATGTTACGTACTAATCCCACCAAATGGACTCATGATTGGTCTGTCATTCACACAAAAAATTGCATGGGTTCAATTTGGGTCCAACCCAATTTCTTACAGAGTGCGGCTGTTGCTATATTTACACCAGACCCGCCATTAATTAAAACTTGGGTAATCTTCTCGTTTTTATACCAGACAGTGATTAATGGGACTGAATGATCCACCGTAGAATCCATCTCCGATTGTATGGTCGCAGTCGCCGGAGTACATGAAGGTCCAGGACTAACCTGCTGTTGAAATTGTTGTCGTACTCCTGGAACTAAGGCGAGCAATTGTCCCAAAGGGAGTGTGATTGACGCCTTAGATAGGACGTCCCATACCTGATCTGTTTGGGCCGTGGTTATCACCAATTCTGGTGGTGATTTTAATGTCGTTGGGGCAGATTTTTGTTCATTCGATCTTGCTTGTGGCAGAGGGACCCGTGTTACTGGAATTGGATCAGGAAACACAGTCGGCTCCGTAGCTGTCCATTGACTAGCCTTTGCAAACATCCGCTTCTGCTCACGAATTCTTGGCTCGAAAACTTCAGCTGCTGGTTGCAATTGTTTACCTGATCTTGTTTGAACTACGGTTGCTTGTGACTCAATTGGGGAAATATAAACCATATTAGTCATTTGATTTTGTCGCTCCTTCTTCCTTTTGTTGTACTCTGCTGCTTCCTTGCAAAATCTACGGATATGGCCAACCTCGCCACAAAAATGGCACCGAGGAGGTGGGAGGGAAGTACCTTCCGCCGATGTACCTGCTTGCCATTGATTTTGATTAAAGTTGTTACGTTGCGGTCCTCGAGAGTTCCTGTATCCCTGCTGCTGGTTGGGTCACAATTGTGGTGGCACATAATGGGTGGCTGGCTGACCTGGTTCCTGTATTATAGCGTTTACGGCCGCTCTACCCTGCACTTTTGCATTATATGCACAGGTTTCTGTTGAATGTCTTGTTGTGTTATAGATGGCACAATACATCTGGTTGAGGGCACATGTAGAACTGGTGTGACCTGGATTCTTGCACTTATTACAATACACCTGTTTGGACGAATCCTCTACCCCATTCTTACTTGCTTTCAGCCATTCCAGATGTTTTGTAAAGCCTCCAACTTTATGCTCCAACTGCAAGGCCATCGCAATTACTACGTCCAATGTCATTCCGCCCACACAGCGAATGATCATTATTTGTTTTAACTGTGGATTCAAGCCGTTAATGAACCATTGTGTGATGACATCATCGGGCAGATTGGTGTGTGCCGGAGACAGCTATCGCAAATGAGTTCTGAATAATGTCGCATACTCCTGAACACTCTGGTGTGGTTTCTATCGATTGTTCTGCAAATAGTCAAAGATTTCTGCAGGATTCTTCTTCAAACACAATCTCTGTAAGAACGCGTCTCTCACATCATCATAATTACCGAAATGATTAATATCATATTCAGTCAACCACCTTGCTGCTTCATTAACCAATGTGGCTTGAAATACAATGGCCTTGTATGCCGGATCCGGTGGATGATTCAACACGGCATAACTAATCTCAAATGTGCGAACATGTGCGTCGGGGTCATCTCCCGGAAATCCACCGAATTTTGCAGTTGCAGTTGTGGGGGTGTTTGCTACTGTGACTGTGAACCACTCATAGTGCTATTGTGGGTAGTATTTTTGTTATCTGTATGTTGAGGGGGTGTCTCTTGGCCTTCAGAATCTGTATTATCAGCCTGCTCACTTTCCGGTTCAAAAATATCGTTGAATCTCTTACTTATCTCCAAATCAAATATCCTGTCCTCAGCTTTGGTATCGAAGGTAGTTAAACTTGTACCGAAAAGGGGTGAACGCAATAAGTGTCCACCAGGCAGCACCATAGTGTCACCGAAAAATTTCAAATTCCCACCAAATGGTACCGAACTTCCACCGGAACTTGTCGAACTTTCATCGAACCAGGTTACCCCTTCACCAGAAACGGTCTCACTTGGTAACACAACTTTATCACCGAAAATGGTCGAATTCTGACTAGATAGTGTCGGACTAACTCCGCAATATGTCTCTGTACACCCAAAGTCACTGTACCTTCTTCAGGAAGTACTGGATTCACACTGGAATTCACTGGAATCTCATCATGCGTCACCAAACTAGCACCAGAATCACTACTGATTGGCTCCGATCCTTCTGCAACTGGACTTAATTGGCCTGCACTTCTACAACCCAAGGGTGTTCCTAATAAATTTGGAACTGCCCAAGGATGTTGATCTCTCCTATACTTCGGATAGGACTCACCGGAACGAGTAACCGGCATATATCACTTCTTCAACTAACAGGTACTATTCTCCATTGCTTGCCTTGCGTACTGCTCTTCCCTTATTGATTATTCTATCTTCCCATACACGGCGCCAGTGTTAAAAGTACTTCCATCAAGTCACTTTTAATCTCTTTTCGGGTTCTTGGGGATGGTTAGGGGTCTGACAGTGTAGAGGCCCTTTATTTAATTTTCCCAAAGTAATATTTCAGCTAATCGGTAATTATCCGTCAAGGCAATAACTTTCTCTACACCGTTACTAGATTTCGATTACGGTTATCATTACACATAATATTATTGCGCGAGTTAATCACACAAATTCAAACAAACTTATTACTGTGAACATGCTTTTACTCTGTTAACACCTAATACTGCAATTCAACAAACAAATATACTCAAAATATCTGCAAACTCTGCACACAGCATCTCCGACGTCGTCGTGTAGACAGACAGTCTAGCGAACCCTTCGGTGCGTGCGATATATGAAAAATAAGATTACATTATTCCCATCCGGTGGCCTAACACTCCTTACAGTAGTTATTGAATTATGTTGACAAGAATTCACCTCCTCTATTTGTTTTGATTTTCTTCAATTTCTTTCCTAATTCATTTTCCACATATTTATGCCACATTTTAAATTATTCAAAAGCATCAAACTTCTCAAGAATGAAATAAACCCACATCTTTCTACTATAATCGTCGACTAACAACAAAATGTAGAAAGATCCTCCTAACGCAGGTGTAGAGATTTTACCACAGAGATCAGCATGTACCAACTTTAGAGAAGCTTAAGATCGATTGTTGGTCTCTCGAGAAAATGCCATTCATTGTTGCTTGCCTATCATGCCAGCTTCACAAGGTTCCTATAACTCTGAAAATGCAGGCAAATGAGCAACCATCCATGTTCTTTGCATCTCCTTCAAAACTGCAAATCCGAGAGGTCCAAATCTTTGGTCCCATAACCTAGTTACATCTTTATGTTTTGTAGTAGTTAAGGCACTTAACTCATAGCCACATTTGGATGCTTTGAGGCGCACTCTACGTTATGTGAGTGCTACTTTGGATTATGCATTGTTTTATGAAGCTGGTGTGGAGTTGCAAGTTCATGGATACACCGATGCAGATTGGGCTGGTAGTACTCCAGATAGAAGATCTACTAGTGGCTTTCTTTTCTCACTTGGAGGTGCAGCTATTACATGGAGCAACAAGAAGCAACCCACTGTTGCTTTGTCGAGTACGGAGGCTGAATATAGAGGTGCTGCAATGGCAGCATGTGAGGCATCATGGCTGGAGATGT
This sequence comes from Ceratopteris richardii, assembly GCA_020310875.1. NCBI lineage: Eukaryota > Viridiplantae > Streptophyta > Polypodiopsida > Polypodiales > Pteridaceae > Ceratopteris > Ceratopteris richardii. The sequence goes on from CM035408.1 coordinate 50,880,019, forward strand.
TACTTGCAGATTTAGGTGTGGAAGTGCAAAAGCCTATCACTATCGATTGTGATAATCTTAGCAGCATACAGTTAGCACCGAACCCTGTTTTCCATGCTAGAACAAAGCATATCGAGGTACATTATCACTTCATCAGAGAGAAGGTATTAGCAGGTGATATTGATCTTGTTTATGTGAGAACAAATGAGCAGGTTGCTGATATTTTCACCAAAGCACTTGGAGCTGAGAAGTTAAAGAAGTTTCGAGAGATGCTTGGATTACAGGATATGGCGTTGAGCTTGAGGGGGAGTGTTGAGATATCAAGCTCAACATGTGATGATCCAGGATGACACGTACCAGTTTTTCGTTTCTCTGACATGTATAGTGGTCATACCAATATATGTAAGGGATACTTCATTGAGCTTTATTAGATTTATCTACCGAGAGTGATGGCACATTTGTTTCTTGCCAGCTCACTCATTCACGGATATTAGGTTGTTCCGCATGTACTGATCTTTATATATTGCACTTGTTGTATTCTTGTTTTTTAGGTCATTCTTGTACATTCCTTTTATGTAATAGAAGAAGAAGAAGAAGATTATTCTTCCTTGCCTCAATCTGTGTGTGTGCTTCTCCTTGAGAGTGACGGTGTGTGTGAGCTCTCTTCCTTATCTCCTTCCTCGTGACACTTACAAGCTTATCGCCTATGTAGACCATGTATCTGTGTGTTGATCTTCTATCATCTTGAGTTCCTGCCCAATTTCAGTCACTATATGCTCTCATCTTTATGTCTGAGGTAAAAGGATAATATAACCCTTCCTTTATAGTCCCTTTGATATCCGAGAACTCTTTGACCTACAATCCAATGTTGATCCTTTGGACAATGCATGAATTGTTGGAGGACTCCCACTACATAACTAAGATCAAGTCTTGTTAGTGTAGCATAAATCAAACTTCCCACTAAAGATTGATACTTCCTCAGGTCTTTGAATTCTGCACCATCATATTTGCTAAGCTTATGACTAACTTCAAGTGGAGTTGAAGCTTCTCTATAATTCTCCATGTTGAACTTCTTCAATAAGCTTAGAAGATACCTTTCTTGTGATACGTATATATCATGATCTGCATAAGTGATTTCCATTCCAAGAAAGTATGATAACTTCCTTAGATCACTTATCTTGAATTCCTTTTCAAGTAATCTCTCTACCTCCTTGATTCCTTCATTTGAGGTACCTTTAATTATAATGTCATCTACATAAATACAAATGTAAATTATACCTTCATCTGTTCTTTTGATAAGTAGACTTGCATCTACCTTTGAACTTTGATATCCAAGATCATTGAGATACTTTACAAGTCCATAGGTACATGCTTTTGGAGCTTTCTTTAACCTATAGAGTGCTCTTCTTAATCTGCAAACATAATTTGGATACCTGAAAGTTGCAAACCCTTGATGTTGCTCCATGTATACTTCATCATTTATGTATCCATTCAAAAATGCATTCTTTATATCTAATTGATTCAAGGTCCATCCTTTTGATGCTGCAATAGCAGTGATTGTCCTTATGGTTGACATCTTTGCCACAGGATTGAACATCTCATCATAATCTATGCCATGAGTTTGAACATAGCCTTTAGTCACCAATCTAGCTTTATATCTAGATATTCTTCCATCCGTAAGCTTCTTCACTTTATAAACCCATTTATTTCCAATCACTTTCATACCATTTGGTTTTGGAACAAGTTCCCAAGTCTTGTTCTCCTTAAGTGCATTGAACTCCTCTTTCGTTGCTTCTTCCCATTGTTTCTTACCATTTTCTTCATCATAGATCTGAGGCTCTTCATCTTCTTTGTCCATATAAGCATAACTTCTTTGATTCATATAAGAAGTATCATAGGAATACCTTGTTGGTTGTCTCCTTAATCTGCTTGACCTTCTTGGTTCACATTCTTCATGTGTACTTGAATACACTTCTTCATCAAACCTACGTGCATCTTCATTTTTTCTTGATGATCCAACTCTAGATGTGCTTGCTTGCATATGATCTTCATCTCCATTTACCTACATATTTGATTTACCTCTCTCGTTTCTTCTTACTTCTTCTTCAAATGTTTCAATGTTTTGACTTTGTTCTTCATATAAAATCTTCTATTCATCAAATGGCACATCTCTAAAAACAAAATTGTTTGGTTAGAGGATTTAATAACCTATAACCCATCTGCTTTTCATCATACCCAATGAACACATATTTTTCAGCCTTTGGTTCAAGCTTATGTTTGAATTGTGATGGTACATAAGCACAAGCAATTGAACCAAACACTTTACAATGATCTAGTGTTGGTTTCTTACCCCACCAAGCTTCATAAGGGGTCATTCCATTGAGAGTTGTACATGGAAATCTATTCATGATATGTGTGGCTGTATTCATAGCCTCAACCCATAAATAATCTAGACAATTTCTCTCCTTTAACATAGCCCTAGCAAATTCAACCAAAGTCCTATTTCTTCTTTTTGCTACCCCATTTTGTTGAGGTGTATACCTGCAAGTTATTTCCCTCCTAATACCTGCATTCCAAAAATTATCATTGAATTCTTGGGAGAAGTATTCTCCCCCTCCCTCAGACCTTAGTCTCTTGAGCTTTTGACATGTAACTCTTTTTGCATATGCTTGAAAATGTTTGAAGGCTCCAAATATTTCTTATCTTTCCTTCAAGACATAGAAAGTTATCCATCTTGTAGCATCATCAATAAAGAGAACATAATACCTAAAGCCATTGATGGATCCTTCTTTTGTTGGTCCCCATACATCTATATGGATAAGCTCTAGTTTTGTCTCCATCTAATTTCAAGTCTTGCTCAAATGTGAGCATCAATCCAAGCAATTGATTTAGATTTGGTAAAAAATGATTTAATGAAAGTTCAGTTGATAGTACAAAAGGTTTCCACCTTTCATCTCCTCTCAACCCTGCAAGTAATTGTGCAATCAACCTATAATCATCAATATCTTCATCTATAGATCCAAGGCTATCTGCCAAGTCCTTCACCTTAGTGACATAATCACTAATGCTTTGGCTTTGCTTCTTTTTTAATGTTTTGAACTTTGACCATAAGCTAGCCTTCCTAGCTTTACTAGTGTTTTGGAAGTGATCTTCCAATGCATTCCATATATCTTCAGCTATTTCCAAACATCTGATGTGTGGTAACAAATGATTTTTAATAGTGCTATATATGTAGGCTCTTGCATTTGCATCTTTCTTTTTCACTACAAGGAATACGGGTGCATAGTGATGGTTGACGCGACACAATTTCGTCGCTATAAAATTGCATAAAGCATCACAACAAGCATCGAGCACGGAACATTGATTAAATAATAAAAAAATAGACGTTTTTATCGACGTGTGGCACGACAAAAAATGTGACGGTTACGTGGAGCATCACTAAAGCGACGATTAAAAAAAGTGTCACATAAGTGATGCTAATTTTCATCACATAAGCGATGCTAACTATCATCGTATATGCAATGCTACTTGGAGAGGGATTTATGATGCTTTAGCATCGGTTACACGACGGGTTTTTGACAAAAAAAATGTTGGAGGCTCTTCGGTCGGCATCTACACGCATCCGATCAAAGAGCTCTCCAATGTTCACAATTGCGATGTGCTTATGAGCTAAAACAATCGCTTGCTGAATTGTTGTTTTGTCTAATCTCTATCTTATTGTCTCTCTCTCTTTGTTTCTCTCTTTCTACCTCTTTCTCTCTTTGAATTATCTCTCTCTCTTTGTCTCTCTTTATTGCAGGTTATTCAAGAAGTTAACCAAGAAAAAAATATGGCTAGTTATTGTAAGCACAATTTCCATTCTTTCTATATCATTTGAATTGTGTTATTTTCATTAATTAGCATCCTCAAACTTATTGATATGCACATAAGATAATTATCTTTGTCCAATTTGTCAATAGAGATATGATCTACCATGGTCTTCTTGCTTTGGTTGCGACTTGTGAGTTTAAGGTTTAAAGATTAATACCTTTTGTAGATATTTACCCTTGAGAATGACTTTGAAGTGGTTCTCTAATTCCTTTTGTTGTTAAATGCTTCAACTTTCAACTTTCCAATGAAAACTCTTCAAGATCTCTTGTATCCATACCGTCTTCTACTCTTTAGGACCTTTCTGCTCTGATATCATTTGCTTGTGTATGAAACACCACAACAACCTAACTAATGTGATATTAGAAAGCCTCTATGATCATCATTAACTCAGCAAGACTTCAAACTTCAAAACTTTAACACTTTCCTTAGTAAATGTGAACATTTACTCTTTCTATCAGCGGTATGTTAGGAAGCATGATGTGTAGCTTGTGCGGAACTACCCACATCTCAAAGCAATTAGTGGTATGTTAGGAAGAATGATGTGTAGGTTGTGCGGAACTACCCACATCTCAAAGCAATTAGTCAACCGGAAGATGTCTAGGGCACATGTTGCTTCCCCGAGAATGTACTCCAAAAGCTACACGAAGACTGACTTCCCTCTAGCCTTAGGCCCCATATATAAAGACAAATCTGCTCGTTATTGTCATTCGTGAATAATAACCATAAGTAGGCCCTTGTAACATTAAATTTTAAGGGATCACGATTGGTTAATCTTAACAAAAGACATTTTGAGTCTCAGTGAGCCGTGTACACTTATCGTGCACTATCTCACATTGGTGAAAAGACATATCTCGGCTGGATGGCATTATCCCCCTTTTTCCATTCTACATGAATAAAAAATTATTCGCAAAATGGACTCCTTTGTGTGGGATGGGTGTTTTGTACAGATGTTAACACAAATGCTCCATACGCTTTCGAAGTTGTAGTGTACCCATTCTGTGGAGCCTCCCATATGCTTATACCACATCCTCTCTCAAGAAGTCTATATATTCTTTTGCTTGTGACTACATCAATTTATGTTTTACTTCACACTTTCTTCCAAAGACGCCCCCTTGTCGAGGCCTCTATTCTTGCTGTTATTCTTCTGGATACGTCTTAGCACAATTCTCTATCTCAGTATTTGTTGTAGGTCATCTTTTTTTTAATTGATTTTAAGGGTGTGTCACAAAGGAATTGGGCTTGAAACAATAGTGTTCCTTCATCGAGGCTTTTGTTACATGTAATCTGTTTATATAAGCTATTCCATCTCTGTACCATGGGAATGATCTCCCATATCTCTAAGGATAGCCCCTAGGAGCAATGGAGTGTGTATGCTATCCAATTGTGCTAAGGAATTCCATTGGAGAATGCATCTTCTAGAAACCAATATGGTTAATCTTCCTCGGTGGAAGTATTATAGATGCATTCCCACTCTACACCATCTTTGGGCAGATTGCTTTTACATCCCCACATGTAGACCAGCCAAGGGACTCCCTTCTACATTAAGGCTCTCTTTCTTCTCAATATATTTTCATATTGATTGTGCAAGCGTGGCATTATCTATGTCAATAATACCTGCACCTTTAAGCAATGAGACTACATATTCCATCCCTATGGAATGACAACGGCATGAGGAATGTCACATAAAATAAAAACCAGATTTGGCTTGAACATGAAGCATCGTTGTGTGAATTGATATGGGACAACATGAAGTATCTTTCTCCGAATTGATATGTAAGAACTTTGTCCCAATTGATATGTAAGAACTTTTGAGATGCTCTAAGATGAAAAAATCATGAAAGCCATACCATTTGTTTTTTCTATTGAAAGTGAAGATGACGTTCTTAGGTTTCTCTATACTCCTAATGCAACTCGGGAAACGATGTATATAGAGTAAACTGAGTAAAATTTAAAGAAGCTATCCAGTGGGTGTGGTTTAGTGGATGTGCCTTGTACTTCTAAGCAGATGGTCAAGGTTCAAGTCCCACCCGGGGCTGGATGCCTCAGAGTTCCCCAAAATGGGTGCCTCTACCTTACGAGGTTGGGTGTGTGTGTCTTTCCAAATTCATTGTACTCTCAAAAAAAAAAAAAAAAGCTAGCAGCATTCTATAAAAAACTCAACTTCATCCAGGTAGTGGTATCAAATATTCTTCATTGATACACATTTCTATTAAAAAAAAAAAAGTAAAGAATCGAAATCATGGTAAGATCTCTCAAATTAAGAAAAGCATGAATTGAACATAGTTTGAATATATTCAAAAAAAGGAAGGAAAAATTGGGTTCATCTTCTGGAACATGAACTAAAAAAGAGCTGGAGAAGAGGAAAGTATGGGCCTCATGGATTGGAAATTCAAGAAGGAAGGATTCGCAATAAAAGATGGACAAATCTCTTGAACATCTATTTCTTTCATGTATTTGTTTATAGAAATGATGTATGACATTTGCATTGTAAGCTCAAACTAGGTAACTTAAAATACACAATGATGTGGCATGAATTGAGAGCATATAATATCCAATGATTGAGAAAGAGATATAATTTCTTATGTGGGGTGACAGAGAGCAAGTAACGGGTGAAGTGGGCAGATTCTAATTCACGATGGTATAGAATACGCACAAAGATCAATTCACCTATTTAGTGCAACAACATTGAAACATATTAGGGCTCTTTGAGTTACACAAGCCATTCCAGTCCAGGTGAGGCTATCGGATGTTTAGGATGCCTAAAGAGATTCGAATGAATAAGAATATAAGTGAGTTCATGGAAATGGCAATAGAAGCATACCAAAATAAAGGAAACATTAAAAAAAAAAACTCTTTCATGTGTTGGAATTCGAAATCTCGAGTGGAATTTAACTATATATTGGCATTTCGTCTTCTCCAAGATTTGAGGGCAAGGGAAGAAGAGTAACTTCTTCCGGCTTTCTCTTTCATTGCGTGCGGGCACCAAAAAAGCTACTTCGTTCTAGTCTAATACTACTTGCTCCAAATTCTCAACGATGGGTCCTAAAAAACTTTTGAACTTTAAATTTTATCTAAATTTAAATCTTCGCATATTCCATGGGTTTTGATTCCCATTTCTTTGTCAAGAGTGGGATAAATGGATGGTGCAGACCTTAAGAGATAAAAAATTAGATGCACCTTTGTCACATGGTAGCGTTCAGGCTTTCGTAATACTTTGTTTGCATCAAATTGCTATGCAATGGCTAGTCTAGTCTATGTGATGATAATGACTCTGTTTCTTTCGATGGAGCAAAAAATAAAAAAAAACTAAATGGTTGCTATGCAATCAGAATATGATGCTATTATGGACAATGGTACTTGTTTTTTAGGATTTGCCTCGAGGTAAAAGGCTAGTGGCACTAAATGGGTATACAAGCTAAAATGGAAGCGTGATGGAATAATTGACATGTATAGGCTAGACTTGTTGCCAAATGTTATGCGTAAGAGAGAGGCATTGATTTTGATGAGGCTTTGCTCCCACACTCCAAATGACCACTATTCGTAGCATTTCGACACTTGCACCTCATCATGGTTGGAATGTACATTAGTTGGACATTAAAACTGCATTTTTGAATGGTGACTTGGATAACAAAGTGTATACGTATATCAACCCTTGTGGTTTTGTGCAGAAAGGGCATGAAAACAAAGTGTGCAACTTGAAAAAGGCATTATATGGTTTGAAGTAAGCACCATGAGCTTCTATGAAAAATACATGCTTACTTAGGAGCACATGGTTTTGAAGAGAACCTTATATGTTAAGCATGCAAATGATGTACTTTTGATCATTGTTGTATATATTGATGACATGCTTTCTCACTAGCCCTAATGAGAAGCATATTGTTGAATTTAAGGTTATTTGCATACTACTTTTGAGATGTCAGATTTGGGGCATTTGCGTCCTTATTCGAGCATTCAATTTATGCAAGTTGATGGGGGAATAACTCTGTGTCAAACAAAATATATCAACACATTATTGCAATGCTTTGGCTTTGAAGGTTGCAAATCTATATACCACACCCATGGAAACAGGTTGATGATTGAGCCTTCATGATGTTGGAGATGCATTTGATGTTGTTCTCCATCAACAAGTTGTTGGATGCTTGATTTACTTATGATTAAGTCGGCATGATATTCAAATTTGCTATCTCTAAGATGAGAAGGTTTATGCATTGCCCAAGTGTCAGGCATTGGTAGGTGGTTAGGGTGCATCTTTCGCTACTTGAATGGTACCTAACTACTTGGATTGTTTTATCTCAAGAGGGATCATTATCGCTAGATTCACATCCTCTAACTTAGACGAGGGTGGTTACTATGACTCTCATGTGTCCATCACTGGTTTTGCTTTCGTGCTTCGTAGCTCATGCATACCTTGGTTGAGCAAGAAGCAGCCTACTGTGACCACTTCCAGTTGTGAGGCTAAGTATAGGGTTACTTCACAATTGTTGAGTGTGTTTGGCTTATGTGCCCACACAAGATAATGTTGCATATATTTTCACAAAGGCTTTGCCTAGGGAGAAGTTTTAAGATTTTCGCAAAGCTTTGGGCTTACTTAATTATGTAGATTGATCTTTTTCCACATACCTTGGCACTTTCTTATACATGAGTGCTAGGTTCTTGTTCACTGCATCACTCATGAGGGGATTTGTTGATATATTTCGGTAGTGATGTGTATGAACACACTTAGGATCGTCAGAATACTTTTTTCTCTCTCAAGGAGGTTCTTTTTCTCCAATAGTTCACTTGTCTTTGTACATTCATGTGATAATACATTTTGTATTGTGTTGTATGTGATAATACATTTTGTATTGTGTTGTGCTCCATGCTTTTTCTTTTTCTTTGTGTTGTCCGTGTGCTTCCACAAACTTTGAACTATAAGGGCAAGCAAGTTGCTTGTGAAACAAGCCTTCATTCACAACAAGAAAAATGGATTTCCCATTTTTTTTTTCCAAAGGAAGTTCAACTGTAGCATACATGAAACACAAACTAAGCGCATGTAAGCCTGCTTGTGAAACAAGCCTTCATTCACAACAAGAAAAATGGGTTTCCTATTTGGAAGCCTTCATTCACAACAAGGAAAATGGATTTCCTATTTTTTTTTCCAAAAGAAGTTCAACTACCGCCTACTCTCCTACTCTCCCAAGATTTAATTAATAGAAAGAACACATGTACAAGTGAACAACAAGCATAACACCCATGGGATCCCCCAAATCCCAGAAAGCAAGGGTAGCTTGAAAAAAACTTGTTAGAGCTAGAGAACCTTACAAAAAAGGTTAATACAGTTTTGTCCCCCTCATGAGGGGGATCCACTTGACCTTAATCTTGTTGCTTTCGAGGAAGAGCACTCTATGATGTCTAAATCATGGGGATTTCATAAAATTAGAAATTCTCTTGCATAAAAAAAAAAGAGATTTTTCGATTGACCATTCTTTAGGAGGGTTATCAAAGTTGGTAGCACACTTCTCTTTCAAAATCTTCCAGATGGCCTCACCTCTTATAGCATTCCACAATGCTGAAGAACAATTGATTGCTTCACCTAATAATGCTTGCTTCCAATTGATTTGAGCTTGCAACAAGAGGGTACTTCCAAGGGCCCGCTAGACTGACACCAACTTGTGGCACGAAAAAAAGAGGTGAGCCAAGTCTTCTTTGACATGTAAACAAAGTTTACACCAAGGAAGATCAATGCAATTTTTTGTGAAGAAACTTAAATTATAATAATAAAGAGAACGTATATGTAAAAGTAAGAAGAAATATGATGAGGAATCCGCTTTAATTTTATTTCATTACCACAACTTACAAGGATATAAGAGTGTGTTATTGAGAGAGTCATTTAGACTTCTAAATCCTCTTTGCGAAGAAGAAAAGGGACCTCTCAAAGAAGGGATATTTGAGTTCTTTTCTAAGCTCAACTTCTTTCCTATAATTAAAAAACATTCTATTTGATGTATTTCTACTCTTACATTGTTATAAGAGCTTCTTGATGATCCAATGATAAAAGTGATTCCCCGGCGTACGTGACTCCCTTGTTCAATGTTTGGTTTATCTTTTCTTTGAACGGTTTGTTAGAAGAGAGGGAATCACCTTTCCTTTGCGAAGAGATGCTGTTGTAGATCGACTTTTTTTTTTTAAATGGAGGTTTAGCCGAAGATTACTTTCTCGGATTTTAACTTTGAAATTGCAACTATACAAGGAAGGGCATAGTACCTATGGGACCTCCCTTATCCCATAAGAACAGGGGTTTACAAAACTGGGTTAAACGGCGGTCAACACTACCGCAGGATAGACAAACAGTGACACTCAACCACAATGCAAGATCTTTCCAGATTACATATCTCTTACATGTTGCTGCCAGGGATTGGACCCTCGCCCCCGCCTCAAAAAACGAGAGGCCCAACCACTAAGCCAACCAACTCGAACGCTGTAGATCGACTTTGAAAAACTTTCAGTCTTCAGGCTTCACGCTGTCATATTTTAAATATGTGGAGTTTCCTTTAGACGCTATATAAAATGAGAAACACAAGCAAATTATGGGAAGAGTAAAAATTCACTAGTGGATGAGCACTGAGGGGGATGGAGGAGGTAACGTTTCCTTGGCTTTACAGGCTGGCGCTCTCAAAGCAGCACAGCAAACAAACGCAGCACAGCAAACAAACGGGTCTTTACACACATACACACTCTCGGGCAACGGGTGTTATAATATATTAGTAATAATAATAATAATAGTTGTGAGGGAGAAGCGTGAACTGTCGAGCGAATGCACGCGCGGAGAGAGGGGTGTTTGTAGGGATAGCGATTGGGAGCTAATTGGCCGCGTTTGAGTGCATCGCACCTCTCTCTCTCTCTCGCGTTCCTTTCCTTCGTCTTTCTTGCTTCTCTATACATAAAGACGAAGGGTGCTGATACGCTCTTGACTCCAGTTCTTCCCTCGGCTTTTCCACTTTGCCATGGCGGTCTCGTCTTCAACTGGAGTGATGGTTGCAGTGGCATTACTGATGAGCGTTGCGTTCTTCCTCACTGCATATGCGCAGTCTCAGGCCGCACCAGCTCCTAAATCTGGCAATGGACCCGCGGCCTCGCCTTCTCCCACGGTAATTGCTACGCCACCTGCTGCTACTCCCACTGTTGCTGCCTCTCCCCCGCCGGCCGCAACTCCTGTAAGCTCCCCTCCTGCTACTCCTACTACATCTCCCGCTGCTGCTCCTACTGTAGCCCCCATCTCCTCTCCACCTACTGCAAGTCCTCCTCCTTCCACTCCGCCCCCCTCACCTCCTGCTACCACTCCTCCGGCTTCCTCGCCTCCTGCTTCCACTCCCCCGGCTTCCTCGCCTCCTGCTTCCACTCCCCCGGCTTCCTCGCCTCCTGTTTCCAATCCCCCGGCCTCCTCGCCTCCCGCTTCCACTCCCACGGCCTCCTCACCTCCCTCTTCCAATCCCACATCTTCGCCTGTCCCCTCTGCTGTTACAAGCCCGGCAACCTCTCCAGCTAGCACTCCCCCCGGCCCCTCAACTGCTCCTTCGCCTACTGCGCCTTCTGTTCCATCTCCTTCCTCTCCCCCCTCTCCTCCTTCCCCCTCACCTTCGGCACCTGCTCCTTCGGTAAGTGCATCTGGAAAATTATTCGTGCAACTCGTGATCATGTAGGTTTCATAGTGTCTGCATGTACTAGTTAGTTGTCTACAGCAGAATAATTGCTGCAAACTGCATGGACTGAAGCATAACATCATGTCATCTTGATTGAAGTTCTTGCTGATTTCTACTTTTGCCGTGTATGTTATGTGCAGAGTGCTTCTCGGGTGGTTCCGGCTCTTACAATTGGTGTTCTTGCGGTAATGGCAGTTTTTACTCTCTGAGACTCTAATTTATGCAGTAAGAGGCCAACAAAGCGAAACTTATGTCCGTTGATCGGCGTATTCGGTCTACTGTACTCTTCTGCTATGTGCCTCACATACATTGGGGTGACTTACCACGAACATGACGATCATTTTCTACACTTCCCTTCTGGTTACTTCAGTTTAGTAGATTTGATTCATTCTTTGTATAGACACGTATCTCATCCCCTTTCTATCTTCTTTGTTTGACAGTAGTGAAATAAACAGAGCATTTTTCTTCCATCTTTTTACATTAATTCAGTGCAAGTTGGATCTGTTGCTTTATTTTACATAAGTTTTGTGTGTTTTCGTCGTACCTAATCGTGCTGCTGTTGAAAGATGGAACGTCTGTTGTTCGACTGCTCGTATTGCGAGGCATTCAGCTAAACCTCGCAGTATCAGCAGTCGAACAATATTTCTTACTCTCTGGGACTCTAATGGTTATGCAGTAAGAGGTCAACGGATTGTAATGTACGTCCGTTGATCGGCCTATTCGGTCCACCGTGCTCTTCTGCTCTGTGCCTCACATACATTGGCGTGACCTGCCACGAACATGACGAATTTTTTTTACACCTTCCTTCTGGGTACTTCTGTTTAATAGATTTGAATCAATCTTCTTATTTACACGCATCTTATTCCCTGTCTTGCGTCATGTTCGTGGCGTGACCTGCCACGAACATGACGAATTTTTTCTACACCTTCCTTCTGGGTACTTCTGTTTAGTAGATTTGAATCAATTTTTTTATTGAAACGCATCTTATTCCCTGTCTTGCGTCATTTTTGACACTAGTGGAATGGGCAGATCATTTTCTTCCGTGCCTGTACATTAACTCAGTACATGTTGGATCTGCTGCTTCATTTTACATCATTTTTCCGTGTATTTGTCACACCCGGTCCTGCGGCTGCTGAAAGATGCAACGCCTATTGTTCAACTGCTCGTACCGTGAGGTAGATAAGTTGTGCTCCAGTGTTTACTTGTCGCCGTTGCTCTGCTAGATTCCCATGTTGCACTCATCGTTACTAATCATGTGTGATTACTGCTGCCTTTGTTCTGGCATTAAGTGCATTCATGTCTATAAATACAATGACGTTGATCTATTCAGTCTGTCATGGGAGCCTCATTAGAAGGTACATTTAACGGAAGTGAGGTTTCTTAAGATTAAACGGGTCAATCCAGGGGGCGTGCATTGCTCGTTGTTATTATCATCAGTTTATCTCCACGTCCTGTTTACTCCGCACGTTAGACTACTCAACGCAGGGAGCCTGAGGCTATGTCGCTGCTTTCAATAGGGCAGGGGGAGATCAAGCCATCGCTGATACGCACGCTTGGAAATGGATATTATCTGTCATGGTTCGTCTGCCTGCTGTTAACATGTTCAGTAGTCCGTTAGATGCTTGTCAGTAATCGAGCTCTTTAGTAAGTGTCTTGATTATAGGCGTGAGCTGGTAAGCGACATACGAATTGAACTCACTACTGATCTGGAAACGCGCTGGAATCTACTTTCGGAACGAGCTCGTCGGGTGTTTTACGAGCGGAGTGTAAAAATTGTGTATAAGAGAAGAACGAGATTCAGAGAACTCGCAACATTCAGTACCAAAATCTAAGGCTTATTGCCGAGGGTATCTGAATGGATATCAGTTTGTTCTTCAGGTGCGGTAGATTTAAGTTGTGCAAGAGCATGAAATGCAGATGATTGTTTCACGTCTTTAACGTGGTGTCTTGATGTTTAGTGGATGCCCAAATTGAGTAAGTTTTCAACAAAGAGGACAATCTTTAGGTCGGCCTTTGTCACATGCATTTGATGGCGAAGTGGAAGGTACATCCTTCATAGTGAATAATCATCGAATTTTACATTGAACATGATCGGGCTCAACTCAGACAAGCGCTTTTGAAGATGAGATGTTTTGAGGACAGTCTTTTGATGAAAGTTAGAATTAAAGTAAGACTAAGATCAACATCATGCTGATAAAGATGATTAGTCATTACAAATTGCATAGGAGACACTGTGCATCCAAATGTCAAATTCCTAGTCTAGAGACAGCTTTTCTGCATGATGGATAGTCCTTGCCGCTTTTGAGACACCTACTTTTGATGTTCTTGTTTATGATAAACTTCATGTTCATGAAGATGTTTACATGTTCAAGAATATGTTTGATCAATTTAAATTTCCTGGAGGACACATGCAATAAAAAACGGAGGTTTTCCTGCATGATGGATAGGTTGGCTTATCATTTGAGTAAAGGTCGGTTTGGTTGATTGTCCAACCAGCGTTTAGATCATTTGCACCTTTGGTTTATGAATCCGAATACTGGCCCGAGGAAGTCATGTCTTACTAATGTGAGTAAGAACTGTCAAAACTCTTGAATATGAGAAATTCAAGACGCTTGGAACTACTTTGATTAAATAAATCTAGAAAGGAAGCATATTGTTTAACCAAGTCTGCATACACACATTCAATACCATACTTATCGTTCTAAGTGTTTTTTAAAGGAAGTTTGGCCTTGGCCTATTCTCTCGGATTTTAATTAAAATAAAGAAGAAAAGTTGCAATTGAATGGGACTAGTGCTCATGGGACCTCCCAAATCCCACAATGAAGGGGACAAGTTCGGTAAGCTAGAGGGCATTACAAATGAGGCGGACAAATCTATCATCTCCCTCATGTGGGATCGACCCATTTGGATTTCAGCTTGTTATCAACGAGGAGATACATATAGTGGTACCTAAACGGTGGGAATCTCTTATCTCGTGAGATTCTTTTACCTAGAAGAAACAAGGATTTCTCAATCGACCATTCCTTTGGGGTTTGGCCAAAGTTGACAGCACATCGCTCCCTCCAAATCTTCCAAAAAGTCTCACCCCTGATGGCATTCCACAGCCTTGATGACCAGCCAACCGCCTCATCCAACAATGCTTGTTGCCAATTGATTTGGTTCGTGAGTCTCAAAACCCATGTCACGTGATGCTAGATAACATGGGACTTGGGGCAATCGAACAAAAGGTAAACTAAATCTTCAATGCATCGATGGCACCGCTTGCACCGTGGAGGCACACCACAAATTTTGTTGGCCCTTGCATTGTACTTGATACCCTTATGCAAGATCTGCCACATGAGAACATAATTTTTTATCTCAATTAGGGGGTGCCAAATAGACATGAACTTTAGTTCCCATTGAAGTTTGGTCCAAGAAAGGCACCACACCTTGTAAAGAGTGTGATGACCATCTAAGTTCTATTTAAAGTTGGGAATTCTGGATAGTTTCTTACCATTGCTCCATTAGAGGCCCTCCAGGCAAGGAAGATCTTGTCCACAGAGAAGGCGGTTAAATTTTTATTGGTATTTTGCTTCAAGGGGCAATCTTTGATCATATGACCTTGGTGCCCACAACGGAAGCATGCATTGGGCAGATTCTTGTAGGTAACCTCCTGTACCCAAATCTTACCATCACCATAGTTTATGGAGATCTTCGAGGGGAGAACTTGGTTCAAGTCCATTTCAATGCAGATTTGTGGGTGCCATCGTGCATTGAAAGAATATTGAGCACCCTCATAGATTAACCCCCCAACATCCTCTCTTGAGGCCATCGGGCGATCGATGGGTGAAATGATTTCTCGAAGAAATCTATACAAGAAATATGGCAGATTGGGAAGCTTCACCCATAGCGGGTAACGAAGAGGCTTTGACTTGTTTGGAACAAAGTCTGGGGTCCACTTAAGTAGACATAAGGTGGATTGGCCCAATAGCTAGGAACCGACTTGCAGGGCTTGGAAGGCCATCTCTTCATTCTCAAACACTAGAAGTAGGTGAATCGCTGGCAGGAATTTACATCTGCACACAATTATACCATGCGGGAACCATTCCTTGCGTAGCCAAATTCTCACATTTTCTAGAGGGGGCCTAGGGCCAAAGACTTGACCGATCAAACAAGTTTTCATCAGTTCTTCTTGCTTTCCCACCACAGACTCCTTGCACAAAGAGACCACCGGAGGTGCAACGTCCGAGGGGACGGAATCCACCTCAAGGGGGCACTGGGACAGGGGGGAGCCACATTACTTAGGACCAAAGAGAAAAAAAAGGTCGACATTGAGGTGAGAATCCCCAAAAGCTAACTGAACTAAGTTGATTTCTTAGCTTTCCAAACACTGAGTAGTCGCGTGCCGCCCATTAATCTCAATGGAAGACACACCTACTCAGTCACGACAAAGCTTTCGATGCACAACAGCTTGGACTCGAACAAATTAATCACCAAAAACAATAAGGAAGCCACACAACACACGAAAATGATTTTTTTCTAAAGGTCTCATTATTTAAAAGGGCGTTTGTCTCAATACTTAAAAGGCGTTTCGCATAGTGAAAAGCACATGAATGTGCAAGACATCGAAATTCCCTTTCTTTAAGTGAGGAACTCAAGGAATAGAAGCACTCTTGACGAGGAAATGATGGAGAACGAACTCCGGGCACGAGGAGGAGCCAACAGTAGATAACATTGTCCTGCTTAGTTCGCCTAAACAAATGCTAGGCCGTCGATCGCGACTGATAAGCATTGTGTGAGGGTGTGCTTAGTTCGCCAGAGGTAACGGTTAGCCGTCGATCACAACGGATAGGCAACGCGACGGACAATGCTCTTTAGGATTCCTGCTTACTCCACCTGAAAGTCCGGTTCCCCGTCTGTCGCGACGGATAGGGAACGTGATGAACAACAAACCTCCAGCCTCTCGCGCTGCGATTGCTAGAAGATGCCTATCGCCGTTGAAAGCTATCACTGCTTTACGATGGAGTGAATGTGATATTGGCGTTAAACAAGGATTGATGCTATAAGACAAAAGCAGGAACTATCACGTAGTAGCAGTGTCCGACAAGAGCGTCTCGTCCACTAGCTTCAGATTCTGCCAAGTCCACCATATCCGCGAGCTGCAGATGTGCATGCTTGCAGGCCTAGCCTATAAATGCTGATCGTTCTAAGTGTTTTTCATGTGGATACTTTCCAAGGCTAGAAGATGGCTTCTATTTCAATTGAAGCTTGGGAGAAGATTCTCCTAAGTCTAAGGTTCCTTTACGTGAGGATGGTTTTTCACAAGGGTAAAAACCTTTTAATAGAGACTTCAATTGAATAAACTATTAACTGTTAAAGTTAAGAATTCGAGCTTCAACTTCAGGGTTCTAACCTATTTAAACAAATCAAGGATTTTGAAGGATAAATACATATATCCAAGGGATTAACCCAAGAGTTATATAAAATTTTTCCCTCTGATATTTTTGTCCTTGAAAATACTTGTTAGTGTCATACATATAGTACTCTCCCATGAACCATGAAGTTTGTGAAACTTTACCATCCCCAAGTGGTGCTTTCTTTTATCTTATCCCTCCTTCTAACTAAGCACTCTTTATATAAATGATTTTATTTTTTTTATCTGAGTGCATAGTATCTACTTTGGTTCATGAGGAATGTTATGAAAAGAAATTAGTTTACTATTGTGTTTAAAGATTGAAGCATGCCTTGTTCAGCAAGTTTTCTATTTAATCTACTTACATGAAACATTGGGTGAACTAAACAATCATTTGGTAGTTCCGCCTCATAAGCCAAAGTCTTTATCTTCTAAAGAATCTTGAAAGTGCCACAAAACATTGGAGAGTTTAGGATATGGTTTTTTTTTTCAATGTTTTAGATTTCTCGAGAACCTTTAGATAGACCTATATAGATTAAATATATCCTCCAAGAAATCTTTAGCTCCTTGGCCTTTTTTATTTTGCATACTAATTATACATATCTTGTGGTTGGAACTAGCATACTAACATGAAGGGACTATACCTAGTAGTTGTAGAGTGCTTTAGCTCTATTGTAAGAAAATTCGACCAACGGTAAATAGTTCTCCTTATCGGTTTGAATTGAATATATATAGGCACACAACACATTTTCAAATATTTGATTGATCCTTTCAATTTGACTATCCGTTTGTGGATGTTTTGTTTGTTGTACCTATGTTTAAGTTGGTTTCTAATCTATTGAAAATAGATCTAGAAATTGAGTAAACATTCTATCTCTATCAAAAACTTGTCTTGAGGCAAACCACAAAGTCAATAGAGATGTTCAATATTTTAGCTTATTTTGAAGTTTTAACTATAGTACGAGCATACCATTTTGTTGTTGTACCTATGTTTAACTTGATTTCTAATCTATGGAAAATAGCTCTAGAAATTGAGTAAACTTTCTATCTCTATCAAACACTATGTCTTGAGGCAAACCATAAAGTCAATACAGATGTTCAATATTTTAGCTTATTTTGAAGTTTTAATTGTAGTACGACCATAACATTTTGGTCAATTGATCAACTATGATCCAAATTGCATCATGATCTCTTTGGAATCGAGGCAATTTTGTGATAAAGTCCATGGAAATGCTTTCCGATTTATGTTGGAAATTCCCAAAGGGTGTAATATGCCTCCTTTCTGAAACTTTTTGATTTTATTTACTTGGTATTTGTATATCTATGTACATCTATGCACATAATCATATATATCTTTATGTATACTAGGCCAATACAATTGTCTTTTGATCAATTTATAAGTTTTGTTGATTCTAAGATGTTTGGCACTCAAGGACGTACCTCTTCTTATATAATTCAAATAATTCTTTTTCCAAGTTCTTAGGCATAAGGGACATACCTTTCCTTCTATAATGGATAATGATCTTGAATTTTGTAGTATTTAAACCTATCTTTGGTTCATAAGTTTGTGCAAGAGAACTACAATTATGACCACCAAATGCTAGAGAAATGCTCCTTCTCCTAACCTTATGACTATATATATATATATAGCTGCGTGAATCAATGAGGAGCACAAATGTAACTAGAGTCCACAAGTGCATGTGCAATCTCCTCCACTCCTTTGATATCTTCCACTAGATTCTACTAGTGGTCGGAGTGATGTCGACTACTGCTTTAGTACCTTCCACTAGAGTCCACTGGGGGTTGGTGTACTCGCCACTCAAGTTAAGTCTCATTGGACTCGAATGCTATAGAGCTCTTTGGGCAAAACTCTCTCCTCATGCTCCCCATGGGGATTGAACCCAAGATCTCACCCTTCACAACCTTGAGACTTAACCACTAGGCTAAGTGGATCACTTGTTTAAGAGACCACATAAACTTATGCTTAAGTCTAGTCTCAAGATATTTGGCCATACACATGAGTGAGCAAACGGTGTCAGATTTCAGATCTGTCTGAACCCACTCGATCCTTAGATCATAACCTACTTCATTACATTCTTTCCCCCCCTTGGGAAATATTTATATCCTCGAAAATAAAGCTATATATAATAATCATAGGCAACCCCCGAGCCTCATATTCTTAAACCGGAAGAACATGGTCATGTTCTAAAACTAGAAGAACATGTCTCATCTCTATGGCGGGATCCCTGTCCAAATGATTCAAAACATTTTTTTGCTTTGCACTTTGATAAACTGGTCAAAGTACAAAGTATGAATGAATTATAAGGGTGGATCTAAAAACATCCCTAGCCACTTCACTGTTTCTCGATGTGTGATCTAGGCACAAACATATGAAATAGATGGATTCCAATTATTAGTACATTTTTGGTCCTCGGGGATTGCCTATGGTTATTATATATAGCTTTATTTTCGAGGAAGAAAATCTTTCCCAAGGGGGGAAGAATGCAATAAAGTAATTCTATGATCTAAAGGTCTGACTGGTTTAGACAAATCTGAAATCGAACATCATTTGATCACTCATGTGTATGGCCAAATATCTCCAGACTAGACTTAAGCATAAGTTCATATGCTCTCTTAAACAAATAATCCACTTAACCTAATGGTTAAGTCTCAAGGTTGTGAAGGAGGATGTCTTGGGTTCAATCCCCATGGGGAGCATGGGGAGAGAGTTTTGCCCATGGAGCTCTAGAGCCTTCTAACTCAAGTTAATGTGAGTTAACTTGGGTCTAGCTAGACTTAACTCGAGTGGTGAGTACACCAGCCTTTATTGGACTCTAGTGGAAGGTACTAAAGGAGTGGTCGAGATCACTCTAACCACTAGTAGACTCTAGTGCAAGATATTAAAGGAGTGGAGGAGATTGCACATGCACTTGTGGACTCTAGTTACATTTGTGGTCTTGTTCATGTTGGTGCAGTCAATCACCAATTGATGTTTTGGATAAAGATTTGAAGTCAAATGATGAAAAAAAGATCAACAATTGAAGATTGAAGATAGAGTATGTTCAGGAAATGAAGACTTGTTGTTGGCAGTAGCCAGAGGCATAGAAGACACGAAAAGCATGTAAAGATAGAATAGGGAGTCAGTCAAATCATTTTTCAAAGAATTATATTTTATAAATACTTTTCAAAACCTCCAACAGTGATTTTCATCACTTTTGTAACATATGTAATATAGAAAAACCCTTTTTAGAACCTATTTTTTAACTATGCTAGTCACTAGATGTGAAACCGGTCAAAACTAGTCTAGAATCTATAAAAAGAGCTAGAGAGCTCATTTTTGAGGTTGGTTAGTGTGAGCTTAGAGCTATTTTGAGCTTGTAATTGAGATCTTGAGCAATAGAGTTGATTTCCTACCTTCCATTGTGTCTTGCTTGTCTCTTCGTTGTGGTTGTGTATGTATGTGTGCATCTCTATGCTTCTCACCTTCACTCTCACTTCATCCCACATTCACGATCTTCATATCATGCCTATCTCTTCTGCGGATTGACATTAAGGAGGTGGATCTTCTTAACGTGGTTCTCACCATTGTGCTAGAGCAACACGAAATTTGGCACCGTTGCCGGGGATCGAGTCTAGGACGAATGTGTTATGGTAAGAGTATAGCAAGAAGTGGCGTTGGAAGGTAAAAATTTTCAGTTTTTGTTGTTGTTTTTTACTTAGTTTTTAGTGTTTTTCACCTCCCCCACACTCCATCTTCATCACTGCATCATCATCTTCCACTCCAAAAAAAAAAATCAGAAAATTCACCATATCCACCCATTCTCCCCATTTCTCCTCATTTGTGCATGCGAGAGAGAGAGAGCTTTTGTGCTTGCATGTGCTATTGTGTTTTTGAGTTTTCTTGCAAGTACAGTGCTCCAATGCATCAAGAAGGCTTGCAAAAGGTAAAATTTCACTTTCTGTCAGAAAATGCCGACTGTGTCAGACCATCGCGATGCTTTGCCAAGTTCGGAATTTGAGGTAGCGAGTTCACCATTGTATAGGCGACCCTTGCGCACATAGGAATCCAAGGTTGCATTTGCAAAATCAATGATTTAGTGGACCATCGCGATTGTGTCACACCATCGCGATTGGCTCACGCCATCGGGAGGGCTCTGCCGGACCATCGCGACGGTCTCACACCATTGCGATGGCTCACTTGAGCCATCGCGACGGTTCACTTGGACCATCGCGATGATCCCGTCGACCCCACGCCATTGCGATTGGCTCATGCCATTGCCTCGAGGCTGCCACGTGGCAAGCTAGACCATCGCGACGATACCCTTAGACCATCGCGATGATACCCTTAGACCATCGCGACGCCTTGACATTTGAACCATCATGATGGCTCAAGCCATCGTTCCTCGTGACCATCGCGACAGGCTCACGCCATCGCAATTGTCCCGTTGACCATTGACCGATGCCATCGTGATTGCTCGTTGATTGGACCATCGCGATGGTTCATTCACACCATCGTGATTGTTCACTACAGACCATCGCGACAGTTCACATTTACGCCATCGCGATTGCTCACATTCAGACCATCGCGACAGTTGCACCTTCGGACCATCACGATTGTGCCACGCCATCGTGACGGTTCACTTGGACCATCGCGACGGTCTCAGACCATCACGATTGTTGCAGACCATCGCAATTGTCCACCCCAAACACAATTTTTAGGGTTTGAATTTTTGACCAATTTTGCGGCTATTTTTTGCAAATTTTTGGGTGATTAGACTCATAGGAGACCCTTTAGCTCATATTTGGAGAAAAACCTGTTGGTGAGTTTTTACCCCCGAGGGCTTGAACGCTCATATCTTTTTCATCCGAAGTCCGTTTTTCGAGCTTTATAGCTCGTTAGAAAGCTCTTTACGAGTACTACATGGCTCAAATGTTTTTTTCAAAAAGAATATGTTGATTTTTTGAGAGGATATTTTTGAGGTTGACCATCTGTGGGACTAGGAAAGAAAGGGGGCTTTGGAAGAAAATTTTGCCAAAGGTTAAGGGACTCTAAAGGTGTATATACTCAAGTGCTTGAGCATTCAATTGAGAATTGGTCTAATATTGGAATTTTACAGGTCTAGCAAGGCAGTCAAGGGCAATCAAAACAAGGCAGTGAAGAACACAGGGCTTGGGAAGCACGGCTTCTTGGGCAACAGGGCAACCAATAAAGCTGACTCGAGGTTGGAAGATTACTCAACCCCCTCAGTCAATTATTCACTTAGGCCAAACATTAGCATTGTGGATTAAAGATGATAGGAACACATCAAGTTCAAGAAACTTAATTTTTTAAGTCCAAGACTAAAGTAAAGGTGTGTGATATGAAAACTTAAAGGAAAAGAACCTAAGTCTGACGGAACGAGAACTCAAAAATATAACGAAAAGTTGATTCCCGATGCATACATCAAGACAAGAATTTAAAGGAATTTAAAAAGAATCAAGAAAGAAAGAACAAAGAACCATTGACAATCAGAAGAATCGTGAAGTAAATTCATGAACCTTAGATCGGGTAAACATATAGGTAAGTCAGACAAACGAAGCCTTAGATCATCAAAAGCAAGTGTAGGAACCACTACACGATCGTGGGCACAACAATTGAATACTAGTTATCCCTACGAGTTGAGCTCAGATACGAGTGAATCAGAAATGGCTTTTAGCACGGAAAGACCAGAAGGAGGTCAAACATAGCGTATTTAGAAAGACTTGAAGGACCCTATAGAACTCAATTAGAATTTCTCCGAACCAACCGCTTAGATGCTCGCATCTATGAGGATGGTTTGCGAAGACAAGTGGTGCAAATGCACAATCCTGATCAAACCATTGGATTGGAACGTCCAGTGGTGAAATTTGAGAGAGACGCATACATAGACAAGGAAGGAATGATGTATATCATAAGTACTCAGCCAAACAATACCAATGAGTTCGGCGTAATTCAGTTAGAGACGGAAGTGAGAGCTCAAGGAAAAGAACCATTAGAAGAACCTAGGACACCTAGAGGGAAATCTGTACTGACACGAGTACTAGTTCCAGAGTGGACCCCTGAGGATAACAGAAGCATAGAGTTGTTTGTAAATAAAGAAACTGATGAAGCATTTTGGAGGTGCAGAACGGAACAACCTAGTGAGGTAGGCTCCGTCATAATCTATGAATTCAAGGACCCAGATACACCGGAAAGGTTGTATACCTAGATGAAACTTCAGAAAGAGTATTTGTGGTACCAGACCACGCAAGAAATACCTACACATGGAGAGGCGAGCTAGTATTCCCTCCATCTCGAGCAAATGTAAACCTGAGCCAACAAGGGGCAGGAACATCCTCAGCCCATGGTAATCAAAGAGAGAAAAACAAGGAAAGACCAGAAGTAAGTTTCAATCATCCCATAGGGAGAGATTGAAGCACCATGGACACAGATAGAGTGGAAAGACAAAGAATACCAGGTGGTAAAGATGATTTTCCTCTACCTAGACCACGTGAACACGCAAGAATATTAAGACCCACTCAGTTAGTAAAGTCCATGAAAAACTACTTTGATGGGATAGGAGATCCCTATGATCATGTTGCTGAATTTAAGCAAGTGTTACGAGCAGAGCAAGTAGAAGACATGTTCACACAATACAATGCTTTTGGACTAACGTTAAAGAACACCGCTTTAACTTGGTTCCAACCATTGCAACAAAGGCAATTTAGAGACATCCATCACTTTTTAGAGTCATTCATCATAGAATTCTCTAAAAGTGGGATCAGACATGACACATCTTCGTTGATTCATAGTTTTAAACAAACCCCTCAAGAAACAATTAGACTCGCAGGACGTAGGTTTAGACAATATGTTGAAAGATGTCCAATGCAAGAGCTACCCTCACATGCCAAGCAAGTATCATTGTTTTTGGATGGCCTGTTGAGCTCGAAACTACGCTCCTATGTGTACTTGAAGGAACCTAGAACGCTAGAGCAGTGTGTAAGAATTTGCATAGACATTGAGGACAACTTAGGAGACGAGTTGGAACTCTGAAAGGTCTATAAGGACTCAGATTTTTCCTCTATAGCATCCACAAAACTCTCTAGCTCGATAGAAGACTTAGCAGAAAAAGTGGCCCAGAGACTAGGAGTTTCTAGTAAACAGATGCCAAGGTTAACAACAAACAAGCGTTGTTACACCTATGGTGGTGATCATATGGCAAACGTGTGTCCCAATGCAACACAACCACAAGCCAACCCTAGTGGCCAATACTGTACAATTGAGAGACGATACACGAATCATACGGCTCAAGACTGCCCATACAACAAACAAGCAGTGAGACAGAACTACTCGCAAGCATACCCACAACCAGGTAGGTATCAAGGCCAGTATAATACCTAGCCTCATTACTATAGGCCACCTCAAAACTACCCTTATCAGGCTCAACAGAGACCACAACCTGTTTTAGCTCAGCAGCCACCCCCACCAGCTAATGTCATCTCAGTAAAATACGCTGCTGCAGAAGAAAACCTAAGTAGGGCTTTAGTTCCCGTTTCACCCCTAATCACTGACAGTGATCCGAACTCAAACAGTTTTGACTCTACTCATGTAGATATTCCACCCGCATATTATTCAAAGTCACCAGAATACGTGGAAACATATCAGTACGATAGTCCACCATTGGAACCTAGTTGGGAGCCCGACTACGCTAATGTGATGTATACAAACCCTAATCCACGGCCCCAATTGAGATAGCAAAGAACACAGGGCCCTAGAGGACCATGCTTTAGGTGCCAAGGAGATCATTTCATAAAGGATTGTCCATATCCTCCGATAGCAAGACAGTCTCAATATTATAACATACAAGGCTTTTGTGCCGACTGTGGTAAAGAGCATGTCATAGAAGATTGTCCTAAGAACCCTGCTAATGCTTCAAATGTGACACCAATCAACGTGATAGGTATTGTACATAATGCAGATGGATCCAACCCTACATACGTGCCTATCCAAGCTATAACAAGAGCCCAGGCGCTCTTACAGAATCAACAGCGTAATGCTGAGAAAATAACTGGAACAAGCGAAGTTGGAGAGTTTAGCAATAGAAAGACGAAATCTTGGAAAGACTCTAGAGAAAGAATCAAGAGAAAGTGGAGTAAAAGGATAACCGAATTGGAAGGAAGTCGCAAGGAATCTAGAGCCAAAATCTTAGACTTGACTTCACAAGAATTGAAACAAGAGAACCTAGCGTAAAAATCAGGATCAGTTTTAGCGGAACCCATACCAGAAAACCTAGACATGATGTTTCGCGCGTATCAAGCCAGAATAAAGGAAGGACCTCAAATAGCTGAAATGAGTAAAAATTACCCACGAGCAGACTTAGAAATTGAGAGGACTAAACTTTGCATGAAGATGGTAGAATTAGCACAAGCAATGTTCGAAGCCTCTAGATATCTAAATTGGAATAACATGGCAAAACCTGAATTACACTTTCAAGGACTGATGGAGAGGCTAGAATACTTGATAGATAGCAAGGAGAAAAAGAATCCGCATAGGAACCCCATTGCCTCTGAGACACAGGAAAGGAATGCACCATCCCTGTCTCAAGTACCCAACACGGAAAGTCAAGACAACCCGTCTTCCATACATAGGTATTCACATGAATTTCTAAGAGAAATCCAAGAAGAGAAGTGGAGAAAAGAACAAGGAACCCATCCTCCTATTCAAGAAATAGATGACTTGCAAGAGCAATTCCCCCAAGATATCCCCTCTATTTACAATGATGTAGTGGAAGAACAACTGAGTGAACACACAGGTTTTGAATCCAATTCTTTGCAAGAATTACCTCAGTTCACAGACCTTGGGAAGCTAAGTCTATTAGCATGAGAGCACCCACAATAATAGTGAGGAATGAAGAATCAATAATCCCTAGAAACACGGAAGTGATAAAAACACCAAAGTACAATGTCACCTCACTCTAGAGGAATTGTTGAAGGTTAGACCAGAACTGTGGAAACATGTAGCAAATCAATTCCCCGAGCTTGCTACTACTCCCTCACAGATAGGAACACACAAGAAGGTACCAGAGATACCAGTGGAAAAGATCGGAGATGTAAGCGAAGGAGAGGAAGGTAACACTTATCTTCCAATAACTCATCGGGGCTACACCACCAAAGCCATCTTAGATTCAGGAGCCGGAGTAGCCATCGCTACCACCGCTTTATGGAAACGATGGGGTAAGCCAGCATTGAGACCTACTAGGATGAAGCTACAAATGGCTGATGGACATATAGAAAAACCATTAGGCTTACTAGAAGGCATATCTCTCACCACTTGTGGTGTGGAGTTTGAGCATACTTTCGCCATTTGTGATTTTGCGAAAAATCATGCTTATGAGATGATATTCGGATGACCATTCATGCGTCAGTTGCAAATTGTACAAGATTGGGGAACTAATTCTTTGTACTTGCAACATTTAGGAGTGACTACTAAAGTTAATCTTAAGGACTATTCACATCGAGATGTACCCCCAATACAATGGAAGGCCATCCATAAGACAAGAAGAAACAGAATCAGTACACTCATTAGAATCAGACCCCTCATGGTTGCACGAGGACACTCATTTATGGATGTGTAAAGTAGCGAAACAAGAGGAAGAAGGGTTAGAAGCCCGGACATTAGGTTCAGAACAACATCCACGAACCCTTCAAGACCCAGCTTACGCACCTGTAGTATTTCCAGACGAAGAATTCGAACCCCACGGTTGTGTAGAAATCCTAGCAACCATGGATGCAGCCATCAATGAAGAACAATGGACACCCCACTATGATGAGGATGGCTATGACATCTCAGTTTTCACGATAGAGCCAATCATGTGTGATTCGATTATTGAAGAATGTGAACCTAGCACTGATGCATTCGAGGATGTGAGCGATTTTGATCTAGATTCAATTATTATGGACCCTCCCTTTGCATAAGAAGAAAAATATTTGTACGAAGTAGAAACTCACCATCAGAGACATGAAGAACTTATGAATGAGTTGAGATTAGCCACACAAGTGACCACTAAGAGTGAAGGTAAGAAAAGAAAGAAGAAAGAAATCATGTCAAAAGAAGAAGAATCTTTGTTTGAAGTTCCCGAGAACTTCAAGAAGTATGAAGTAGAAGATAGAAGAATCATGGTACGAATGCCTAATAGAAAAGCTTACGTTGGAGAAGTATATGATAATCGAGAGAAAACCAAAAAATCATAGTGGCCATAGAAGGAGAAGAAGAAAAATGTACATACATAGGGCATGATTTGATGACTGAAGAAGAAGAAGAGTTAGTGGCCCTATTGCGGGAATATCAAGATGTTTTTGTGTGGAGTTATAAAGACTTGCAAGGAGTAGATCCGGATATATGTTCTCATAGAATCCCTATGACTCCAGAGGCAAAACTACGAAACAGAAACCATACACTTACAATGATAACTACGCTGCGAAGATTAAAGAAGAAATAGACCGCTTGATAGAAGCAGGATTCATTTACGAAATTGAGCATACCGAATGGGTATCCCCCATTGTGGTTGTGCCCAAGAAGAATGGAAAATTGCATGTGTGTATTAACCTTAAAGAAGTTAATGCCGCCACGATTAGAGACAATTATCCTCTTCCTATCACATAACACTTGCTGGAAAGAGTTGCAGGCAAGGAAGTGTACAACTTTCTTGATGGTTTCTCATGTTATAATCAAGTAGCCATTGCTTTAGAAGATCAACACAAGATGGCTTTTGCCACAGAATGGGGCATATTTGCATTTCGTGTGATGCCATTTGGCTTAACAAATGCACTTGCCACTTTCAAACGACTCATGTGTCATGTTTTTAAGGAATTCTTACACAAGAATTTGGAAGTTTATGTCGATGACATATGTGCTCATTCGAATATAAGGAAGACGCATATCCCAGAGTTAAGACAAGTATTTGACAAATGTCGAGAATATCAGGTTTGTTTGAACCCAAAAAAATGTGTTTTCATGGTCAGACAAGGCAAAATAATAGGACACATTGTGTCAAAGAATGGAATTTCAACAGATGAAGAAAAAGGAAAGTAATTGCAGATTTACCTAGACCAACTAACGTAAAAGAGGTACAGGCCTTTATGGGTCATTGCGGTTATTACAGACGATTCATACACATGTATGCAATCATAGCCAAGCCTTTGTACTCTCTTTTAACCCATTTTGAATGGACAGACGAGTGTGAGAACTCATTCAATGAACTTAAAAGACGTTTGTGCTCGGCACCTATATTAACAACCCGAGATTGGAGCAATCCATTCCATGTACATGTGGATGCATCCAACTACGCTATAGGATGTGTGTTAGCACAACCCAAGAAGGAAGGTAATATAGATCTCCCCATAGCTTATGCGAGCAGGCAGTTGAATGCAGCAGAAAGAAATTATACCACTATGGAATGAGAAGGATTAGGAATGATCTACGCAGTGAAGAAATTCAGACATTATTTGTTGGCAAACAAGTTCAAATTCTTTACAGATCATCAAGCGTTATTGTACTTAGTCAATAAGCCATGTAACACGAGACGATTAATACATTGGTTTCTATTACTCATGGAGTATGACTTTGAGGTAGTAGTCAGGAAAGGAAAGACACATCTTAGAGTTGACCACCTTTCAAGATTAACCACAGGAGAAGCTCCTCAATGAGTAGCGGACGAATTACGCGATGCATATTTGTTTAACCTTGAGATAGCACCAGAATGGGTGAAGCTAATAGTCCCTATTCTAACATACGGACCCAAGAATCCTAGGATAAGGATCAAGGAAGGAGAAATTACCAAGTCTCAGAGATATCAAATAATAGAAGGAAGTATATATAAATAGGATAATCAAAAGATTCTTGCTTGTTGTGTAGACGATTCAGAACATGCAAATTGGTTGCAATTAGCACACGTAGGTGCATTAAAGCAACATCACTCGAAACATCGTACATTGCAGACTCTGCATAGATTAGGAGTATATTGGCCTTCTATGGAAGTAGATGTCTACAATTATGTAAAGAATGCCATGTTTGTTGTGAAAGACCACCAGTAGAACACGCTACGTTATATCACGTGTCTCTCACACCAAAATGGAGTGAGCCCTTAGTGACATACTTGAGGACGAAAACATTCCCTCAAGGAATGACCTTAGCACGACAACGAAGTCTAGAGCAGGAAGCTCAGGACTATTCACTTATTGGGGACAATCTATACAACAGAGGACGAGATGGATATCTAAGACAGTGTGTTCATAAGAGCGATTATTTGAGTGTACTAGAGACATCACATCAAGGTGTTGCAGGAGGTCATTTTGGACCCGATAGGATAATCAAAGCCATCCTCTTTTCAGGATTATGGTGGCCCACTCTTCACATGGATGCACATACCTATGTTAAGAGATGTGATGTGTGCCAAAGAACTCAATTTCCTACTCGCAGAGATGAAATGCCATTGAAACCCATGATGGGAGGACGTGCATTTTCTAAGTGGGGTATAGAATTTGTAGGACCCATTAACCCCCTGCAAAAGATACACATGTTGAATACATTATTGTTGCGACATATTATCTTACCAAATGGGTAGAGGCTAAGGCCATAAAAAAGAATGATGCACATACGACTGCAAAATTCTTATTTGAAAATGTCTTTACAAGATATGGACTGCCTATAGAGTTAGTGAGCAATTGAGGAACTCACTTTCTAAACCAAGTCATTGAATATTTGTTACAGGATTTTATGGTGATTCACAAGAAATCCGCACCATATCATCCTCAGGCCAATGGTCAGGCTAAAAGCACTAACAAGATCCTTTGTAACGTACTGACGAAACTCATGAACAACAAATGTTCAGATTGGGACAAATAGTTACACCATGCTGTTTGGGCATATCGAGTGGCCTATAAGACCGTACTCAATGCAACTCCCTTTCAGATGGTTTTTGGTCAGAACGCTGTGCTTCCTTTGGACTTCTTGATACCGACCCTTAAGGTTGCCCAAGAACATCTGTGGACCGGCCATGAATTATCAGCAAGAATAATGGACTTGGAATGATTAGGAGAAACCAGGCTGAAAGCAGCAGCAGGAATATACGCAGCAAAGAAACGACAGAAACCATATTTTGATGCACATGTGAAAGATACAGGCTTAAAAGAAGGAGATTTAGTTCTAGTGTATATGCTGAAACAACACGCACGAAAGTTAGAAAAGCGAGGTTATGGATCTATGATCATTAACAGACTCCCGACAAGTGGAGCAGTACAATTAGCCACCTTAGAAGGAGACATAATGCCTAATTACATTAGTGGTTGTACAGTCAAGCTTTATCAGGAACCTCTTACTGAGGATATGCTTAGATGAATCACGTTGGCAAAGAAGCGTAAGGAGGAAGAAAATAGAATACGAGCTGAAGCTCAGGCATAAGCTATAGAACGCATTAAGTGCATGAAGTTAAGAAGACAAGGACTAGGAAGAGAACATTATAACCATCTGGAAACAACAACTAGATACCCCACGGCCATGTGTCAAGTAAAGTCAACCACTCATCCTAGCATAGTGGATAGGAGACCATTCGTTACAGTCAGGCTAGAGCACGACAACCCTTGCCATGAGCTCAGGGCTTTAATTGACTTAGGTGCTGCGACTAGTGCGATTAGATGGTCCCACTATAAGGACTCAAGAATAGAAATGCGGCCAAGTGAGGCATACCTCATAGGGCTAGGAGGCATGGAAACCCCTTGCATGGGTGAGGTGGACCTTCGTATCCTCATACACGATGTGACTATGATAACAAAACTACTATTGTGCCATGATGATGACCTGATAGAACCCCTAATCCTTGGCCAAGATTGGCTATACGATCACTCAGTGGAACTACATCTTAGACAAGGCTCCTTGTAGATTGGAACCTTAGATCAGAAGTGAGTGATACCGCTTGACTTCCCTAACAACATTCCGTCTGATGTACGCAACCCTAGACCCTATGAAATGCATGCGAAGGAGGACCGGAAGATCTTTGGTCAGACGAGTCACGTTACGTCTACACCAACCCATGTGGGCTTGGCGATGGACAATTGTCAATCAGAAGGACGTCAGGAGATTTTCCCATGGGCTTCCTACAAATTAGAAGGGGTAGCCACCCAACCGCTTGGTCAAATGGACACCATCAGCGATCAGGTGGGTTACGTCAGCGGACAAATGGGGACGATTGTCGGACAGATGGGGACAATCAACTGTCAGGTGGACTTCATCAGCAGCCAAATGGGCAAGACACCTTGTAGTGCCCATCCTTCCACACTTACTATAGACTGGCCTAGATCTGTGGTACAGAATGCCTCACTTTCTAATGGGCAGGTTTCACAAGTGTTGGACCTCCCTTCTTTTCCAAAGCAGAGTGTCCATCCGACCTCTCAACCTCAACCACAAAGGAGTCAATCACTACAAAGGAACCCAGACCGACGACAATATCAGATGACAAAGTAGTATCAACATCACAAAGCAAGAGGCACGAGACAAATATGGGTGCCGAAAGGACATAAAACTTCAATAGTTTTCAACAATGCAGACAAGGATAAGAAGAAGTCAAGGCAGAAGCAGAGTCAATATTCAACATCTTTTCGACCTTCTTCTATGAGTAGGAACATTCGACACATTTGGATTGCCAAGAAGTACTTAACAAATCGACCCACACCCATGCAGATTTGGGTACCCAAACAGTGTATTATAGCTCAACCCTCAAGCCATGTAATATATACCCCTCAGAAATCTCTTCACCCTTCAAAACCACCACATTTGATATCACCTTTTTTCCCTCAGCAGAAACATTCCACCCGCTCAAAAACTCTTAGGAAATGGATACCGAAACGTACAACTGACTTCTCCGACCACCTTCTCTAACCTTATTCCCATCCCGACTAAACATCACCCTTGTAATTACTCATTCACAACTGAACATTGTACAAATCCACACATTATAACCCAAAATCACTAGTAATAACATCTCACCAAGAAATGTATGCATCATCTGAACATATAGGTGTCTAGAGACCTGCATTAGTTTTGCAACAATCATTCCACAAAACACATCATAACACTCGGCTACACGGGTTACACATCGGTTATGGAAAGGGATTGCGGTCTCACTTTAATGGGATCATGATTAATTTCCATACTAATGTGTTAATCTTTTGTAGCAGATCTACTACACACTTGCATCACTCATCATGCAGGCAGAAGGACCATCTGAAGCTGGCACTAGTGTACCGATGGCAAATATTGGTGAACTACTCGTGGAGCCCCATCCGATGGCTCAACCACCAAAATTTCAGGGATTTCCAGGACCTATGCCAATTGATGACCCTCCTAGGGGATATACTGAAAAGATTCATCGCAATTCTCACTGGTTTCAAGGATTAGCAGGCCCGTTGGCAGACACAAATTTTATTTTTGAGGCCAATTTAACCTTCGATAACCGTACATGGGGCAAGTACCAATTTTTCTCAAGAGAGTTCGAAGGACTACAGAACACAGAAGACTTAATGCATGTTTGGGCAAGAGCAGGCTTCACAGAATATTTCAATGATCCTTTGCCTAAACCGGATTTCTACAGATGCTACTACTTGGTAACAACATTGACAGCTTCGGAGAACAAAGATTTGCTAGGAACATTCATTTTGCCGTCTTTGGTAAATGATCTGCCATATAAGAAGTTTTATCTGTCCAAAGATTTGATTAGAGCTGCTATTAAGATACATGGAACGCATACACCGACAGAACGAGAAAGGCTAATTCCAAAGCCTATGAAACGTGGGGATGTTACTAAATGGGAAGATATTTCGACGATCACACCTGAGCTCTCTAAACCATTAAGGATATGCATGCAGCATTTTGCTTTCCCCGCTCAGGATCGATTCACCATGCTCCCCACAAGCGCATTTGGTTTGGTTTATATTTAGCTTGTACTGGACCTCAAACAGTAGACCTCGCCAGCTAGATCATTGATCAGCTATATTTAGCACAACATAGATGGGAAGGAAAGAAGGTAATCCATGGATGCTGTGCTCTTACAAGGATTGTATATATGTGTTTGGCATACGACTTGCCAATCGAACGTGCCATGACAAGTGAGGAGTTGAAAGCATTCAAAGGGACAACAAAGAAAGCTAGGAAGGCTAGCAAAGGGAGAGTAGGAAAGCGCATGTGAGGAACCATCCCATGCTTACAAGTTCCAGAATCACCATCACCGCAACCCTCTCCAGAACAGTCTCCTACAGAAGCCCCTGTAACGGTACAACCTATTCGCATACGATTATCTCGACATATCGTTTTAGAAGGCACTACTAGTGCGATCACCTCACAACCAACATCAGTTCAGGAACCTCCAACTACTGCAGCAGAAGTTACCACCACTATTGGTGCGGAGGCATTCTCTTTTCCGATACCCAACATGGAGGTAGAACCACTGGATACGATGTTTGATTTTGAAATGCCAGATGCTTTCTCAAATGAATTTCAGTTTTCTGAAGGCCAGATTTTCTCTCAAGAATATGAACGTCCTAGCTACCCTACCACTCCCTCGGATCAACAACAAGGACAAGTAGTATCCAGCTCGGATGGAGAAAGAACAGAGACAGATGAAGACGAGGGCGATGATGAAGCCAGCCAGGGCACTCATGAATCCCAAGAGAATGTGCAGACAGATGAACAAGAATAGCACACGGACACCCAAGGTGATACTAGTACGCACGAAGATGAAACCTTTGAAGCAGCAGCTTATACGCTGGCCATCAAGAAGTTATACCGCACCATGGAAAAAGTTTGGGCGCGTAAGAAGTTAACTGAGGAAGAGAACCAAGCACTTATAGAACAGGAACTCGTCACAGGCGGTTTCAAAGAAGTATACATCAAAGGCTTCAGGGAACTTGTCAAATCAATGGGATCTAATGAAGCATTAAGATATTTGCAGAGGAAGTCGTTACCGCAATATGACCCCCGATGAGTACGACTCTTATCAAGACCAGGTGACTACATTTGAGTACCGACAGGTGCTCAGTCATCCCAATAGGCTAGGGAAGCCCGTCTCATCCCCGAAGGCTCCGTAGCAGAAGACACCATTGTCATCAACTCCCCGCCCCACACTACTACTGTACATACCACCACTGTAACCGAAGTACCCACCACCCCATCCGCTCCTCTTTCACCTCCCCTCTCTCCAATCTCCCTTGTACATCCGATCTCTCCTAGAACATCCACATCTTTGGATAGCGCTGTAGCAAAAGCCTTCCTTACTTCCATTCCTCCCACACTTCTTGCACCCGCCCAACCTAGTTTTCCTCCTCGGACATCCACCTTTCTATCCAACCCATTTCCCCATCCATCCTTCCCTTCCTTCCCCACACCTCCAAGACACCTATTTCCATACCTACCTCCATTGAATTTTTCCCCAGTTTCACCCCCTCGACCCACCATAATTCCTCTTTCCCCCTTCCACCAAGCAGTACAAGAAACCCCCTCTGTAAATTACTCTTCAACCTTTGTAAACCCCGTTACACCCACGCATGCACCCACTGTCACCCCACTATTCACGGTCACCGCACTTGATACCACATCCAATGACATGGATATCTCACCACCCACCGCACCACCACTCACATCTTCTATGGCACCACCATATTTAGGAACATCACAATTTTCCACAATCACCACTGCATCCACATTCCCATCCCCATTTCCCTTTCCCTTTGCATCAACATCTTCACACACCACAACTGCATTCACTCTGTCACTAATATTATCATCCACTATAGACACTACATTTCGACAAATGTTCACATGCATGACTCAAGTAAGAGATGAGTTCACATCTCTTGGAACTAATTATCAGCAGCTGCAGAAGACAACGAATGATTTATAATCGAAGCTCAATTCACTGACCATCGAGAATGCCTCATTAAACACCCGTTACCAAGAGCTACGAGAGGCATATCATAAACTTGAACTAGAAAGTGAAGAAAAGACGAAAGAGGCGGTCACAGATATCGATAACTTGTTAAGGGCACAGACTATTTGCAATGCAACATTAACGAGAAACATGGGCTTACTCAGACGACACTTGGCAGCAGTGAAAGAAGAGAACCAGCGTTTACAAGAACAGAACAAAGAGAATTTAGAAGCTGCTCTAGATCAGCCAGAACAACCGTTGAGCCCCAATCGCTTTAAGGCCGTGCCCTCATAATCTATGAAAGTGTTGCTAGATGATCATGTCAGATTGCTAGATGAGTACGACAACATGAACGAGGAGTTCCAGAAGCTCAAAGAAGAACACAAGATATTGCAGTTAAGAGCACCTATACCATCAGGACTACCAGCCCCTGCGGACCCATCTCCTGACATCCTAGAGGAAATCAACACATTACGGGCCCAGGTATCAACTCTTCAATCACAAATAGTAGTATGAGAAGCACCCCCCAGACCAGACTCCCCACCGGAACTCCCAGGAGAGGAAGAAACAATCACTATTCCGGTGGAGGAAACCTTTGAAGAAGCATATGAACCCTAACCCATCCCAGGCAGACACGTCACGGCAGAAGGCCAGACGACTTTCGAGCTTCGAACTCTCACATGGATGAAGACGATTGAAGAACTGGGAACAACCCACTCAGCAAGGGTAGAGGCACAGTTACACGCCATGGCAATGATTGAAGAAAGAATTTTATAGTCTCCCTATTTTGCTCACTTGGCCCCTCGCAGATACATATCAGGGCATGAGGTACAATATAAACCCTATTTCATGTTAATGGCGGAATATCAGCTAGCCATAGAAAAAGAAACAGGCAAGAAACCCTCTCACGCTACTCAGTTTGAGCCTGACGATTTGCCAACAAATGCATAGCGAGAAGAAATCTATCAACCAGATTGGCGCAAGGATCAAGCATGTAAAGACAGAGCAGGGAGTCAGTCGAATCATTCTTCAAAGAATTATATTTTATAAATACTTTTCAAAACCTCCAACAGTGATTTTCATCACTTTTGTAACATATGTAATATACAAAAAAACTTTTTGTAATTTATAGCTCCATTTTGTGCAAGCCGAGGAGTCCTCAAGATTGAGGAGCTTAGGTAGAATGAGCGTACCAATTTTGGCTATTTTTAGACACCGTTTACCCTTTCAAATAGCACCTAGAACCTGTTTTTTAACTATGCCGGTCACTAGATGTGAAACCGATCGAAACTAGTCTAGAATCTATAAAAAGAGCTAGAGAGCTCATTTTTGAGGTTGGTTAGTGTGAGCTTAGAGCTACTTTGAGCTTGTAATTGAGATCTTGAGCAATAGAGTTGATTTCCTACCTTCCATTGTGTCTTGCTTGTCTCTTCGTTGTGTGTGTGTATGTGTGTGTGCATCTCTATGCTTCTCACCTTCACTCTCACTTCATCTCACATTCACGATCTTCATATCACTCCTACCTCTTCCGCGGATTGACATTAAGGAGGTGGAGCTTCTTAACGTGGTTCTCACCATTGTGCTAGAGCAACACTTGTATACATATGTATATTAATTTGTAGTTAGCTCACTTATACCTTTTGTATGGTCATGAGGTTATACATATATGCCTATATATACAAGTAGAAAGTTGAAGCAAGTATGAGAGATCAAGAGATGAGATTAATTAGAAGTTGTAAACACCCGATATTTTGATGTGTTCTCCTTCTGTGTTTGATCATTTCAAGAATCCTTTTTTGGATGTCTAATTCCATATTTAATGCTTCTATGGTTAAGATTTGAGAGCCTAATTGTAAACAGGCTGAGAGAATTATGTGTAGGAACATTTGTATGTGAAGAAGTGTTGAGTGTCTTCTAAAACAAGCGCAATCTCGATGGTCAAAGAATTGATCAGTTCTCAGTGCACGATGTAAAGCTTTGCACAAATGAAGAGTCAAAATTTAAGTTTGAAGGTTAGCCATCTATGACTAAAAGCATTTGCTTAAATGGGTTCTACTTTGGGAGAACTGTGTGCTAGAAGTTGCGTCAAAATCGACTCTACAAGAGGACAGTTTCAGACATAGGTAGATTGTTTGGATCATTTCTCAAGATCTACTGATTCTTTTGAGAAGGTTTAACCTGGAGAAGGTGCGTAATATTTAGGGGACACTTATGCAAAGTTTTATTAAAAACTTTACACATTTGGTCAGTCAATGAGTGAGTTATGTGCAATAGACTTTCTGAGTAGTGACTCTATTCACAGTTAGTTCACAATTTTGATAATCTGGTATTGATCCTCCAAATTGGTAAAGGTTTTAAGTTATTCTTGATATAGAAGTGTTCTAACATCAAGGACAGCTTGTTCTTTTGGACATTAACACTCTCCATCAGTGGTATCAGAGCAGGAATCATCAAAATAGAAGAAAGGAGGACCCTGACTGGTGCAATCATACAGAAATCAACACTTGAAGGTTGAAAAGGTGAAATCTTAAAGAGAAAGCTTGAGAAGGAGGCAAAAAGTTATCAAGAAGATCAAAAGGAACTTCATTCAAAGTAAAGGTACACAGGTGAAGAAAGGATGGAAGATTCTCTTCATATAGATAAATCAGATAGAGAAAACTATCCAACTTGGTCAATGAGGATAGAAGCTCATCTCATGAGCAAAGAGTTGATAGGTTACATCACAGGTGAAGAAGAAAAACCACAATTCAGAGATCCTAGTGTTCCAACTAGGGATGAACTCTCAGATTTGAAGACTTGGATGAAGAGAGATGCTTAAGCAAGGAGCATTATCTACATGGGAGTCAATGACTACTTGCTACGTCATAGTAAAGGACTTGAAAGTGCAAGTGACATATGGAATGCTTTGGAGGAGCATTTCCAAAACACTACAAAGTCAAGGAAGGCATCTTTGTGGGCAGAGTTTATGTAGCTGAATGATGAGTAGCACCTCCTTTAATGTCAATCCGGGAAGACATGAGGATGGTATGATGACCTCGAACAAGTGATGGCACAAGTGTGTGAGTGAGAAGCACACAAACATGGACATACATACATACACACATGCACCCAAGGCAGGAACAAAGAGAGATAATGGAGTAACTTCTATTGCAAAAGAGTTCTCATACAAGTTCAAATCTACAACAAGCTAACCTCAAAAATGAGCTCTCTAGCTCTTTTTATAGTTTTTTACTAGCTTTGGTCCTGTCCAGACCTAGTGTTCGGCCTAGTTAAAAATAAGGTTCTAAGGCTATTTTGGAGGCTCAAACGAGCTCTAAAATGCAGCTACCACATAAATGGCCTTCCCAAAATCATCTCATAGGCCTGATTCTTGCTAAAGTCGCATATAGCAAAAGTATGCTCGAACTCAACACCACATGTAGTGAGAGTTATTCCTTCTAGCAGCCCTAAGGGTCTTTCAATGTGACAATCGGCCACCTGTAGTTTCATTCTTGTTGGCCTGAGTGCTGGCTTGCCCCAACACTTCCATAGGGAAGTGGTAGCAATTGCTACTCCTGAGCCTGAGTAAAAAATTGCCTTGGTTGTTGTTGGAGCAAGTCTATGACAAGCCTAAGTATTGGCTTGAGTCCCACAAAGTCATAGAAAAAGCCTTAGAATGAAGACTATGTAAAGTTCACTTGTGAACTACCTCTTGTAACTTTTGAAGAGTTTACTTAATGTAAAAGTAAGAGAATCTTAAGTGGTTGAGTCCACTTGATCAAGAATGGAAAGAGGAGCCACGAATTCGTGATTTGTGGTAGGTAGAGAATCAAATCAATCATTGATTGATTGCAGAGTGATTGAGGGAAGTTAGCCTCCCAAACTCAACTATAAATAGATGGCAGTTTTAGTCGTGGTTAGAGAGACCTATGTGAAGACCTCCAAGAGCTGAGCTTTATGCCATATCAAGGTGTGATTACAAGTCACACATATGTATCAGTAAGTCATTGTATTGTACAAGCAATATACTTTCATTTTCATGATTATTTGAGTTCATCTTTCCATGTTCTTGTGAAGTGTACTACTCACTGCCATTACTCTCAGTTTTCTCAGTCATCTTGCAGAGATGTTTTCTCTGAGCTTGGTGCATTATTTTCAGTGATTTAACTTGGTAAAGTTATATCTATAAGTCTACTAGATGCTCACAAATTTTCATGTCATTTGGATGTTGAAATCTTCAGTTATGTTCATTTGAAGTCAATAGGGTCTGTTCATCTTCACTTCTCTGTCAGGTACCTGACTTTTTCACTCATCTTGTCAGAGCCATTTCTCAGTGATTACTTATCCAAATTCAGTGATTTAAAGCTTGTTAGATTCAGCTTACAGTCTAGTATAACCATACAAATTTTCATAATCATTGGATTCCTATATTTTGAGTTATGTTGATTTTTCTGCTCACTGGTCTCAAACTGTAGCAGCCCGTGAAAATCGGGATGATGTCATCACTTGTTAAAACTCATTCTCAGTGTGTGGTTTGTTATTTTTGATGAGATTACTCCTGAAAGTTAGCTCTTTAAGTTATCTAGACTTCCTCAAGAGGAATTAAGCTAATTGCTGCTGTGCTCAGAGAATTATGTAAAACATTGGACAGGTGTATGAACCAAGAATAGCAAGTTTTCACCTCTGAGCTAACTCCAACTTATCTGTTTTGATCTATCTTTTTGAGAGTGATCTTGCAAGGTACATAGGGTGTCTAATACATCCATTGGCAAGCTAAAAGGGCCCACCATCTACTCCTGGAGTTCATTTGGCTGGTGTAGATCAAGGATTTTGCAACACCTCTTCATCTTCAAGCACATACCTATCCATCTCTTCACAGTGGTATCAGAGCAAGGTTGGACAACATGGCAGATGGATTTCCTTCATCAATTGACAAATTGGATAGAGGTAATTACTCAGCTTGGTCATTAAGGATGGAAGCTTATCTCCAAGGTAGAAGTTTATATGGTTATGTGTCTGGAGATGAAGTTATGCCAAGTTTTAGGAACAAAAGTCAACAACACAAGAAGAGCAAGAAAGATTGAGCACATGGTGCTCCAAGGATGCACTTGCAAGGTCTTATCTCCTCAAATCTATCTCAGATTTTTTGTTGCCTCACATTAGAAGTTGTAAGACATCTCAGGAAGTGTGGGATGCACTTGAAGTTTTCTTTTCTTCAAGTACCAAAGCTAGGAAGCATCAACTATGGCTGGATTTCACAACTCTCAAGAAGGCTCCCAAACAAAATGTGACTGATTTTGTCACAAAGCTCAAGGACATAGCGGATCAGTTGGGAAGCATTGGAGAGGTAATAGATGAAGAGCAAATTGTAAGGCAGGTCATCAATGGCTTGAAGGTAGATGACAAGTGGGAAGCATTCACCACAGCTATGGATTTGTACATGGACATGCATGTACCTGATTTCAATACACTCATTGGACAACTACTTACTCAAGAGGCAAAGCTTATCAAAAATGGAGAAAGCTCTAAAGGTAATCAATCTTCAGCTTTATACACTGATAAAAGCAAGTCCAAAGATAACAAAGGAAAGGCAAAGAAAGTGGATGATGAAGCAGGTACATATCAAGCTAACTATGCAGGTAGAGGAAGACATGGCAGAGGTAGAGGAAGAGGAGGTAGACAAGGCAGGGGGAGATCCCAAGACTCCAAGTCATGTTCTATTTGTGGATTAACTAATCATACAACTGAAAATTGCTTTAGGAATTCCAGGAATCAAAGAGGCAGAGGATATAATAGAGGAAGTTATGGCTACTCAAGAGGAAGGTTCAACAACTACCATGGCAACTACAACAACTACAATCATTCAAACTATCAAGGAGGCTACATAGGAAGGAGAGACTACAATAACTACATAGAAGAC
Organism: Ceratopteris richardii; assembly: GCA_020310875.1. Classification (NCBI taxonomy): domain Eukaryota; kingdom Viridiplantae; phylum Streptophyta; class Polypodiopsida; order Polypodiales; family Pteridaceae; genus Ceratopteris; species Ceratopteris richardii. Next base: position 50,920,810 of record CM035408.1, read on the forward strand.
TCAAACAAAGAGGATTCATTATTGATCATAACATGGCTATGCCACAAGGTAAATCTGATGAGCATGTTTTCTACATAGACTCAGGTTGTTCAAATCATGTGGCAGGAAATGTGGCACTCCTATCAGATTTAGAAGATCCAAGGAATAAGCATGAGGTACAAACAGGAGATGATACAAAACATCCTGTGGAGAAAATAGGCAATGTCAAAGCACCTGATGGAAACATCAACCTACTCAGTAAGGTACTCTATGTCCCTACCATTACAAAGAATTTGATAAGTGTTGGGCAGATAGTAGAGAAAGGGTTGCAAGTCAGGTTCACAAAAGCAGGAGCATTTGTTGAAGATCCAAGTCAAGGATTCAGAAGAATTGCAAAAGGTGAAAAGACAGGTAGATTGTTCACATTTGAATTACAGGACACTAGAAACATTGCTCTCTTTAATTATGGTAGTCAGACACTCACAGAATTGGAAGTATGGCACAAAAGGTTAGCACATATTGGTGAAAGGTCATTAAAGCAAATCTGCAGGGACCAAAGTGTACTTGGACTTCCTAATTTGTCAAAACAACATATGATTTATAAGTGTAGTGCATGTCAATTTGGAAAGTCTCACAGGTTACCATTCATGAAGAAAGGTTATATGCATGGAGATCTCTTGGAGTTGGTTCATACAGATGTATGGGGACCTAGCAAGGAAGCTTCAATATCTGGATCAAGGTATTATGTTTCCTTTATTGATGATTGCAGTAGATGGACTATCCTATTCTTTATGAAACACAAAGATGAAGTTTTTTCATGTTCCAAAAGATATTTGGCTCTTGTGGAGAATCAAACAGGTAAATCACTAAAAAGGCTAAGGTCAGATGGAGGGGGAGAATACTTCTCCCATGAGTTTGATTCTTTTCTTCAAGAAAGATGAATCAAAAGAGAGGTAACTACAAGGTACACTCCTGAGCAAAATGGAGTGGCAGAAAGGAGGAATAGGACAATTGTTGAAGCTGCAAGGTCTATGTTAAATGAAAAGTATTTACCTAATTACTTATGGGCTGAGGCTGTATCTACAGCCTCTTACTTGATTAACAGGTTGCCTTCAAAATCCCTTGATGGGATGACTCCATATGAGGCTTGGAATGGAAGAAGACCAAGCTTAGATCATTGTAAAAATTTTGGATGTATTGCTTTTGCTCATGTTCCTTCACAGGTTAGAGGCAAGATGGATCCAAAGGCAGAAAGGTGTGTATTTATTGGATATGACAACAATCAAAAGGGCTACAGGTTATACAACCCTACCAACAAAGGATTCTTGGTAAGCAGAGATGTAGTTTTTGATGAGAACAATTCATGGTATGAAGATTCATGCAGGAAGATCAATTTACCATATGATCTTGAAGAAGATTTACCAAAGCTTGGTAGAGAACAATCAAAGATTGAAGAACAAGACACCTCGGAGGATGATGAAGAATCTCACATGGAAAAGATCAAAGCATGGAAGTCTAAAGGTAAAGCAAAATTGCAGGAACTTGGACATGAGGCAGAATCATCACATCATGGCCTAAGAAGATCTATGAGGGAAAAGAAAAAACCAGAAAGGTATGGGTTTGACACCTCATTAGTAACTAAACATTCTATCTACATAGCACAGGACATAAACCAAGAGGAGCCATCATCATTCGAAGAGGCCAAAGCAAAAACAGAATGGAAGCATGCAATGAAGGAAGAGATTGAAGCACTTGAGGAAAACAACACTTGGGATTTGGTGCCCAAGACTTCATCCATGAAGGTAATAGGCTCAAGATGGGTCTATAAACTCAAGAAGAATTCTGATGGTTCAATTAACAGGTATAAGGCAAGGCTTGTAGCAAAAGGCTTTGCACAAACTCAGGGAATTGATTATGAGGAGACTTTCTCTTCTGTGGCAAAGATGCCTACTATTAGGGTTTTGCTTAGTATCGCCTCTTCCAAGAATTGGAAGATACTTCAACTAGATGTAAAGAATGCATTCTTGAATGGTTGGATAACAGAAGAGGTATATATGGCACAACCACCTAGTTTTGAGAATCAAGTTTATCTTGATTATGTGTGTAAACTTAACAAAGCATTGTATGGTCTCAAGCAAGCTCCAAGAGCTTGGAATTACAAGACAAAGGCTTTCAACCAAGCAAGGCAGATCCTTCACTCTTTATTAAAAAGAGTAATTCTGAGGTCATCTACTTATGTGTATATGTAGATGATATTATATTGACAGGAAATGATGCAGATGGTATGAAGAAGATCAAAGATCAGATGAGAGAAGAGTTCAAGATAAGTGATTTGGGTTCACTTACCTACTTCCTAGGTTTGGAAGTTGTCTACAAAGATCATGGTTTGTTTCTCACTCAAAGAAAGTACATTAAGGACATGTTGGCAAAATTCAAGATGCAAGATTGTAAGATTGCAGGTACTCCAATGGAGGTCAATCACAAATTGAGCTCACATGAAGGTGAACTCATAGAGGACATCACATCATATCAAAGTCTAGTGGGTAGTCTCAACTATGCCACATTGACAAGAGTAGATATATGTTACAGTGTGAGTGTGGTAAGCCAATTTATGCACACACCAAGGAAACCACATATGGATGCTGCCAAAAGGATTCTCAAGTATCTCAAAGGAACCATAAATGAAGGACTTTATTATCCTTATGTATCTGATTTAGGTTTGAAGCTATTTTCTAATGCAGATTGGGCTGGCTCCAAGGAAGATAGAAGGAGCACTTCAGGTTATCTTACCTTTGCAGGTTCAAAGCTTATTTCATGGTCATCCAAGAAGCAACCCACAGTTGCTCTCTCTTCTACTGAAGCTGAATATAGAGGTCTTGCCATAGCTACACAAGAAGCTATGTGGATGAAGACATTATTCAAAGATCTTGGATTGGAGTTTGGAACTCCAACTATTTTTGGTGACAATATGAGTTCTATTCATTTGGCTGCTAATCCTATTTTTCATGCAAGGACTAAACATATTGAAGTTCATTATCACTATGCACGAGAAAAGGTTCTAAGCAAAGAGATTCAAATATCATATGTGTCCACTCATCAACAATGTGCAGATATTCTAACCAAAGCATTGGATGGTACAAAGCTTTGCAAATTCAAGGCTATAATTGGTTTGCAGGTAATCTTGGAAGATTGAAGACCTCAAGCATACTTGGCTTGAGGGGGAGCTGTTGGAGCAAGTCTATGACAAGCCTAAGTATTGGCTTGAGTCCCACAAAGTCATAGAAAAAGCCTTAGAATGAAGACTATGTAAAGTTCACTTGTGAACTACCTCTTGTAACTTTTGAAGAGTTTACTTAATGTAAAAGTAAGAGAATCTTAAGTGGTTGAGTCCACTTGATCAAGAATGGAAAGAGGAGCCACGAATTCGTGATTTGTGGTAGGTAGAGAATCAAATCAATCATTGATTGATTGGAGAGTGATTGAGGGAAGTTAGCCTCCCAAACTCAACTATAAATAGATGGCAGTTTTAGTCGTGGTTAGAGAGACCTATGTGAAGACCTCCAAGAGCTGAGCTTTATGCCATATCAAGGTATGATTACAAGGCACACATATGTATCAGTAAGTCATTGTATTGTACAAGCAATATACTTTCATTTTCATGATTATTTGAGTTCATCTTTACATGTTCTTGTGAAGTGTACTACTCACTCCCATTACTCTCAGTTTTCTCAATCAGCTTGCAGAGAAGTTTTCTCTGAGCTTCGTGCATCATTTTCAGTGATTTAACTTGGTAAAGTTATGTCTATAAGTCTACTATATGCTCACAAATTTTCATGTCATTTGGATGTTGCAATCTTTAGTTATGTTCATTTGAAGTCAATAGGGTCTGTTCATCTTCACTTCTCTGTCAGGTACCTGACTTTTTCACTCATCTTGTCAGAGCCATTTCTCAGTGGTTACTTATCCAAATTCAGTGATTTAAAGCTTGTTGGATTCAGCTTACAGTTTAGTATAAAGATACAAATTTTCATAATCATTGGATTCCTATATTTTGAGTTATGTTGATTTTTCTTCTCACTGGTCTCAAACTATAGCAGCCCGTGAAAATCGGGATGATGTCATCACTTGTTAAAACTCATTCTCAGTGTGTGGTTTGTTATTTTTGATGATATTACTCTTGAAAGTTAGCTCTTTAAGTTATCTAGACTTCCCCAAGAGGAATTAAGCTAATTGCTGCTGTGCTCAGAGAATTATGTAAAACATTGGACAGGTGTATGAACCAAGAATAGCAAGTTTTCACCTCTGAGCTAACTCCAACTTATCTGTTTTGATCTATCTTTTTGAGAGTGATCTTGCAAGGTACATAGGGTGTCTAATACATCCATTGGCAAGCTAAAAGGGCCCACCATCTACTCCTGGAGTTCATTTGACTGGTGTAGATCAAGGATTTTGCAACACCTCTTCATCTTCAAGCACATACCTATCCATCTCTTCACAGTTGTGTATCCTTGATGGGTAATGGGAAGATAGGTGTTTCCTTCTTCTCCTTCACTCATGTCTCCTATCTTGTCCAAGGGTATTTCTAGCACTGTTCTATGAGATCCTACCTCGGAACGAGGTTTTTCTACTTCTGGCACCTGATTGGCTACATGTTTCCATAGTTCTGTCCTAACCTTGAGTAGCTCCTCTAAAGTAAGATTGCATTGCACTTTAGTGTTTTCCACTACCTCTATGTTCCTAGGTATGAATGAGTCTTCGTTTCTTACCATGGCCGTGGGTGCTCTCATATACGTAGACTTAGCTTTCCATGGGCCTGTGAAATGGTGTAGTTCGTGTAGGGAATTGGACTCAAAGTCTAATCTCTCATGAGATTGGGCACTCTCCTACTGTTCGTAAATAGAAGGAATGACTTGTGGGAATTGATCATGCGCATCATCCAGAAGTTCAATGGGAGGAGGGACTTCACTTTCTTTAGCCCATTTCTCTTCTTGAATCTCTTGCAGGAATTCTGGTGAATACTTATTCATAGAAGAAGAGGTGTCTGGTTCAGTGGAATTAGGTGCATATCTTCCTAGGGGGGAATGCTTATTCTTTCACTTGCCTTGTCTCTTCCTTCCGGGCTGGCTTCCTTGCCAGATCTTGCAATTATGCTCTCTAAATGCTCCAACAGTCCATAAAAATGCAACTGTGCCTTAGCTGAGCAAGAGTAGTTGAAGAGGTGACTAACTTCAAACATGGTCTTAGCCAATGCTACCCTTTTAGCACAAAGCTTGGTTCTTTCTATCTCTAGATTAGCTCTAGGGTAGCATTTATCATGATATGTCACATTTGGCCCTTCTTGGATTCTGGCCTGATATGCTTTAAGCATCATGTCTATGTCCTATGGAGTGGGATCAGCTAATACTGATTGTTGGAGTTAGACGTCTGTGGAAGCATGCGAACAACACAAGGAAGAAGAAGAAGCTTGGAGCACAACACACAATGCTGAATGTATTACTAGAGAATGTACAATGATAAGTAGCCCATTAGGGCAATAGGAATATACACAAGCCGGGGGAAAAAAACCTCCTAAAGAGGGAAAAAAGTGCCTTGACGGTACTAGTGTGTTCACACACATCACTACCTAAATATATCAACAAATCCCCCCTAGGAGTGATGCGGTGAACAAGAATCTGGCACTCATGTATAAGGAAGTGCCAAGCTACGTGGAAATGACTCCACAAAAGGAAGTAAGCCCAAAGCTTTGCGGAAATCTTCAAAATTCTCCCTAGGTAGAGGCTTCGTGAAAAGGTCTGCAATGTTCTCCTGCGTGGGCAAATATGCCAAGCTGATCTCCCCAGCAAAGAACATCTCCCTGAACATAGTGATAATGCACCTCAATGTTCTTAGTGTGAGCATGGAAATAGGGCTCCTCGCAATTGCCAATGCACTCTGACTTTCAGTGAAGATGGTGGTGGTAGAAGTCTGACGAACACCCAAATCAGCCATAAGGCGTCTGAGCCACACACACTCAACAGTCGCTGTGAAAGCTGCCCTATACTCAGCCTCACAACTGGAAGTGGCCATAGTAGGCTGCTTCTTGCTCAACCAAGATATACATGAGCTACCAAGTATGAAGCAAAAGCCACTAGTGGACACACGAGTGTCATAGCAACTAGCCCAATCAGAGTAAAAAAAAAGCATGCAAATCTAGTGGTAGTGATCCCCCCTTGGGATAAAACAACCCAAGTAGGTGGGTAGCACACAAGTAGCAAAAGATGCGCTTAACCGCCTGCCAATGCTTGACTCTTGGGCAATGCATAAACCTGCTCATCTGTGAGACAACAAACTGAATATCTGGCTGAGTAATGCATAAGTAAATCAAGCATCTAACAGCGTGCTGATAGAGGACAACATCAAATGCATCTCCAACACCATGAAGACTCAATCGTAAACCTGTCTCCATAGGAGTGGCAATAGGCTTACAGTCTTCAAGGCCAAAACATTGCAATAATGTGTCAATCTATTTTGTTTGACACAAAGACATTCCACCACCAACTTGCATAAATTGAATGCCCAAATAGTGATGCAAATGACATCTCAAATGAGGCATGCAAATCAGCCTTAAAATGAGCAATATGCTTCTCAATAGGACCAATGATCAGCATGTCGTCAACATAGACAACAATGATCAGAAGCACATCATTAACACACTTAACATATAAGGTGCTTTCAGTTGGACTGTTCTCAAAACCATGTGCAATCAGATAGGCATATATCTTCTCATACCAAGCACGTGGTGCTTGCTTTAAACCATATAATGCCTTCTTTAACCTGCACACCTGGTTTTCATGCCCTTTTTGCACAAATCCATGAGGCTGAAAAACATACACTTCATGCAAGTCATCATTCAAAAATGTTGTTTTAATGTTCGACTGATGTGCATTCCAACCATGATGAGCTCCAACTGCAGAGATGCTCCGAACAATAGTCATACGGCATGTAGGTGCAAAGGTCTCATCAAAATCAATGCCTCTTTCTTGTGCATAACCCTTTGCAACAAGCCTAGCCTTATACCTGTCAACTGTACCATCCGGTTTACGCTTCAGCTTGTATACCCACTTAGTGCCAATGGCCTTCTTGCTTGGAGGCAAGTCACATAAAGACCAAGTACCATTCTTCATTATAGCATCATATTCAGATTTCATAGCAGCCATCCAATTTTCTGAATTTTGTGCTTCATCAAATGAAACAGGCTCATTCTCATCATAGAGACTAGATGCAGCCATAGCATAGCAATTTGATGCAAAAGAGGCAGTATGAGAGCCTGAACGAGTACGATATGATAGAGGTGCATCTAGTTTGCTGTCACGCAAAGTTTGCACTAGCCATTTTGGCATAGTTTTTGCCTACTCAATATCAGCTCTCTCATCAACTAGTGCATCATGTAAATCTGCATCAGAAATAGAATGATCTGCATCATCATATGAAACTTGCATAGGCTGAGAAGTTGCCTCATTGGGACCAGCACTAGAATGTCCACCTGTAAAAAGAGGCAACAAAGTATCATACATGTCTTTGAAGTTAACAAATGTCTCCTTAGTACATGAAAGCAATGGCTGAATAGCATCTTCCACAAAAACAACATCATGGCTAAGCAGAATGCGTTTAGTCTGTGGACGATATAGACGATAGCCTTTACTTTCAGAACTGTACCCAACAAAAATACATTTTACTGCTTTATCATCCAATTTTCTGTGATGTTGTTCAGGCACTAATGCATATGCCAAACAACCAAAAACACGTTGATGAGCAATAGATGGCTTGCGATCATGCCAAGCCTCATATGGAGTGATAGACTGCAACGCTTTAGTGGGACACCTGTTCAGTACATATGCTGCACACATGACAACCTCAAGCCAGAAACTATGTGGTAAAGCCTGACTCTTGACCATACACCTCGCCATCTCCATGAGTGACCTGTTCTTTCGTTCAACAACTCCATTCTGTTGAGGTGTATACAACACTATACACTGGTGTTTTATCCCACGTTCAATCAGTAATGCATTAAAATCAGAAGACATATATTCCCCCCTCGATCTGAATGGAGGGTGCCCATTTTACATGCTAATAGATTTTCAGCCAAAACCAAAAACTGTTTGAAGCACATGAACACTTCGGACTTTGCCTTCAATGGATATACCTATGCATGCGTGGAAAAATCATCAATGAAAGTCACGAAGTAAAGATAATTTCCAAAAGAAGGTGTCTGCATAGGAGCACAAACATCACTATGTACAAGATGCAATTTCTGAGTAGCCCGAACTGAACCATCTTTTGGAAATGAGGAATGCTACATTTTGCCCAAAATACAGCCTTCACAAACATGTTTTCCAGGTGCCTTTAGTTTGGGCAAAGAGGACACCATTTCAATTTTTTGTAGGTGTAGCAAACTAGCAAAATTCAGATGACCAAAGCGTGCATGCCAAAGCTTTGTATCTGAGATAGCCTGAGAATCATGTACTGCACATGCCGAATCATTCAAAGATCTTTCATAGTCTATGAGCTTATACAACCCACGACATAAAATGCCAGAAGCAATAATCACATCGCCATTTGACAGATCATGAACTGTACACCTGTCATCAACAAATTTCACAACCAAGCCAATCTTGGCTAATGTAGAAACTGATAACAGGTTCTTCTTGATCCTTGGCACAAATAAAGCATCTAACAAAGTGAAAGAACTACCATAAGGAGTAGTCAAAATGATCTTACCAACTCCCATAACAGGATAAGAGGAGTTGTTGGCGCATGTTAACAGTATTCCTCGTAGGGATAGGCTCGAGTGAAGAGAAGAAACTGCGCTGCGAGATAATATGTTTGGTTGCCCCACTCTCAAAGTACCAAACATCTAAGTCTATTGCTAACATGCACTACTCATGAAAAGATGGGTCAAAACTGCAAACAGTAGTAAACGCCCATTCTTCTTCGTGCACAATATTAGCAGAATCCGTTTTTGGTGTAGAGGCTTCTGCAACAACCATTCCAGCCTCTTTCTTCTTTGCCTCTTTTGCAGCTAGTTTTGGACAGTTCTTTATGATATGATCATTCCCTTTAAAGTACTTACAAAACAATTTCTGCTTTTCTGTTTTTTTTCTCATCTTTGTCTTGGTTCTTCGAGTGTGCAGCATTTGCAGATTTCTGATTACTAGTAGAAGAGCTCTATTTTCCTTTGCCCTTCTGACTAGCAAGGAAAGCTTGATCTGCAACATGCATAATGAACCTGTTCTGCATGGACTGATCTTCCTGCAACAGAACAGAGACTAACTCCTCAAATGACAAGGCATTTGGATTGCCTTTCATAATCAACCAAAGAGTAGAAGCAAAACTCTGATATGAATAAGGAAGACCATTCAGAATGGTTTGCGCAAGTGAGCTATCTGGTATAACCTCATCAGTAGAAATCAACTATTCCTTCAAGTCTTTGATCTTTGTTAGGAAACTGTCCATAGAATCACCTTCATTCATGTGATCACTCTCCAACTGTTTTCAGAGGTAAGCAACACGAGCCTCATTCCTAGCTTGGTAAAATGTGGTAAGTGTATCCCAAGCATCCTTAGCTGTTCTGCAAGAGCGAATATGAGGAATAATGGCACGTTTGATAGACAAAGCTATCAATGCATGTGCGTGGGCATCTCTGCCATCCCAACGAATCTGCTCTACAGTAGGTGCAGCAGAAACTGTAGCACGAATAGGAATATGCAGAATACCATAATCTTTGACACCTTCTGCATTAGCTTTAGTACTTGCACTTGTAGCAATTGCAGGTGCTTTAGTACCTCTTTAGTCACGTATGAGGTGATCTCCCTGGCATCTGTAGCATGGTCCTCTCCAAAATGGGGGTCTCACCTGCCTAGGTTGAGGTCTAGGGTTGGGAATTGCCTACATGACATTTGCATACTCTAGTTCCCAACTAGGTTCACTTGGTTCTTCACAATAGTAGGACTCATTATGCTTAGGTGATTGCATGTAGTATGCTTGGGGGCTATCAATATGGGTCGAGTCAAAACTATGATCACTAGGGTCACTTTCTGAAAGCAATGGTGTTACTGGCACTATAGGTCTGTTCAGATTCTCTTCTGTAGTTGCATACTTCATTGGAATCACATTAGTTGGAGCAGGGGCTTGCTGTGCTAGAACTGGTTGAGGTCTCTGCCCCTGATAGGGTGGTTGATAGGATTGTTGGGGCCTACCGTACTGTTGTGGTGGATATTGGTTTTGGTACCTGCCTTGTTGTGGATATGGTTGAGGGTAATTTTGTTTGACAGTTTGTTTGTTATAGGGGCAGTCTTGTGCGGTATGGTTGGTGTATCTTCACTCTATCGTGCAGTACCGGCTACTAGGATTCACTTGGGGTTGAGCCATAATGGGACATACGTTCGCCATATGGTCATCTCCACAAGTATAGCATCGCCTCACTAGGATAAATCGGAGTATCTGCTTGCTTGAGACACCTAATTTTTGAGCTACCTTCTCGGCGAGTTCCTCAATAGATGTCGATTGTGTGGAGGAGATGCTGGTAGAGCTAGTTGAGTCTTTGTAGATTTTTGAAAGATCCAACTCCTCACCTAGATTATCCTCTATGTCTATGCACATACGTACACTCCTCTATGGTCCTAGGGTCCTTCAAGTACACATATGATCTCAATTTGGTACTTAGCATCCTAAGGATTAGACCGAAAGCATTGTACTGTGTGAATAGGTCCTCAACTTGTTCCGCTCTCAAGACTTGCCTAAACTCGGCCACATGATCATATGGGTCTCCAGTGCCATCGAAGTAATTCTTCATAAACTGAACCAGCTAGGTTGGCCTCAAGGTCCTAGTGTGTTCTCTAGGCCTTCACAAAGGAAAATCATCAGCATTTCTTTGGTTTCTTGGGGCTCTAGGTCTCTCAATTTCTTCTCTATCCATCTCTGTTCTCGTCCTTTCTCTTCCGAAGGGGTTGGCAAAACTTAATTCTGGCCTATCTCTACTTCTTTCCCTATGAGCTCCATGAGCTTGGGATGTCCTAGCTCCTTGGTGACTATAGGAGACATTAGATCTTGGATGGGGAAAAACAAACTCTCCTTTCCAAGTGTAGGCATGCCTACCATGCTCTGTGACCACAAAGATCCTCTCTGAAACATTTTCGAGGTAGGTTACTTTGCCTGGACTATCAAGATCTTTAAACTCATAGATCGTGAGCATTCCTACCTCTTTCGACTGATCAGGCTTATACCTCCAAAAAGCTTCATCAGTCTCTCGGTTTATGAGCAGGTCTATGCTCTTATTGTTCTAGGGCACCCACTTTGGAGTGATAATTCACGTGAGGACTGACTTACCTCGAGGGGTTCTAGGCTCTCCACCTCTGTTCCCTTGCTCTAGGTCACGTATATCCGTTTTTGGGATCACGCTACCAAATTCATCTGTCCTATCTGGGTGATTGGTGACCACATACATGGTTCCTTCTTTGTCCATGTATGCACCATTTTCGAACTTGACTGTTGGATGTTCTAGTCCAATCGGTTGATCTAGGTTTTTAATCTAGACTATGGATCTTCTTAGGACGTCCTCATAGATGCAAGCACCTAATCGATTCGTCCTAAGGTATTCCTGTTGCGTCTTGTAAGGACCTTCGACCTTTTGTAAGTATGCCACACTTAAACTTCCTGTGGGTCTCTCCATACCGTGAGACATGTCTGATTCACTAGTTTCGGAGCTAGGGTAGTACGGATGAGCACTCAATTGCTAGGCCCAAGATCTAGGAGTGTGAGTGACACTCGCTTCTGAAGATCTAAGACTTTGCCTATCTCTCCCTAGGTGTTGTCCCGATCTAAGGTTCATATGCCTGAGTGAACAATCCCAATTTTTTACAAAAGGCACAACCTCGTTGCTGATTCTTTCTTATCAACAATTGGATTCTTTTTATTTTGTTATCCTGTTTATGATCTTGTCTGATTTTGTGTCGTCAAAAATACTTGAGTGAATTTTCACACTTGAAGCTGATCGCAATAAAATTTAGTTCTTTCCTTTAAGGTTATCGTCACATGCACAGGTTATCTCTAGACTTGAAATTGATTATTTAGATAGTCTTCAACTTGTCTTGTGCCTATCGTCACCCTAACTTACTTCCAATGCTATGCGTTCTTAGCCTAAGCTAGGAATTAACAAGGGGAGTTGAGAATGATCCAACCTTACGTGCTTATCCCTTGCTCATTGGTGCTCAAAAGCCTTGCTCTCAAGCTTGCAAAATGACCTTGCTTAGGATGCCCTCTAGTGCTCTCAATGGACCTGTAAGAGTCCCAGAGTTAGCTCAAGATCTACATTCAAATGACATAACAAACCCTTTTCAATCATGTACTTTAGAGCCCAAATTTCCCTTTGTTATTATAAAGAAAAATCCTAGAGATCCCTCAGTTTCCTTCCCCCTGGGTATGGTCAACTTCAAAATACCCTATCTATAACTCCTCATATTAATCTTAAAAAAACTAGTCAATGTTTTTGTGGGATTCAAAACAAGCTTTCGAACAAGACCACAATCACTAAAAATGGAGTTTGTATGATTAAGTTATGTCTATTCAGGGTTCTAGGGCTAAAACAAGATCACAACAGGCTAACAGGCAGGAATAGCTCACAGTGTTTTCTATGGCCTCGTTATGCTCTAATAACCCTTAATGTTTCCCAAATTTTGGCCAAAAATAGACCAAATATCTTCTGCCCTAAAAAATGCAGAATTTGCCTGTCAATCGTGATCGAGTGGTCTGTCAATCGCGATTGATGTGTCAGTCGCGATTGACATGTTGGTCATGATTGACAGGTTCGTTGTGGCTATCGGTCTGACATTTCAGTCAGTTGTGGTCAAACGATCGTTGACTGAGTACGTCATGATGGGCAAGTCCGTCGTGGCTATCGATCGCGATTGATGGGTCGATCGCAATCGATGGGTCGGTCTGACACGTGGCACGCGTATGCTCTCTCGGTTGTGGACAATCGATTGTAGACTCTATCGGTTGTGATTGACATGTCGGTCGTGATCGACGTGTCGGTCGTGATCGACATGTCGGTCACGATTGACAGATCTGTCGGCAGGTGTCCGTCGTCGATTGTCAGTCACGATTGTCGTGTCAATCGCGATTGACAAAAAACAGAGGCATTTCAAAATTTTGAACACAGATTTAGGATGCTCTAGGCCTACACATCATGTTTATGCACTTAGTTTAGTCCAATAGTCAATTTTTTTGTCGGTTGCGATTGACAGAAGTCAGCAGCTCGGGACCTGCACAATAAAAAATTTTACATGCTGGAGCTTGTACAGCTGCTAGGGATGCTGATTCCTACAGAAAATCTCAGAAAACACACAAATGCACAAGCATGCAAATGCTCTCTCGCTCTCTCTCACAAGTGAAATGAGGGGGATGGTATGGGAAGGGTGATATGATATGACCAAAAAACTGAAAATGTGACGATGATGGAGATGGAGGTGGGAGATGGTGATGATGATGGTGATGAAGATGATGAAGAAAACAAAAGGAAATAGATAAAAGTGAAGAAAATACCTATGACTTCAACGTCTCAACTCTACGTCTTACCATCACACGCTCGTCCTCAAAGCTCGATCCCCAACAACGGTGCCAAAATTTGGTGTAGCTCAATGATGAGTAGCACCTCCTTTAATGTCAATCCGGGAATGTTGGAGTTAGACGTCTGCGGAAGCACGCGAACAGCACAAGGAAGAAGAAGAAGCTTCGAGCACAACACACAATACTGAATGTATTACTAGAGAGTGTACAAAGATAAGTAGCCCATTAGGACAATAGGCATATATAAAAGCCGGGGGAAAAAACCTCCTAAAGAGGGAAAAAAGTGCCCCGGCTGTCCTAGTGTGTTCACACACATGACTACCTAAATATATCAACAAATCCCCCCTGGGAGTGATGCGGTGAACAAGGAGTTGGCACTCATGTATAAGGAAGTGCCAAGCTATGTGGAAATTACTCCACAAAAGGAAGTAAGCCCAAAGCTTTGCGAAAAGCTTCAAACTTCTCCCTAGGAAGAGCCTTCATGAAAAGGTCTGCAATGTTCTCCTGCGTGGGCACATATGCCAAGCTGATCTCCCTAGTAGAGAACCTCTCCCTGACATAGTGATAATGCACCCCAATGTGCTTAGTGCAAGCATGGAACACAGGGTTCCTCGCAACTGCCAATGCGCTCTGACTTTCAGTGAAGATGGTGGTGGTAGAAGACTGCCCAACACCCAAATCAGCCATAAGGCGTCTGAGCCACACACACTCAACAGTCGCTGTGAAAGCTGCCCTATACTCAGCCTCACAGCTGGAAGTGGCCACAATAGGCTGCTTCTTGCTCAACCAAGATATACATGAGTTACCAAGCATGAAGCAAAAACCACTGGTGGACACACGAGTGTCATAGCAACCAGCCCAATCTGAGTCAAAAAAAGCATGAAAATTTGGTGGTAGTGATTCCCCCTTGGGATAAAACAACCCAAGTAGGCGAGTACCACTCAAATAGCAAAAGATGCGCTTAATCGCCTTCCAATGCGTGACTCCTGGGCAATGCATAAACCTGCTCATCTGTGAGATAGCAAACTGAATATCTGGCCGAGTAATGCATAAATAAATCAAGCATCCAACAGCCGACTGATTGAGAACAGCATCAAATGCATCTCTAGCATCATGAAGACTCAATCGTAAACCTGTCTCCATAGGAGTGGCAATAGGCTTACAGTCTTCAAGGCCAAAACACTGCAATAATGTGTCAATATATTTTGTTTGACACAAATCCATTCCACCATCAACATGCATAAACTGAATGCCCAAATAGTGATGCAAATGCCCCAAATCAGACATCTCAAATGAGGCATGCAAATCAGCCTTGAAATTAGCAATATGCTTCTCAATAGGACCAATGAGCAGCATGTCGTCAACATAGACAACAATGATTAGAAGCACATCATTAGCATGCTTAACATATAAGGTGCTTTCAGTTGGACTGTTCTCAAAACCATGTGCAACCAGATAGGCATGTATCTTCTCATACCAAGCACGTGGTGCTTGCTTTAAACCATATAATGCCTTCTTTAACCTACACACCTGGTTTTCATGCCCTTTCTACACAAAGCCACGGGGCTGAAAAACATACACTTCTTCATGCAAGTCACCATTCAGAAATGTTGTTTTAATGTCCAACTGATGGACATTCCAACCATGATGGGCTGCAAGTGCACAAATGCTCCAAACAATATTCATACGACATGTAGGTGCAAAGGTCTCATCAAAATCAATGCCTCTTTCCTACGCATAACCCTTTGCAACAAGCCTAGCCTTATACCTGTCAACTGTACCATCAGATTTACGCTTCAGCTTGTATACCCACTTAGTGCCAATGGCCTTCTTACCAGGAGGCAAGTCACATAAAGACCATGTACCATTCTTCATTATAGCATCATATTCAGATTGCATAGCAGCCATCCAATTTTCTGAATTCTGTGCTTCATCAAAAGAAACAGGCTCATTCTCATCACAGAAACTAGACACAGCCATAGCATAGCAATATGATGCAAAGGAGGCACTATGAGAGCCTGAACGAGTACAATATGACAAAGGTGTATCTAATTTGCTATCACGCAAAGTTTGCACCAACCATTTTGGCATAGTTTTTGCCTGCTCAATATCAACTCTCTCATCAACAAGTGCATCATGTAAATCTGCATCAGAAATGGAATGATCTACATCATCATATGAAACCTGCAAAGGTTGAGAAGTTGCCTCATTAGGACCAGCACTAGACTGTCCACCTGTAAAAAGAGGCATCAAAGTATCATACATGTCTTTGGAGTTAACACATGTCTCCTTAGTACATGAAAGCAATGGCTGAATAGCATCTTCCACAAAGACAACATCACGGATAACTAGAATGCGTTTAGTTTGAGGATGATACAGACGATAGCCTTTACTTTCAGAACTGTACCCAACAAAAATACATTTTATTGCCTTATCATCCAATTTTCTGCGATGTTGTTCAGGCACTAGTGCATATGCCAACCAAAAACACCCAGATGAGCAACAGATGGCTTGCGGTCATGCCAAGCCTCATATGGAGTGATAGACTGCAGTGCTTTAGTGGGACATCTGTTCAGTACATATGCTGCACACATGACAACCTCAAGCCAGAAACTATGTAGTAAAGCCTGACTTTTGACTATGCACCTCGCCATCTCCATGAGTGACCTGTTCTTTCGTTCACCAACTCCATTCTGTTGAGGTGTATACGGCACTGTACACTGGTATTTTATCCCACGTTCAGCCAGAAATGCATTAAAATCAGAAGAGTTATATTCCTCCCCTCGATCAGGACGGAGGGTGCCCATTTTACATGCTGACAGATTTTCAGCCAAAACCAAAAACTGCTTAAAGCACATGAACACTTCGGACTTTGCTTTGAGTGGATATACCCATGCCTGCCTGGAAAAATCATCAATGAAAGTCACGAAGTAAAGGTAATTTCCAAAAGAGGGTGTCTGCATAGGACCACAAACATCACTATGTACAAGCTGCAATTTTTGTGTAGCCCAAATTGAACCATCTTTTGGAAAGGAGGAACGCTGCATTTTGCCCAAAATATAGCCTTCACAAACATGTTTTCCAAGTGCCTCAAGTTTGGGCAAAGATGACACCATTTCAGATTTCTGTATGCGTAGCAAACTAGCAAAATTCAGATGACCAAAGCGTGCATGCCAAAGCTTTGCATCTGACATAGCTTGAGAATCATTTACTGCACATGCCAAATCATTTTTCAGATCTTTCATAGTCTATGAGCTTATATAGCCCACACCATAAAATGCCAGAAGCAATAATAACATCGCCATTTTACAGATCATGAACTGTACATCTCTCATGAACAAATTTCACAACCAAGCCAATGTTGGCTAATGCAGAGACTGATAACAGATTCTTCTTGATCCCTAGCACAAATAAAGCATCTGACAAAGTGAAAGAACTACCATCAGCAGTAGTCAAAATGATCTTACCAACTCCCATACCAGGATAAGAGGAGTTGTTGGCGCATGTAGCAGTATTCCCTGTGGGGGCAGGCTCGAGTGAAGAGAAGAAAGTGCGTTGCGAGGTAATATGTTTGGTCGCCCTACAGTCAAAGTACCAAACATCTAAGTCTACTCCAGACATGCACTGCTCATGAGAAGATGGGTCAAAACTGCAAACAGTAGTGAACGCCCATTCTTCTTGCTGCACAAGATTAGCAGACTCCGTTTTTGGTGTAGAGGCTTCTGCAACAACCATTCTAGCCTCTTTCTTCTTTGCCTCTTTTGCAGCCAGTTTTGGACAGTTCTTTATGATATGATCATTCCCTTTACAGTACTTACAAAACAATTTCTGCTTTTCTGATTTTTCTCATCTTTGTCTTGGTTCTTCGAATGTGCAGCATTTGCAAATTTCTGCTTACTAGTAGAAGAACTCCATTTTCCTTTGTCCTTCTGACTAGCTCGGAAAGCTTGATCTGCAACACACATAATGGACGTGTTCTGCCTGGAATGATCTTCCTGCAACAGAACAGAGACTAACTCCTCAAATGACAAGGCATTTGGATCGCCTTTCATCATCAACCGAAGAGTAGAAGCAAAACTCTAATATGAATCAGGAAGACCATTCAGAACGGTCTGCACAAGTGAGCTATCTGGTATAACCTCATCAACAGAAATCAAATGTTCCTTCAAGTCTTTGATCTTTGTTAGGAAACTATCCATAGAATCACCTTCATTCATGTGCTCACTCTCCAACTGTTTTCGGAGGTAAGCAACACGAGCCTCATTCCTAGCTTGGTACAATGTGGTAAGTGTATCCCAAGCATCCTTAGTTGTTTTGCAAGAGCGAATATGAGGAATAATGGCACGTTTGACAGACAAAGCTATCAATGCATGTGCCTGGGCATCTCTGCCATCCCAATGAATCTGCTCTGTAGTAGGTGCAGTAGAAACAATAGCACAAACAGGAATCTGCACAATATCATCTTTGACACTATCTCCATCAGCTCCAACACCTGTATTTGCAGTACCTGTTGTTATAGGTGTAACAGGACGTCTTTCAACACCCTGCACAATGTTCCACAATCCTTTTGCAACCTATACATGTCACATCATATAAGCCAATAATGGGTAGTTGGTACCATCCAACTTATCCTCTACAACCAACATACGGAATACATCAGTGCTTTCAGCCATGGCCAGTGACTAAAATACCTTGATGCAAAAAATTGACTATATCTCAAAAAGTTGAACAGAACTGCTCAGACGAATTCTGCTAGACCTATAGCAGACTTCGAGACACTTATACTGGTGAATAGAAACTGGTATATACCTTTGGCACAAAAAGACAAAATAGCCTGCACAAGCACTACGATAGTGCATTCAGAGGCCGAAACGAGCTCAGACCACGACTTCGGCACCCCGAGTATGCTCACCAAATTTCGTGTGAATCAGAGACTGCAAACGAAGGAGTGTCGACAACACCCTAGATGAAGCGACGACCTACTCTGATACCAATTGTTGGAGTTAGACATCTGCGCAAGCACGCAAACAGCACAAGGAAGAAGAAGAAGCTTGGAGCACAACACACAATATTGAATGTATTACTAGAGAATGTACAAAGATAAGTAGCCCATTAGGGCAATAGGCATATATACAAGCTGGGGGAAAAAAAGCTCCTAAAGAGGGAAAAAAGTGCCCCGGCGGTCCTAGTGTGTTCACACACATCACTACCTAAATATATCAACAGGGAAGACATGAGGATGGTATGAAGACCTTGAACAAGTGATAGCACAAGTGTGTGAGTGAGAAGCACACAAACATGCATACACATACACACGCGCACACAAGGAAGGAACAAAGAGAGAGACAATGGAGTAACTTCTATTGCAAAAAAGTTCTCATACAAGTTCAAATCTACAACAAGCTAACCTCAAAAATGAGCTCTCTAGCTCTTTTTATAGTTTTTGGCTAGCTTTGGTCCTGTCCAGACCTAATGTCCGACCTAGTTAAAAGATTAGGTTCTAAGGCTATTTTGGAGGCTCAAAAGAGCTCTGAAAATTATGAAAATTGGTACATAAATACTACTAATACTCCTCAAGCTCGAGGACTCCTCGACTTGAACAAAATGGAGTCGAATCTACCTTAAACGGTATTTACAATGTTCATGAAGTGATGAAAATCACTGTTACAAAGAGGTTAAGTTGGAAAAAAAACTGAATGGCCTACTTGTCGGATCTTCGTTGACTGCCTTGCCTACTTGTTCCTTCTCTTTGTTTTGATTCCCTTCGTTGGCTCCCCGGTCGTGTAGGTCTCTGAGTGCCCTGACTGCTACCAACATTTTACACAATTCAAGAAGAAGGCCTCTCAATCCATTTCTGATTATGTAACAAGGATGAAGGACATTGCAAATGCATTAGGAGGAGTTGATGAAGATATTGAGGAGGATAAATTGGTAAGGCAAATCCTCACAGTTTTGAGAGGAGATGAGAAATGGAAGCCATTCATTTTGTCTACTGAATTGTCACTAGATCATCTTACTCCAGATTTAAATCAATTGCTAGGACACATGCTAACTTTTGAGCAGGATGTCAAAGGTGATGGTGATAAGAGTGCAGGTCAAGCAATGTATTCAAAGCATAAGAAGAAGAATAGAAAAGGCAAGCAACAAGCAAATGAAGATGAAGGTAAAACTAGCCAAGCTAACTTCCTAAGAGGAAGAGGAGGTGACAAAGGTAGAGGAAGAGGTAGAAGCAATAAAGATGGAGCCAAAGCTTGCTGGATTTGTGGTAAGACAAATCATTTAGCTCATGATTTTTGGCATAATAATGAGAATAATGGAGGATATAATCAAAATTTTAATTGAAGAGGAAGAAGTGGCAGAAACCAAAGAGTTAATTTCAGAGTTAGAGGTAGTAGAGGTTACTTTGGAAGAAATGCATGTAGAGGATTCCAAAGTCAATCCTATAATAATACCTATTACAATTATGCTTCAGATCAGAAAGAAGATTCAACCTTAATCATGAATGCAACTTGTGAAAGACAAAGTGAAGATAAAAAAGTCTTCTACATTGACTCAGGGTGTTGCAATCACCTGAGTGGTAATATAGCTTTGATGACTGATTTGGAGAATAAGGTAACTAATCATGTAGTTCAAACAGGTGATAATACAAAGCACAATGTGAAGTCAATTGGATCAGTGAAGGCCAAGGATGGAAGTACTCTCCTGAGTAAGGTCTTGTATGTTCCTACAATTCCAAAGAATCTAATAAGTGTAGGGCAAATTGTTGAAAAAGGTTATGAAGTAAGGTTCACTAATGATGGAGTTTTTGTGGAAGACCCTAGCAATGGGTATAAACAAATTGTTTGAGGGAAGAAAGAAGGAAGACTCTTCACATTGAAGATTCAAGGTAATGTTGGTCATGCCTTGTTTACTTATGGAGGACATAAGATCTTTGAGTTAGATCTTTGGCATAAAAGGCTTGGACATTTCAATGAAAGAGGTATTAAGGATATGGTTAACAATGGTTCAGAGCTTGGATTGCCTAATGTTGCAGGTCAACATATGACATACATATGTGAGGCATGTCAATTAGGTAAGGCTCATAAGCAATCATATTCTAAGCATGGTTTCACGTATTCAGAGAATCTTGAGTTGGTACACACAAATGTGTGGGCACCATCAAAGGATTTCAGTATTAATGGTTCAAGATATTATGTGATTTATGTTGATGATGCTACCAGGTGGATCACTATGTATGCGATCAAAGATAAATCAGAGGTATTCAATACATTTAAACATTATCATGTGTATGCAGAAAGAATCACAGGTCAAAAGTTAAAGAGACTAAGGTCAGATGGAGGGGGAGAGTATTTCTCTAATGAGTTTAGTGATTACTTATGGAATGCAGGTATAAAAAGGGAAGTTACTTG
The DNA here is from genome assembly GCA_020310875.1 of Ceratopteris richardii. Classification (NCBI taxonomy): domain Eukaryota; kingdom Viridiplantae; phylum Streptophyta; class Polypodiopsida; order Polypodiales; family Pteridaceae; genus Ceratopteris; species Ceratopteris richardii. The sequence continues at coordinate 50,941,800 of CM035408.1, forward strand.
TAGGTACTCTCCTCAACAAAATGGTGTATCAGAAAGGAGAAATAGAACTCTTGTTGAGTTTGCAAGATCAATGATGAAGGAGAAAAATTTTCCAAACTATTTGTGGGCTGAGGCTGTAAATACAGCTACATACTTGGTTAATAGGTTACCATGTAAAGCTTTGCAAGGTATGACACCATATGAATCTTGGTGGGGTAAGAGACCTACCTTAGATCATTAAACAAAGTGTTTGGATGTTTGGCTTATGCATATTTGCCATCTCAGTTGAGGCATAAATTGGAGCCTAAAGCTGAAAAGTATGTGTTCATTGGATATGATGATAAGCATATGGGATACAGGTTGTGGAGTCCATCCACAAGGCAATTTCTTGTATCAAAGGATGTTACATTTGATGAGCAAGGTACTTGGTATGCAGGAACAATCAATAATCATGCAGGTGATGAAGAAGTTTTGAATCAAAAGAAAGGTAAATCAAAGGTTCAGATATTTGATGAAGAAGAGAGCAATGTACAAATTGAAGTTGAAGAAATGCCAAGGTTTGATCTAGAATGTGATGAACCAGAGACTTCCAGAAGTGGAGAACTCAGAAGGTCATCAAGACACAAATGGAAACCTACAAGGTATAGCTATGCCACTTCTTTTTTGACTAGTAAAGATTATGCTTACATGGTGAAAGTAGATGAAGATCCTTCTACATATGAAGAGGCAAAAGATAAGGAAAATTGGGAGAAAGCTATGCAGGAAGAGTATGATGCATTGATGGAGAATGAGACATGGGATTTGGTTCCTAAACCAAATAGTCATAAGATCATTGGATGCAAATGGGTCTACAAGACAAAGAGGTATGTAGATGGAAGTGCGTCTAGGTATAAAGCTAGACTTGTTGTGAAAGGGTTTGCTCAGACATATGGTATAGATTATGATGAGACCTATAGTCTTGTGGCAAGGATGACAACTATCAGGACACTCATAACCATTGCTGCATGTAAAGGTTGGAGATTATGTCAATTAGATGTGAAAAATGCTTTTCTTAATTGTTATATTTCTGATGATGTTTTCATGGAGCAACCACAAGGGTTCAAAGATAAAAAGGTATTCAGAATATGTATGTAAGCTCAAGAGAGCTTTGTATGGTTTGAAGCAGGACCCAAGGGCATCGAATTATAGACTTGTGAAGTTCTTGAAGGAACTTGGTTTTCAAGTATCTAAAGCTGATAGTAGCTTGCTTTTCAAAGAAAGTGATGATGGGTTCATTTACATATGCATATATAGATGAGAAGGAAATTCAAAGCCTCAAGAAGCAAATGGAGAAAGAGTTCAAGTTTAGTGACTTGGGAGACTTGTCATATTTCTTGGGCATGGAGATCTCATATACTCAACATGGAGTATATGTGACTCAAGAAAGGTATTTGAAGAACTTGTTGATCAATTTTAAAATGGAAGATTGCACGGTAGCACCTACTCCAATGGAGGTGAATCACAAATTGAGCAGATATGGAGGAGAAGAATTCAAGGATATGAAACTCTATCAAAGTCTGGTTCGTAGTCTAATCTATGCTACATTAACTAGGCCTGATTTTTCATATGCAGTTGGAGTGTCGGCTCAATTCATGCAGTGTCGTAGGAAAGAACATTGGGTTGCAGGACAAAGAGTGTTGAGATATATTAAGGGTACGCTCAAGGAAGGTTTGTATTATGGTTTTACATCAGATATAAACATCAAGATATATAATGATACAGATTGGGTAGGTAATCTTGATGATAGGAGATCAACTTATGGATACTTCTGTTATGTGGGAGATAAGTTAATCTCTTGGTGTTCTAAGAAGCAACACAAAGTTAATTTATCATCTACAGAAGCAGATTATAAAGGTATGGTAGAAGCTGCAAAGGAGGTGATTTGGTTAAAGCTTCTTATGAAGAGTTTTGATATCATTCAGAGTACACCCACTTATTCATGGAGATAACATGAGTTCATTGTATCTAGCTACTAATCCTATTTTTCATGCCAGGACTAAACACATTGAGATTTAGTATCACTTCTTAAGAGAGAAGGTGATTGATAAGGAGATTGAAGTCATACATACTTCAATAAAATATCACATTGCAGATATGCGAACCAAAAGCTTGGATGGACCAAAGCTACAAAGATTGAAAGACATGGGAGGTATAAAGAAGATAGAGAAAACCTCAATTGATGATTGAGGGGGAGTTGTTGGTGCAATTAATCACCAATTGATGTTTTGGATAAAGATTTGAAGTAAAAGGATGAAAAAAAGATCAACAATTGAAGATTGAAGATAGAGTATGTTCAGAAAATGAAGACTTGTATACATATGTACATTAATTTGTAGTTAGCTCACTTATACCTTTTGTATGGTCATGAGCTTGTACATATATGCCTATATATACAAGTAGAAAGTCGGGGAAAGTATGAGAAATCAAGAGATGAGAAGAATTAGAAGTTGTAATAGTCATTAGACACTTTAGAAATGAGGAAGAACTCTCTCATCATTCAGATGTAAAGTTTTCTGAATAGAAGAAAAAGTTGCACCGGATATTTTGCTGTGTTCTCATTTTGTGTTTGAAAATTTCAAGAGTCATTTTGTGGATGTCTAATTCCATAGTTAATGGTTCTATGGTTAAGATTTGAGAGGCTAATTGTAAATAGGCTAAGAGAATTATGTGTAGGAACATCTGTATGTGAAGAAGTGTTGAGTGTCTTCTGAAATAGGTGCAATCTCGATGGTCAAAGAATTGATCAATTCTCAATGCACAGTGTAAAGTTTTGCACAAATGAGGAGTCAAAATCTAAGTTGGAAGGTAAGCCATCTATGGCTAAAAGCATTGTCTTAAACGGGTTCTAGTTTGGGAGAATTGTGTGTTAGAAGTTGCAAGTGTCAAAATCGACTCTACAAGAGGATAGTTTCAGACATAGGTAGATTGTTTGGATCATTTCTCAAGATCTACTAAATCTTTTGAGAAGATTTAACTTGGAGAAGGTGTGCAATCTTTAGGCAACACCTTGTGCAAAGTTTGTAAAAAAATTTACACAGTTGATTAGTCAATGAGTGAGTTATGTGTAGCAAACTTTCTGAGTAGTGACTCTATTCACAATTAGTTCAAAATTTTGATAATGTGGTATTGATCCTCCAAATTGGTAAAGGTTTTAAGTTATTCTTGATATAGAAGTGTTCTAACATCAAGGATAACTTGTTATTTTGGAGATTAACACTTTCCATCAGTTCATTCAAGTAGCTATATATACAGACATAAGGTTGGGAGGAGAGTCATCTCTCTAGCACATGGTGGTGGTGGTCGTAATTGTTAATTTTTTGTAGTAACCATTAAAAAAATAATAATAAATAGGAAGTTTGGCTTAGGCCTATTATTCCTTGCATGACTTAATTGAAAGAACAAATTCACAAAAGAAGGGGGCATATTGCCTACGAGATCCCCCTTATCGCATAGAGCCAAGGTAGGCTTTGCCTTTATATCGGCCTCAAGGCATTACAATGTACGGATTCAAATATGTTTGTAGATCAAATTGATCAACTTCTCATCCCCCTCAGGGGCCCATATGCGTTGTAACTTGTTATCCTCTAAAACAAAAATTATGTGATGTTTGAAGGGGGAATATTTCTTACAATTCAACGAAGTCTCTTGCACATCTCTCTTTCCATATTTTCCAAAGAACTTCACCCCTAATGGCATTGAACATTGAGGCATAATAACTAATCACTTCTCCAAGGGGGGCTTGTTTCTAGTTGCACTGAACTTGTAATGAGAATTTCTCCCATAGACCACATGGCTCTTAGGACACAAGAAGAAACGGTGCCCGATTTCTTCTCTTCCATTGAAGCACCTTTTACACCAAGGAGTGGTCCAACAAATTTTTTTGACTTTGACATAGTCCAAATTGTCTGATGAAGAATTTGCCACATCAAGATCAATTTCTTGTTCTCAATGAGAGGATGAAAGATGTCATTGAATTTGAGGTCCCATCTGATGTTTGTCCAATTTAGACACCATTTCCTATTTAACAAAGAATAGGTGTCCAAATTCTTTTGAGTATTATGGAATCTATCCGGATTAAATCCATTCTACTATTTTAAACCTTGTATCTGTTGGGGATCATTGCCTTGGAGGAGGATGGTCTTAGAGGATCCCCATGCAAGCATTCTCTCATTTAATAGACACCAGTCATCATAGTCCACATTCCACTCTTGGTTAATTTCCTCGAAGCTAATCCAATATCTTTTGTCTTGATTCCATAGGTCTTTGAAAACCAAATCGAATCGTGTTGTTTTATCCCAGCAGCCCACTTCCAATCGTCATTTATCTTGAGGTAAGGTTTCAATTTATTCCAGCTACTCCAAAAAGAATGCACCAAATGTGAGGCTCTAGGGGTAACCAGAAACGGAGAGAAAAGCAAAGAGATCAGATCGTGTCCTTTCCATCTCAACATACCCGCGAGAGTAAATTCACTTCTTTTCTTAAAGATCACTTTGACCCATGTTATTCCATGCTTTTATCATCCATTTGGCTGATAGTTATCATCCAAGTTTAAACGTTCAAATTCCCAGACATCCCCATTGTTTCTTTTCCGAACAAATCATCCATTTTATTTTCGAAATACCCTTTTTTTTATAATCACATGTCCACAAAAAGTTTCTGCAGATTCTTTCCAACTTTGCGGCCCATTGAGACTCTTTCCATCTCCAACAAGAAATAGATAAATTATCGATGGAATAAGACACATGTTAATCACCATTGCATGACCAACCAAATTAATTTGCATCCCTTTCGATTATCCCAACTTTTGTCGATCTTAGACGTAACCAAGCTCCGTCTTTGTTCCATGAAAACCTCCAACCCAAACGGTATACCCAATAGTCGGAATATTTGACCATTCGGAATCACTTCACACCCTTGTTCCAAAAGATCTTGTGGTTGATGCTCAAGAATGGCTTTGAAAGTAGTCATCGTGTGAATAATTTTGAACCGTGAGGCACAATAGAAAGTATGGAGGCATTGCCAAAAAATCTGAGATGTCGGCATTTGTGTTGTATTCAAATAATCTCATGATAATAATATATGTTCGTGGCTGCTCGGTAACTCAAGGCCACGGATCTGGCGTTCTGAGTTAAGTGATCGAGTCATTCTATTTCACGTAAGAAACATTACGCATAGATTGAACAAGATGAGTGGTTGTAAATAGAATACTTATCTCTAGCGCTCAAGTAAATAAAATTCACCATGTCAGTTGAAACATATTTTATTGTGAGAATAAGAACCATAACCAAACTACTTACAATAATCAAAGTGAGAATAAGAACATATCTTATTGTGAGAATAAGAACATAACCAAAGTACTTACAATAGTTTTAATTCATGAACTATACTATTGTGAAAGTAAGACAAGAACAAATAAAAAGCTCACAATCGCTGCAATACACTCCCTGTAATATTATAATATTATGAGAGTAATAATTTTTATGTATGAATCAAATATGACAATGCTCGCTAGTCGTGTAGTAAATTTGCTCTTTTTTTTTTCATAAAAGGAAGTTCAGCCGTAGTCTACTTTCCCATGTTCGAATCAATAAAAGAAAAATTATACAATGAATGGGCTTAGTGCCTTTGGGATCTCGTGTATCCTACAAACAGGGGTATAATGGTCTGAAAGCTAAGACGTACCACAATTGGTAGGATATCCAAGATTCGACAAGAGACACATGTTTTTAAAGAGTTGCTGAAGAGTTTAATGATTTTTTCGTCGCATTTGTGAGCAACCCACTTACTTTTAATCTTGTTGTTTTCCAAGACAAACATCCTATGGTGTCTGAAAGGTGGAAATTTTTTGCAATTACATATTCTTCTACCTAATAGATATAGATATTTTTCAATCGATCAATCTTTCTGATAACCATTAAAGTTGTTCATACATCATTCTTTCCATATCTTCCAAAGTGCTTCCCCTTTGATGGCATTCCACAAAGCAAAAGAGAAGCCAATTGTTTCTCCAAGTCGTGCTTGTTTCTAGCTGATTTGCCTTGGTAAGTTCAAAATCTTGACGAAAGACTTCTAGATCGAGAAGCTTCTAGGCCATGAGAAGAAGAGATGACCTAGGCTGTCATTGTGCTGGACGAAACGCTTGCACCAATGAGGAGCCCCATATATTTTATTAGCTTTGGCATTGGTCCAGATACTATGATGGAGGATTTGCCACATGAGAACCGATTTTTTTGTTCTTAACGAGAGGGTGCCACATATCCTTTGGTTAACTTCTCTTAAAGTGCACTATTAATCCTTTATGATACCTAAAAGAGCACATCTCAACAAAAACTAAAGGAACTGCGGCTTGAATGTGCAAGAGTCATGGTTGTCAAAGTTTTCGAAGGATGCTAAATATTTTTTGATGAACGCTTACTAAATTTCTTCATGTAAATTTCATTGGGTTTTCATATCGAGTTTCCATTCCACTAGGGAAAAATGCCAAACACTAAAAATTGAATGTACTTGATTTCAACATGTACCTATATTACAGAATAAAAACAATTTCTAAGTGTTCTTATTAAAGATTTCAAACTACTTCAAATGAGATAAAAATGTTCAATTAAAAGCACATGATACATTGGTTTTCTATCAATGTCTCAATTTAAAAGTCCTAAACTTGCACAATGTGGGATACTTAGACCAGCTTTGTATATGCATAATGAAAATTTGTGAAAAAACATCTATTCTTCTAGAATCTCTTATAAACTCGAGGAATTGTAAAATAATCAAAGTAAGGATGCATAGCTTGCAACTTTGTACATACAAAAGGATGTATGGAGATGCATTCTAGTGCCACCTTGTACGACACTTTTTTTTGTCATGAAACTTTAGTAGAAAGAAAAAGATGCAAAAACTTTAGTAGAAAGATTTACTAACTTAAGCTCGTCTTTTTGTATTGGGTATAAGGTTTCTCTTGTCAACTCACAAATCCCTACAGAATAATTCATTGATCAAAATATAGTACGTTAAGCTATGCACATTGTTGTATTGTTTGAGTACACAATGTTGTGGATAACATTATTTGAATACACATTGTTGTGGATAATATTAGTTCATCAAAATGAAGTAGTATATTAAAGCCATGCACATCGTTGCGGATACTATCTATGCACATTGGTGTTGGGCGCACGTGGCTTAGTGGTAAACACTTTGGACATATCTTCCAAGTTTCAAAATTAGGATTTTGGCTTAATATTAACCATTGAAAAGTGGGCGTCCTCGTTATTTCAAATTTCAAGCTTAAACGGAAGAATAGGTGGATGACTTAACGTTCCCCCCCCTCCCTCCAAAAAAAAAAAAAAAATTGGAGCAATTTTATTATTGTCTAAATATTATCTTTAAAAATTGGAAACGGGCCTTTTGTATCTTTGAATGATTTATTGAATCGGATATTTAAGGCACATGTTTAATGCTCCACCATACCAATGTTTGAAAAGAAGCATGGTCTAACGATTCCCATGGTTAGATATTGTGCCAATGTGGGTGATATGTGAAACCATGGCCCCACATATCTTTAGCAAACATATCTTCCATAACTTTCATAATAAACATTAGCTTTTCACCTTAGATAATGTCATCATGCCCATGCTCTCCTTATTTTGTCTAATGCTGTGACACTCTTCACCAACATGGTCACGTCTTTAAATCTAAAGGAAGCCAAAAGAAAATTATAATGAATCATGCCCTAAATATCTCATATTTGCATGTATGGTTATATTTTTTGTAGCACTTTCTTTAATTCTTCTTGATGATGTTCTTCATGTTCGCGACTACCGAGCATGGCTATGGCAAAAGTGACGTTGATAGGCGTTTTCATGTTCACGGGTGCTCAATGGCTACACTCATCATCATTTTGTTCCTTACAACAAATGGCATATGTTGCCCAAGGCGGCCTCTGTTGCGATGAAGATAGCCACGCCACATGGCTTTGTGTCTATTGCATTCGTGGGGCCGGATAATAGTCTATTGTGAAAGCGCTTGCCCCTTGCTTCGTGGCTTTGTTTGATCTTCTATAGTGCTTCACATTGAGTTGGTGGAACAAGAGATCTGATGGTCATTTGGAACTCGATTTATGAAATGAAAAAGAAAACTATTTTTGTTAAAAGAATTTATTTATGACACAAAACTCCACATAGGATGGAATAGAACCTTGGGGCATAGGAGGACGGGCCAGAACAGGTTCAAAGCTCTGGTATCGTCTAGTCAGTATATTTTTCATAGGTTCCACCGCTGTGTGAATGCACTTTTTTTTTGTTTTTAATTTAAAGGAAGTTCGGCTGCGCCTACTCTGTGTGAATGCATTTTGGCATACATTGTGCGCTTGACTCTTATTCATTGGGCTGCGCGAGCAGGAGAGTGCTGGCATTACTTGTCCCGTGCTCTATTACACAATCGAGCCTTGTTGATCTGTCGCAGACTCGCAGTCTTTGGTGTATGGTGACAGGACCTGTTGCTCTATCACGCCTCAGTCTCGCTTTGGACTCAACACCATAGTCCATCGGGTTTGTGCGTCTATCGCCCCCTCCCTCTTGGCCACGTGGACCCTTGGGCTTCGTAGCTTTGGAGTCTTCTTTCAACTTGGGCGTGGGTCTTGGTCCTGTGATTGCTTAAGGCAAGGAGAAGAATGTTTGGAGTTAAGTAATTAAAGTTTGAAGTGCTCGGTGATTCTTGGTTTCTCTTGCAACAGCGCAAGAGTTGGGTTAATTAAAACAAAAGCTTAAGCTCTTTTCAAGGGTTTATCGTTGTTTTCAAGTGCAAGCCTTTTCAAGAGCAAGCAAAAAGGAGTTGTTCTTAACGCAACAAGTGGTGGGCCTTTTTCTATTTGAGGACAATTCTCCTGGGGACACGCACATTAAAAAAAAAATTTTGAGGAGGAAAAAAAAAACGAGAAGCAAGGGAAGAAAAAGAAGAAGGATTAAAAAAATAAATAAAAAAAGTTAAAGTAAAAGTACGAACTGAACGAAGTTAGAGAGTTGCTCGGCAAGTTGTGCATTTCTTGGTGGATGGAGCTCTTGTCAACAGGTTGAATTTGGAGCGAAGATTTGTCAACTTGCGGAATGCTGAGATGAAAATAACTTTTTCGGCTTTGTTGAGAAAGAATGTTTAGGCTTTTGTATTCTTTTTCTTGGTTAGGATGGCATCATCTTTGGTCCTTAATAATGCGGATCCAAGTATAGAAGCCATTGGCTCTTGAAATCTCTTGAACTACTAGGAAGGACTTATCTTTGCTGAGGAATCCTCCTAGGATGTTCTCTTTATCAAAACCAACTGCGACAAAGCCTATGATAGACTTGAATGGGACTTCATTCTTTAATCTTTGAAAGACCTTGGATGCGGCTTGAGATTTATCAAGATGACCGACACATATGGGAAATGCCTCTGCTTGCATTGATATTAATGGCTAGGCCAACTCTCTCAATACATTAGATTAAAAGGATCGATCAGACAAGGCTGCCCCCTAGCTTTGCTTCTTTTTGCTATTGCTACTGATGGCCTCTATTGCTTGCTTAACTGTCATGCCCTTATTGGCCAAATCTAGGGTCTTGTGCTACCAAATAACCAAGACTACATGATCATGAGAATGTTCATTGATGACATGAATGTTTTCTTACATAATGATTCGAACAATATCACCTCCTTTTGGCACTATCTGAATGCCTTTTGTGTGGCTTCAGGATTGAAAATAAACCACTCAAAAACCACATTCAAGGCTATTAGTGGACATCAAACCATAATCTATTGTGGACCAAGGATGTCAAGTGATACCCAATCGGAAAATCTTGCATCCATTGGGTAGTCCCTTGAGCTTCAATGTTACTATGGGTTAGAGATGGGACTGGGTTCTTAATAAAATGAACAATAAACTTGGTTATTAGGATGGAATGCAAATCAACTTGGTGGTTCATGCTATGGTGGTCAACACCTCCCTGATAGCCTCGATTATCTATTTTCTATCATGCTCGAGATTGAAAGACAAATATCTGGTTAATTTAGAAAGAATTTGTAGATATTTCTTTGGATAGATGATCCCAATAGGAGGGGTGTGACCAAAAGTCAAATGGACTTTTTGCTTGAGTAAAAAAGATTATGGCAGGCTCAACATTCTAGAACATTGAAGCTTAGTTGATAAAATTGGCAACCAAATGGTTGATAAAATCTTGGAGCAATATGGATACCTCTTGGGCAAAACTGATTTCAGAAAAAAAAGTTACTTTTGTTGATCTGGCTGGGTGGAAGGGTCATAACCTACACACCTTATTGTTCTCTCGTTTCTCTATTTCTCCCATAGGTTTGGATTTTGATTTTTCGTTATGGAAAAGTTGGAACAAGATAAAGCCTTACCTCAAGATCAATGAAGAGTGGAAGTGGGGATTTGGTATTAGGTAGAACAATTCTATCTGGTTCCCGATCAAGGGAATCAGAGCTATCAACTCGGCTAGCCTCCAAAGAATGAAGAAGTTATGGAATAAAGTTCTTTTTTTGTGAAAGCATATCTAGAATCAAGATAGAAGACTATGTATGATATTTGAAGACATTAACCCAACTTGGACAATGGGCTATGAAGACTAGTGCCTATTAAGAAACAAAATCAATGCTTGGGATAACTCAAAGTCTTGCCTCTATTTGGATCATGGTTCCCTCCAAATTGAAGCTATAGGCACAATGGCAACAACTTGGAGAAAATTCCTAGTTTCAAGACGAATCTAGGTCTTATTATCTCACTTAATAGGAAATGGTGTCTAAACTAGAAGAGTATCAAATGGGATTTTAAGTTCCTTGCCCTATAACATCCCCTCACTAAGAATAAAAAAGATGTTATGATGTGGCGAGCTCTCCGCTAGGGATATGGACTACTATCAAAGCTAACAAAATTGGTGGGGCCCCTCCATGGTGCAAGAATTGCCTCAATAATAGAAAAGGCATGGGCCACCTCTTCTTCTCATGCCTAAGGAGCTTTTTGGTTTGGTAGGCCATCTGGAGACTCTTGTCTTTAGGGAATCAATTGAACTAGAAACAAGCCTTATTTGGAGAAGCTATCATTTGCTTTGCGGCCTTGTGGAATGCAATTAGGGGAGAAGCTCTTTGGAAGATTTGGAAAAAAAAAAGTGCTATCAATTTCAATAACCTTATGAAAGAGTGGTCAATTGATAAGATCCTTAGCCTTTTAGGAAGAAAAGATTGTAATTGTAAGAAGTCATTTCCCCTCAAACACCATAGGGTGTTTGTTTTGGAGAACAACAAGATCCATAACAAATGGGCCCCCATGAGGGGGACAAAAAGGTTATAAAACTTCTTTGTAACTCTCTATAATGGTTTCTAGTTATTTTGATTGTCTTGCCATCTCTTATGCCTAGCCAATGTTGTTTTGCCTTCTGGCCATCCAACCCCTACTTTGTGGGACTAAGGGATCCCTTGGGCACTATGCCCTAATTTTTTTTCAAACTAATTCATGCAAGGGATACTAGGCCTCACCAAACTTCCTCTTATAAAAAAAAAAATCTTGTATTGGGTCTCTTAGCTTCAAAATTTGACTCTATTCATGGATGTTTGCTTGGCCTTTTGATAGTATGAAATTGCATCTGTATCAACTTCATATGGTCCATGAACCTCGTTTGGTTCTTTGGTTTGGGTTTCTAATCTTTCTACAAAATCTAACATTTGGCCCATTACTCTCTAATCTCACTTATTGATCCTCTTTGGGGACACTAATGCCTCTACATGCTCGATTAATTTTATCGAAAATGTGGATAATCTCCAATGAGTTATATCATGTCTTAGAGTTCAATCCTTCAGTACAATGATATAATCAAGAGCATTTATGCTCCTAAACAAATCAACACCCTTTTTTAGTAATTTTCCTTTCCACGTGTGCATTTTTCCATAAAATATTAAAGTGTGAAAATTTATAGACTGATTACTCCATAAGCATCAATCAAAGTAAAGTAATGTACATATGAGTTATGGAAATTTCACAAACAATATGAGAAATAAAAAGCTCGACAACAGTATACACAATGGCTATATAAAATGAAGCAAACACAGAATCATAGTTACCAACGGATAACCAAATACACTATACATAATAACTTTGAAAGTGTGAACATTATTCAAAGTAAAGAACATGCCATAGGAAAAGGCATAAGTACTAAAGTATCACCGAAGTATTCTTTTGATTATATTCCATGTATGGAACATTGTGCATAGATTGAACAAGAGTGTTGTAAAAAGACTACTTATCTCTAGCATTCAAGTAAAATTCACCATGTAAATGGAATTGAATAAAGGTTACCTCTAATGCACAATAAAGGTTACCTCTAGCTAAAGAGGGAAACAAGCGTGAATACAATCGAGTGAAGACAGGGATTTCAATAATTTGGTATTGTGGGAATAATCATAAATAGAACGAAGTTCTTACAATATTTTTCTTTCATGACCTATACTATTGTGAAAGTAAAACAAGGAACAAAAAAATCTCACAATAGCTGCAATACACTCCCTATAATATTATGAGAGTAAGAATTTCATGTATGAATCAAATAATGACAATGATGATTTTCTACCAAATGCTGATGGTCTCAATTGCAAGGTCTTAAATTTGCATAATGTGGGAAAGATAAACAAACTTTACATAGGCGTAATGAAATTTTGTGGAAGAACAACGATGGAATAATGAAAGCAACGATGAATATCTTCCAACCTTCTTGATACGAGCGATGTAAGGATGCATTCTAGTTCCACCTTTTACAACACTTGTCTTTTCCATGAAACTTGGTGAATAGAAAACGATTTACTAACTTAGGTTGGTCTTCTTTTTATTGGGTAGGTTTCTCTTGTCAACAAAAAAATCCCTACATGAAAATGTTCTGGATATAAAACGATTTACTTAATTACGCTGTCCTTTTTTGTATTGGATATAAGGTTTCTCTTGTCACTAAGTAATCGCTACATACAAATTTATTGATCAAATTGAAGTAATATATCAAGCTATGCACATTGTTGGGGATAATATTATTTCAATAGACAATGTTGTAGATAATATTATTTGAATACACACTTTTGTGGACAACATTAGTTCATCGAAGTGATGTAGTATATTTGTTGGTGTAAATCACAAGCCTACACATTTGGCTTGGAAGACATCATGAAGACTCCACATGCATGAAGAACCATATGAACATATGCTAGTGGTTTATTACCACTTTACCTCATTGTAAAAGTCTAATTTGACTTAGAATCTTTTGTAATCACCTACCTAAGTGATTCGTGGAAAAGTAGATCACTGGATTGAGAGAATATCTCCAAAATTTTAGATGCTTGATCATAGGAAGCCAAAGACTTGAATTTGAATTCAAATTCTAAGTCATTTCCTATAAAATTGGATGTGAAAAAGTCGCGGGTAGATCACTCCATTCCCAAGGCTCATTCTGTTGAGCTTGAGTGTGTGTAAGGACTATACCATAGCCTACACCTCTCTACACCATTTGGCAATGCTAGACATGCCAATGGGATTGTACGCAATTGTTAATCAATAGATACATTTACATCATTCATCTCTGTATTCACTGCTTGTCTACTCCAAAGTCTGTTAACTTGTCAAGGTCATATCTCGGTCAATTCTGCTCCAAATTCAGTGATTCAAAGCTTGTTGGATTCAGCTCAAAGTGATCTACATGCTGAAAAAGTTTTAAGTGATTTCATTCAGCCAATTCAGAGAAATCGTCATCGAGGTGCTCACTGGTCTATCTCTGCTACAGTCCTAAAAAGTCGGGGGTATAGCTAATTTTGCTAAATCAATTTCTCTGAGTATAGTTTGTCATTTTACATCATTCCACTTGCAAATGTTAGCTTACTAAGCTATTGAATACCCATAGAAGGAATTTTATCAATTGTTACTGTACTGGTCACACTGAGCAAAACTTTGAGCAGGTGTCAAGACCAAAATAGAAGGTTTTCTTGATTTTGTGACTTCCAAAGTTATCTGTTTTGATTCAATCATTGCACACACCATTTCCAAAGGACATAGGCTATTTCTTGGTGTCATTGGGAAGCTAAGGAAGTCTACTAATCAAGTCTGAAGCTAAAGAGGGCTGGTACAAAGCAGGTTTTAGCAGTACCTATTCAATCTCTTGGATCATCGATCCATTTCTCCCAACAGTGGTATCAGAGCAAATAAGGTAAAATGGGAGATGGTTTTCCTTCATTTATTGACAAATTGGACAGGAACAACTATCAAGCATGGTCTCTAAGGATGAAGAACTACTTACAAGGAAGGAGTCTCTATGGATACATCTCAAGAGATGAGGAATTGCCCTCATTCAAAGCAAGAGGTTTGCCAACCAAGGAGGAGCAAGAAAAACTCAACACATGGTGTGCAAGGGATGCATTGGCAAGGTCCTATTTACTCAACTCTATATCTGACTTTCTTTTACCTCATATCAGAAATTGTAAGACTTCCCAAGAGACTTGGGAAACCTTGTCATCATATTTTTCCTCTAATACAAGGGCTAGGAAAAATCAGTTGTGGATTGAATTCACAACACTAAGGAAGCAACCTAAGCAAGCTGTTTCAGAATTTGTGACCAAGATCAAAGATGTTGCAGATCAGTTAGCAAGCATAGGAGAAGAAATTGAAGAAGAACAAATTGTAAGGCAGGTAATTAATGGAATCAAGGCTGATGACAAGTGGGAAAGCTTCACCACTGCAATCGATCTCTACATGGACATGAACACTCCAGATCTTACAACTCTCATGGGTCAACTATTCACACATGAAGCAAAGCTTACCAAGAGTGGAGATACTACCAAAGGTAACAACTCTTCTGCCCTATACACTGATAAGAAATCTAAGGATAAAGGCAAGAGTAAGAAGGTGGAAGATGAATGCTCTACCTCCCAAGCCAACTATGCAAGGAGAGGTAGATCTTCAAGAGGTAGGGGCAGAGGAGGTAAGCAAGGTAGGGGGAGACCCTATAACTCATCACCATGTAACATTTGTGGGTTGTCAAACCACACCACAGATGAGTGTTACAGGAATTACAAAAATCAGAGAGGGAGAGGCTACCAAAGAGGTGGATACTCTCAGTCTAGAGGAAGGTTCAACCATCACCAAGGCCACAACAACAATTATAACAACAACTACAACAACAATTACAATGACAACTACCAAGGAGGATTCAAAAATAGAAAGGACTACAACAACTACACAGAGGAGCAGGATGACTCTCTCTTGATCATGAACATGACTTCAAAGTCAGGTACAAATGATGATCACTTATTTTATATTGATTCAGGGTGTTCAAATCATGTGGCTGGTAATGTGGCACTACTCTCTGATCTTGAGGAACCAAAAGGTAAACACCAAGTCCAAACAGGTGATGATACAAAGCATTCTGTAGTTAAAGTTGGAAATGTGAAAACTTGTGATGGTAATCAGAATTTGTTGAGCAGAGTACTTTATGTACCTACAATTACAAAGAACTTAATGAGTGTTGGTCAGATTGTAGAGAAAGGGTTGCAGGTCAGATTCAATCAGTATGGAGCATTTGTGGAGGACCCAAGACATGGATTCAAAAGGATAGCTAAAGGAGAAAAATCAGGTAGACTTTTCACTTTTGAATTGGAAGATACAAAGAACATTGCATTATATAGTTATAAAGATCAAACACTTTCAGAGCTTGAGATTTGGCACAAGAGATTAGGGCACATAGGAGAAAGGACCTTGAAGCAAATGTGCAGGGACCAATGTGTGCTTGGGATACCTAATGTATCCAAGCAACATATGATTTACAAGTGTGGTGCTTGTCAATTTGGTAAGTCTCACAGGTTTACCCTTCTCCAAGAAAGGATATATGCATGAAGACTATCTAGAGCTTGTACACACAGATGTATGAGGACCTAGCAAAGACCCCTCAGTCTCAGGTTCAAGGTACTATGTGTCTTTTATTGATGACTATAGCAGATGGACTGTATTATACTTTATGAAGCACAAGGATGAAGTATTTAATTGTTTTAAGAAATATCTTGCATTAGTTGAAAATCAGACAAGAAGGAATTTAAAGAGGCTAAGGTCAGATGGAGGAGGTGAGTACTTCTCTAATGAATTTGAGGACTTCTTGAAGGACAGAGGCATCAAAAGAGAAATAACCACAAGGTACTCTCCTAAATAGAATGGGGTAGCTGAAAGAAGAAATAGGTTAATAGTTGAGATAGCTAGATCTATGCTTAATGAGAAGAAATTACCTAACTATCTATGGGCAGAGAGTGTCTCTACTGCCACCTATCTCATAAACAGGTTACCATCAAAGTCACTTGATGGTATGACACCATATGAAGCATGTCATGGTAAGAGACCATCATTGGATCACTGCAAAATTTTTGGATGTGTAGCATATGTACACATTCCTTCATAGGTAAGAGGAAAGCTAGATCCAAAGGCTGAAAAATGTATTTTCATTGGATATGATTTAAATAAAAAGGTTACATGTTTTATAACCCTACCAACAAGGGATTTATGGTAAGCAGAGATGTGATCTTTGATGAGAATGATTCTTGGTATGAGAATGAATGCAGGAAGGTCAAACTACCCTATGATTTGGAAGAGGAATATCCAAAACTTACAAAGGAGGAACCAACTCAGAAAGAAGACTCAAGTTCAGATGATGAAGATACAATCAACCTTGAAGAGTTCAAGGCATGGAAGTCCAAAGGCAAAATGAAGATGAAGAAGCTTGAGGACATACCAGAATCTTCAACTCAATCAATCAGGTCTCAAAGAGAGAGCAAAAAACCTATCAGATATGGGTATGATACATCTCTTGTTACTAAACATTCAATTTATCTTGCAAAGGATTTGCTAAATGAAGAACTAGGATCATATGAAGAAGCAATCACAAAATCAGAATGGAAGGAAGCTATGGATGAGGAGATTGAAGCACTCAAGGAGAGTGATACATGGGAGTTAGTACCCAAGAAGGACTCCATGAAGGTAATAGGATCCAGATGGATCTATAAATTGAAAAGAAATTCTGATGGCAGAATTAACAGGTACAAGGCCAGATTAGTAGCCAAGGGTTTTGTACAAACCAAGGAATTGACTATGAAGAGACATTTTCTCATGTGGCCAAGATGCCAACAATCGAAGTGTTGGTTAGTGTGGCTGTATCAAAGAATTGGAACATGTACCAATTGGATGTCAAGAATGCTTTCTTGAATGGATGGATCTCAAAAGAGGTTTATATGTCACAACCTCCTGGCTATGAAGACCCTAAGAAGGTAACTCATGTTTGCAAATTAAAGAAGGCTTTATATGGATTGAAGCAGGCACCTAGGGCATGGAATTACAGGCTAACTACATACCTCCAAGACCAAGGTTTTGTCATGAGTAAGGCTGACACTTCTTTGTTCATTAAGAGAAGTAATTCAGAGGTAATCTATCTTTGTGTTTATGTTGATGACATCATCATAATAGGCAATGATGTAAATGGAATCAGAAGCATCAAAAACCAGATGATGAAGGAATTCAAGATCAATGATCTTGGATTATTGAAGTATTTTTTGGGACTTGAATTAGTTTACACTAATTCAGGAATATACATTACTCAGAAGAAGTATGTGCAGGACATGTTGAAGAAATTTCACTTGCAGGATGCTAAAGCAGCTAGTACTCCAATGGAGGTGAACCTAAAGCTAAGTGCCCATGAAGGTGATGAAGTCCAAGACATTACAGGTTATCAAAGTATGGTAGGTAGCTTGAACTATGCTACCTTAACTAGAATTGACATTGCATATGGAGTTAGTGTGCTGAGTCAGTTTATGCACAAACCAAGGATACCTCACTTAGAGGCTGCCAAAAGAATCTTGAAGTATCTCAAGGGTACACAGAACCATGGTTTGTACTTTCCTTACACTTCAGATATTGACATAAAAGTTTATTCAGATGCAGATTGGGTAGGATGCAAGGATGATAGGAGAAGCACTTCAGGATACATTTCTTTTGCAGGTGACAAACCAATTTCATGGTCTGCAAAGAAGCAACCAACTGTTGCATTGTCTTCTACAGAAGCAGAGTATAGAGGTCTAGCTAATGCCACTCAAGAAGCAATTTGGATTAAGCTTTTGTATTCAGAATTGGTCTTATATACTAGGCCTCCAATTATCTTTGGAGATAATACAAGTTCTCTTCACCTTGCAGCTAATCCTATCTATCATGCCAGGACCAAACACATAGAAGTTCATTATCATTATGTGAGAGAGAAGTTGCTAAGCAAGGACATTCAGCTGACCTATGTGTCAACCAATATGCAATGTGCAGATTTTCTGACTAAAGCTTTGGATGGGACCAAACTTTGCAGGTTCAAATCTATGATTGGATTGCAGGATGTACTTGAAGATTGAAGATGAAGACTTAAGCCAAAGTGTTTGGCTTGAGGGGGAGCTGTTGGTGTAAATCACAAGCCTACACATTTGGCTTGGAAGACATCATGAAGACTCCACATGCATGAAGAACCATAGGAACATATGCTAGTGGTTTATTACCACTTTACCTCATTGTAAAAGTCTAATTTGACTTAGAATCTTTTGTAATCACCTACCTAAGTGATTCGTGGAAACGTAGATCACTTGATTGAGAGAATATCTCCAAACTTTTAGATGCTTGATCATAGGAAGCCAAAGATTTGAATTTGAATTCAAATCCTAAGTCATTTCCTATAAAATTGGATGTGAAAAAGTCGTGGGTAGATCACTCCATTCCCGAGGCTCATTCTGTTGAGCTTGAGTGTGTGTAAGGACTATACCATAGCCTACACCTCTCTACACCATTTGGCAATGCTAGACATGCCAATGGGATTGTACACAATTGTTAATCAATAGATACATTTACATCATTCATCTCTGTATTCACTGCTTGTCTACTCCAAAGTCTGTTAACTTGTCAAGGTCATATCTCGGTCAATTCTACTCTAAATTCAGTGATTCAAAGCTTGTTGGATTCAGCTCAAAGTCATCTACATGCTGACAAAGTTTGAAGTGATTTCATTCAGCCAATTCAGAGAAATCGGCATCGAGGTGCTCACTGGTCTATCTCTGCTACAGTCCTAAAAAGTCGGGGGTATAGCTAATTTTGCTAAATCAATTTCTCTGAGTATAGTTTTTCATTTTACATCATTCCACTTGCAAATGTTAGCTTACTAAGCTAATTGAATATCACTAGAAGGAATTTTATCAATTGGTACTGTACTGGTCACACTGAGCAAAACATTGAGCAGGTGTCAAGACCAAAATAGAAGGTTTTCTTGATTTTGTGACTTCCAAAGTTATTTGTTTTGATTCAATCATTGCACACATCATTTCCAAAGGACATAGGCTATTTCTTGGTGTCATTGGGAAGCTAAGGAAGTCTAATAATCAAGTCTGAAGCTAAAGAGGGCTGGTACAAAGCAGGTTTTAGCAGTACCTACTCAATCTCTTGGATCATCCATCCATTTCTCCCAACAATATTGAATCCATGCACACCATTGTGGATGATGGTTTTTTGGGCATGTGGTGTGGTGATAAACACTTTGGGCATATCTTCCAAGGTTCAAAATTAGGACATTAGCTTGATATTAACCATTGCAAAGTGGGGGATAAGGGGTTCCTCTAGTTTGTGAGTTGATATTTCACATTTCAAGCCTAAATGGAAGAGTAGGTAGATGATTGAACTTCCAAAAATGTAAATGTTTGGAGCAATTCGAATATTTCCTAAATATTATCTTTCAAAATTGAAAAAGGGCCTTTTGTATCTTTGAATGATCTATTGAATTGGATATTTTTTCCTCATTTGTGGATTCCCTCTAGGCACATTTCTAATGTTCCACCATACCAATGTTTGAAAAGAAGCATGGTTGAAGAATCCTACGGTAAATATTATCCTGATGTGGGTAATATATGAAATCATGGCCCCATGATTGATGATATCTTTAGCAAACATATCTTCTATAACCTTCATAAACATTTCAGCTCAAAGGACATTTTTCTGTTCCAGACGACGATCATCACAAATGCTTCTTTGTAAAATGTACTTATCGTTAGCTACGTTTTAATATTTTGAGTGTAAGTCTTGTTTTTTTCTTATACCATTAGTGAGTGTTACCTAACTATCGCTTTTTTCTTATGTTGGTTAAGGGTTACAATTAGAGATTCTGCACGCTTTCTTTTTTCTAGCTTGATGGATATTTGAATTTACAATGAACTCTTTTAGAGGGGTTAAATAAGTCTACTACGATCAAGGGAATGAAATGGACTTCCGTAAGAGTTAAGGATTCCTACAAGATTGGACTCCTCTAATGTTTACTCGGTATTTGCTTTTGTGAAGGACACTGTGGAATTCAAAGCGTTTGTGGCGTTTTCTGTTATCCAAATATTTATGATAAATTTTGATCTCTGTCCTTGTATCTCCTATAGTGGCCCCTTGCAAGATCTTCTTGAAAATTTGTATTTTCTTAGAGACTGTGCTTTGATGCCATCAAAGAAATAATGTAGAGAAGAAGATAAGAAAATTTCAAGAGAGAGAGCTTAAAGGTTCATCACATACGCTTGCAAGAGACAAACGGAAAGGAAAATGGCTTGCAAAAGCAAAAAAACCAAAACCGATGAAAAGGAAGCCTCTACCCAAGTAACCATCAAATACTCAAGGTGACGCCCTCCCAGTGAATTGACTTCTTATTGGATGGATTCCTTAAAATCTTAAAGGTTATAATGGGTCGTTTACTATTTATGCTCTATCAATTGCTTGAATCAATCTCCTAATCCTCCATAGAAAAAGTAAAAATCCACCATTTAGGAAACCAACATAGAGTATTTACAATGAAGTGTTGGTACCTAACAGGTTCATAAACATGTAATATCATCAACAAAAATCTAGATACCAAATGAGAACTATGTAGAAACGCCTTTACATTTGCCCAAACTTATAAAAATATCTTAGGAACAAAAGAAGAATTTTTGCCAATAGCCTTTCTGATGGCTAACACAATTCCAAAACAATCCCTCTAAGATATCAACAAAATAGAAAATAAAGAGAACTTGGGTACCTAGGGATACACAAATAACAAGCTCAACATCTAAGAACCAACAATACAAGAAAAATCGAACAATGAGAAAGCCCAAGTCTCATCCACAGAAGATAAGGATACATGATAAAAAGTAGCTACAATCAAGATGACTAAACAAGTCATATTGGGTGCGGATTCCTAATACATAATTAGAATCAATTGCATTGCATACCCCATTTGTAGTCACTTTTATCTTCCTCTAAAGATCCCTTCGCATTTCACAATCGCTCTAAGAAATTCTTACACAATAGTATAGGGGGAGATGAATAGAGGCACCTTGATTGTGTGATAACATAAGATCTAGTAGAGGAGCAAATGGAAGCAGATAAATAACATAACAAATACTTAAGTTCTAAAAGAAAGTACAATACAATGAGATTCATCCTACTATGCACTCCACACAAGGATCTTAGATGATAAAACACATGCTACTCAATGTACATTGTACTGAGCACTATTCAAAACTAGCACTATTGATGATAGATTCCTAAATTCTAATGATAGACTACTAGATCACTACTACTTGTTCCAACTTTGCTTCTCTAATTTAAAACTGTCTTTTGTTCCACTCTTTCCTAAATTAGATGAGACTAGATTCCTATGCCATTGATTATCTCTTTGGAATTATCTTGCTTTTTTCTTTTGATAGTTAGCTGCAATATGTCCTTTCTTGTGGCAGTCGTTGCACTCTCCTTGGAACTACTTCTTTCTCTCCTTTTTTTCCTTTTTCTTTGTACTTTTGGACTTTGTACTAGCTTCAAGAGTGATGGTGTTGTTGTTTTACTCTCAAGAAGCTAGATGTAACTTGTGTTCTAAAAATAAGGCACATAATTCTTTCAATTTAAGGATGAACCCTTATCTCAGTATTGACAATGTTTATTAGTCCATCAAATTTTTTTGGACAAATTTAGAGACATCTACATGCCAATTTTCACTTGTGATAGGCACAATGACTTCTAGCATCTAGTTGAACATGTTCTTTATCCAAAGGATAAGAGCTTTTGTCCATTCTCCATCTACAAACCTTGCTATCGCAAGTTGATTCTCTAGATTTTGAATCCTAGTTTGACTTCATGTCTCATACTAATTTTTCAATACGTTCTAGGCACTGATGCCTTGGATATATACTGGATCAGACTGAGAACCCCATGATTGTAGTTGATCACTAATGTGCAAAATGCATCGGCATTCTTGTGCTTCCAATCTCTATGGATCTTTGCATCTAGAGGGATGGACATAGGGGCCAACAGATTCATGATATATTCTTAGAACATTCTCTAGAAGCTAAAAAAAGTCCAATATTTCCATGAGCTTAATCTTCCATAATGTGTTGTTTGTATCAGCTAAATTTCCTTTAGTAAAGGTGGGTGGGCAAATTTGTAGCATTTTTTGTGCAACATTAGTTGCATTAGAAGATGAACCTCTACTAGCGAAACTTCCACTATTCCTTTCTGGATTGTTAATGGATGACATATTGCTCTACTAACCAAGCTCCAACATTAAACCTCTAAGCTACTAGTGCTCCAATACCATGTAAGAAATTATCACATAGTATCACAATTGAAGATGAAAAGAGACACCTAAATCATGCAAGAACACAAGATCTAGCAAAGGAACGAATGGGAGTAGATAGATCATATAACAACTATCTAAATTAAAAAATAAGTACAATAGAAGAAGCTTCCTCGTACTGCATGCTCCATGCAAGGAGCCTAGATGGTAATACACATTTTGTTCAATGTACAACGTACTGAGGGCTATTCAGGGCTAACACAATCGATTATAGGTTAGAAACTTCTAACAATAGATTGCTAACCGACTACTACTTGTTCCAATGCTTCCGTAATTTATAATTGTTGCTATTCAGGGCTAACACAATCGATTATAGGTTAGAAACTTCTAACAATAGATTGCTAACCGACTACTACTTGTTCTAATGCTTCCGTAATTTATAATTGTTTCCCAGTTGTTATAAAGTAGCTTAACAAGGTGTTGCATATTGAAGTTCTAGTAGAAAACCAAAGCTAACAAAAGAAGTATGAGGAGGTAGGAGACATATAAAAGACACAAATATTTTTCACGATCCTAAATATCATTTTGTAAATTTCCCTCTTATGCTAGGCCTTTAAAACGCACATCATTTTTGTAGATGTATTAATTTAATAATCTCCAAGAGCATGGGAAGGCTCTCACTTGTATTTACTCCACTTACCATAGTCTATCTCGCTCAATAATTGTGTTAGATTAGCTCTATAGTTAGTGTAGCACTATTTTTAACTATGGTGGCCATTTTGGTGTGCACAACACTCAAAATTGTATAAAGCTCAATGAGATCTTGTGTCCGTAAACTTTTTACCATAGCGAATAGAGAGCTCCTCGAGAAATCTCGTAGCTCTCCTTTTTTCTTTCTTCTTGTTGTTTCTTGGATGTGGATATGATGAGGAATGAGTGTCCCAAGGGGTATATAGACCTTGATGGATTTTTTTCCATGTGTTTCTAGATTCATGCACACATATGGAGCTCTAAAACAAGGTAAGGTCCATCTTGCCACTCTTTCAAAGTCTATTTATCCATAAAAGTTTTTTGTTTTGTAGGTCTGAAGATACAAGAGCATAGAACTTTTTGTTTCACATGTTTTGATATTCAACAAGGGGAGTGCTCTAAGGCCCAAGGAGATATTGTTTCCAGAAATATAAAAATCTTTTAAATTCTATGTTTACTTTGCCTCTCCGATTTCTCTTTTCTATTTAGTTATTCCCCTTGGTTTCCATGCCCCCAACCAGGTAAGATACTCGGATTTATAATTTAGGTATCTCAATCAACCACTTTGATGCTAGTAGGTGGCTCCTTTGAGCCCTATGGGCCTATAAAGAATTTCTTTTGGAGTTAAATTGAAGATGGATTTATGCTTGGAAGGGCTTGGAGATCAAATATTTCTCAAGAAAGCTCAACTTACAAGATAATTTGTTAAATTTCCTCATAAACATCTTCACTTTTAGTGTTTTATTATCTTGTGGAAGCTTGAGAATTGAAGTAGCAAAGCATTGGAAGGAGATAAAGTGCTTTGTGGAGCAAATATAGATCAAATCATGCTCCAAATAGCTAAAACTTAGTTAAAACAAGCTTATTTTATGTTCAATTCACTCAAGTTCGCTCTTATTTACATGCGAAAGTGATAGAGAGAGCTACAATAGAGAGAGGAGAAAGAATACGTTTTCAAACACATGCTCCACTCTAATAAAGTATGATTCTACCAATAAAACTATCCAATGAATTGAACTATAGTAAGAGAAATCAAATATATGTAAATACCACAAGGATAAGAGAGGGCTCCTAACCACCCAACCAACTCCACCCATATATATACCTCTAGGAAAAGGGGGTTCATGTCCTTGGACACTTTCAAGTGTCCCTCCAAGCATCCCTCATGTGAAAACTTTCATAAGGTCCAACCACATGGTATCACATGGATACTTAATCAAATCAGCCTCCTCCTCTCATGAACACCCCAAGGTGTCAATAGAAGAAGCTTCTCCCAAGGCTAAGGTTGCCACACCTTAGGACAAATCAAGCCTAAGGGTTACCAAAATTCAATTGAGAGCTCATATGAATAAATACTCGAAGGATAAAAACCAAGGGTTCAACCCAAAGGTTCAATCCAAAGATTCAAGCATGTTCCAAGGTTAATTCAAGGGCTAAAGCAAGGCAAATATAGATCATGTTTTAACCTTTATAATCCATGTATTTAGCCTTCTCAACCCATGAATTATACAACATTCTTCCCCCTTTTAACATTTTCATCCTTGAAAATGTGTAGATATAATATGTGGAGTATTCCCTCGTGCACTATGATCTTTACTTTGAGCATGGTCATCTCTCTCTTTAGATTCATTTCTTGTAATCAGAAAAGGGTTAATACTTTCTTAAATTTGAAAGGAAAGGAATAAAAAATCCCTACCCAAAGTACTTTCCCTGAATCCAAATGAGCGCACATGCATGCCTTGTACTTGTGGACTAGTGAAATGGGTGGAATTCTCTCATGGCCTTAGCTTAATTGTTTTCCTTTAGAATTTTCACAAATCTCAAGCCATAAAATTGTACATTTTTTTACACTATACCTTCCTAGAAATGTATATTTTTTAGAAGTAGAAATCCTTTCTCTATCTTGAAAGGGCCAAAAACTAGATTCCTCTTTCACCTTCAATGAAAAGAAGAGAAATCCTTAGATGTTCTGTACTTGACTTACTTTTTTATAGTCCCTTTCAAATACAATTATAATTAATTTCTAGTTGGTGGGACTTAACAAAGAGTATGAACTTAGCAAAGTGGGTCTACTAAGTCCTTGCAAAAACATGCTCAATAAAATGAGGAGAAATACTATCCTCTCATTCCTTGGCAAGTTAGGTGGGCTTATATCGATCATCCAAAATTTCTTGAAACTAAGTGATAGATAATACACCCAATTTTGAAATTTCATTTCTATTAGTGGATCACTGTCAAGATCTTATTTGATTTTCCCTAGATTAACCCTTAGAACATTTCTTTGTTCTTGCATGATTTAATCATTCTAGAGAATCTAAGATATTCAAGACTTAAATCCAAAGACTAATATCACATGCTGTATAAGCCTTTGGTTAAACCCTTGGATATTGGTATTTATCTTTGGAGACCCTTGGTTTAAATTAATGGGTTAGAACCTTGAAGTAGGAACCTATGTTCTTGGTTTTAACCCTTGGTAAATTATTTCAATTGAAGTCTCAATTGAAGAGTTTTTACCTTAGGAATAATTATCCTAAGGGGAAGGAACCTTAGTCTTGGGAGAAGCTTCTCCCTAGTGACACCTTGATTCATACATGAAGGGAAGGCTCCATTTAAAATAGAAGCCATGTGCTTTACTTTGGAAAGCGTCCACATGAAGGACACTTGGAAGGACACACGGATGAATATCAAGACATGCACCCCTTGAACCTTTGGTATAAATATGGGTGGAGTAGGATGGGTGGATACATACTCACTCAATCTCTTGGCGGATGCTATACTCTAGGAAGAAAGCTTTTCGTAATAGTGGTAATCAGAGCTTGGTTCTTTTCAATTACAAGTGCTTGTCGTACTTCTTGATTATTGTGTATGACTCCATCTTGGAGCTTTCAAATCTAGACATCTCTGTGAGATTTTTGGAGCTCTACACTATTTAGTCACCTCGAGAATGGTGGTCACATGCTACAATGATTCATTGGAGGTCGTGCCCATGTGGACGCTCTGCAAAAATGTGTTTTGGACCACTTGGAAGCATCAATAGAAGCTTCTGAAGGCTTGTTCAAGAAGGTCTTAAGAAGGCTCTATAGAACCTCTCACCAAAGCTACCCCCCATAGACACCATCGTGAGCGGCCAAGAGAATCACCCACATGCCTGGCACCATTTGAACAGAGTAGAGTAGCACATTTTTAGAGATGGATCCCGAGAAGCTCAAAGTGACTTAGCAAAGCGATCACTATATCAATTGAATTCCATTCAAATTTCTTTCAAGCACATCGTCGACCTTCTCCAGTCCAAGTTTTGGGTGTAAGAAGATGATTCCTTGAACTATGAGTGGAAGTTTAGTTCACCAAGCTACTTTCACCCTCTATCTTCTGCACATTTTTAGAGATGGATCCCAAGAAGCTCAAAGTGACTTAGCAAAGTGATCACTATACCGATTGAAATCTATTCAAATTGCTTTCAAACACATCTTCGAACTTTTCTAGCCCAAGTTTTGGGTGTAAGAAGATGATTCCTAGAACTACGAGTGGAAGTTTAGTTCAAGTTTCAAAGAAGGGTTTCATTCACTTGGTGCCTACTCTTTTTCTCAACAAAAAGAGTGTGAAGAATTGGAGCATTGGTGGATGAAGGAAGGGCTATAACACTTCAACCTTGACCATGAAGAAACAAGAGGAATAGTGAATCATTTAAGGCAGCCCAAGTTGACCTAAAATGGAAAGTAATTTTCATAAATAATCGGGGAAGTACTCAGTTTATTTCCATCTATTTTTCTTTGATATTAGGAATGTAACTTTTCATTTTCAGTTGCTTTCCAAAGTATTCAATGGGGGATTCTTACGCTAGCAATATGTTGTTAGATATACCTGGACAAGAAGTAGATTATGTGCAGCAAGAAGGGGGTAGATAGGTAGAATACACTCCAAGTCTTCCTGAAAAAGGACAAAAAGAAAGACAAGAAGTGAATATTTATAAAGAATTAAATGGATTGGATGAGAAGATGAATGATATCCAAGCGGATATGTTCATTGTTAAGGAGATCCAAACCAAGATGGGGACCCTTTGTACTTCAATTAATGAATTAAAACAGAAGATGGAACAAATTTTGAATACACTTTGTCCAACTTTACCCCCACCTATCCAAATGGGTTCCTTGTCCATTCGACCAGGGAACGCGTCCTTGAATAAAGGACCAGATGCTCCTTTACCAATCCATAGTAACTTGTTTCTAAAACATAAGACTGATGAAGTAACTATAAATCCTCCTCCCACTTCTATTAGGTCTCAAAGTCTTTCAGTCACAAAAGACTTAAAACCACCTCAATTCTCACGGGAAGATAAAGACCAAAACAAGGATGCAGTCTTAACATTTTTCGGAAAATGGCAAGACTAACATCACTTGAAATACACCCATGAAGTCTATCAAGTCTTAGAAAAAAGTTTGTCCCTTGGACATAAGGCTTATAAATGGTGGATGAGCTTAAAAGAGGCTCAGAGAATCCCTGAAACTTGTTGAAAATTTGAGTAATTCTTTAAAAAAGAATTCCTACAAGAGAACAAAGACAAGGGAAATTGGGAAGAATGGGATAAACTCCTTCAACAAGGACATGCCCTCTCCTTGTACATTTCTCATTACCAAGAAATAGTGCTCAAACTTCAAAACCTAGATCACTTTCATAAAGTTAGAGGTGTCATTGGTGGTCTCAACAAGTAGATCAAACATGAAGTGAAGAGAAGTGATCCAAAAACCTTAGAAGATGCTATAAAGTTAGCACACATCTATGAGGATCATGCTAAAATTGGAACACAACCACCATCTTGTTGAGGAAAATAAAAACTTCAAAAGAGGTAAAAGAAAGTTAAGCACTTTCAAAAAATAAGACTTTAAGACTCCTAGATTTTCATGGCCAAGACTTGACCCTAAGGTCTAGGAGAAATCAAAAATAAAAATCTTTGCTTTAAGTGCCTAAAACCAAGACATCTTAGTTACAACTATACTACAAGAGGCCAACAAACAACCACCCGTGAGCAAAAAAGGGAAATATAAGGCTCCACTTAGTCCAAACTTTAAATCTTGAAAATAGAAAAGTTTGGAAAAAAGTGGAGGTCCTTCATGAAGACTACATGCATCAATGTTGTTTGTCTGATTCAATGTGGGTCCAAAATCAGTTTGGACCTCATGAATTAGTCAAACTTCATGTCTCCATAAGAGGGGAAAAGACCATAGTCATGATAAATGACTCAACCACCCATAATTTCCTAAACTACTCACTAGTGAAGAGATTAAACTTACCTTAGCAAAAGTCACCACATCAGTATATAGTATCCATGATGCAAGGCCAAGACAAGAAGGTCTAAGATATTATGATTTGTGATCTAAAAATAGAATTTCAAGGTTATAAAGATAAGCTTGACTTCCAGATCATGCACATGGAAAGAATTGATGTGGTTTTGGGTAAGGAGTGGCTCTAGGGCTTAGGAAAAACACTTAAAAGAAGTTATCAATTGAATACTTTGGAATTCAATAAAAATGGAATCCGTTACTTGATTCAAGGAGAACATGATGTGCCAAGTACCCCCTTGATTTCAAGCATGGAATTAAAAAAACTTGTAAATACCCAAAAAGCAGAAGTTCTTATGATACTTCCAACCAATGTAAACAATGTTTATAATATGAATCCAATTCCTTATGTCTCCTCTCTATTATTTGAATATGAAAGGTGTTAATTTAAATGTTTAATGAATAATTATCGGGATGTTTTTCCAAAAGAAATTCCCAATTGTTTCCCAATGACTTGCTCCTAAGAACTAAGCCTATATATAAAACCCCTACATATTCCCAACAAGTTGAAGTAGAGAAAAAAATAAAGGAATACCTAAATAAGGGATTCATTTAGCCCAGCCATTTGCTTAGCCAGGACCCATTCTCCTAATCAAGAAAAAGATGGATCAATGAGTCTATGCATTGACTATCGAGCCCTGAATAAAGTTATGATCAAGAATAAATATCCAATGCCCCAAATTGATTATGTATTTGATCAACTAAAAGAATCTATGATATTTTCAAAACTTGATATTCATCAAGGTATCATCAAATTAGGATTGGATTTGAAGATGTTCCTAAAACAACTTTTAAAACTAAATATGGACATTTTGAATTTTTTTTGTCATGCCTTTTGAACTAACCAACACCGACCATGTTCATGATGCTAATGAACACCATAGTAAGCCCTTATCTGGGAAATTTTGTAGTTGAATTCCTTAATAACATTCGTGTCTATAGTCAGGATGCAACTTCTTTCTAGAACATCTGGAAAGAGTTTTCCAAGTTCTAAGAGAAAATAAATTGTTTGGAAAAGAAGATAAGTGTGAATTCTTTTCAACAAAAATCAGATATCTTGGACACATTATATCTGAGAACGGTATTCAAGTAGATCCTAGAAAGGTCCAAGTCATTCTCAACTAGCCTCACCCTAAAACTATTACATAACTTCAAAGATTTTTAGGGTTAGTAGGATAATACAGAAAATTTGTGCCAAACTTTGCAAAACTCTCAATCCCTTTGTTCAAGAAACTAAAGGGAAAACCTAAAAGTATTAAGTGGGAGAAAGAACATGTTGAAAGTATGGAAAGACTTAAGAAAGCCTTAGCTTTGGCCTCGGTTCTACAAATACTAGATCCAAATGAACCTTTTGTAGTTGAAACAAATGCTAGTGATCTAGCAATCAGATCTATTTTCAATGAAAATGGTCAACCAATTTCTTTTGAAAGTCAAAAGCTAAACCTAGCGCAAAGAAATTATTCTACCTATGAAAAAAGCTTTATGCGATTGTGCATGCTCTAAAAAAGTGGAAACACTTGTTTGGTCTCAAAGTAACTATAGTTTTTAATCAAGCAAGTATTAAATGGTTTGCAAACCAATCTAAGCTATCAAGTAGAAAATCTAGGTGGGGAAAAATACTTTAAGAATTTGACTATGAACTTAGATAGAGAAGAGGAAAATTTGATGTAGTGGCAGACACATTAAGTAGAATGCCAATGTTGAATTCTTTGAGTTTCATAAAAAATTCTAATGACTTAGTAACATTAATGAAAGGCAAGTATCAAGAAGAAGCCTTGAAAAAGGTTTCAACTCAATATACAAACTTATCAAATGAAGATAATTTTAAGCACTAAAATATTCAAGATGAATATTTGTTATACAAGGGAAAAATATGTGTCTCTTGTGATCAAGAACTTAGGAGAAGATTTTTGTTTGAATGTCATGATGCCCCAAGTGCCAAACATCCTAGAACCAACAAAAATGATGAATTAATCAAAAGAAAATTATACTGGCCAAGTGTACATAAAGATGTACATAATTATGTACTTAGATGTACAAAGTGCCAAGTAAATAAAGCCAAACAGTTTAAGATGGGAGGTTTGTTATATCCTTTGGAAATCCCTAATGGAAAATGGGAAAGAATTTCCATGGACCTTATCACGTGCTTGCCTCGAACCAAAAAAGGACATGATGTAGTTTGGGTCATACTTGATTGATTGACCAAAGTGGCTCATTTCATACCTATTCCTACTACAGTAAAAACTCTAGAACGAGCTAAAATGTTCATAGAACATCTCTATTGACTCTATGGTCTACCTCAAGATATAGTGTCTAATAGAGATAGAAAATTTACTAGTCATTTATGTAGAGCTGTGTTCAGTAGGTTGGAAACCAAGCTAAACATGAGTACTACAGAACATCCATAGGTGGATGGCCAAACCAAAAGGGTCAATCGAATGCTTGAAGATATGTTATGAGCATATATATCTTCCACCCAAACTGATTGTAAGCACTATCTGCCAGTAGTAGAGTTTTCTTACAATAGTGCTAAGCACTCTCCAACTCAGTATAGTCCCTTCATGTTAATGTACGTGTTCTAGCCAAGAGCATTGTATGGAGTTGGACTGCAAAATGAGAAAGTCCAAGTAGCTAAAGATTTCTTAGAAGACATGAACTTTAAGCTACGAATAGCCAAGGAAAACCTGAGGGAAGCCCAAGACAGAGATAAATCATTTAGCAACCCTAAAATTTGAGATATCTCCTTTTAGGTTAGAGACCTAATATATCTAAAAGTTCCCAAGAAATATAAAACAATGAAATTAGGTTGTTATCCTAAACTCTATCCAAGGTTTTGTAGCCCTTTCAAGTTTCTTAAAAGAATAGGGACTTTGTCTTATGATTTAGAACTACTAGATGATTCTTTACTTCACCTAGTGTTTCATGTAAGTAGATTAAAAAGAAAATTGGCTGAACAAGACAATCTTGTATCTTTAGATACTATAGTTCAACGAATTTCCCTTCATAACATCCCTCATGAACTAGCAAAGATATTATGCAATCGAAATAAAAAAACTAGAAATCATCTATATAAAGAGTGCCTAGTTAAATGGAGGGATGGGATAGAAGAAGGCACCACTTGGGAATGAGTAAGTTCCATTAAAAAAAAAAAATTCCCTCTTTTTCAACTACAAATTAGAAATGAGGCAAAATATTTTGAGAGTGAGTCCATGATCAATGAGTTGGATCATGATGCATGGGGGAATACTCCACATATTATACCAATGCACATTTTCCAGGACCAAAATGTTAAAGGAGGGAAGAATGTTGTATAAGCCTTTGGTTAGACCATTCAATATTGGTATTTATGTTTGGAAACCCTTGGTTTAAATTAATGGGTTAGACCCTTGAATTAGGAACCTATGTTCTTGGTTTTAACCCTTAGTAGTTTATTTCACTTGAAGTCTCAATTGAAGGGTTTTTACCTTATGAATAATTATCCTAAGATAAAGGAACCTTAGTCTTGGGAGAAGCTTCTCCCAAGTGACACCTTGATTCATATGTGAAGGGAAGGCTTCAATTGAAATAGAAGCCATGGAAAGTGTCCACATGAAGGAAACTTGGAAGGACACATGGATGAATATCAAGACATGCACCCCTTGGACCTTTGGTATAAATATGGGTGGAGTTGGATGGGTGGATACATACTCACTCACTCTCTTGGTGGATGATATACTCTAGGAAGAAAGCTTTTCATAACATCACATCTTTAGGAATTAGAATTACTAGGTAGACTTCTCTTCTACCCAAATTCTTTGTTCTTCTTATCTTTACACGTTCCAAAGAGATTTAGTACTAACAATCTTGAAAAAAATTTGATTTATACCCAATATAGTTACTTATGCTAGCCTCAAAGATCACCAAATATTTGCAAAGAGGAAAAAATTATCCCTCTTACTTAACCAATTCCCTCAAATCCTCATACTAATTGAGGAACAATGCTTATCAAACCATGAACATAACTTCTTAATAAATCTTATATCTATTGAATGGAGTTAAATGATTCAAGTTTCTATTTGCTTTAAGTTCCAATGCCTTGCAAGAAAGATACCTCTTCCTAGGAATCATATCTCAAAACCCTCTAGGAACTTTGTGAACATTCGTGAATCACTTATTCTCATCAGATTCAAAAGATAATATTTTATAGATCACTTTATCATTCAAGACTTTATACTTGAGTAGGCTTGACTTTTAGTAAGCTCGTCACTTTTGGGTTTAACTCAAAAACTTCCCTAGATTCTTATCCTCATCTTTTCATGTCGAATTCACAATGTAAAGTTGGCTATGCATTCTTTTGAAAAGAATGCATCTTTACAGTTTGATTCCTTTGACTACTCTAGGCCGTTTTACTTTCTCGAAATTCCTTCAACGAAGTTGATTTGAGATAATACCAAGTCTTTTCTCCTTTAGATCCCTTCTTCAATGATATTTACCCATGAGGTTTTCTCAGGATCTTTAACTCATATCTTCATGAGTTTACATCTTTTCTTAAGTCTTTGACATATTGTTGGTGTTGTCAGAACCTTTAACTATTCTTTTTCTAGGGATTAACAATTATATGTCATCCCTATGAATTAAGCAAGTTATCATGCTTACCTATCCAAACTCTCTTGATCCATCGTTCTCAAGTACCTTACTATGGATATGCTTCAAGTCATAGATTAGATTATACTTTGGTTAATGCCAAACCAAAATTACTTCATGAATTCCATTCTTGCATATCTAGTGCTCACTTAAAAAGAGCTAGAGAGCTCATTTTTGGGGGTAGATTGTTAGTGATTTGAGCTTATGTAAAAGACTTTTTGACTAATGCAAAGAACTCCATTGTTCCTCTCCTTGTTCTTGCCTTGTGTGTGCGTGTGTGTGTACATGTGTGCATGTTTGCGTGCTTCTCACATACACACTTGTGCCATCACTTGCTCATAGTCTTCATACTAGTCCTCATGTCTCCACAAATTGACAATTACGAGGTGGATCTCCTCATGTTGGTACTTGCCATTGTGCTAGAGTGACACCAAATTTTGGTGCCTTTGTTGGGGAGAGAGCTTCGAGGACGAGTGTGTGATGGATCATCGAGAGATTTTGGAGAAATCAAAGCAAGTGCCATTGTGTGCAAGCTTGGGAACATGCTTCTTGGGCAGACAAGTGTAGCAAGGAGAGACGACTTGAGGTTGGAACATCTCTCAACCCCCTCAGTCCATTGTTAGCTTAGGCTACGTGCAAGTAGTTGTCTTGATTGACTAGGGGTACGATAGGAATACTCAAGTTCTAAGAGCCTCTAATTTCTCAAGTCTAAGAATAGGTTAAATTGCAGTCAAGGGACAACTTAAGGGAAAATAACTTAAACTAAGTGGACATAGAACATCAAGTACGACACACTTAAGTACTCTTGACAATGCTAAATTAAAGATAATAAAACACATACAAAGGAACTCAAAAGGAACAAGTGATTGGTATCAAAGAATCAACAACGTGGTTGTACAAGGATCATTGGGTTAATTGGAAGGGCATATGAACCTTAGATCGAGAAGACACCTAGGGAGAGACCGTCAAAGTATTAGATCATTCGAGGCTAGTGTCAACCATATGGCTAGATCTTGGGTTCAACAGTTGAGTGGTTACCCCTACACTCTAGACTCAGAAACCAGTGACTCTGAGATGTCTTACAACATGGAGAGACCTGTA
Organism: Ceratopteris richardii; assembly: GCA_020310875.1. Classification (NCBI taxonomy): domain Eukaryota; kingdom Viridiplantae; phylum Streptophyta; class Polypodiopsida; order Polypodiales; family Pteridaceae; genus Ceratopteris; species Ceratopteris richardii. The sequence goes on from CM035408.1 coordinate 50,976,274, forward strand.
GGTAGTTCAGGAGTGGCATATCTAGAAAAATCCGAGGGTCGCTATAAGACTCAATTGGAATATATTAGGACTAACTGCTTAGGTGCTCACATCTATGAGGATGGTCTGAGAAGATCTGTTGTCCAAATTAAAAACCCGGATCAACCCATTGGACTAGAACACCCTCTAGTCAAGTTCAAAAATGGTTCCTACATAGATAAAGAAGGAACAATGTATGTGGTCACCAGCCAACCTGAAAGGACGGGTGAATTTGGCAACATAATCTCTTAACCTGAAATAGGTGACATAGAGCAAGGGAACTTAGGAAAAGAGCCAAAAAGCCCTCGAGGAAACTCCGTTCTAACGAGAATAATCACTCCAGAATGGGTTCCCTAGGACAATAGGAGCATACATTTGCTCGTGAATTGAGAGACGAATGAGGCTTTTTGGAGGTATGAACTTGAGCAGCCTAACAAAGTGGGAGCACTTACCATCTATGAATTCAAAGTTCCTGATAGGCCAGGCAAAGTGACCTACCTAGATGATGCTTCTGAGAGGATCTTTATGGTCTCAGAGCATGGAAGACATGCATACACTTGGAAGGTTGAATTTGTTTTTCCCCAACCTTGATCCACTGTCTTATGGTCACCAAGGAGCTGGAACATCTTAGTCTCATGGAACTCAAAGAGAGAGGAGTAGAGATAGACCCGAGGTGAGCTTTGCTAACCCACTAGGAAGAGAAAGAACGAGGATAGAGACGGATAGGATGGACTGGGAGAGACATAGGGACCCAAGGAATCCAAGAAATGCAGACGAATTCCCTCTATCAAGGCCTAGAGAACACGCTAGAACCTTAAGGCCTACAGAATTGGTTAAGTCCATGAAGAATTGCTTCGATGGCACTGGAGAACCTTATGACTATGTAGCAAAGTTTAGACAAGTTTTGAGAGCTGAGCAAGTTGAAGACTTGATCACTCAATACAGTGCTTTTGGCCTAACTCTCAAGAACACCACCTTGACTTGGTTTCAACCGCTTCACCAAGGTCAGTTAAAAAATATAGATCAACTTCTTGAAGCGTTCATCACTGAGTTTTCCAAGAGTGGTATTTGTTGGTGCAAGACAACCACCAATTGATGTTTTGGATAAAGACTTGAAGTCAAAGGATGAAGAAAAGATCAACAATTGAAGATTGAAGAAAGAGTATGTTCAGGAAATGAAGACTTGTATACATATGTACATTAATTTGTAGTTAGCTCACTTATACCTTTTGTATGGTCATGAGCTAACTTAATTCGAAGTAAAGGTACATCTATTATTCACAAAGCTTGAAGAATTTTATACACAGGTGAAGAAAGGATGGGATATTCTCTTTTGATAGAGGAATCAGATAGAGAAAATGATCCAGCTTGGTCAATGAGGATGGAAGCACATCTCATGAGCAAAGACCTGATAGGTTACATCATAGGTGAAGAAGAAAAACCACAATTCAGAGATCCTAGTGTTCCAACTAGGGATGAACTCTCAGATTTGAAGACTTGGATGAAGAGAGATGCTCAAGCAAGGAGCATTATCTACATGGGAGTCAATGACTAGTTGCTACCTCATATTAGAGGACTTGAAACTACAAGTGACATATGGAATGCTTTGGAGGAGCATTTCCAAAACAATACAAAGTCAAGGAAGGCATCTTTATGGGCAGAGTTCACTACATTTAAAAACAAAGCTTCTAAATCCATTTTTGATTATGTAACAAGGATGAAGGACATTGCAGATGCATTAGGAGTAGTTGATGAAGATATTGAGGAGGATAAATTGGTAAGGAAAATCCTCACAGGTTTGAGAGGAGATGAGATATGGAAGCCATTCATTTTGTCTATTGAATTGTCACTAGATCATTTCACTCCTGATTTAAATCAGTTTCTATGATACATGCTATCTTTTGAGCAGGATGTCAAAGGTGATGGTGATAAGAGTGTAGGTCAAGAAATGTATTCAAAGGATAAGAAGAAGAATAGCAAAGGCAAACAACAATTAAATGAAGAAGAAGGTACAACTAGCCAAGCCAACTTCCTAAGAGGAAGAGGAGGTGGCAAAGGAAGAGGAAGAGGCAGAACCAATAAAGATGGAGCCAAAGCTTGCTGGATTTGTGGTAAGACAAATCATTTAGCTCATGATTGTTGGCATAATAATCAGAATAATGGAGGATATAATCAGAATTTGAATTCAAGAGGAAGAGGTGGAAGAAACTAAAGAGGTAATTTCAGAGGTATGTTGATATATTTAGGTAGTGATGTGTGTGAACACTCTAGGACCGCCGGGGCAGTTTTTTCCCTCTTTAGGAGGTTTTTTTCCCTCGGCTTGTATATACGCCTATTGCCCTAATGGGCTACTTATCTTTGTACATTCTCTAGTAATACATTCAGTATTGTGTGTTTGTGCTCCAAGCTTCTTCTTCTTCCTTGTGCTGTTCGCGTGCTTCTGCAGACGTCTATCTCCAACAATTGGTATCAGAGCAGGTCATCGCTTCATCTAGGGTGCCGTCGACACTCCTCCGTTTGTAGTCTCAAAATTGCACGAAATCGCGATCTGAGCTCGTTTCAGCCTCCGAACGCACTATCGTAGCGCTTGTGCAGGCTATTTCGTCTTTTTGTGCCAAAGGTATATACCAGTTTTTGTTCGCCAATTTAAGCGTCTCGAAGTCTGCTACAGGTCTAGCAGAACTCGTTTGGGGAGTTCTGTTCAACTTTTTGAGATACATTCAATTTTCTGCATCAAGGTATTTTAGTCACCAGCCATGGCTGAAAGCACTGATGTATTCCGTATGTTGGCTGTTGAGGATAAGTTGGATGGTACTAACTACCCATTATGGGCTTATATGATGTGACATGTATTGGTTGCAAAAGGATTGTGGAACATTGTTTAGGGTGTTAAAAGACATCCTGTTACACCTCTGACTACAGGTACTGCAAATACAGGTGCTGGAGCTGATGAAGATGGTGTCGAAGATGATATTCCGTAGATTCCTGTTCGTGCTACTGTTTCTGTTGCACCTAGTGTAGAGCAGATTTGTTGGGATGGTAGAGATGCCCACGCACACACACTGATAGCTTTGTCTGTCAAATGTGCCATTATTCCTCACATTCGCTCTTGCCGAATAGCTAAGGATGCTTGGGATACACTTACCACATTGTACCAAGCTAGGAATGAGTCTCGTGTTGCTTACCTCCGAAAATAGTTGGAGAGTGAGCACATGAACGAAGGTGATTCTATGGACAGTTTCCTAACGAAGATCAAAGACTTGAAGGAACAATTGATTTCTACTGATGAGGTCATACTAGATAGCTCACTTGTGCAGACCGTTTTGAATGGTCTTCCTGATTCATATCAGAGTTTTGCTTCTACTCTTCGTTTGATGATGAAAGGCAATCCAAATGCCTTATCATTTGAGGAGTTAGTCTCTGTATTGTTGCAGGAAGATCAGTCCAGGCAGAACATGTCCATTATGCAAGTTGCAGATCAAGATTTCCTGGCTAGTCAGAAGGGCAAAGGAAAATGGAGCTCTTCAACTAGTAAGCAGAAATCTGCTAATTCTGCATATTCGAAGAAGGAAGATAAAGATGAGAAGAAATCAGAAAAGCAGAAATTGTTTTGTAAGTACTGTAAAGGGAATGATCATATCATAAAGAACTGTCCAAAACTGGCTGCTAAAGAGGCAAAGAAGAAAGAAACTGGAATGGTTGTTGCAGAGGCCTCTACACCAAAAACAGAGTCTGCAAATCTTGTGCAGGAAGAAGAATGGGTGTTTACTACTGTCTGTAGTTTTGACCCATCTTCTCATGAGCAGTGCATGTCTGCAGTACGCTCAGATGTTTGTTATTTTGACAGTGGGGCGACCAAACATATTACCTCGCAGCGCAGTTTCTTCTCTTCACTCGAGCTTGCCCCTACAGTGAATACTGTTACATGCGCCAACAACTCATCTTATGCTGTTATGGGAGTTGGTAAGATCATTTTGACTACTGCTGATGGTAGTTCTTTCACTTTGTCAGATGCTTTATTTGTGCCAGGGATAAAAAAGAACCTGTTATCAGTTTCTGCATTAGCCAAGATTGGCTTGGTTGTGAAATTTGTTGATGATAGGTGTACAATTCATGATCTTTCAAATGGCGATGTGATTATTGCTTCTGGCATTTTATGTCGTGGGCTATATAAGCTCATAGACTATGAAAGATCTGTAAATCATTTGGCATGTGCAGTAAATGATTTGCAGGCTGTGTCAGATGCAAAGCTTTGGCATGCACACTTTGGTTATCTGAATTTTGCTAGTTTGCTATGCCTACAGAAATCTGAAATGGTGTCCTCGTTGCCCAAACTTGAGGCACCTAGAAAACATGTTTGTGAAGGTTTTATTTTGGACAAAATGCAACGTTCATCCTTTCCAAAAGATGGTTCAGTTCGGGCTACTCAAAAATTGCAACTTGTACATAGTGATGTCTGTGGTCCTATGCAGACACCTTCTTTTGGGAATTATCTTTACTTCCTGACTTTCATCGATGATTTTTCTAGGCATGCATGGGTATATCCATTTGAAGGCAAAGTCCGAAGTGTTCATGTGCTTCAAATAGTTTTTGGTTTTGGCTCAAAATCTGTCAGCATGTAAAATGGGCACCCTCCGTTCTCATCGAGGGGGGGAATATATGTCTTCTGATTTCAATGCATTTCTGGCTAAACGTGGGATAAAACACCAGTGTACAGTGCTGTATACACCTCAACAGAATGGAGTTGCTGAACGAAACATGCCTCTCATGGAGATGGCGAGGTGTATGGTCAAGAGTCAGGCTTTACCTCATAGTTTCTGGCTTGAGGCTGTCATATGTGCAACATATGTACTGAACAGGTGTCCCACTAAAGCGCTGCAGTCTATCACTCCATATGAGGCTTGGCATGATCACAAGCCATCTGTTGCTCATCTACATGTTTTTAGTTGTTTGGCATATGCATTAGTGCCTGAACAACATTGCAAAAAATTGGATGATAAAGCAGTAAAATGTATTTTTGTTGGGTAGAGTTCTGAAAGTAAAGGCTATCGTCTGTATCATCCATAAACTAAATGCATTCTGGTTAGTCGTGATGTTGTTTTTGTGGAAGATGCTATTCAGCCATTGCTTTCATGTACTAAGGAGACACCTGTTAGCTCCAAAGACATGTATGATACTTTGATGCCTCTTTTTACAGGTGGACAATCTAGTACTGGTCCTAATGAGGCAACTTCTCAGCCTTTGCAGGTTTCATGTGATGATGCAGATCATTCCATTTCTAATGCAGATTTACATGATGCAGTAGTTGATGAGAGAGCTGATATCCAGCAGGCAAAAACTATGCCAAAATGGCTCGTGCAGACTTTGCGTGACAGCAAATTAGATGCACCTTTGTCATATCGTACTCGTTCACGCTCTCATAGTGCCTCTTTTGCATCAGATTGCTATGCTATGGCTGTGTCTAGTTTCAGTGATGAGAATGAGCCTGTTTCTTTTGATGAAGCACAGAATTCAGAAAATTGGATGGCTACTATGCAATCTGAATATGATGCTATAATGAAGAATGGTACTTGGTCTTTATGTGACTTGCCTCTTGGCAAGAAGGCCATTGGCACTAAGTGGGTATACAAGCTGAAGCGTAAATCTGATGGTATAGTTGACAGGTATAAGGCTAGGCTTGTTGCAAAGGGTTATGCGCAGGAAAGAGGCATTGATTTTGATGAGACCTTTGCACCTACATGCCGTATGACTACTGTTCGGAGCATTTGGGCACTTGCAGCCCATGGTTGGAATGTACATCAGTTGGACATTAAAACTGCATTTCTGAATGGTGACTTGCATGAAGAAGTGTATGTTTTTCAGCCCTGCGGCTTTGTGCAGAAAGGGCATGAAAACCAGGTGTGCAGGTTAAAGAAGTCATTATATGGTTTAAAGCAAGCACCACGTGCTTGGTATGAGAAGATACATGCCTATCTGATTGCACATGGTTTTGAGAACAATCCAACTGAAAGCACCTTATATGTTAAGCGTGCTAATGATGTGCTTCTGATCATTGTTGTCTATGTTGATGACATGCTGCTCACTGGTCCTATTGAGAAGCATATTGCTGATTTTAAGCCTGATTTGCATGCCTCATTTGAGATGTCTGATTTGGGGCATTTGCATCACTATTTGGGCATTTAGTTTATGCAAGTTGATGGTGGAATGGCTTTGTGTCAAACGAAATATATTGACACATTATTGCAGCATTTTGGCCTTGAAGACCGTAAGCCTATTGCCACTCCTACGGAGACAGGTTCACGATTGAGTCTTTAGGATACTGGAGATGCATTTGATGATGTTCTCTATCAGCAGGCTATTGGATACTTGATTTACTTATGCATTACTCGGCCAGATATTCAGTTTGCTGTCTCACAGATGAGTAGATTTATGCATTGCCCAAGAGTTACGCATTGGAAGCCGGTTAAGTGCATCTTTCACTACTTGAGTGGTACTCGGCTACTTGGGTTGTTTTAACCCAAGGGGGGATCACTACCGCCAGATTTGCATGCTTTTTTTTACTCTGATTAGGCTGGTTGCTATGACACTCGTCTGTCCACTAGTGGCTTTTGCTTCATCCTTGGTAGCTCATGTATATCTTGGTTGAGCAAGAAGCAGCCTACTGTGGCCACTTCCAGTTGTGAAGCTAAGTATAGGGCAGCTTTCACAGCTACTGTTGAGTGTGTGTGGCTTAAACGCCTTATGGCTGATTTGGGTGTTGGTCAGAATTCTGCCACCACTATCTTCACTAACAGTCAGAGCACATTGGCAGTTGCGAGGAACCCTGTGTTCCATGCTCGCACTAAGCACATTGAGGTGCATTATCACTATGTTAGGGAGAGGTTCTCTGCTAGGGAGATCAGCTTGGCATATGTGCCCATGCAGGAGAACATTGCAGACCTTTTCACAAAGGCTTTGCCCAGGGAGAAGTTTGAAGCTTTCTGCAAAGCTTTGGGCTTACTTCCTTTTGTGGAGTGACTTCCACATAGCTTGGCACTTCCTTATACATGAGTGCCAGCTACTTGTTCACCGCATCACTCCCAGGGGGGATTTGTTGATATATTTAGGTAGTGATGTGTGTGAACACTCTAGGACCGCGGGGGCACTTTTTTCCCTCTTTAGGAGGTTTTTTTCCCTCGGCTTGTATATACGCCTATTGCCCTAATGGGCTACTTATCTTTGTACATTCTCTAGTAATACATTCAGTATTGTGTGTTTGTGCTCCAAGCTTCTTCTTCTTCCTTGTGCTGTTCGCGTGCTTTTGCAGACGTCTGTCTCCAACAAGGTAGAGGTAGTAGAGGTTACTTTGGAAGAAATGCAGGTAGAGGATTCCAAAGTCAATCCCACAATAATACTTACTACAATTATGCTTCATATCAGAAGGAGGATTCAACCTTGATTATGAATGCAACTTGTGAAAGGCAAAGTGAAGACCAAAGAGTCTTGTACATTGACTCAGGGTGTAGTAATCACCTGAGTGGTAACATAGCTTTGATGACTGATTTGGAGAATAAGATAACTAATCATGTAGTTCAAACAGGTGATAATACAAAGCACAATGTGAAGTCAATTGGATCAGTGAAGGCCAAGGATGGAAGTACTTGTTGATATATTTAGGTAGTGATGTGTGTGAACACACTAGGACCGCCGAGGCACTTTTTTCCATCTTTAGGAGGTTTTTTTTCCCCTGGCTTGTATATACGGCTATTGCCCTAATGGGCTACTTATCTTTGTACATTCTCTAGTAATACATTCAATATTGTGTGTTGTGCTCCAAGCTTCTTCTTCTTCCTTATGTTGTTCGTGTGCTTTTGCAGACATCTATCTCCAACAAGGTAGAGGTAGTAGAGGTTACTTTGGAAGAAATGCAGGTAGAGGATTCCAAAGTCAATCCCACAATAATACTTACTACAATTATGCTTCATATCAGAAGGAGGATTCAACCTTGATTATGAATGCAACTTGTGAAAGGCAAAGTGAAGACCAAAGAGTCTTGTACATTGACTCAGGGTGTAGTAATCACCTGAGTGGTAACATAGCTTTGATGACTGATTTGGAGAATAAGATAACTAATCATGTAGTTCAAACAGGTGATAATACAAAGCACAATGTGAAGTCAATTGGATCAGTGAAGGCCAAAGATGGAAGTACTTGTTGATATATTTAGGTAGTGATGTGTGTGAACACACTAGGACCGCCGGGGCACTTTTTTCCGTCTTTAGGAGGTTTTTTTTCCCCTGGCTTGTATATACGGCTATTGCCCTAATGGGATACTTATCTTTGTACATTCTCTAGCAATACATTCAGTCTTGTGTGTTGTGCTCCAAGCTTCTTCTTCTTCCTTGTGCTGTTTGTGTGCTTCCGCAGACATCTAACTCCAACAATTGGTATTAGAGCAGGTCGTCGCTTCATCTAGGCCGCCATCGACACTCCTCAGTCTTTTTGTGCCAAAGATATATACCTGTTTTTGTTCGCCAGTATAAGCATCTCGAAGTCTGCTACAGGTTTAGTAGAACTTGTCTGGGCAGTTCCGTTCAACATTTTGAGATACAGTCAATTTTTTGCATCAAGGTATTTTAGTCACCGGCCATGGCTGAAAGCAGTGATGTATTCCGTATGTTGGCTGTTGAGGATAAGTTGGATGGTACCAACTACCCATTATGGGCTTATATGATGCGACATGTATTGGTTGCAAAAGGATTGTGGAACATTGTGCAGGGTGTTGAAAGACGTCTTGTTACACCTGTAACAACAGGTACTACGAATACAGGTGCTGGAGTTGATGAAGATGGTGTCGAAGATGATATTGTGCAGATTCCTGTTCGTGTTGCTGTTTCTGTTGCACCTACTGCAGAGCAGATTCGTTGGGATGGCAGAGATGCCCAGGCACATGCATTGATAGCTTTGTCTATCAAACGTGCCATTATTCCTCATATTCGCTCTTACAGAACAACTAGGGATGCTTGGGATACACTTACCACATTGTACCAAGCTAGGAATGAGGCTCGTGTTGCTTATCTTAGAAAACAGTTGGAGAGTGAGCACATGAATGAAGGTGATTCTATGGATAGTTTCCTAACGAAGATCAAAGATTTGAAGGAACCGTTGATTTCTGCTGAGGAGGTTATACCAGATAGCTCACTTGTGCAGACCGTTCTGAATGGTCTTCCTGATTCATATCAGAGTTTTGCTTCTACTCTTTGGTTGATGATGAAAGTTCATTTGAGGAGTTAGTCTCTGTTTTGTTGTAGGAAGATCAGTCCAGGCAGAACAAGTCCATTATGAGTGTTGCAGATTAAGCTTTCCTGGCTAGTCAGAAGGGCAAAGGAAAATGGAGCTCTTCTACTAGTAAGCAGAAATCTGCAAATGCTACACATTCGAAGAACCAGGATAAAGATGAGAAGAAATCAGAAAAGCAGAAATTGTTTTGCAAGTACTGTAAAGGGAATGATCATATCATAAAGAACTGTCCAAAACTGGCTACAAAAGAGGCAAAGAAAAAGGAGGCTGGGATAGTTGTTGCAGAAGCCTCTACACCAAAAACAAAGTCTGCTAATCTTGTGCAGGAAGAAGAATGGGCGTTTACTATTGTTTGCAATTTTGACCCATCTTCTCATGAGCAGTGCATGTCTGTAGTAGACTCAGATGTTTGGTACTTTGACAGTGGGGCGACCAAACATATTACCTCACAGCGGAGTTTCTTCTCTTCACTCGAGCCTGCTCCTACAGGGAATACTGTTACATGCGCCAACAACTCCTCTTATCCTGTTATGGGTGTTGGTAAGATCATTTTGACTACTGTTGATGGTAGTTCTTTCACTTTGTCAGATGCTTTATTTGTGCCAGGGATCAAGAAGAATGGCTTGGTTGTGAAATTTGTTGATGACAGATGTACAGATCATGATCTGTCAAATGGCGATGTTATTATTGCTTTTGGCATTTTATGTCGTGGACTGTAAAAGCTCATACACTATGAAAGATCTATGCATGATTCGGCATGTGTAGTTCATGATTCTCAAGCTATGTCAGATGCAAAGCTTTGGCATGCATGCTTTGGGCATATGAATTTAGCTAGTTTGCTACGCCTGCAGAAATCTGATATGGTGTCTTCTTTGCCCAAGCTTGAGGCACCTGGAAAACATGTATGTGAAGGCTGTATTTTGGGCAAAATGCAGCGTTCCTCCTTTCCAAAAGATGGTTCAGTTCGGGCTACGCAGACATTGCAGCTTGTACGTAGTGATGTCTATGGTCCTATGTAGACACCTTCTTTTGGAAACTATCTTTACTTTGTGACTTTCATTGATGATTTTTCCAGGCATGCATGGGTATATCCATTGAAGGCAAAGTCCGAAGTGTTTTTGTGCTTCAAACAGTTTTTGGTTTTGGCTGAAAATCTGTCAGCATGTAAAATGGGCACCCTCCGTTCTGATCGAGGGGGGGAATATATGTCTTCTGATTTTAATGCATTTCTGGCTAAACGAGGGATAAAACACCAGTGTACAGTGCCATATACACCTCAATAGAATGGAGTTGCTGAACGGAAGAAGAGGTCACTCATGGAGATGGCGAGGTGTATGATCAAGAGTCAGGCTTTACCACATAGTTTCTGGCTTGAGGTTGTCATGTGTGCAACATATGTACTTAACAGGTGTCCCACTAAAGCGTTGCAGTCTATCACTCCATATGAGGCTTGGCATGACCGCAAGCCATCTGTTGCTCATCTGCGTGTTTTTGGTTGTTTGGCATATGCATTAGTGCCTGAACAACATCGCAGAAAATTGGATGATAAGGCAGTAAAATGTATTTTTGTTGGGTACAGTTCTGAAAGTAAAGGCTATCGTCTCTATCATCCACAGACTAAACGCATTCTAGTTAGCCGTGATGTTGTTTTTGTGGAAGATGCTATTCAGCCATTGCTTTCATGTACCAAGGAGACATCTGTTAGCTCCAAAGACATGTATGATACTTTGATGCCTCTTTTTACAGGTGGACAGTCTAGTGCTGGTCCTAATGAGGCAACTTCTCAGCCTTTGCAGGTTTCATGTGATGATGCAGATAATTCTATTTTTGATGGAGATGTACATGATGCACTTATTGATGAGAGAGCTGATATTGAGAAGGCAAGAACTATGCCAAAATGGCTGGTGCAGACTTTGCGTGACAGCAAATTAGATGCACCTCTGTCATATCGTACTCGTTCAGGCTCTCATAGTGCCTCTTTTGCATTAGTATGTATGCTATGGGATGAAGCACAAAATTCAAAAAATTGGATGGCTGCTATGCAATCTGAATATGATGCTACAATGAAGAATGGTACTTGGTCCTTATGTGACTTGCCTCCTGGCAAGAAGGCCATTGGCACTAAGTGGGTATACAAGCTGAAGCGTAAACCTGATGGTACAGTGGACAGGTATAAGGCTAGGCTTGTTGCAAAGGGTTATGCACAGGAAAGAGGCATCGATTTTCATGAGACCTTTGCACCTACATGCCGTATGACTACTGTTCGGAGCATTTGTGCACTTGCATGAAGAAGTGTATGTTTTTCAGCCCCGTGGCTTTGTGCAAAAAGGGCATGAAAACCAGGTGTGCAGGTTAAAGAAGGCATTATATGGTTTAAAGCAAGCACCATGTGCTTGGTATGAGAAGATACATGCCTATCTGGTTGCACATGGTTTTGAGAACAGTCCAACTGAAAGCACCTTATATGTTAAGCGTGCTAATGATGTGCTTCTGATCATTGTTGTTTATGTTGACGACATGCTACTCATTGGTCCTATTGAGAAGCATATTGCTGATTTCAAGGCTGATTTGCATGCCTCATTTGAGATGTCTGATTTGGGGCATTTGCATCACTATTTGGGCATTCAATTTATGCAAGTTGATGGTGGAATGGCTTTGTGTCAAACGAAATTTATTGACACATTATTGCAGTGTTTTGGCCTTGAAGACTGTAAGCCTATTGCCACTCCTATGGAGACAGGTTTACGATTGAGTCTTCATGATGCTGGAGATGCATTTGATGATGTTCTCTATCAGTAGGCTATTGGATGCTTGATTTATTTATGCATTACTCGACCAGATATTCAGTTTGTTGTCTCACAGATGAGCAGGTTTATGCATTGCCCAAGAGTTACGCATTGGAAGCCGGTTAAGTGCATCTTTCACTACTTGAGTGGTACTCGGCTACTTCGGTTGTTTTATCCCAAGGGGGGATCACTATCGCCAGATTTGCATGCTTTTTCTGACTCAGATTGGGCTAGTAGCTATGACACTCGTGTGTCCACCAGTGGTTTTTGCTTCATGCTTGGTAGCTCATGTATATCTTGGTTGAGCAAGAAGCAACCTACTGTGGCCACTTCCAGTTGTGAGGCTAAGTATAGGGAAGCTTTCACAGCGACTGTTGAGTGTGTGTGGCTCAAACGCCTTATGGTTGATTTGGGTGTTGGCCAGTCTTCTTCCACCACCATCTTCACTGACAGTCAGAGCGCATTGGCAGTTGCGAGGAACCCTGTGTTCCATGCTCGCACTAAGCACATTGAGGTGCATTATCACTATGTCAGGGAGAGGTTCTCTGCTGGGGAGATGAGCTTGGCATATGTGCCCACGCAGGAGAACATTGCAGACCTTTTTACGAAGGCTCTGCCTAGGGAGACGTTTGAAGCTTTCCGCAAAGCTTTGGGCTTACTTCCTTTTGTGGAGTGATTTCCACATAGCTTGGCACTTCCTTATACATGAGTGCTAGCTCCTTGTTCATCGCATCACTCCCAAGGGGGATTTGTTGATATATTTAGGTAGTGATGTGTGTGAACACACTAGGACCACCGGGGCACTTTTTTCCCTCTTTAGGAGGTTTTTTCCCCCGGCTTGTATATATGCCTATTGCCCTAATGGGCTACTTATCTTTGTACATTCTCTAGTAATACATTCAGTCTTGTGTGTTGTGCTCCAAGCTTCTTCTTCTTCCTTGTGCTGTTCCTGTGCTTCCGCAGACATCTAACTCCAATAGTACTCTCATGAGTAAGGTCTTGTATGTTCCTAAAATTCCAAAGAATTTGATAAGTGTAGGGCAAATTGTTGAAAAAGGTTATGAAGTAAGGTTCACTAATGATGGAGTTTTTGTGGAAGACCCTAGCAATGGGTATAAACAAATTGTTTCAGGGAAGAAAGAAGGAAGACTCTTCAAATTGAAGATTCAAGGTAATGTTGGTCATGCCTTGTTCACTTATGGAGGACATAAGATATTTGAGTTAGATCTTTGGCATAAAAGACTTGGAAATTTCAATGAAAGAGGTATTAAAGATATGGTTAACAATGGTTCAGTGCTTGGATTGCTTAATGTTGCACGTCAACATATGACATACAGATGTGAGGCATGTCAATTAGGTAAGGCTCATAAGCAATCATATTCTAAGCATGGTTTCATGTATTCAGAGAAGCTTTAGTTGGTACACACAGATGTGTGGGGACCATCAAAGGATTTCAATATAAATTGTTCAAGATACAATGTGATTTATGTTGATGATGCTACCAAGTGGATCACTATATATGTGATCAAAGATAAATCAAAGGTATTCAATAGATTTAAACATTATCATGTGTATGCAAAAAGAATAACAGGTCAAAAGTTAAAGAGACTAAGGTCAGATGGAGGGGGAGAGTATTTCTCTAATGAGTTCAGTGATTACTTATGGAATGTAGGTATAAAAAGGGAAGTTACTTGCAGGTAATCTCCTCAACAAAGTGGTGTAGTAGAAAGGAGAAATAGAACTCTTGTTGAGTTTGCAAGATCAATGATGAAGGAGAAAAATTGTCCAAATTATTTGTGGGCTAAGGCTGTAAATACAGCTACATACTTGTTGAATAGATTACCATGTAAAGATTTGCAGGGTACGACAACATATGAGGCATGGTGGAGTAAGAGACCTACCTTAGATCATTGCAAAGTATTTGGATGTTTGGCTTATGCATATGTGCCATCTGAGTTGAGGCATAAATTGGAACCTAAAGCTGAAAAGTATGTGTTCATTGGATATGATGATAAGCAGATGGGATATAGGTTGTGGAGTCCATCCACAAAGCAATTCCTTGTATCAAAGGATGTTACATTTGATGAGGAAGGTACTTGGTATGCAGGTACAATCAATAATCATGCAGGTGATGAAGAAGTTTTGAATCAGAAGAAAGGTAAATCAAGGTTCAGATAGTTGATGAAGAAGAGAACAATGAAGTACAAGTTGAAGTTGAAGAAGTGCCAAGGTTTGATCTAGAATGTGATGAACCAGAAACTTCAAGAAGTGGAGAACTCAGAAGGTCATCAAGACACAAATGGGAACCTACAAGGTATAGCTATGATACTTCTTTTTTGACTACCAAAGATTATGCTTACATGGTGAAAGCAGATGAAGATCCTTCTACATATGAAGAGGCAAAAGGTAAGGAAAATTTGGAGAAAGCTATGCAGGAAGAGTATGATGCATTAATGGAGAATGAGACATGGGATTTGGTTCCTAAACCAAATTGTCAGAAGATCATTGGATGCAAATGGGTCTACAAAACAAAGAGCTATACAGATGGAAGTGTTTCTAGCTATAAAGCTAGACTTGTTGTGAAAGGATATGCTCAGACATATGGTGTAGATTATGATGAAACCTATAGTCTTGTGGCAAAAGTGACAACCATCTAGACACTCATAGCCATTGCTGCATGTAAAGGTTGGAAACTATGTCAATTAGATGTGAAGAATGCTTTTCTTAATGTGTATATTTTAGATGATGTTTTCATGGAGCAACCACAAGGGTTCAAAGGTAAAAGATATTCAGAATATGTATGTAAGCTCAAGAGAGCTCTGTATGGTTTTAAGAAGGCCCCAAGGGCATGGAACTATAGACTTATAAAGTTCTTGAAGGAACTTGGTTTCCAAGTATCTAAAGTAGATAGTAGCTTGCTTGTTAAAGCAAGTGATGATGGGTTCATTTACATGTGCATATATGTTGATGACATAATCCTTACAGGTACAGATGAGAAGGGCATACAAAGCCTCAAGAAGCAAATGGAGAAAGAGTTCAAGATTAGTGACTTGGGAGACTTTTCATATTTCTTGGGCATGGAGATCTCATATACTCAACATGGAGTGTATGTAACTCAAGAAAGGTATTTGAAGAACTTGTTGATCAAGTTTAAAATGGAAGATTGCAGGGTAGCACCTACTTCAATGGAGGTGAATCACAAATTGAGCAGATATGGAGGAGAAGAATTCAAGGATATGAAGCTATATCAAAGTCTGTTTGGTAGTCTAATCTATGCAACTCTAACTAGGCCTGATTTGTCATATGCAGTTGGAGTGTTGTCTCAATTCATGCATTGTCCTATGAAAGAATAATGGGTTGCAGGATAAAGAGTGTTGAGATACATTAGGGTACACTCAAAAAGGTTTGTATTATGGTTTTACATCAGATACAAACATCAAGATATATAGTGATACATATTGGGCAGGTAATCTTGATGATAGGAGATCAACATATGGATACTTGTGTTATGTGGGAGATAAGATAATCTCTTGGTGCTCTAAGAAGCAACATACAGTTGCTTTATCATCTACAGAGGTAGAGTATAAAGGTATGGTTGAAGCTCCAAAGGAGGTCATATGGTTAAAGACTCTTATGAAGAGTTTTGACATCATTTAGAGTATACCAACTATTCATGGAGATAACATGAGCTCATTGTATCTAGCTGCTAATCCTGTTTTTCATGCCAGGACTAAAAATATTGAGATTCAATATCACTTCTTAAGAGAGAAGGTGATTGATAAGGAGATTAAAGTCATACATACTTCAACAAAAGATCAGATTGCAGATATGCTAACCAAAAGCTTGGATGGACCAAAGCTACAAAGATTTAAAGATACGGCAGGTATAAAGAAGATGGAGAAAACCTCAATTGATGATTGAGGGGGAGCTGTTGGTGCAAGACAACAACCAATTGATGTTTTGGATAAAGACTTGAAGTCAAAGGATGAAGAAAAGATCAACAATTCAAGATTGAAGATAGAGTATGTTCAGGAAATGAAGACTTGTATACATATGTACATTAATTTGTAGTTAGCTCACTTATACCTTTTGCATGGTCATGAGCTTGTACATATATGCCTATATATACAAGTATAAGTCGGGAAAAGTATGAAAGAGCATGAGATGAGAAGAACTAGAAGTTGTAATAATTCATTAGACACTTTAGAAGTGAGGAAGAACTCTCTCATCATTTAGATGTAAATTTTTTGAGTAAATGAAAAAGTTGCACCCGATATTTTGCTATGTTCTCCTTCTGTGCTTCTATGGTTAAGATTTGAGAGTCTAATTGTAAATAGGCTGAGAGAATTATGTGTAAGAACATTTGTATGTGAAGAAGTGATGAGTGTCTTCTGAAACAGGCGCAATCTTGACGGTCAAAGAATTGATTAGTTCTCAGTGCACAACGTAAAGTTTTGCACAAATGAGGAGTCAAAATCTAAGTTCGAAGGTAAGCCATCTATGGCTAAAAGCATTTGCTTAAATGGGTTCTAGTTTGGGAGAACTATGTGTTAGAAGTTACATGTGTCAAAATCAACTCTACAAAAGGACAATTTTAGACATGGGAAGATTGTTTGGATCATTTCTCAAGATCCACTGAATTTTTTGAGAATATTTAACTTGGAGAAGGTGCGCAATCTTTAGGTGACACCTTGTGCAAAGTTTTATCAAAAACTTTACACATTTGATCAGTCAATGAGTGACTTATGTGCAGTAGACTTTCTGAGTAGTGACTCTCTTCACAGTTAGTTCAAAATTTTGATAATCTGGTATTGATCCTCCAAATTGGTAAAGGTTTTGAGTTATTCTTGATATAGAAGCATTCTAACATCAAGGATAGCCTATTCTTTTGGAGATTAACACTCTCCATCAGTATTAGGCATAACATATCCTCCCTGATATACAGCTTCAAGCAAACACCTCAAGAGACAATGAGGTTCCCAGGAAGAAGGTTTAGGCAATACCTAGAGAGATGCCCTGTTCCAGAGTTACCCACTCCAGCCAAACAAGTGGCCTTGTTTTTAGATGGATTGTTAAGTACCAAACTGAGATCATATGTATACTTGAAGGACCCTAGATCCATAGAAGAGTGTGTTCGCATGTGCATAGACATTGAGGATAATCTAGGGGAGGAATTAGAGCTCTCAAAGGTCTATAAAGATTCAGATAGTTCTCTTAGCCTCATTTCCTCACAATCCACATCAATTGAGGATCTAACAGAAAAGGTAGCTCAGAAATTAGGTGTTTCTAGCAAGCAGATTCCTAGATTTGCCCCAGGAAAATGATGCTACACCTGTGGAGGAGACCATATGGCTAATGTGTGCCCTATCATGGCTCAACCCCAAATGAACCCTAACAGCCAATACTACACCATAGAACGGAGATACACCAACCACACTGCACAAGACTGCCCATATAGCAAACAAGTTGTTAGACAAAATTATCCTCAAAATTACCCATAGCAAGGAAAATACCAGAATCAGTACCCACAACAGCAATATGGTAGGCCCTAGCAACCCTATCAAGCACCCTATCAAGGGTAGAAAAGACCTAAACTAGTCCTAGTGCAGCAACCCCCTCCTCCAGCCAATGTGATTCCAGTGAAGTATGTAGTGGAAGAAGAAAAATCTGAATAGAGCCTTAGTGCCAGTAACACCATTGCTCTCTGAAAGTGACCCAAGTGGAAATATTTTTGATGCCACTCATATGGATAGCCCACAAGCTTACTACATGCAGTCACCTGAGCATAATGAGTCCTATTATTATGAAGACTCGAGTGAGCCTAGTTGCGAGCCAGAGTATGCAAATTTCATGTACTCAAACCCCAACTCTAGACCTCAACCTAGACAGATAAGACCTCCATTCCCTAGAGGACCATGCTACCGATGTCAAGGAGATCACCTCATTCAAGATTGCCCTATGCCTTCACCGAGACAACCCCAATCTGTGGCAATTCAAGGTTTTTGTCTAGATTGTGGGAAGGAGCACCTGTTACGAGATTGTCCCAAGAACCCAATCAATATGCCAAAAATCACCCCTATCAACGTTATTGGGTTAGTGGTAGACTCCACGGGAAGTGTGACTTCCACGACCCCAGTGCAAGTCATTACAAGAGCTTAGGCACATAAGCAAAACCAAGACTTAGGCCAGGAATAGAACTCTGAGGTTAGCAAGACTGAGAGTCAAAATAAGAAGAGGACACGAGCTTGGAGGGACAATCAAGAGAGAATGAAAAGACAATAGGCGAAGAAGATAAGTGAACTTGAGGAAAGTCTGCGAGAAACCAAAGCCAAAATAATAGAAATCACATCTCAAATGGACTCTCACACATCACCTCCACTACCATCCCCATCACCTTCCATTCCCCAACCTTCTAATCCACCACATGTAACCCAACCACCACCCACAGTAGGATCAGTCTTAGCAGATCCTGCTCCCGAGGACATAGACATGATGCTTAGGGCATATCAAGCCAAAATCCACGGAGGGCCAAATGTAACAGATCATGAAAAGTGTTACCCTAGAGCGGACCTAGAGCTCGAATGAATAAAACTTTGCGCCAAGATGGTGGAATTGGCTCAAGCCATGTTTGAAGTCAGTGGCCTCTTCAATTGCTCTAGCTCCACTAGAACACCATTGCATTTTGATGGTCTATTAGATAGATTGGAGAGGTTAAATGCAAAGTCTGGAAGAGGAGCCACTACCCAAGCTAAGGAGAGGGCCAGTGATAGAATAAGCATTCCTCCCCAAGAAGCTTATGTGCCTAACTCCACAAAACCAGACACCTCTTCTTCTATGAATCATTATTCACCAGAATTCTTGCAAGAGATTCAAGAAGAGTAATGGGCTAAAGAAAGTGAAGATCCTCCTCCAATTGAACTTGTGCATGATCAATTCCCACAAGACATTCCTTCCATTTATGGAGAGCAGGAGAGTGCCCAATCTAATGAGAGATTATACTTCGAGTTTAATTACATACAGGAACTACCCCATTTGCTAAGTCTACTTGTAGGAGAGCACCCATGGTCATGATAAGAAATGAAGACTCAGTCATACCTAGGAACACAAAGGTAGTAAAGAACACTAAAGTGCAGTGCAACCTCACTTTAGAAGAGCTACTCAAGGTTAAGCCTGAGTTGTGGAAACATGTAGCCAAACAAGTGCCAGACATAGCAAAACCTCGCTCCCAGGTAGGATCTCATAGAACAATTCCGGAAATACCTTTTGACAAGATAGGGGACATGAGCGAAGGAGAAGAAGGAAACACCTATTTCCCTATTACTCATCAAGGTTACACAACCAAGGCAATTTCGGACTCGGGTGCAGGAGTTGCAATTGCTATCACTTCCCTATGGAAGCGTTGGGGCAAGCCAGCACTCAGGCCAACAAGAATGAAGTTGCAAATGACCGATGGTCACATTGAGAGACCTTTAGGACTACTAGAAGGGATAACTCTCACCACTTGTGGTGTAGAGTTCGAACATACTTTTGCTATATGTGACTTTAGCAAAAATCAAGCTTATGAGATGATTCTAGGAAGACCATTCTTGAGACAATTGCAAGTAGTACAGGATTGGGGAACCAATTCCTTATATTTGCAACACTTAGGTATTACAAACAAAGTCAATCTTAAGGATTTCTCTCATAGAGACGTGCCCCCTATTCAATGGAATCCCATCCATAGAGCCATAGACGATACGGAGTCAGTGCATTCCATAGGATCAGGAACCTCATGGATGCATGAAGATACTCACTTATGGATGTGTAAAGTGGCAGAAGAGGAACAGAAAAGAGAAAAGGCAAGAGAGTTAGGTGTGAAGGAAACTCATAGATCAATACGAGACCTAGCCTATACACCTTTTGTATTTCCAGATGAAGAGTTTGAACCTCATGGTTCAGAAATTTTAGCAACAATGGATGTAGCCATCAATGAAGAACAATGGACACCCCACTGTGATGAGGATGGTTATGAGATTTCAATCTTCGCAATAGAGCCAATCATGTGTGATTCGGTTATTGAAGAATGTGAACCTAGCATTGATGCATACAAGGATGCAAGTGACTCCGATCTAGAGTCAATCATTATGGACCCACCTTTTGCATTAGATGAGGAATATTTCTACGAAGTAGTAGCTCACCCTCAGAGGCATGAAGAGCTTACAAATGATGTGAGTTTAACCACATAGGTGACTACTAAGAATGAAGGCAAGAAGAGAAAGAAGAGAGAAGTCACACAAGAGGAAGAAGAATCTTTGTTTGAGGTCCCTGAAAATTTCAAGAAGTATGAAGTTGAAGATAAAAGAGTCATGATCAGGATGCCTAAACGTGAAGCAGTCATAGGAGAGGCCTATGATAACAAAGAAACTACAAAGAAAATCATAGTGACCATGGAGGAAGGTGAAGAGCGATGCACATACATAGGACACAACCTAAGTGAGGATGAGGAGCAAGAATTGATAGCCTTACTATGAGAATATGGAGATGTATTTGCATGGAGTTACAAGGACCTGAAAGGTGTAGACCCTGACATATGCTCACATACAATCCCCCAGACCTCAGATGCTAGACCCTCTAAACAGAAGCCATACACATACAATGACAACTATGCTGCCAAGATCAAAGAAGAGATAGATCGCTTGGTTGAAGATGGATTTATCTATGAAATCGAGCACACTGAATGGGTATCCCCCATTGTAGTGGTGCCCAAAAAGATGGAAAATTACATGTATGCATTAACTTGAAGAAGGCTAACGCATCCACTATCAGAGATAGTTATCCACTTCCTATGATTGAGCATCTATTAGAAAGGGTAGCAGGCAAGGAAGTGTAGAGCTTCCTGGATGGGTTCTCTGGTTACAATCAAGTAGCCATTGCACCAGAAGATCAACATAAGGCTTTTGCCACAGAGTGGGGCATATTTTCTTTTTGGGTAATGCCATTTGGTCTAACCAATGCACCCTCAACCTTCCAGAGACTGATGTGCCATGTTTTTAAAGAGTTTGTGAGGAAAAATTTGGAAGTCTATGTTGATGATCTCTCTGCTCATTCCAACATTAGACAGATACATATACCTAAACTCAAGCAAATCTTTGACAAATGTAGAGAATATCAAGTCTACCTGAACCTAGAAAAGTGTGTTTTCATGGTCAGGCAAGGCAAGATTCTAGGACACATAGTGTCAAAGAACGGCATATCCACTGACGAAGAGAAAGTGAGAGCTATCGCAGTACTACCTAGTCCAAAGAATGTCAAGGAAGTGCAAGTTCTCATGTGGCATTGTGGCTATTACCAGCATTTTATACACATGTATGCCATCATTGGAAAGCGTCTATATGGACTTTTGACCAATTTTGAGTGGACTGATGAATGTGAGTCATGTGGATGCATCCAATTATGCTATTGGGTGTGTACTTGCACAACCTACGGGTGAAGGTAATATGGATCTTCCAATTTCCTATGCTAGTAGAAAGTTGAAAGCAGCTGAACGAAACTATACCACCACCAAGAGAGAAGGATTGGGCATGGTATATGCGGTTAAAAAGTTTAGGCACTATTTTCTTGCAAATAAGTTTAAATTTTTTACTGATCATCAAGCTCTATTGTATCTGGTAAACAAACCATGCAACACAGGAAAATTAGTAAGATGGTTCCTCTTATTAATGGAATATCACTTTGAGGTAGTGGTGAGGAAAGGCAAGACTCACTTGAGAGCAGATCATCTCTCGAGGCTCACATCCGGAGAGGTCCCACAAGGAGTATTAGATGACCTTCCTGATGCTTACTTGTTTAATTTGGAAGTTGTACCACAGTGGACCAAGAACTTAGTGTCAGTACTGACATATGGGCCTAAACATCCAATAGTAAACACTCAAGATATGGAGGTAGTAAAAGCCCAGAAGTACCATATCATGGCAGGGAGTATGTACAAACATACAGATCAAGGAATATTAGCTTGTTGTGTGGAAGAGGATGAGTACGTGAAGTGGTTGCAATTAGCACATGTGGGTGCATTAGAAAAACACTATTCGAGGCAAAGAACTTTATAGACATTAAGGAGACTTGGAGTGCACTGGCCAACTATGGAAGCAAATGTCCATAGGATGTGCAAGGAATGCCCAATCTGCAGCACTAGACCTCCTATGGAACATTCCACTCTTTATTGAGTCTCTTTAGTGCCAGATTGGAGCGAGCCACTAGTAGCCTTTTTGAGGACGAGAACCTTTCCCCAAGATATGACGTTGGCTAGACAAAGGAGCTTAGAACAAGAGGCACTAGACTACTCACTCATTGGAGATAATTTATACAAACGTGGTTAAGATGGTTACCTAAGACTGTGTGTCCATGAGAGTGAATATCTTAAGATCTTGGAAATTGCTCACTAGGGTGTAGCAAGAGGACATTTTGGACCAGATCGAGTGATCAAGGAAATACTATTTGCAGGTCTTTGGTGGCCAACCCTTCACATGGATGCACATACCTACGTGAAGAGGTGTGATGTTTGTCATCGAACTCAGTATCCTATACACAAAGATGAGATGCCATTAAAACCTATGATGGGTGGACGTGCATTCTCTAAATGGGGAATAGACTTTGTCGGTCCTATTAACCCCCCAACCAAGGGTTCCCATGTTGAACACATTATTGTGACCACTAATTATCTAACCAAATGGGTAGAGGTAAAAGCTATGATGAAGAACGATGCTTAAACAACTACAAAGTTCTTATTTGAGAATGTGTTCACTAGATATGGGCTACCCATAGAGCTAGTAAGTGATAGAGGCATGCACTTCTTGAATGAAGTCAATTGAGAACCTTCTTCAAGAGTTCTTGATAAGCTCCCTATCATCCATAAGCTAATGGACAGGCTGAGAGCACAAATAAGATTATATGCGCTGTGTTGACAAAATTGGTGAATAATAAATACTCTGATTGGGACAAACTGCTACACCATGTTGTTTGGGCATACAGAGTTGCCTATAAAATAGTACTCCAAGCCACACCCTTTCATATGGTGTTCGGCCAAAATGCAGTGCTACCATTGGAATTTTTTATACCTACATTGAAAGTCGCACAAGAGCACGATTGGACAGGCCATAAGCTCTCCTCTAGAATCTTTGATCTTGAACGATTAGGTGAAACACGATTGAGAGCTATAGCAGGAATTTATGCAGCCAAGAAAAGATAAAAAGGATATTTTGACGCACATGTGAAGGATAAGGGCTTGAAAGCAGGAGACCTAGTCTTAGTCTACACTTTGAAGCAACATGCACGGAAATTAGAGAAGAGAGGCTATGGACCAATGATTATCAATAGGATCTCAACCGGTGGAGCAGTTCAACTAGCCACTCTAGAAGGCGACATCCTACCGAGTTACATAAGTGGATGCAGAGTCAAGTTATATCAAGAACCCCTGACGAAGGAGATGCTAAGTTGATTCAACACTGCTAAAAAATGCAAGGAAGAAGAAAAACAAATTCGAGAAGAAGCACAGGTAGAAGCTTTAGAACGCATCCGACGAATGAAATTATGAAGACAAGGTAGAGATTAGCCTATGTCTGACACTCTAGAAGCTCTGAGTTATCACATGGCCATGTGTGAAGCATCAGGTGAAGGCTCCCATAGGATAGTTGATCGACGACCCTTTGTGACCCTAGAGGTACGACAAGGAGAGAGTGCAAGGACTGTAAGGGCTTTGATTGACTCAGGAGCAGCTACTAGTGCAATCCAACTTTCTTACTGCCAAGAACTGCAATTGAAGGTCAATCCTATAGAGGCACATCTTATAGGATTGGGAGGTGTGGAAACCCCTTGCATGGATGAGGTGGAACTTCCCCTCAACATTCAAGAGTTTCTAATGGTAGTCAAAGTGCTAGTATGTGAAGAGGAGGATCTTACCGAACCTCTTATCTTGGGCCAAGACTGGATCTATGATCATGCAGTCAACCTCAACCTAAGAAGTGGACTTCTTCAGGCTTGGGTGGGCCAAAACTGCATCATGATGGAATTAGAAAATCAAGTTTAGGCCACTAGAAAAGGCACCAAATCTTGGTCCCTCAAGGAACCCACATGAAGATACCGATGCCATTCTTGTCCAAAGTTCTATGGTGCGGAAGATTGTCACTCTTGACATAAGTGCAGATGTCAATGAGGAGTTCCCTTCTTTTCCAAAGAGGATTCCAGGAAAGCAAGCAGGACAACACAGGACACAGAGGAAGTAGATAATCAGGAAGCATGATCAATGACTGGTGCAAAATAAAGTACCTTAGGGCATGAAGCAGATCTGGATATGTAAGGGTGAACAACCATCTGCTCTAGAGATAGGATACCAAATATGCTCCAAACGAACTACACATCTGAAGACTACAATGAAGGAGTATCCTAGGCATCAATCTAAACGAACCATTTCTATTTGGGTCCCAAAACAGTCAGTGAAGGCTCACCCACATACTAGACAAATTTGGGTACCTAAGACTTGCTTACATGCTCAAATACCTTCACATAAGCTCACAAGTTAGAGTCGTCATTCACAACCACTCACATCATGCATTTCACAACACACATCTACAATCAACACCTCCACACCTGAAGTCACCCCTAAAACTGTCTGGAAATGGGTACCCAAAAAGTCCCAAAGCCAAGACAATCTAAACCAGAAACCTTTACATGACATCTCTACCAAAAGCCATAATCCCACAATAAGAGTTTGGAGGATTAAACCCTGTCTCAAACCCCCTGACCCAATTTTGTAAATCAATCTGCATCAGGGTAGATACATGTTGAGTGCAGTGCACACCCAAAGTATGCATCTAAGGGAATCACTAACCTACTAACCAACATTCACACACATCACAGACACCTCATATGCTAACCCCTAACCACCTTGGATATCATGTTGGTATTGTGGAGGGGACACCATAACCTCATGTTTCCTATGCAATGCTAATATGACTCTCTTCTTCTAGCAGATAAGCATCAGTAGCTACAAGCAATATCATGGCCGAAATAGCGAGTCCGAGCTCACAGGCAGGAGTAAGCACTATGGGTATTAATGTGGAGAGTCTACCTATTGACGTGCCACCAACTCAATGACCTGTAGAGCTGCGACACCTCCAGCAAATACCCATATAGACCCTCCCATAGGAATAACGGAGAGAGTCCATGCAAACTCTCACTGGTTCAATGGCATGCTAGGGCCCTTAGGAGAGGCCAAATATATATGGGAGTCCAAGTGTGAGTATGATAAATCATGGGTACGATTCCAATTCTTTTCCAAGGAATTCAAGACTCTCAAGAACACACTAGAACTTCAGAGCATATGGCAACACGCAGGACTGGGGGAGTACTTTGAGGCACCCTTACCCAAACTGGATCTCCTACGATGTTACTATTTGGTCTCAACATTAGAGGCAAATGAGGAACAGGACAAACTAGGAATATTTTTTCTCCCTTCTTTATTGGGAAACAATGAGTTGAAAACGTTCGAACTTACATTGGAATTGGTGGGCTCTGCCTTTGAAATGCACGGGACGCATGTGCCCTCGGAGAAGGATGCTTTAATACCCACTAATATGAAGAAAAAAATATACAAAAGCTGAAGGATATAGCAGCACTCACACCAAATGTGTCCATCCCTCTCCGTATGTGCATGCAACATTTTGCCTTTTTGGTCAAGATCGATTCACTCAACCCCACAAACGAATATGGTTCGCTCATTACTTCGCGGAGATGGGTGCACTATCGATTAAGCTTCCTGTATGGATTATGGAGCAATTGTACGAAGCTAACAAGCGGTCATCTAGGAAGCTAGTGGTGAATGGTTGTTGTGCATATAACACGTATTGTCTACAAATGCCTATCCTATGACATACCCATCGAATGTGCATTGACTTAATCACAACTACACATGTTTAAAAGACACAAAACTGCCTCACATCAATCCAAGTGCATGAGAGGCTCAATTCCCTGCGTCTAGACACATGAAGTTCTTACTGTTGAGAGTTCCATGCTCCACCCTTTTGTCCAAAGCTAGTTTCATTCTCATGCAAGTTCACTTATCCCACATGCAAGGAAATTCTCCCAAACTCCATATAAGCAAGGCCTCCCTTCACTCCACACAAGTCATTCCACTCTAGCTCATTGCCAAGAGTGTGCATCCTCTCCTCATGGAGTCACTATGCTCATAGAGCAATCTTTGTAAGTTAATTTCCATTTTAATTCATTCATAATGTTTTGTTATCTTTTGTTCCTTCCTCCTTAGCTTGTTTGATGTGTGCATGTGAGTAGAGTAGGAGTAGTCCTTTTTCATTTCAACATGGATCTAAAGCCAAATCTTCCAAAATCACCCTCCTTAGTGATCTCAAAATGGAGCCCAACTCCTCTCTCGCCTCCCATCTCAATATCTTCAAGAGTATGTGTACTCAACTTGTTGACATTGACAAAAAGCTTGATGAAGATGTACTCATTACCCTGCTACTACGAAGTCTTCCCCAAGATTCATATGGCCACATCATCACCACACTTAGGCTTCTTCCACAACCAACCCTTAGTGATGTTGAAGCTCCCCTCCTTGATGAAGAAAAGAATCTTCAACACCATAGCTCCTCTCAAGAGAAATCTTTGTTCAGCAAGAAGAAACCACCTCATCAAAGTACAAACCATGTCGCTTCTGCAAAAGAACAAAACATCCAGAAGAGAAATGCTACTACAAACCCAAGAAATATGCCAACGTCAATGAAGAAACAAGTGATGGAGAATCTGATGGGTCACCCAAGGCAACCATTTGTAAAGAATATCTCTTTTAAAGCATCTCATTTACACCACCTACCCCATGATGTAAACCCTTTATATGTCTAGGGATCCCATATGTCCCTAGATCCCTTAAAAACCCCTTGGATCCAATATGTCCAAGTTATGTCCAAGGATCCCATATGTCCTTGGATCCTAAAAACCCATGGACTAAGTGATCCCATATGTCATTAGTCCCCCATATTAAAAACAAAAGGGTCATCACATGGAGGGGGGGTGTTGAGAGTTCCATGCTCCACCCTTTTGTCCAAAGCTAGTTTCATTCTCATGCAAGCTCACTTATCCCACATGCAAGGCAATTCTCCCAAACTCCATATAAGCAAGGCCTCCCTTCACTCCACACAAGTCATTCCACTCTAGCTCATTGCCAAGAGTGTGCATCCTCTCCTCATGGAGTCACCATGCTCATAGAGCAATCTTTCTAAGTTCATTTCCATTTTAACTCATTCATAATGTTTTGTTATCTTTTGTTCCTTCCTCCTTAGCTTGTTTGATGTGTGCACGTGAGTAGAGTAGGAGTAGTCCTTTTTCATTTCCACAATTACGACCCCAAAAGTCTCACCACGAGGGGATGCCACTGTGCCTCCCTTTACAATTAGAATACCCAGGTCTGGATCTGAAGGCACATCTGAATTTGCTACCACCGAAAACATTTAAGGGATGAGCACCTTTGACTTTGAATCATTCTTGTAGAATACACAACTCTCTGATGTAGAATTCTTTTCGGACACAGAAGAATAGGGTACCTCTTCCCAACGATGGAGGAAATCCACAGACAGTCACCATGTACATTGGGATGATGATCAGTAGAGAACTTTATCTCAACAACTAGAACACACAAAAGGTGAAGAAGAGGAAGATGAAGAAGCAGCAGAAGAAGAAACCACCGGTGCCCCAACATATATAGTAGAGCTCCGAAGGCTATATCAAATCATGGAACAAGTGTGGTTGCAACAACTACTCACCAGAGAGAACAGTAGAATGCTCATGGCTCAACTCTTGGAGGAAGCTGGAGTTGACTTTGAATATAGCGAAGGTCTCCTATTGATGGCAAAAACTTATGGTGTAGTGGAAGCAGTCGGATCAGCGATACAGATACCTCCTGTTCAATATGATCTACGAAGATTCCAAACATGACCACGGTCCAGTAAAAACATCCAGATTCCCATTACTATGGTGGAAAACCCTATCATCACATTTGAACTAATCGAGAAAACCTCCCAAGTAGTAGTAACTTCTGGCCAAGAGCTCCCAGTCAACCATGATGAATCAACTGAGCCACTACCACCAACCCCCCCACCATCACCTCCTCGAATAGAAGCCGTGGAGATCACCTCGACTACTCACCCCATAGAGCAAGCTTTCATCTTTCGTAGTCCCACCTCCAGTTCCACCTTGTTTTCCTCCTTTGAAAACCCTCTATATATTACCACCATCATAACAGAGTCCTTCATAGAGTCTACCATAGGACAACTAGCCCCCACACCCTCGATCATAGGCCATCCCGACACTAGATCCATATTCTTTGGATTCCTTGCCACCACGCCCCCTTTCATGGTCTTCCCGGCTCTCACTTCCCACCTCCCATACCACCAGTCCTTCAACCCACCCATGACTACCTTTTTAGAATGTTTCAAGCCACCACCCAACCCTTCTCGTCGAGCCCATTTTCAACATCCACACCACACTTATTCACCACTATCACACACACACACCACCTACCATCTCGATATATATGGTAGACGCCACCTTCACCCCCACAGCTGAAAGCATGGACATTTCACCACTGAGGACACCTCCCCCTCCCCCCACACTTCCACCATCCCCATCCCTCCTCCACCAATTTCACCTACACACACATCTCCTATAGACACAACATTCACACTTCCCATCCCCCAATCCCCTTCCCTTGCATCTTCCACTATACAAACCACACATTCATCTATAGGTAATGCATTTGACATCATGTTGGCATGTATGTCACAATTAAGGATAGAATACAATCAGCTACAGGCACATAACCAAAGGTTACAAGAGCACTCGAAAGCGCTACAACAACACCTCGCTACACTAGAAGAGGACATGCCAATCTCCAAACTGAATTTCAAACATTACAGGAGGCTCATAGCATGTTGGAGTCCAAGTTACAGAATGTCAATCAAGAAGCTATCCAAGTGGTAGAAGGCCATCTACAAATACAGCTAGAATGCAACTCAAAACTATAGCGCAATATGGCATTACTCAGACGACACCTTACAGCAGCGCAAGAGGAAAATAGACGTCTATAACTACAAAATTAGGAGAACTTAGAGGCAGCCATCAAAAGCACACCCGGGGCACCGATCAGTCCCTCAAAATTCCAAGTAGTGACCCCGGAAAACATAAATATAATCCTTGAAGACTACGCTACTCTACTTGAGGCACATGACCAGTTATCAGAGGAACTGGATCAATTGAAGCAGACACGACAGCTACCCCTCAAGCCGATGCCTCAACCTCATCGTTGATCATCAACTTAGAAGCCTTACAGGATCTCCAAAAACAAGTCACCAAATTACATGCACGCCTACTACAATACAAAAGACCACCATCCCCACCCGAGGCTCCCACAAATGAAGAGACAATCTCCATTCCTGTGGAACAAATGTTTGAAGAGGACTATGAGCGGCAACCCGTCCCAGGGGGACGACAAATAGAAGAAGGTCAGGATACTTTCGAAGCACCACAACCTCCGTGGTTAAAATGGGTGGACGAAATTCTGAGTTCTCATGAAGAGTGCACGGTGGTGCAAAATCAGGCCATGAGAGTTATAGAAGACACAGTATTACAATCCAACTACTTCAAGAACTTGTCATCTAGATGTCTCATTATATCATCAAAACTCCAATACCGACCTTACTATGTCATTCTGGCATATTACAATGTGGAAATACAGAGAGTCATAAGAAAGATTCCTTCCTTCGCAACCTAGTTTCAACCCGAAGACCTTCCTCCAGAGGTGCAGAAAGGCAAGATCTATCAACCGACATGGTGGCAAAAGCTTCTAAAGACATATCTTGAAATGCTACGCACATGGAACCACGTGCCTTTACATCTAATTTACGATCCATGCTATGGTCTAGTTTCGTGGTGCAAATCATGGAAGGCATTCAACATTAAAGTGTAGAACAACACAGAATGCAAGGAACGGCTAAACTATCCGTACATAGTGCCATCACAGGGACCACCATCAACAACTTATGTGATGGAAACAATTCGACATTGGATGCCTCGACTGAAGCCCATGCTAGATGTTGCAGCCCAAATGATGCTTAAAATTTTGGATATGATGCAAGTCGTGCTCAAAACTTTTAGAAATGCAGAAGCACCACACATACGTCTACCATGTTTTACCAATGGAAATTATGATTTGGTGTATGACATGAGCACCACCCCCAGCATTCATGTGGCTTACGCTTCGCATGCACACATCAAGTACCTCCCTGCATGTTATAAATAGACATTCAAAGACATGTTCATGTTAGGGTTCTGGGAATATCACTCGGAGGTGTTCGCACCTAAGCCCACACGCCTGCTTCATCTCTTTGCATTTGAACAAGCCATGTACTCCGAGTACTACATGACACCACAACTAGATGTCCCAGATGCAATAAATTGGGATGCATTGCAAGCTGATTTGGCAAGAGGATTACGAATAGGAGAACATGATCTGGTGACCAACGTTCTCCAATACTATATTGACCACTCTACAGAACAGAGGTCTATCAGGGGTGATAGATGCTACGGAGAGGGGAGTGTTGGTGTACAAGCTAAAAGAAGAGCATACCAGCACAAACGATCAGTCATGCACAATCCAGTAACAAGGCCTAATCATTTTTTTCATGAACTATTTCCAACTCAAGTGATTTTCATCACTACACAAACATTGTAAATTCTATTTTTGGTTCCGTTTGAGCCCTCAAATAAGCTCTAGAACCTAATTTTTAACTAGGTTGAACACTAGGTCTAGACAGGGCAAAAGCTAGTCGAAAAAAATATAAGAAGAGCTCATTTTTGGGGGTAGATTGTTAGTGATTTGAGCTTATGTAAGAGACTTTTTGACTAATGCAAAGAACTCCATTGTTCCTCTCCTTGTTCTTGCCTTGTGTGCATGTGTGTGTGTATGTGTGTGCATGTTTGTGTGCTTCTCACTTACGCACGTGTGCCATCACTTGATCATAGTCTTCATACTAGTCCTCATGTCTCCACGGATTGATAAATAGGAGGTGGATCTCCTCATGTTGGTACTTGCCATTGTGCTAGAGTGATAGTCTTGATTTATTCTTGAAAATAATTTGGAGATTGAACCTTAATGGAACTACTTCTTTGATCAAACGTAATTAAAAGTGTCTTTGTCTATGCCATTTGATAACAGAGCTAACATTTTCACACTAGATATTATCTTTTGACATAGTTATGCATCTATCTCAAAGGAAATAATCACGAGCCCATTGTTGACTTAGCCAAATCGTCATATTCTTAATCATATTGAAATTTTCTTCCTTGCCCATAGGACATATTTTGGACTAGTGGTGTTTAGGCTACCTTACAACCCTTTGTTTTGCATTTTCTCCAAATGTTTACTCATATATAAGCTTTTTAAAAGCTCCAAGTGAATCATACCTCTTGTCAATAAAGGGAGAACCTTATTGGGGAAGAAATGAGGAATTCAAAAAGGTGAAATGGTTTAACCATCCTAACTTGTCACTCTATGACATTCTTTTCTGGTGTTAGCATGGGCATTGTCCTCAATGATCAATTGTTGAAGTTCTTAAGGCCTTTGAACTTCTTGATAACTTTTATGATTATGAAATGTTAACCGATCAGTGTGTCTAGGGTCTCATATAGGATTTAGTTTCTCTTTTGGATATCTTTCAATTGAGATTCAGATTTCTATTCATTTGTGGTTTAATAAGAAGAGTCACTTGTTTAAATTAGACCTTAAGTGCATGCCATGGATTATATGGAACTTGAGGATCCATAAATAGGACTATATGCTTAAGGTTTTTTTCTATTTGTGTTAAGCTTTGTTGGCTTTTGGATTAAGACAACATATACAAAGCATAAAAGGATAATGGTCATTAAGCCCCATACCATTAAACTTCATGCATTTGACTTAATTTCAAGAATTAATTTCCTATATTAAGCTTAGGCTTAATCTCTATCTCATCCCATCAACCCATGAATATGCCAAAGGCACTCATTAATGTGAAGAGTGATGTCTAATCTACAAAGATGAGAGGGTCTTGGCCAAAACCTACTCCCGACCTACCTAGATAACTCTAGAGATTTTTAATATACTCTCTAAGCTTCCAATGCATGCATTCATATAAACATAGTACTTTAGAACATCATCCTCAAAACTTTATGTCAAAAACAAATAATTTTTTTGTACACTCCAACTTGAGAAAACCTTCTATTTGTTGAAGGAGGCACTCATAGTTTACTCACAACCTTGTTTGAATTGACAGAAGAACTTTTGGAAAATGTCAAATGAAGTGTTGAGTGAGGTATATCAATTTATTTCATGAATTTAGGAGGACTATATAGAGAGGAATAGGGATAAGAAACAGGGGGTAATCCCAA
Organism: Ceratopteris richardii; assembly: GCA_020310875.1. Classification (NCBI taxonomy): domain Eukaryota; kingdom Viridiplantae; phylum Streptophyta; class Polypodiopsida; order Polypodiales; family Pteridaceae; genus Ceratopteris; species Ceratopteris richardii. The sequence continues at coordinate 51,008,826 of CM035408.1, forward strand.
CTTTTTGGGAAGATGAATATGCACAAACATAGCCACCTTGATTTGTTTATAACTCAAGATGTAAACTCCAATGGCTTTAAAAAAGTTTTAAGCATGCACACAAGAGTCCTAAATTCATACTACAATATGGCTCAGACAAGATGACATACTTCACTCAATGTATTGTAAAAATAGACAAAGACCAATGAAGTTATGAAAATGTGTTGTAAATGTATTGCTAACTGAGATATGATACAATGGGAGTGTAAAGGACTCTACAAGCTTTGAGGCAAGAAAATTAATTACCCAAATATAATTTGATGATCAACTTACATCCCATGACTAAATGAATAGTGTATAAATACACTTTTTATCTCTTGAGAGTTGGTTAGATCTACCTAAAAGTGCATGAAATTTGGCTTTCAATATGAACACTAGATTCTTTACTTTTGACCAAGATTGTTTTTTTATTAGCCTTACAACTCATTCAATGTATATGTATAAGCTTGTGGCTCAAAGTTCATGTAAATCCCTAATGCATAGAGCAAGCTCTTACAGTTGCTTCATACACTAATAGTTCCCCCTCAAACCTAAGTGTGTACCTAAGTCAAGAAGACTCAAGGACTTGTGCCAAAGAGACTAAACCTAATTTGCAACACAAGTGCATATAGTGGGAAATTGACACACGCTTATATGTCAATCCAATCAAACGACCTAACCAAGTGTATGAAGACATGTGCACACATGATGGAAAATGAAGTGGTTCAGCTGACATGCATGAGAAAAGACTAATCCACCTCTCCAACTCACTGAAAGACTGAAAGTGTCTACCGCGATACCATTTACAACAATTTTTAGTAAATCGAGGATTTCTCTCATCTCTAAGCTCCGAATATAGTCAATAGGGTACTCCTTTTGAAGCTCTCGACAAGGCGCATCTATTGGAAGTGGTTTCACTCAATTCTGACAATCCTGCTTAAAGTTATGACTAAAATAGTGAATGGTGGGAAGTACCCATACTCACACCACAACTCCTACAGGCTCAGACACACACCACAGTAGCTCAAAAACAGTGGGGAGGGGTAGAAAACAGTCCTACACACACATTCCAAGCATTACACACACATAGAAGATAAAAAAGAAGATGGAAATCTGCAGGAAAGAGGCAAATTCGAGATTCAAGAGCTCTCCTTGTTCACCATAGCAAAAAGTACTTACAAAGAGTCATCAAGTGACTTATATACATGTGCCCTAAATTTGGTCCTTTCACACAAGAGACCGGCACTTTATTATTAAAAGTGAATTTCCTACTAATTTACAAGGGATATTTTACAACAAGATGGGATTATGCCACTAGAGGACTCCTCTAGTGCATTTACATTGCTTGAGGGAATTCTCTGAATGTTTTGAAGAAGAAAAATCATGCCCATTAATTTGAAAATTTTGGGGCTCTTCTCTTGTGCTTCTTTGCTCTGCAACACTCTTCCCCTCTTTGTCTTTGTCATCCCTTGACAGACTTTAGCTTCTAGTCAGCTGCTTGCTTAAGTCTTCTAAATACACGCACCTAGTGGTCGAAGCGGCGACAAGGACTGTCAGACAATTGGTTATCTTATCCGAGGTATGTCCTTTGCTTATGTTTGCCCCTTGGTATTCCTTATATCACATATCTGGGTTGCTGTATTCAGTTGGGCTGCCACGCACGCCACCAGTGAGTAGGAATGTGCTGTTCTTACTCACCTCTTTCTAGCTTTTGGTCTTCTGATTTGTCCTGGTTGCACACATCTGACCCTGTTGTATTGTTCTGAGCATGTTTACTTTGTTGACAACGCACGCTATCAGCGGAAGGATTAGTACCTGCCAATTATTGTCTTGCACTTCTTCATGTATAGTTCCTGGCCCTGGTCCGTCCTTCCCATGAAATGTCTTGGTTCTGATTGATCTTTATTTCCAATCCTCAAGACCTGGATGATTCACGTTGTTGCATGATGCGTGCCCCTGCGGGGCTTTGGGCAGAGGGTGGTTCTTTCATTTTATTCTTTATTGTGCAGTTTTTTACTTTGATCTTCTTCTTCTTTTCTTCTTGCTTGATTCCCCTTCCACACGTCCCTTCTCCTGAACTCTGCCGTCCTCGACAGGCTTTCTGTGGTGACGTGAATATGTCTGTATGGTTGCTTGCTCTCGTTGATTCAGCAAATTGGCATGACATATCATAAATTCTTTCCACTGGCTTGACTTCACTCCGTCCTCTGGCGCTTGTCGGTGATCAACAAAAAACTTGGTTTCATAAGCCACCAGGCGTGCATTAAGATTTGAAGTCATTTTGACGAAAATTTTCGAATCTATTTCAAAGAAGCCAGTGAAAAATGCTTCTTCGAAAGTCTGCATATATGTTGACGGCAAAAACATAAGTCGAGAATAATACGCCATAAGTGTTAAGCGACTCGGAATGGTAGAAAGATAAAAAATGAGTGCTTCTGATCCTTGCATAATGCCGATAAAATTCAAGAATGTATATTTTGCGTGCTGAAAGACTTTGATTACAGTAAGGATCATACTAAAAATTTTATTCATCATTTTGACTGCTAAATCCGGAACAGCGGAATATCTTGCAATCCAAAATTCCATTGTTTTTACCATGTACTCTTCCATTGGTAGGTAGTTATGTGGCGGACTAGGTAACAATGGATAATTTAGCCATTGAGTATTTATGCTTCCCTGGCGCTGACCTTCCCAAAATTGCATCCAGGAGCGTCTACGTGGTACGGGTCAAAATGATGGATTGACTTGAAGCACATATGGTGAAGCTTCCCATTGTACCCGCAATGTAGGGTTCTTTTCCAAGAGTTTCCACCTCCATATGGGATCAGACTTTTCGAATTCCTCTTGAGTATACTTGAATGTATCTTGGCTGAACTGGAGGTTCGTGTCCGGATCTTTATGTATAGTATTCTTTATATATTGTCGTGTTTGTTCTTTAAGGAGACCATATGGTACATTGAAGGGCTTCAAAATTTGATCCAAATTTTTGCTTTTGATTTGGGCCTCCTTCATCACCTGGATTATTTGATCTTCAAATTCAGCAGTAAGTTTGGACACCAGTAGTGCCCTTTCCGGTCGGCTCAGTTCTGCAATGTCCCGAGTATTATGTTCAATGTGGACCTCCTGTTCCTCCCGTATCGGTGAATGATGTGAGGGGGGAGAGAGAGGACGTACCTCAGTCTCTTCAGTAGCCGCGTTGGGTTGTAGAACTACTGGTGTCCCCTCAATGTCATTGTGTGCTAGTTGATCCTTTAGTTGTTTTATCATCTCCTTCTTTTTCTTAATTTCTTCCTATGCTTGCAAAATTGTTTCCTTATTCTTTTGGATTTCCTCGGTCACTATTCCAAGTTGATCTGTATCTTCTTTACAATGCAGTAGGTATCTATTTTCCGCTTTCTTCCATTTGGATCTAAGAGCGGCGGTGTCTTCCATGTACCTCTTTTCCCATTCGGCAATGGTGGCCTACTCCTTTTTGAGCTGATCTTCATACTTAGCTAGCTTTTCTTCCAAGTCTTTGATATCCTTGGTCAAGCTTCCCTGAATTTCAACGGGCTAATCACTTAGAAGAGCTATCATGAGCTCTTTGTTTTGGTTCGTTAGGTTTTCTGCCTCTTCCATGGATACCTTTAGTTGTGATTCTAGTATTTTACTTCTTGCGTTCATCCGCGTTTTCTCGACCTCGCTAGCTTCAATTTTCTTTGTTAATTCCTCTAGCTATGCTTTCAATCCTTCATTTTCCATGGCTAGAGTTTTGCACTGTTGCTTGAACTCTTGAACTTCATTTTGTTTCTGTTGTACTTGTTCTCTTGCAAATTTTAATTCTACGGAAAGACTCTTACTCTTTTCTTGAAGCTCATGCTTGTCCTGCATCGCTTGATCATAGTCTTCATCAGCCTCAAGCATTAGTTGTTGTGTGTCCAGTGCGGTTCTGATCATGTCTTGTACAAAAGGTTTGAGTTGAGCGATGTCGAGATTCAACCATGTCCTTGGTATGCTTGGAGCTTCGCCGGTTTGCACCTCTTTTCCCTGCTCGACATGAAGAGTTTCGTTGTGTGGTTGTCTAATTTGTAATTGTATGTTTTGTACCTTTTCTTCTTCATCCAACTCAATAGTTTTTGTGGCACTCCCTTGAAATGTGACATCCATGGGGGAGGGTTCTGCCACGACCCTTATTGGTGTGAAGGGTTCCTCTTCTTCCACTGTCGCTGCTTGAGTCTCTTTCTTTGGTATCTTGATTGAAACCTCGCTTATGGGTGTTGCCTCTTTGATAAGGGTGGTGCGAGTATCATTGATTTTGATGACATGTGTCCCTTCTTGGTTCACATCCTTGCTTTCGGTGTCTCTAGTGGGGTGGACAGAGTTGTCATTTACCTTTGTTCCATCGTCTGCTTCCGTGTAGTCAACTGCATTCAACTCGTTCCATTGTCCATCATCTTTTGATTCACTTTGAATGTCCACATTCAATAACGAAGTGTCAGGTTCTTCTTGTGCATCCGAAGATGAGCTTGAATTATCCAACCCGATTTCTCTGTAACGATGTACTTTTGTGAGTTTCTTTTTCACCTGCATCTCTTTGTGGGCCTACTGATGATGGTGCCCTTGCACTGGTAAATTGACTTGCCCTTCTGTATATTTATGCGTTTCTTCCAAGGTCCTAGTTAAATCTTCCTCTGTAATTGGCCTGTGATCTTCAATCATTGTCTTGGGAAGTACGTGTGTCCTTTTTGTGGCTGGAACTTCCTCTTCTACTTGCTTGACTTCCCCGAGTCTCTTCGTGCCTCTCATTCTGGGTTGAGAGCTAGTTTCTGCCTCTTCCACAATCTTGACTCCTCTTTTCTTTTTAGGAACAGTGGCGACTTTGGCATACTTTGCCATGGCGGTTGATGATGGCATTTCCTATAGGTGCTCTCTAATACCTAAAGCGTGGTAAATCAATATTGTCAGAGCGACGCTGCCATTGAGGAACTTCTTATTATTCCACTGCTTCTTTGCTTCAAATAGTCTTTCCTGTATGTAAGGAGTCATATTAATTTGATTTCCAATCTGTTTGATTGCATGTGAGAGCAATTGAACAATAATCTTTTGAGGAGTCGTATAGCGATGCATATTTGGGAAGCAGAAGTGCTGGTGGATGAGCCTGACTTCCTCTTCTATGCCAACTCTGTTAATGTCTGTGAATGTTCTGGTCTTGGCCCCACGACTCTCTTCCTTTACGACAGTGATACCGTCCTTCTCCCATCCGAACACTTCCTTAATCAAATCATGTGTGAATTGGATGACTACCCATTCACCGACGCCATCCATTACTCTAGCCTCAGGCACCAAAGGATCATGTAGTGCAGGTTGTAGTGTATTCATAACTTGAGTGCATCTGTGGAAGTCGGGCTTATAGATTGGCAGTTCAAAATATTTATGTATGCCTGCTTTCTTCATGATATCTATTGTAGACGGGAGTCCATGTAGTACTCTGAAATCTTGGGACATGATTGGAAATTGGTGATCTGTATCCATTATTTTGATAGTTGCAAGGAAGAGGTACTCCCCAGCCAGTTGATCTTCCCTGAACCAATGTCCCTTTGCTTTGGTGATGCTCTGGAGAGGAAATTCCAACACTTCCTCTTGTACTGTTGCTTCAGAATCTTCAGAAGCCATCTGCACTTTTAAGGAAAAGCGCATTAGCTTTAATGGAAAGTATAGCAACTGTGTAGTGCATTGCAGTGATTTGTTGTCGTTCTATCACTCCGTTTCCCAGGGTTCTCTAAGTGAGATCTCTTACCACATCTTTTTATTTCTTTTCCTGAAAGAAAACATGCATAAGTGTAGCCGAAGCATTTATTTATGTACATAGTAGGTCCATTCCTAAGAAAGTTGAAGCTATGATCTTATCTCAATTGGAGAATGTGCACCACTAATTTTATCATGTACATCATGTGCCGAATGCTTGGCCTTGTAATGTGGCCCTATTATGCATACTTTAGGTGCATTTGATATTCTATGAGTGCAATTGGAATCTTTGTCATCTCGATGGTCCACTCCTTGGAGTTGCTTGGGTTTCCAAATCCATTTTGTTGTCATGATGTCCCTTGTCTTCTCTCTGGTCCGTCGATCTTCTTATGTTCTCTTTGTATCTTTGGGTAGCTGAGCAATAGAATTGTTGCTCTTCATGTTTTTAGGATGAGTCTGTCTTTGATTTGTCGTTCGACTGTTTCGAAGTAGTGTATCCTCCAGATTGCTTATCTCTTGCTTGGCGGTCTGCCTGACCTTCTTGGGGATCCATATTTGCTGTCGTGCTTTCTGAGCGTCAATCAAAGACTTAGGAATCCATACTTGCAAGAGTAGTGTTGTGTCAGATGGCCGCGATGCTGACTTGTTATTCGTCTTATTCTCCCAATGATTTGGTGATGACATTTCCAATTTCTGCACTTGATCTTTGCGTACCCATTTGAATTTGTTCTTCCCTTGATGTAAATGTATGAATGTTGTCCTCCACATTGGTGATCCTTTGGCTGGGTGAGAAGCTCCATGAGAGTTGGTTTCCTTAGTGTGTGGCTGTTCCTCAGCTGAATGAGGTGATTTCACCTCTTCTTTGGACATTTTAGGGTTTTCACTTTCTGCTTCTTCTAGATTGGTTTTTGAGGTATTAAGACTGGAATTAGGTTGCAGTGGCTCTTCTTTGCATCCTTCCGCACTCTCGATGGTTGTTGGTTGGAGTAAAGGCTTCTCTCCTAATAAACTAAAAATTTCCTTGTGTCCTATTTTGGCTGAAATATAGCCTTGAGCTAAATTGATGCTCACTACATTCTCAATGATCTAGTCCTGTCCTAGGATCAAATCTTCCATTAAATCCTCATCTCTGCACACTAAAACTCGTTGTGTCATGGAAGAATTTCCTAGGTGGAGGGATGCATTAGTGGTTCCCATGCATTCTATGATTTGACCTCCAATTCCTATCATCTGAGCTTTTGTGGGCGTCATCATCAGTTGAAGATCTTGTATGATTGTATTGCGTATGCAACTAAGTCCTGCTCCTGAATCTATCAATGCATCTATTAATTTGTACTCTATCGTTCCAATCCCTAGGTTTAGGTAAGGTTGTGACATGTGAGCTCTATTTGCGTCAGATGTATGGACTTGATAGTTAGCCATAGGGATAGGTTCATCTCCTTGGAGATATCGTTCATCTCTTTGCCTAATCCACTCTTTCCTCTTCTTGATGCATTCTAGGGCTTCTTGTCGTGCCTCCTCTCTAATCCATTCTTCTTCTTTCTTCCTATTTTGAGCACCTACTAGGCGTGCTAGCATTTGATCCGTCAATGGCTTCATGAACCTTTTAACTCTGCATCCACTTATGTAGTTAGGAAGAATGTCTCCATCTAGAGTGGCTAAATTAACTGCTCCACTAGTAGAGATCCTATTGATGATCAGAGGTCCATATCCACGTTTTTGTAACTTCTTGGCATGTTGCTTTAAGGTGTACACCAAGACAAAGTCTCCCTCTTTAAGTCCTTTGTCTTTTATATGTGCATCATAATATGCCTTTTTTGTCTTCTCTTGGCTGCATAGATTCCTGCTATCGCTTGTAACCTAGTTTCATGCAACTTCTCGATTTGGTTTAGTTGTTGGGATAACTCATGTCCGTTCCATTCATACTGTTGGGCTACTCTCAATGTTGGGATTAAAAAATCAATTGGCAAAATTGCATTCTGCCCATACACTAAATTAAATGGGGTAGTTCCAATGGTAGTCTTGTATGCTACTCAGAAGGCCCAAATTGCATGATGCAATTGTTTGTCCCAATCAGACCTCCCATTATTGACAATCTTTGTCAATACTGTACATAATACCTTGTTGGAACTTTTCGCTTGACCATTGGCTTGGGGATGGTATGGGGCTGATTTTTTGTGGATCACTAAAAATTCATTCATTAGGGATTCTATTACTTCGTTAAGGAAGTGCGTTCCTCGGTCACTCACAATCTCAATTGGTAATCCGAAACGAGTGAATATATGTTCAAAAAGGAACTTAGCAGTGGTTTGAGCATCGTTCTTTCTAGTAGCCTTCGCTTCTACCCATTTTGTCAAGTAATCAGTGGCTACTATGATGTACTCAGCATGCGATCCTTTGGCTGGTGGATTGATGGGTCCTATGAAGTCAATACCCCATTTAGAGAATGCTCTCGCACACACCATAGGTCGCAATGGCCTGTCATCTCTCCAAATTGGGTATTTAGCCCTTTGGCATGTTTCACAACTGCGCACATATGTTTCAGCGTCCATATGTAAAGTTGGCCACCACAAGCCTGCGAAGAGAATCATTTTTGTTGTTTTGTCGGTTGAAAAATGACCTCCTGCTGCACCGGCGTGTGCCATCTCTAACATGGGCAAATACTCTCCTTCATGAACACATAATCGTAGTTGGTTGTCTTTTCCTCTTCTAAACAAGTTTCTTCCTATGAGAACATAGTCTTTGCTCATCTCCTCTAGGGATCGTTTTCTAGCCAAGCTAACTCCTTCCTCATGTTCTCTTGTCTTTAGGAATTTCACTAATGTTTTGCTCCAATTGGGTGCTATCGTTGAGAAAGGTATGGACGTATGATCCTCCGGGATTGTTTCCTGGCATTTTGCACAGTTACTTACGTAGTCATGGACATCCTTGGGCATGTCCGGCCAGTATACTACTAATCTCTTTAATTCCCTGATGGTTCCATGAGTTGCCTGGTGTGTTCTCCATTTGTTCACATGTGCTTGTTCAATTAGCTTTGTTTGTTTGTCCTCCTCGACACATCTTAGCAAAACTCCATTGGGTTCCTTATAGTACACACTTCTCGCGATAATATGCAAGTTTCTTGATTGGAGAATTTCCTTTCTGCTATCCTTATTAATTGAATGTTGTGGGTCATGGGTGAGTATAGGAATTAATTTCTCTGCCCACTTTGGACAAACTTCCAGATTGAACAAATACGTGTCTGGCAGATCATCGGGTACTCTGCTTGGTGGTTCTTTGTGTGTTAACCTTGAAAGATGATCCGCTCTTACATGGGTGTTCCCCTTTTTCACTATCACTTCAAAGTCAAACTCCATTAATAGTAAGAACCATCTTACTAATCTTCCCGTGTTACAAGGTTTATTGACTAAGTACAGTAAAGCGTGATGGTCTACGAAGAACTTGAATTTGTTGGCTAGGAGATAGTGTCTAAATTTCTTCACTGCATAGACCATTCCTAATCCTTCTCGCTCGGTAGTGGTATAATTCCTTTCAACTTGATTCAGTTGTCTGCTCGCATAGGCAAATTGGATGATCTAATTTTCCTTCATCAGCTGGTTGGGCTAAGATACATCCTATTGCATAGTTAGAAGCATCAACATGAATATGAAAAGGCTTGTTCCAATTTGGCATTTTCAGAATGGGAGCCGTGCTAAGCCTCTTTTTCAACTCAGTGAATGCTTTTTCGCACTCTTCCGTCCAAGTGAACTGAGTTAAGAGACCATACAGGGGTTTGGCGATTTTGGCATACATGTGGATAAATCGACGGTAATATCCACAGTGTCCCATAAATGCTTGCACCTCTTTCGCATTCTTTGGTCTAGGAAGCTCTAAGATGACCTTAATCTTGTCCTCATTCGTGGATATTCCATTTCTAGAGACTATGTGTCCTAGGATTTTCCCTTGTCTCACCATGAAGACACACTTCTCTGGGTTTAAACAAACTCTGTACTGTCTACATTTATTAAATACTTCCTCAATTCAGGAATATGATCATGTGTTTGATTGGAGTATGTGCATAGGTCATCTGCATATATTTCCATGCTCTTTTTTAGAAATTCCTTGAAAACATGACACATCAATAGTTGGAAAGTAGCTGGTGATTAGTGAGTCCAAAAGGCATCACTCTGAAAGCATAGACTCCCCATTTGGTCGCGAATGCGGTCTTATGTTGATCCTCAGTAGCAATAGCTACTTGATTGTATCCTGAGAATCCGTCTAAGAAGCTATAGACTTCTTTTCTGCGACCCTTTCCAATAGATGGTCAGTGATGGGTAGTGGGTAACTGTCACGTATGGTGGTTGCGTTCACTTTCTTCAGGTTAATGCACACTCTCAATTTTTCGTTTTTCTTAGGCACAACTACTAATGGCGATACCCACTCGGTGTGTTCTATCTCATATATGAATCCTGCCGCTAATAACTTGTCTATTTCTTCCTTAAATTTAGCAGCATAGATCTCGTTGTATGTATAAGGGCGTTGTTTTGATGGTTTTGCATCTGCTGTCATTGGTATCCTATGAGAACAAATCGAGGATTCCACGCCTTTGAGATCCTTATATGTCCACGCGAACACGTCTCGATATTCTCGGATTAGTTGTATGAGTTCTTCTTCTTCTTCGACTGATACATCTTTGCCTATGTATGTGCATCGTTCTTCTCCATCTTCCACTGTTACTATAATTTTTTTTGTTTGTTCTTTGTTGTCGTACGCTTCTCCGTCTCGAGCCTCTCGTTTAGGCATTTGAATGGCTACCTTTCGCTCTTCTACTTCGTATCTTTTAAAGTGTTCAGGAACTTCAAGCAGATCTGGGTCTGGTCCAGTTTTACTCATTTCGGTTTCTTGTTTTTGTACTCTAGGAGCGGCTTGTATTGCTAAGATCTTTGTCAGTTCCTGTTTCTCTTTGGTTCGAATGGTGTCTAGATAGCTCTCTTCTGAATCAAATTCGGGTTCCATTTCGATACTCTCATATTCCTCCTTCCACTCTTTTTCCAAGATTTCCCTTTCTTCCACTTCTTGAAGGACAACCATACAAAGATTTACATCATAGCCCTCCTCGTCTATGCACTCGTTCATTGTCAAGACTTCCTCATTTACGCACACGTCTAAGGTTGCTAGGATTTCCATCCATCCATGCGGTTCAAAGGTCTCATTTGGAAAGATTTGAGGTATGTACCTTGGGTCCTCTACAGGTCTGTAGTTAGGATGTCCGATTGGCCATATCTGTCTTTTGTCATCTTCTTTCTTGGCTTCCTTACACATCCATAACTGAGCGTCCTCGTGTATCCATGATTGATCACTCGATCTAGCACTATGAAGGGATAGGTCATCTTCCTCCTTGTGTATGGGATTCCATTGTAGTGGAGGGACATCTCTATAGGAAAAGGTGTGCAAGTTTATTTTAGTGGTATTTCCTTGATTTTGTAGGTACAATGAATCTCTTCCCCAATCTTGTACTACCCGCATTTGTCTCATAAAGGGTCTTCCTAATATCATCTCATAATTATTAGCCTTCTCGAATTTACAAATGGCTAGTGTGTGTTCAAATTCAACCGTAGTCAATTTGACTCTTTCCATTATTCCTAAGGGTTTCTCCACATGACCGTCTGCTAATTGGAGTTTCATGCGTGTGGGTCGTAAGGCAAGTTTTCCCCATTTCTCCCAAATCTCTTTGGTGGCGATTCCTACACCAGCTCCTGTGTCTAGTATAGCCTTGGTCATGTACCCATTGTAAATGACAGGTAGACATGTGTTACCTTCGTCTCCTTCACTAAATTCTCCCACTTTATCAACTCAAATTTGTATTTTAGTTGAGTTTCCTTTTCTCTTAACTTCTTCCTCTTCCTTTTCTTGCCTTAATTCTGTTTGGCTTGCTATTTGCTTCCATAAATGCGGCTTAATTCGAAGTAGTTCTTCCACGGTCAGTTTGCATTGTACTTTTGTCTTCTTTAGTTCTGTTAGATTGTGTGAACTCTTTTCTGAGTTTTCTTTTCCCTTTCCCTGCACCGTGGGTGCTCGTATGATCATAGACTCCTTTTCGTATTCTCCCATGTAATTAGGCAATGTTGAAATGCTCTGGGTTTCTTCTCTATTTCTGTCGAGTCTTGATACTTCCTTGTATACTTCTTCTAGGTTGGGGTTGGGTTGATAGACTTCCACATCCAATTCCTCAAAAGGAGGCTTACTTACTCCATTCTTCTTCCATTGCTCTTCTTGGATTCTATTCCATAACTCCTTTGGCCATTTTGCCTCTAGGTCAGGTATGGTTGACAGTGGTTCATCCTGGGTTCTAGTTCGCTCACGCTTGTCATCCTTCCCTCTAAGTTCTTTATCCAAGGCCCCGACGTGTTCTTTATATTGATTATCTGGTATTCTCGTCTCTGATAGGGTTGGAATAGTCTTTTCTAGGGTAGCTTGGGCAACCTCTATAAGCTTTCTACATATTGCAAGCCTTTCTTTTTCTAATTCTCCTTGTGGGTAAAGTTTTTCATGTTGTTCTATTTTCGGTCCAGTCTTAATTCTAGCTTGGTAGGCCTTCAACCACATGTCTAGGTCGTCAGATTTTGGGTCAGCTAAAATGGATTCCGGTTTCTCTACCTCTTGGATAGGTGGTGGAATGGGCACTTCTTCCCGAATTTCCTGTTCTTTTTGTTCTTTCATACTTCTGGTTTGTTTCTTATTATCTTGACTCTTGTTCTTCATCCATTTATCTTTGAGTTTTTCTCTTCTTTCCTTCCATTTGTGTGCTTTAATGTTCTGGGTACTCTCACTAGGTCCTCAGAATCTTCAACCATTCGGTTTTTGAGACTTTCCTTCCTAGTGTCTTCTTGTTCCCGATCAGGTTGGTTTTCTTTTTGTTTTTTCATTTGAGCTCGTGTAATAGCCTTTAAAGGCACTGTGTACCCCTTATCACTTCACGGTGCTTCTATCACTTCGATTACATTAACAGGTGTTGTATCCTAGGTTTTATTAGGATTTTTTGGACAATCTCTAAAAAGATGTTCCTTTGCACAATCATTGCAGTATCCTTCCCAAGTCCTAGGGGGTGGTGGATTGTAAGGCCGAGGACATTCCCTAATAAAATGGTCTCCTCCACATCTATAACAGGGTCCTCTCAACACAGATGGTCTAATGGGTGGTCTCATGGGTGGTTGTGCTTTAGGCGTAGTATACATCAAAGTTGCTACCTCCGTTCCATAAGCCTGATCATAACCATCATATCCAGAGTAAGCCGAATCATATGCTAATTCATACTCTAACATGTTGGCTTCATAGAGATAATAATCTCCTGAGGTTAGCTCATATCCAGGGTTTGCTGATTCTACATTGATCATCGTCGATGCTGGCACTATGGCTCTTTCCGAGTTTTCTTCTGGCTGAGCATACTTCACAGGTACCACTTGTTGAGGTTGTGATAGTTGTGGCCCTAACACTGGTTGTGGTGGTGGATATGGTGCTGGTTCATAAGGTCTCGGCGCTCCTGCTGGTGTTGGATAGGGATTGTATCTGGGCATCTCTCTGCCGGGTTCTCTTGGTGGATACCCATATGGTCGATATTGTGGTGGTTGTAAGGGGCGTGATTGCCTATTGAATGGAAAGTTTTCTGTAGTGTGGTTGGTGTATTTTTGTTCTATGTGGCAGTACAGGGCAGTCCCTTGTTGGAGCTGTCTGTTGTAAGGATATGTCGGATGTGCACCAGCTCCTCCTCGTGCACACATGTGTGTGGGGTGATCTCCTCCACATAGACTACATCTCCATAACATGGGCATTCTTAAGGCTGGGTGTTCGTAAGTTCTTTGTCCCTGGACTCCTAGTTTCTTTGCTAATAACTCCGCTAATTCTTCCATATTACTGGAGTTGGATGTAATGGTACTCCGAGAGTCTTCTAATTTATTGGGGCTGGGCGTGCTCTTGAGGTCCTCACCTAGATTGTCTTCTAGATCAATGCATTCTTGAAGACACTCACTTAGGGTTTGTAGCCTCTTCACGTAAACTAGCGTTCTTAGGGTTCCGTTCGTGAGTCCGTCCAAAAATAATGAAATCATTTTTTGCTGAGTGGGTCTCTCAGCAACTGGGCATCTATCCACATACTGATTGAATCTTCCGGCAGCTGTCTTCACTGTTTCATTAGGGTTCTGTTTAAAACTATGGATTAAAGACGCAAAATTATGTTTACTCCCTCTATTAGTAAATTCCCCAATGAATTCTTGAAAAAATTGCTCCATGTTTTCAAACTGATTAGGATCTAATGGCTGGAACCAAGTGAGAGCCGTTCCTGTGAGGGTGAGTCCAAAAGACTCATACTGCACAAAGAAGTCGTCTACTTGTTCTGCCCTTAGTACTTGTTTAAATTCAGCAATGTGATCGTAGGGTTCTCCTAATCCGTCGTAATGATTTCTTACACACTTGGCCACTTGGATAGGTCTGAGTCTTCTCATTGGTTATGGCGGTCTAGGCATTACAGGAAAGACCGAGACAGCTAATCTAACTGGAGGTACTCCAAGCTGCCCTCCTACTGGTGGTCGAGGTCTTACTGGTGGTCGGTACTGATTCCCTACTCCTGGGTGGGTCTGATCGTGTGTTTGCACTCCTGGAGTCGCAAATTGTACATGAGTATGGCTTGGAACACTCCGTTGGCAAGTTTGTCCTGACGTGGTGTGTTCTGTCTCTTGTTGATTTCCAAAGGGGTTTTGCGAGGTAGTTGCCTGATCTCTTTGGGGGAATACAGGCAAACCCATGTATTTCAGACGAGCTCTGTCCAAAGCACTAACCAACCAATATCTTCTCTGATTTTTGTCTAGGTAGGTGATTCTAGTTTCGTCTTCTGGATCCTTCAGTTCATAAAATGTCATAGGGCTTTCTTCTCTTCCTGGAGCCAGTAAGTCTGTTTGAAGTAATACATCTGATCCATGGATCATATAGGCTTCCAACAGGTAATCATCTTGAGGTATCAAGTCTCCTCTCAAGACTCGTGTTACTTGGGATCTACCTCTAGGGGTCGTCACTAGTTCCTCAGGGTTGATTCTTCCTGGGTTTTCTTGTTCCACTAACTCTCCCCTTTCATTGATCATCTCAGGAAATTCCGTCACTATGTATATGTGACCTATCTTGTCCATATATGCTCCTCCTTCGTACTTAACAGCAAGTATAGGCACGATTGTGGCAGCCATAGAGGTTACCACCCTAGCCATTGATCTGTTTAAGCCATCCAGGTAGATGGGAATCTCCTGGGCATTAGTAGACACATACTGCAAGGAGGTACGGTACTCTCCCTCTACTGTGGTCATGAAGTTTCTACTTGGAGTTGGACCATGCATATCTTTAGAGGCCATGGGTATCTCCTCCTCGGAGTCACTAGAGGTATCTGAATAGACAGAACGGTGACTGACCTGAGTGGCACTCCCTACAGAGGATATGACACTTCTTCGGCTACTTAGCACTCTCCCTGACCTCAAGTTCATTCACCCTCGTGAGGCTCTGTAGGTCTCTAAAACTCTCCTTGAGTGGCTCTTCAAAAGTCTTAGGTATGCCCTACAAAATGCTACAAAGGCACCGGACGATACCACTTCTAGGCGATACTACACCAGGCAATACTATCTTGGGCGATATCCTGGCAGCGATACGATACTTGAAACCTATGCGATACGATAATGTCGTAGTCAGTGATACGATACCTCAGTTGGTCACGATACAATACCTAATGCTTGGCCGATACGATAATTGATGCACCCGACGATACGATATTGAATTAATTCAACGATACGATACCAGAGTTTCCAACGATACGATACTTCTGGGGTTGACGATACGATACCAAGAGCTGGGACGATATGATACTAATAGTCCTCGTGATACGACACTGAAAATCCAGACGATACGATACCACTTGCAAGGGGCCGATACGATACCAACTTGGTATCGCGATACGACTCCCGACAATGAGACGATAGGATACTAGGGTTGAGCACGATACAATACCAATGCAAGTGGCGATACGATACCACCCACTTGCATCGATACGATACTATTATGGTATCGCGATACTAGGTGTAACTCGAGACGATACGATACCACGGTGGCACACAATACGATACCACGGGGTAAAGTGAGATCGCGATACCAACTTGGCGATACGATACCAAAAGTGGTATCGCGATACCAAGATTGGTAATCGACGATACGATACTTCGGCAAGTATCGCGATACAAGGGAATTTTTGGTATCGCGATACCAAAAACTCAACCGATCGCGATACTTAAGCCAAAATACCTCCAAAATTCAAAATTTTTGCACCTCCCTTTCTCTTCTCTCACCCCTCTTCACTCCTAACACACTATCTCTTTCACCCCCCCCCCCCCCCCCCCCCCCCGCGATACCGAATGTGCACTTAATCACGTGTTGATGCACTTTTAGTGTGTTTTTGCCAAGGAATTCTTGTTGAATCTTACCTTTGTGGTGCCTTGATTGCAACTTGAGCTCAATACTTAGTCTTGTCAGCCTGAAGCGCACGATACCACTCTCACGATACCGATCACTGCTCACACGCGATACCAGAACACAGGAAAGTATCAAATGAGTTCAAATTTTTTGGTTTTTATACTTTTTGTGACAGAAACTGAACTTCACTAATTTTGATAAATTTTTTGGTTTTTTTTCGTGATCTTGGCCTACTCCTACTTCATTTCTCTTCCCCTCTCCTCTCCTTTTGACCTAACCCTAACTCCTCCTTCTCTCCCTTCCTACTAACTCTAAACCTAAAAACTTATTACACACACCTCCGGGATGTGAAGTAACAATTGCTGAAGTGATTGACTCCTTGCCATGGAACGAATTCACTTCTACAAGTACGATTTCATCACTTTCGATCTATAACCATCACAAAGGCACCTTGGTTGAGTGTTCCCCGGCAACGGTGCCAAAACCGTATGTACCTAAGTCAAGAAGACTCAAGGACTGGTGCCAAAGAGACTAAACCTCATTTGCAACACAAGTGCATATAGTGGGAAATTGACACACGCTTATATGTCAATCCGATCAAACGACCTAACCAAGTGTATGAAGACATGTGCACACATGATGGAAAATGAAGTGGTTCAGCTGACATGCATGAGAAAAGACTAATCCACCTCTCCAACTCACTGAAACACTGAAAGTGTCTGCCGCGATACCATTTACAGTAGTTTTCAATAAATCGAGGATTTCTCTCAGCTCCAAGCTCTGAATATAGTCAATAGGGTACTCGTTTTGAAGCTCTCGACAAGGCGCATCTACTCAAAGTGGTTTCACTCGATTTCTGACAACCTTGCTTGAAGTTATGACCAAAATAGTGAATGGCGGAAAGTACCCACACTCACACCACAACTCCTACACGCTCACACACAAACCACAATAGCTCAAAAACAGTGGGGAGGGGTAGACAATTGTCCTACACACACATTCCAAGCATTACACACACATAGAAGATCAAAAAGAAGATGGAAATCTGCAGGAAAGAGGCAAATTCGAGATTCAAGAGCTCTCCTTGTTCACCATAGCAAAAAGTACTTACAAAGAGTCACCAAGTGACTTATATACATGTGCCCTAAATTTGGTCCTTTCACACAAGAGAATGGCACTTTATTACTAAAAGTGAATTTCCTACTAATTTACAAGGGACAACAAGATGGGATTATGCCACTAGAGGACTCCTCTAGTGCATTTACATGGCTTGAGGGAAATCTCTGAATGTTTTGAAGAAGAAAAATCATGCCCATTAATTTGAAAATTTTGGGGCTCTTCTCTTGTGCTTCTTTGCTTTGCAACACTAAGATGCTTCAGTCTTCATTTCATTGATATTTCTTGAAGTGCAATCTTAGCTTTGAATCTTCTTATTACTCCATCCAATACTTTGGTCAACATATCTACACCTTGTTGAGTAGATACATATGAGAGGTCAATTTCCTTGCTTGTGAGTTTCTTCCTAACATAATGATAATGAATGGTAAATTGGATGTGTTGGTGTAAGGATCTTATTTTTTTTCATAAAGATATTAGGAGTGGAAGACTTCACAACCAAATCTAATTATAATCTTTTAATCCACATGACTTCCTGAGTTGCATTTGCCAAAAATTTATATTCCACTTAAATAGATGAAAAAGCAATAATGAGTTGCTTCTTAGATGACCATGAAATGAGGTTTCTACCTGCACATGTAAGATAACCTAAAGTAGTCCTCCTACCATCCTTTGATGTTACCCAATCTCCATCAAAGAATAGCTTTATATCTACATCAAATGTATATGAAAGAATAAACCTTCATTTAAGGTTCCCTTTAGATCCTTGAGTATCCTCTTAGTTGCTTGCATGTGTGCCTTCCTAGGAGTACGCATGATTTGGCTCAGAACACTTACACTATAGCAAATGTCTATGCTAGTGAGTGTTTCATAATTCAAACTACCCACCAAGATTTGATAGCTTGTTACATCTTTAAGTGGATCACCTTCATGAGCACTTAGATTTGAATTTACTTCCATGGGTGTGCCAACAACCTTATCTCCATTTTGAACTTTTCTAGCATATCCTTGATATAATTCTTTTGAGTGAGATACATACCCTTCTCTGTATATACTTCTTCCAATCCAAGGAAGTATGTGAGCTACCCTAGGTCACTGATGTTGACTTCTTTCCTTCATCTATAGTTTAATCTTCTTGATACCTTCCACATCTTTACTTGTCAGTATGATATCATCTACATATATATACACAAAGTTATGTGACTTCTCCTTGTGTCCTCTTGATAAAGAGGAAAGGATCTTATTTGCTAGCAATGAAACCCTTATCATGCAAATAGGTCACAAACCTATGATTCCAAGATCTTGGAGCTTACTTTAGCCCATATAAGGCCTTCCTTAAGCTGCATACATATTGAAGTAAGTTTGAGTCTTTAAACCTAGGGGGTTGAGACATATAAACCTCTTTATATATCCACACATTTAGAAATGCATTCTTTACATCCATTTAATAGATATTCCAATTGTTGGCAACTACAATGCTCATAAGTACTCTGACTGTTGGCATCTTTGCCATAGGAGAGAAGGTCTCCTCATAGTCAGCACGTTGATTCTAAGCATACCCTTTAGCCACAAGCCTATCTTTGTACCTATTAACGTTACATCATAATTCTTCTTCACTTTGATATCCATCTAGATCCTATAATCTTCATGGTTCGAGTCTTGGGTACCAATTCCCAAGTGTGATTCTCATGCAAGGTTTCAATTTCTTCTTCCATAGCATTCATTCACTCTGGTTTCTTCTTCGCCTCCTCATAAGATGAGGGCTCTCTAGAGTTTTTCTTGTATCATATAGATAGAATGTCTAGTCACTAATGATGTGTCATAGCCATACCTCTCTAGCTTCTTCTTCTTCTTCCTAGTAGATCTTCTGATGGTTTGTTAAGAGAATTCTGCTTCATACCTCAACTCTTGTATCTTGGCTTTACCCTTGGAGTTCCATGAGTTAATATCCTTCACAGGTGTTTTTAGGTCATCTTCAAAATCATTTGATGACTACGTGTATGTGTACTCTTGCCTAAGAGTGTTGGAAAGTCTTCTTCTTTGTCATATGGTAGCTTGAATTTCTTGCAATCATCTTCAAACCATGAGTTGTTCTCATCAAACACAACATATTGAATGATTATAAATCCTTTGTTTCTAGGGTTGCATAGTCTATAACCTTTTTTATTAAGTTCATAGCCTATGAAGATACACTTCTTTGCATTATACCTCTGATTTGAGATGGTATGTGTGCATATGGAATGCACCTGGAATATCCTCCAATGGTCCAAGTTCAGTCTTCTTCCATTCCAAGCTTCATAAGTGGTCATACCATCCAAAGATTTTGAGGGTAATCTATTTATCAAGTATCTGGCAGTGGATATTGCCTCTACACACAAATGATTTTGCAGCTTCTTTTCATTCAACATGGACCTTGCTACCTCAATAATGGTCCTATTTGTCCTCTTTGCTACTCCATTCTATTCAAGCATGTACTTGATAGTAAAATCTCTCATCATTTCTCTATCTTGCAAGTAGGAATCAAATTCATGGGAGAAGTATTCTCCCCCTCCATTAGATCTTTGTCTTTTTAGGGTTTTACTTGTTTGATTCTCCACAAGAGCTAAATACTTCTTAAAACATGAGAGCACGTCATTCTTGTGCTTCATAAAGTAAAAAGAGTAGTCCATCTGATACAATCATCTATAAATGACACATAATACCTTGGCCCTAAGATTGATGGATGTTTTCTCATCCCCAAACATATGTGTGGACAAGGTCCAAAACTCCATGTATGTACCCTTGCTTTTTGAATGGTTGCTTGTGAGATTTTCCAAATTGACATGTAGTGCACTTGCATATCATGTGTTGCTTTGAGGTATTGGGTAGTCCAAGCACACTTTTATCTCTACTAATTTTTTCAAGGGCTCTTTCTCCTATGCCATCCAATGTTTTGTGCCAAACCTTTACATCTGATAGGGTTTGGGTACCATAATTGAACAAAGAAATGTTCTTGGTGTCTTGGAGTTCAGATGTGAACAATCCACCTTTTCTTTTCCTTTTCTATCTTCTTGAACCTTGAGATGGATCCTATACATAGGCTCCATGCTTGATGGATCTCACCTACAACCCTTTCTCCACAATCTGACCTACACTTATTACGTTTTTAGTAATACTTGGCACATAGAGAACTCTGCTCAACAAATTTATATTGCCATTGGAAGTCTTAAAATTATCTATCTTATCCACAAGGTGCCTTGTATCATCACCTATCTGGACCTCATGCTTATTCTTTGTATATTCCAAGTCTGAGAGAAAGGCTACATTCCTTGCTAAATGGTTTGAGCATCTAGAATAAATGTAGAACACATGCTCATCAGATCAGACACCATCTTTTGGAAACTATCTTTACTTCATGACTTTCATTGATGATTTTTCTAGGCATGCATGGGTATATCCATTAAAAGCAAATTCCGAAGTGTTTAAGTGCTTCAAAAAATTTCTGGTTTTGATTGAAAATATGCCAGCATGTGAAATGGGCACCCTTCATTCTGATCGAGGAGGGAATATATTTCTTCTGACTTTAGTGCATTTTTGGATGGACGTGGGATAAAACATCAATGTACAGTGTTGTATACACCTTAATAGAATGGATTTGATAAATAGAAGAATACATCACTCATGGAGATGGTGAGGTGTATGGTCAAGAGTCAGATTTTACCACGTAGTTTTTGGCTTGAGGTTGTTATGTATGCAGCATATGTGCTTAACAGGTGTCCCACTAAAGCACTACAATCTATCACTCCATATGAGGCTTGGCATGGTCAAAAGCCATTTGTTGCTCATCTGCGTGTTTTTGGTTGTTTGGCATATGCATCAGTGCATGAACAACATCGCACAAAATTGGATGATAAAGCAGCAATATGTATTTTTGTTGGGTATAGTTGTGAAAGTAAAGTCTATCGTCTGTATCATCCATGGACTAAATGCATTTTATTTAGCATTGATGTTGTTTTTGTGGAAGATGTTATTCAACCATTACTTTCATGTACTAAGGAGACATCTGTTAGCTCCAAAGACATGTATGATACTTTGTTGCCTCTTTTTACAGATGGATAGTCTAGTGTTGGTCCTAATGAGGCAACTTCTTAGCCTTTGCAAGTTTCATGTGATGATGCACATCATTCCATTTCTTATTGCAGATTTACATGATGCACTTGTTGATGAGAGATCTGATATTGAGCAGGCAAAAACTATGCCAAAATGGCTGGTTACTTTCTCTGACAGCAAATTAGATGCACCTCTATCATACGATACTCGTTTAGGCTCTCATAGTGCCTCTTTCGCATCAAATTTCTATGCTATGATTACATCTAGTCTCTATGATGAGACTAAGCCTATTTTGTTTGATGAAGCACAAAATTCTGAAGATTGGATGGTTGCAATGCAATCTGAATATGATGCTATCATGAAAAATGGTACCTGGTCTTTATGTTACTTGCCTCTTAGCAAGAAGGCCATTGGCGCTAAGTGGGTATACAAGCTGAAGCATAAACCTAATGGAACAGTTGACAGGTATAATAAGGCTAGGCTTGTTGCAAAGGGTTATGCACAAGAAAGAGACATTGATTTTGATGAAACCTTTGCTCCTACATGCCGAATGACTACTATTCGTAGCATATGTGCACTTACAGCTCATCATGGTTGGAATGTACATTAGATGGACATCAAAATTGCTTTTCTGAATGGTGAGTTGCATGGAGGTGTATGCTTTTCAGCCCCATGGCTTTGTGCAAAAAGGGCATGAAAACCAGGTGTGTAGGTTAAAGAAGGCATTATATGGTTTAAAGCAAGCACCACATGCTTGGTATGAAAAGATACATGCCTATCTAATTGCACATGGTTTTGAGAATAGTCCAACTGAGAGCACCTTATATATTAAGCATGCTAATGATGTGTTTCTGATCCTTGTTGTGTATGTTGACGACATGCTGCTCACTGGTCCTCATGATAAGCATATTGCTGATTTTAAGGCTGATTTGCATTCATCATTTGAGATGTCTAATTTGGGGCATTTGCATCATTATTTGGGCATTCAGTTTATGCAAGTTGATGATGGAATGGATTTGTGTCAAATGAAATATATTGACACATTAGTAGTAGCAGTAGCAGAAGCACTAGCAGTAGCAATAGCAGTAGCAATAGCATTAGCAGCAGTAGTAGTAGTAGCAGTAGCAATAGCAGTAGCAGTAGTAGTAGCAGTAGCAGTAGCAGTAGCAGTAGCAGTAGCAGTAGCAGTAGCAGTAGCAGAAGTAGTAGTTGTAGCAGTAGCAGTAGTAATAGCAGTAGCAGTAGCAGTAGCAATAGCAGTAGTAGTAGCAGTAGCAGTAGTAATAGCAGTAGCAGTAGCAGTAGCAGTAGAGTAGCAATAGCAGTAGCAGTAGCAATAGCAGTAGCAGTAGCAGTAGCAGTAGCAGTAGCAGTAGCAATAGCAGTGGCAGTAGCAGTGGCAGTAGCAGTAGCAGTAGTAGTAGCAGTAGCAGTAGCAGTAGCAATAGCAATAGCAGTAGCAGTAGCAGTAGCAGTAGCAGTAGTAGTTGCAGTAGCAGTAGCAGTAGCAGTAGCAGTAGCAGTAGTAATAGCAGTAGCAGTAGCAGTGGCAGTAGCAATAGTAGTAGTAGTAGTAGCAGTAGTAGTAGAAGCAACAACAACACCAATAAGAAATAGCATTGAAAATCATTATTATCCTACTAAGAACTATGTTGTCATGGACACAAAGAAAACCATCTTAAATCTTAGATTCCATGTGAATTTCCTATATCTCATGTTTGATTAAGATTTTGGAGAAACCAATGCTTCCGTTGCATTTGGAACATTCCAAAACCCCAAGATCAGGTGCCTATTTGCTGAATTTTGACACCTAGAGGTATTGTTTCCAATCGATGGCATCATCAATTCGTAACCCCCCTAGAATCACCCTTGAAAACTTATGTAAGGAGGGGTTGGCCACATTCATTCTCAGTGTTTCCAATGCCAGTCTCAGGAGCTCAAGAACTCACGATCACCAAGTAAGTACTCTCCAAGTTCCAGTTCCAGTTCTTGTCTTGTCCTTGTTCCAATCTTGTCTAGTCTTGTATCTGGGACATCTCACCTTTTCCTCTTGTAATCTCGTAGTACGAGATCTTGTCTAGTTATTTCTTGTATCCAGTCTATATCCCTGAAGGGATTTCTTGTAATCTAGATATCTTTTTTCACATCTACGATCCCAGGTTGTGGGATGTCCTATATCATCTCTAGTCCAGTTATCCATACCTATCGGTCATGGGTTGTGGGACGTCTTGTATCAGTACATATATTCTTGTATTATTTCCGTAAACGAGTGATCTTATAATCGAAAGTGTAATTCTGAAATCTTGTTTCGTCTAGTCAGATAGCACAATCTAGTGCTCCCCTAACATTTTGGCAAGACTATCCACATCAACTCCTTGTCAAGAATGATGGACTTCATATCCATACTCAATGGTTAATCAGTTTTGAAATGGCCTCAATCCTGAAGTCAAATATCTCTTGCTATCCATGCCTCAAGCAAATACCTTGGAGGATGTTATCAATCAGGCACTTCAATGTGAGAATCATTTGTTCAAAGGAAGCCAAGTCCAAGAGTTAGAAGTGTTGAATAGTCAAGACAATGTTACTCAAGAATCGGGATCAAGAATTTTGAAGCCCCAGAAGTCATTACAAATGATATGGAGGATACATACTCTAAAGGTAACAAGAAGGTAAAGGACAAGGAGGATTTTGTGTTCAATCAAGGAGGTGTGCTTACTCAAGGCTCTCCATCAAAGATCTTGGAGACACCACAACATACCACTCAAAGCTCAGAGGATCTATTGCATGAGGAACCCAAGGAAGCTCAAGAGAGACCCACTCATGCACCACCCATGAAGATTAAGGATCATGAAGAATTTGAGGTTGATCATGTCTTAGATTCAAGAATCTCTTGAGGAAGATTGGAATACCTTATTCATTGGAAAGGTATGACATAAGATTTTGGAGAAACTAATGCTTCCATTGCATCCAGAACATGCGAGAACCCAAAGATCACCTATGTATTTGCTAAATTTTGACACCCCTAGGTCTTGTTTCTGATTGATGATATCATCAATGACATCATCAATTTCTAATTCCCCTAGAATTACCCTTGAAAACCTATGTAAGGAAAGGTTGGGCACAGTCATTCTAAGTCTTGCCAATGCTAGTCTTAGGAGCTCAAGGACTCATGATCAGCAAGTAAGTACTCTCCAAGTTCTAGTTTGAGTTCTTGTCTTGTCCTTGTTCCAGTCTTGACTAGTCTTGTATCTGGGACATCTGACCTTTTCCTCTTGCAATCTTGTAGTACGAGATCTTGTCTAGTTATTTCTTGTATCCAGTCCATATCCATGAAGGGATTTCTTGTAATCTAGATATCTTATTTTATACCTACGATCCCAGGTTGTGGGATCTCTTGTATCGTCTTTAGTCCAGTTATCCATTCCTATAGGTCCCAAGTTGTGGGACATCTTGTATCAGTACATATATTCTTGTATTATTTCTATACATGAGTGATCTTGTAATCGAAAGTGTAATTCTGAAATCTTGTCTAGTCTAGTCAGAGAGCACAATCTAGTGCCTCCCTGATATATGATGATAAGGATGTTTGATTGAACCAAATGATCAAAATGTGAGAAGCAACAAACCAATAACTAGTAGTAGTAGTAGTAGTAGTAGTAGTAGTAGTAGTAGTAATAGTAGCAGTAGTAGTAGTAGTAGTAGTAGTAGTAGTAGTAGTAGTAGTAGTAGTAGTAGTAGTAGTAGTAGTAGTAGTAGTAGTAGTAGTAGTAGTAGTAGTAGTAGTAGTAGTAGTAGTAGTAGTAGTAGCATCAATAGCATTAGTAGTAGCAATATTAGTAGTCGTAGTAGTAGGAGTAGTAGGAGTAGTAGCAATAGTAGCAGCAGCAGTTGTATTCGTAGTAGTAGTGGTAGTGGTAGTGGTAGTGGTAGTGGTAGTGGTAGTGGTAGTGGTAGTGGTAGTGGTAGTGGTAGTGGTAGTGGTAGTGGCAGTGGCAGTGGCAGTGGCAGTGGCAGTGGCAGTGGCAGTGGCAGTGGCAGTGGCAGTGGCAGTGGCAGTGGCAGTGGCAGTGGCAGTGGCAGTGGGAGTGGCAGTGGCAGTGGCAGTGGCAGTGGTAGTGGCAGTGGCAGTGGCAGTGGCAGTGGCAGTGGCAGTGGCAGTGGCAGTGGCAGTGGCAGTGGCAGTGGCAGTGGCAGTGGCAGTGGCAGTGGCAGTGGCAGTGGCAGTGGCAGTGGCAGTGGCAGTGGTAGTGGTAGTGGTAGTGGTAGTGGTAGTGGTAGTGCTAGTAGTAGTAGTAGTAGTAATAGCAGTAGTAGCAATAGTGGCAGGAGTCGTAGGAGTAGGAGTAGTAGTAGTAGTAGTAGTAGTAGTAGTAGTAGTAGTAGTAGTAGTAGTAGTAGTAGTAGTAGTAGTAGTAGTAGTAGTAGTAGTAGTAGTAGTAGTAGTAGTAGTAGAAGTAGCAGTAGAAGTAGCAGTAGCAGTAGCAGTAGCAGTAGCAGTAGCAGTAGCAGTAGCAGTAGCAGTAGTAGTAGTTGTAGTAGTTGTAGTAGTAGTAGTAGTAGTAGTAGTAGTAGTAGTAGTAGTAGTAGTAGTAGTAGTAGTAGTAGTAGTAGTAGTAGTAGTAGTAGTAGTAGCAACAACAATATTCGTTGTTGTTATTGTTGTTGTTGTTGTTGTTGTTGTTGTTGTTGTTGTTGTTGTTGTTGTTGTTGTTGTTGTAGTGGTAGTGGTAGTGGTAGTGGTAGTGGTAGTGGTAGTGGTAGTGGTAGTGGTAGTGGTAGTGGTAGTGGTAGTGGTAGTGGTAGTGGTAGTGGTAGTGGTAGTGGTAGTGGTAGTGGTAGTGGTAGTGGTAGTGGTAGTAGTAGTAGTAGTAGTAGTAGTAGTACTAGCAACAACAATAACAATAGCAATAAGAGTAGAAGTAGTAGTAACAATAATAGTAGTAGAAATAGCAATGATAGTAGTAGTAGTAGTAGTAGTAGTAGTAGTAGCAGCAGCAGCAGTAGCAACAATAGTAGTAGGAGTAGCAACAGTAGTAGTAGGAGTAGTAGTAGTAGTAGTAGTAGTAGTAGTAGTAGTAGTAGTAGCAGCAGTAGCAGTAGCAGTAGCAGTAGCAGTAGCAATAGCAGTAGCAGTAGCAGTAGCAGTACCAGTAGCAGTAGCAGTGGCAGTGGCAGTGGCAGTGGCAGTAGCAGTAGCAGTAGCAGTAGCAGTAGCAGTAGCAGTAGCAGTAGCAGTAGCAGTAGCAGTAGCAGTAGCAGTAGCAGTAGCAGTAGCAGTAGCAGTAGCAGTAGCAGTAGGAGTAGCAGTAGCAGTAGTAGTAGTAGTAGTAGTAGTAGTAGTAGTAGTAGAATATCATCAAGATAACTAGAGGATTTACCATTAGATACTTTCTAGCATATAGTACTTCAAGGCCACATGAAAGAATGATAGAAAGTTGATGTTTTCAAGATTTTACATCTTTGAAGTAATCATACAGTTTTTGACATCTTCCTTAGGAAAGAAAGAAGGGTACATTTTACTAGTCCTCCTCTCTCTGTGTTGAGTGGGATTATACTATTAAAATTTACCCTTTCACTCAAATCTCTTATCACATCCTTATCTTTGCATGTATCAAACTCCAAGCTAAAATTCACAGGTGTGGTTGGTTCCACATTGATAGCCAACTTCTTAATTTCCATAGTGTCAAAGCCCATATCGGGTTTATTATGGAGAGTAAAATTAATGGCTCTATCCTACCACCCATAAATGGTAAGAAATTGTCATAGAAATACAGAACTACATAAGATCAGTCAAGAGGGATATTCATAACTACAAAGAAAGATGTGTATCTTATCTCATGTGGCTTGGGAGAATGCTATTCAAAAGGAGCAGTTGGAAGAGGCTATAATCTATAGGAACATGCTAAGGACGTTTGAATTCATTGAAGCTAAGAACATCACTCATAACTCCAAAGTCTTCTAGGAAGAAAAATTTGGTAAGCCTTCTAACTCCATGTTCTAGCTCGTCAAGAGGAAAAAGGCAAAAGAGTTAATCCTAGAGCTTTCGTGGAACAACATTATTGCTAGAATGGAGGAAGATAAAAGGTCCATTCTTTAAAGTTTCTATCATGACGTTTTCTCCATCGATAGGCCTCTCATATTGTCTCTTTGTTCTTTCTCTAAAGATGTTGAGATTGAGTTGTGCCTTTTGGGTTGTCTTATATTCAAACAACATTCCTAAGTACTTGAGAGCGAGTGTAAAATTTCTATGTGAATGATTTTAGTGAGGTCATGTGTACCAAATACTATTTTATTATTGTTCCATCCAGCATTAGTGGCTTCTATTTATTCATATATCTAGGTGGTAATATCAACTATTGTTCTGAATCTTACCATGTGCACCAAACCATTCCAAATTCTTTTATGGGGAGTTGTATAGATATCTTGTCTCAACAAAAATGTTGATGGATTAGTTATAGCCCTAGTTCTAGTTCTTGGCTATTAAGATCATCAAAGCTCTTTATATTACAACTTGTTAGTGAAGGATCTTTACCAAGAAACTTGGTTGTTTTTGTTTTCCTTGGTCCAACTTGTAGGTGGTGATCATTTTGACCACCCTTCCAAAGTTATTTTTTACTGTGGGGGAATGCAAGAACTTTATACACCCTGATAACACCCATGTTCATATGAGATCAAGTGTTTGTTGTTCCTTTCCAAATTCAACTAGAATCAAGTGGAGTTTGCAACTATGTCCATGTATCTCTTGTTGTCTAATGAAGAAGTGGGTACCTTCTTTCATAGGGTGCTTGCTCTCCTTTGACTAGCATCCTCTTGGGTAAGCCACACTTCCATAAGGAGGATATTGTAGAGAAATTGGTGGAGGGGTTCTTTAAGAACTTTGGTGGTTTCTCTAAGCAATCTATTTGGGGTACCTATTGTTATGTCCCTAAAACTCAAAGGCATAAGGATGGGTGCTGGTAGTTAAAGTGTCTGACCAAGTTTGAAGTGGCCACCTAGTGTGAATTGGGTCACCTCCTCATTTGATCCTGTAAATAGGATATGTGGGCTTATTTGTGAGACATTCCTTGCATGATGCACTTGGACTCTTGACCCCTTGGTAGAGCTTTATCACCCACATCGATGGGGGGATGATGATATGGGACATCAGTCCCTTGGAGGTGGCAGCTTGTTTGGTTGCAAGCTTCAAGACTCAAGGGTGATATTGGCTCTACAGATGGGAGGTGATTTTGATGTCTTGACTTCTATTGTTTGTGAATATTTCTTGTGAATATTGCATGTATGGAAAGACAAGGAAAAATGCAATTGACCATCAAAACTCATGTACCTGTGATGGTTTAGTTTGACATGCTTCTCACCCTCTTACATGGGGTGGTATGGGATGCTTCGAGCAGGAGGAAGCAGCAAGGGAAGCACATGCAAGATGGTTGGAGAACACAAGTAAGTCCCACCTTTTGTGTGTTTTCCATGTAGGTAGGTGGCTACGTGGTTGACCCTCTCCAATCACACACCTATTGGAATCCATGACTACCTCTCTCCTTCTACTTCAAGGAAAGAGAGAAGGCATCATCTATTTCATTGTGACTAGGTAGAGAAAGGGGGGATCTGTGGGAGTAGCAATCCCAAAAGCAGAGCAATAGAGATTAGATACATGTTTGTTGGATTACCCTCATCCATGTTGAGTGAAGAAGATTTGATGAGAGCTATTGATTTTAATCCATGAAGCATTTCTAGAGGCAGCTCATCATGAGTTACCTATAAGATGCATTTTCTCACTTGAGGAAAACATATGTTCACTCTAAAATGATGGGGCTAGCTGTGAAAAGACAAAAGGATGGGATGGAGCTTGTAGGGACGGTTGGAGAGCCATGATATCTATTGGTTCTCCCATCTTAACATAATTTTTTCTCTCAATAGCACCTGCATGTGAGAGTGTAATTGTGCATGGATGTTACGTTGATGGAAAGCAAGCAACCATCTTCTTTGGGCAGCATGGAAATTACTTGTGCAATAAGGAAATTACTTTGGTAGCAAGGCAATTACTGGATTGCAAGGTAATTAATTAGGTTGGAAGGTAATTATTTGGGCAACAAGGCAATTATTTGGGGTGCAAGGCAATTACTTGGAAGAAAGGAAACACTTGGAAACACGTCTCCTTCTAGAGTGGCTAATTATATTGCACCGCTAGTTGATATTCTATTAATGATCATATTTCCATATCCACGTTTCTCTAGTTTACAAGCATGCTGCTTCAAAGTATACACCAATACTAGGTCACTAACTTTCAAGTTTCTATTCTTCACATTGCATCAAAATAAGCCTTCTATCTCTTCTTTGCCACATATATACCTCCTACTGCTTTCAATCTGGTCTCTTCTGTGCATTGTATGTCCAAGTTCTTGGACAATAGCTCATGGCCTGTCCACTGATGCTCTTGTGCAAACTTTAGTATGGGTATCAAAAAATCTAAAGGATGCACACCATTCTAGCCGAATACCCATTGAAAGGGAGTGGTATCGAGTACCATTTTATAGGCCACTCGATATGCCCAAATAGTGTGGTGTAGCTATTTGTTCCAATCTGAGCGCTTATTATTGAGGAGCTTAGTCAACACATTGCATAGGATTTTATTTATACTTTCCGCTTGTTCGTTTGCTTGTGGTGGTATGGTGCTGACTTCTTATGAATCACCATGAAATCTTGTAATATATATTCAACTACCTCAAGAAGTGGGTTTCTCTATTGCTCACCAATGCTATAGGCAATTAGCACCTTGTGGATACATTATCAAACAAGATTTTTTTCATCCTCTATGCCTCACTCTTGGTGGATTTTACTTTTACCCATTTGGTAAGATAATATGTGGCAAAAATTATGTATTCCACATAGGAGCTTCTATTTGGGGGGTTGATAGGACCTACAAAATCTATACTCCACTTGGAGAATGCACGTTCTCCCATCATGGGTCTTAGTGGCATCTCATCTTTGCAAATAGTATATTGAGCTCACTGGCATGTTTCATACCTCTTCACATATGTATGTGCATCCACATGAAGAGTGTGCCACCAAAGACCTAAAAATAGAACAGCTTTGATCACTCGATCAAGTCCAAAGTGTCCTCCTACAATACCTTCGTATGTAGTTTCTAATATCTTCAAATACTCGCTTTCATTTACACATAATCTTAGATATCATTCTCTTCCATGCTTGTATATATTCTCATCAATGAGTGTATATTCTTGATCTTCCTACTATAGACTTCTTTGCCATGCTAAGATCATCTCTTGGGGAATCATTTTCATCCTTAGAAAGTCAACTAGAGGATTGCTCCAATTTGGTATTAAAGGCACTTGATATAGAGTTGCATGTTCCACTGGGGGTCTCCTATTATAGGATGAATGAACAATCCTTGGTAAATCTATAGACATCTACTTCCATTGTTGGCCAATATACACATAATCGCTTCAATGTCTATAGTGTTTGTGTTTTAAAAGGTGTTGCCCTAGTGCACCTACATGTGCTAATTGCAACCATTTATCTTGCTCATCTTCCACACAACAAGCTAAGATTCCTTGATTTGTTACTTGTAGATACTTCCTGTGAGTATGTGATATTTTTGAGACCTAACTATTTCTTCATCTTTAGTTCTTATCACATGGTTTTTCAGCCCAAATGTGAGAATAGGCTCTAATCTCTTTTCCCAGATTGGAACTACCTCAAGGTTGAACAGATATGCATAAGGAAGTTCATCTGATACACCTTGCAGGGATTCTCCTAAAGTAATTCATGAAAGGTGATCTGCCTAAAAGTGGGTCTTACCTTTCCTAACAACTATTTCAAAATCATATTCCATTTGTAAGAGAAACCATCTTACTAATCTCCTTGTATTGCAAGGTTTGTTCACCAAATAAAGTAGAGCTTGATGGTGTGTAAAAAATTTCAACTCATTTGCAAGCAAATAATGTCTAAACTTCTTGACCACATACACCATACCTAAGCCTTCTCTCACTGTGATTGTGTGATTCCTCTCTACATTGTTCAACTACCTGCTCTCATAAGCTATGGGGAGGTGTATGTTTCCTTCACCTGTTGGTTGTGCTAGCACACATCCAATAGCAAAATTGGAAGCATCCACATGAACATGGAATGGCTTATTCCAATCCGACATTGTCAACATGGGGGCCAAGCACAAACATTGTTTCAGCTCTATAAATGAATTCTCACATTTTTCATTCCACTCAAAATTTGTCAAATGGTTGTACGGAGGCTTTGCAATGATTGCGTACATGTGGATAAAACATTGGTAGCATCCACAATGACCATAAAAGCTTGTACTTCCTTAACTCTCCTAGGTTTGTGTTGCTCTAGTATTTCCCTCACCTTGTCTTCATCTGTTGATATCCAATTCTTTCAATATGGCGTAAGATCTTACCTTTCCTCACCATGAAAACACACTTTTTAGGGTTCAAGCACATGATATTCTCTGCACTGGTCAAAAATTTTCTTGTGTTTTGGGATGTGAGTTTGTCTTATGTGGGAATGTGTGCATAAATCATCCACATAGACTTCCAAATTCTTTCTTAAGAATTCCCTGAACACGTGACACATAAGCCTTTGGAATGTAGCTTACTTGATTGTAACCTAAAAATCCATCAAGAGAGCTATAAAATTCCTTGCCTACTACATGTTCTAGTAGATGTTTAGTGATAGGAAGTGGATAACTATCTCATATTGTGGAAGCCTTAACGTCTTTCAAGTTAATAAATATGTGTAATTTTCCATTCTTTTCTAGCACAACAACATTGGGGGATACCCATTCCATATGCTCAATGTCAAAGATGAAGCTTCTATTAATTGATATATCTCTTCTTTTATCTTCGTTGCATAAGTAGCATTATATGTGTAAGGCTTTTGTTTCATTGGCTTAGCTTCCAAAGTCATAGGAACCTTATGGCAACATATTTTTGGATCCACTCCTTTAAACGTCCTTGTAATTACAAGCGAACACATCTCTATACTCTCTTAGCAAACTTATCAATTATCGCTCTTCTTCCTCACTCAGGTCATGTCCTATGTATGTGCTTATTTCTTCTCGACCTTCTATCATTACTTCAATTTTATTGGTTTGCTCTTTATTGTCATATGCTTCTCCCATGAGAGATTCTCTCTTTGGCATTCTTACCATTATCTTCTTGTCATCTATTTTGTATTTCTTGAAATTCTCGGGTGCCTCAAACAAGGATTCCTCTTCTTCTTCTTGTGTGGGGGAATTCTTTCTTTTGTTTCTTTTTCTTACTTTTCGTGTCTACTTGTGTAGTTAACACCATGTTGTTCTTACACTCTTATTGTTCTTGATTCTTAGCTTCTACCAAGTATAGGTACTCTTCTTCTGAAGCACAAAAGAGATTCACATCACTCACTTCTTCTAGTACCTCTATATTAGGATCACATTCCTCAACAATCGTACATGAATATTGAAATGCCATAGCTATCTTCATCACAATGGGGATTCCATCGTTCTTCATTTACCACCATGTCCATTGTCCCTAAGATATCTTCCCAACCATGGGGTTCAAACTCTTCATCTGGAAAGATCATAAGAACATAGGCTGGGTCTTGAAGTGATCGATTGTTTCCCATGACACCAATGTTTCTTGGATCTAGTATCCTTTCCTCTCTTGCTACAACTTTATGTTGATATATTTAGGTAGTGATGTGTGTGAACACACTAGGTCCATCAAGGCACTTTCTTCCCTCTTTAGGAGGTTTTTTCCCCCCAACTTGTATATACGCCTATAGCCCTAATGGGTTTCTTATCTTTGTACATTTCTCTCAGTAATACATTCAGTATTGTGTGTTGTGATCCAAGCTTCTTCTTCTTCCTTGTGATGTTCATGTGCTTCTATAGACCTCAAACTCCAACAATTGATATCAGAGCAGGTCATCACTTCATCTAGGGTGTCATCGACACCCCTCCGATCACAGTCTCAAAATTTCACAAAATTCAGATAGCATACTCAAAGCAATTAGGAGTTCTAAACAACTTCACCGTTTCGTATCGAAATCGTGATCTGAGCTCATTTTAGCTGCCGAACCCACTATCATAGTGCTTGTGTAGGCAATTTCATCTTTTTGTGCCAAAGATATATATAGGTTTTGGTTCACCAGTATAAGCACCTCAAAGTCTACTACAGGTTTAGCAAAACTCAACATGGTAGTTGTATTCAACTTTTTGAGATATAGTCATTTTTTTACATCAAGGTATTTTAGTCAGTGGCCATGGCTAAAAGTAGTGATGTATTTTGTATGTTGGTTATTGAGGATAAGTTGGATGGTACCAATTACCCATTATGGTCTTATATGATGCATTATGTATTGGTTGCAAAAGGACTTTGGAATATTGTGTAGGGCATTTAAAAATGTCCTATTACACCCACAAATATAGTTATTGAAGGTGATGCAGATGTCATTAAAGATGGTGATATCCTTCAGGTTCCTATTTGTGTTATGGTTCCTACTTCACCTACTGTAGAACAACTTTGTTGGGATGGCAGAGATGCTCAGACACATGCATTGATAGCCTTTTCTATCAAACATGCCATTTTTCCTCACATTTGCTCTTGGAGAACAACAAAGGATGCTTGGGGTACACTTGCCACTTTATACCAGGCAAGGAATGAGGCTCGTATTGCTTACCTCCAAAAAAACTTGGAGTGAGCACATGAATGAAGGAGATTCAATCGCTTGTTTTTTGACAAAGATCAAAGATTTGAAGGAGCATTTGATTTTTGCTAATTAAATCTTGCTTGGCAGTTCACTTGTGCAAACTGTTCTGAATGGTTTTCCATATTCATATCAGAGTTTTGCTTCTACTCTTCAATTGATTATGCAAGGAAATCCAAATGCCTTAAAATTTGAGGAGTTAGTCTCTATTCTGTTGTAGAAAGATCAATCTAGGCAAAACATGTCCATTATGTGTGTTGCAGATCAAGCTTTCCTGGTTAGTTAGAAGGGAAAAAGTAAATGGAGCTCATCTACTAGTAAGCAAAGATCTGCTAATTCTGCACAATCAAAGAAGGATGACAAAGATGAGAAGAAAAAAAGATTTGTCCAAAACTGGCTACAAAAGAGGCAAAGAAGAAAGAGGTTTGAATGGTTGTTGCAGAGGCCTCTACACCCAAAACAGAGTCTGCTAATCTTGTTCAGAATGAAGAATGGGCATTTACTACTGTTTGCAATTCTCACATGTTTGGTACTTTGATAGTGGGGCAACCAAACATATTACCCTGCAGCATAGTTTCTTCACTTCACTTGAGCTTGCCCCTGTAGGGAATACTATTACATGCACCAACAACTCCTCTTATCATATCATGACAATTGGTAAGATCATTATGACTACTACTGATGGTAGTTCTTTTACATTATCAGATGCTTTATTTGTGTCACCGATTAAGAAAAATCTATTATCAGTTTCAGCATTAGCCAAGATCGGCTTGGTTGTGAAATTTTTTTATGATAGACGTATAGTTCATGGTCTATCAAATGGCAATGTCGTTATTGCCTTTGGCATTTTATGCCATGGGCTATATAAGCTCATAAACTATGAAAAATATATGAATGATTCAGCATGTTTAGTACTTGATTCTCAGGCTATGTCAAATGCAAAGCTTTGGCATGCATCCTTTGGTCATCTCAATTTTGCTAGTTTACTATGCTTGCTGAAATTTGAAATGGTGTCCTCTCTACCCAAACTTGAGGCACCTAGTAAACATGTTTGTGAAGGCTATATTTTGGGCAAAATGCAGCATTCCTCCTTCCCAAAAGATGGTTCAGTTTGAGCTACTCAGAAATTATAGCTTGTTTACAGTGATGTCTATGGTCTTATGCAGACACCTTCTTTCGGGAACCATCTTTACTTCATGAGTTTCATTTTTCTAGGCATGCATGGGTGTATCCACTGAAAGCAAATTTTGAAGTGTTTATGTGTGTTGACAGTATACGGGAAGAAGCAAGTACGGACACACATGCAGATCTAGCACTAAGGCAACCCTTCATTTTTTTCAAAACCCTTACATCATTTTAAAGTGATTCTCATCACTAAAAACCCCTGTAAATACCATTTTCACCTTTTTGTACCTCCATTTTGTACAAGCCGAGGAGTCCTCGAGCTTGAGGAACCTTAGAAGTAGTTGTCTGCCAATTTTCATATTTTTTAGATCTCGTTTGAGCCCTCAAATAAACCCTGGAACCTAATTTTTAACTAGGCCGGACACTAGGTCTGGACAGGGCCAAAGCTAGGCAAAAACTATAAATAGAGCTAGAGAGCTCATTTTTGGCTAGCTTCTTGTAGTTTTGAGCTTGTATGAGAACTTTGTTGCAATAGAAGTGATTCCATTGTCTTACTCTCTTTGTTCTTGCCGTGTGTGTGCGTGTGTGTGTATGTGCGTGCACGTTAGTGTGCTTCTCACTCACACATTTGTGCCTTCACTTGCTCGAGGTCTTCATACCATCCTCAGGTCTTCTCGGATTGACATTAAAGGAGGTGCTACTCATCACTGAGCTACACCAAATTTTGGTGTCGTTGCCGGGGATTCGAGCTTTGAGGACGAGCGTGTGATGGTAAGACATAGAGAGGACGCGTTGGAATGGTAAGTAGTCGGTAAATTTCTGATTTTTCTCCATCTCCATCTCCATCTTCACCTCCTTCTCCATCTCCACCTCCACCTCCTTCTCCACTACATATTCCCTCTTCCTTGTCATTCCCCTCATTTGTTGTGTGCGAGTTTGAGAGAGAGCGAGTGTGTGTGCTTGTTTTTGTGTATTTTTTGCATGTTCTTGCAGGTACCAGCTCCATCACCATCTCCAGCAAGCTCAGTAGGTACAGAATCCTTCTGCACAGGCCCCGAGGCGTTGAGCTTGAGCTATCGTGACACTTCGCAAACTTTGACTAATCGCGTTTCTGAGTGCACCACGACACTGCGCAAGCTGAGAGCACCTAGGATCACAAGACAGAACTGAAAAATTTACCATATCCTGAGCTATCGCGACACCTCGAAGTATCGCGACACACCGGACTATCGCGACACACCGACCCCACCTATCGCCACACCTCGGAGTATCGCGACACTCCCAAGTATCGCAACAGCTCGACTTATCGCGACACACCGACCCCACCTATCGCGACACCTCGGAGTATCGCGACACTCCCAAGTATCGCGACACCTCGACTTATCGCGACACCTCCCACCTATTGCGACACACCGACCCCACCTATCACGACACCTCGGAGTATCGCGACACTCCCAAGTATCACGACACTCCCAAGTATCGCGACACTCCCAAGTATTGCGACACTCCCAAGTATCGCGACACTCCCAAGTATCGCGACACCCCGACCTATCGCGACACCTCGACCCGAACTATCGCGATACACAGGCTTAACGCATAAATTTTTAGGATAACTTGATTGATTAGAATTGGGGTACTTTTTGGGCTTAATCTTGGACACATTGGGAGGATATAAGAGCCTTAGGAGTGGGCAAAAGACCTAGAAACCAGGGAGGAATTTCCTGAAACCTGAGAGCCTGTTTGGACCCCTAAGTGCCTGAATGGTCATAACTTCACCATACGAACTCCGATTGATGAGATTTTGGTCTCGTTGGAAAGCTTGTTGAAAATCCTACGAGGACCTCGACTAGTTTTTGGTAGAATCATACGTGAAGTTTTAGAACATGTATTTTCAAGTTGGCCTTTAGGTGAGACTAGGTGGTCCTAAGATTGAGGGGGTGCAGTGAGTTACTCCAGGGGGGACTGCAAATATTGATGTGTGTCTTTCAATTACTTGTGGTAATAGAGCTATACTGACTGGTGAGCTTTTGCAGGAACATTGTGTGCACTCAAGGCAATCCAAAGCAAGCTAGCAAGGGTGAGTACTAAGCTTGGGAGAAGGCTTCCTAGGCTTGTGCAGCAATCTGAGCAACCAGAGGATTAAGGTTGGAAGTTCTCTCAGCCCTCCTTTGTCAATTCCTAGCCTAGGCTAAGTACGACTTAGGTGTGGTAATTAATTAGGGCAACGTTAGGCACGAATCAAGTCCAAGAGAATTAATCAACCAAGTGCAAGAATTAAGTAGGTCTTAAGTGCGAAAACCCTAAGGGACAAAAAGTAAACTGGAGTCGACCACTTATCAAGTGCGAAATTCACTTAAGTACTCCTGACGACGCGATTTCAGACAAGATCATAAACATAATATTCAACTCAAAAGAACAAGGTTATTGGTGCAAATTAACCTACAACGACAGTGTGCTTGGGTCCAAGGGGGTAGATAAATCTGGCATATGAACCTTAGATCAGGCAGACACTTAGGCCGAGACAGACAAAGCCTCAGATCTTCTGAAGCTAGTGTCAATCACACTGCTAGGTCTTGGGCCCAGCAGTTGAGTGATTACCCATACACTCCCAGATCAGAAACAAGTGATTCTGAGATGTCCTATAACATGGAGAGACCAGTAGGTAGTTCAGGGTTGGCTTATCTAGAAAAGCCAGAAGGACCTTACAAGACTCAACTGGAATACATCAGGACTAACCGTCTAGGTGCTCGCATCTATGAAGATGGCCTCAGAAGATCGGTGGTCCAGATTAAGAACCCCAATCAACCCCATGGATTAGACCACCCAGTAGTCAAGTTTGAGAATGGAGCATACCTAGATAAAGAGGGGACTATATATGTAGTCACCACTCTTCCTGATAGAACTGATGAGTTTGGAAATGTGATTGCGGAGACCGACATGGGTGATATAGAGCAAGGGAACTTAGAGAGAGAGAGCCAAGAACTCCCCGTGGTAAATCTGTCTTGACCAGAATCATGACTCCAGAGTGGATCCCACAGGATAATAAAATCATAGACTTGCTTTTAAACCGAGAAACGGATGAGGCCTTTTGGAGATATAAACCTGCTCACCCTCAGGAAGTAAGTGCTCTCACAATCTATGAGTTGAAAGACCCTGATAGCCCAAGCAAAGTCACCTACCTAGACAATACATCAGAGAGGATCTTCGTGGTCACCGAGCATGGCAGACATGCCTACACATGGAAGGGTGAATTTGTTTTTTCCCAACCTCGGACTAATGTGTCATACAGTCACCAAGGAGCTGGGACCTCCCAAGCTCATGGAGCTCAAAGAGATAGAAGTAGAGACAAACCTGAGGTAAGTTTTGCCAACTCCCTGGGAAGAGAAAGAACGGGAACGGAAAGGAATAGAGTGGAACCTGAGGGACATAGAACCCCATGGAATCAAAGGAATGCTGACGATTTTCCTTTGCCAAGGCCGAGAGAACACACTAGGACCCTACGACCAACTCAACTGGTGAAGTCCATGAAGAATTACTTCGATGGCACTGGAGACCCTTATGACCATGTGGCAGAATTTCGGCAAGTATTGAAAGCTGAACAGGTAGAGGACCTATTCACACAATATAATGCTTTTGGTCTAACCCTTAGGAACACTGCCCTTACGTGGTTTCAACCACTGAACGAGAGGCATTTCAGAAACATAGACCAGCTCTTAGAGGCATTTATCATTGAGTTTTCTAAGAGTGGAATTAGGCACAACACTTCCTCACTAATTCATAGCTTCAAACAAACACCTCAAGAGACGGTCAGACTAGCTAGA
Organism: Ceratopteris richardii; assembly: GCA_020310875.1. NCBI lineage: Eukaryota > Viridiplantae > Streptophyta > Polypodiopsida > Polypodiales > Pteridaceae > Ceratopteris > Ceratopteris richardii. The sequence goes on from CM035408.1 coordinate 51,047,915, forward strand.
AGAAGATTTAGGCAATACCTGGAGAGATGCCCGATGCCGAAGTTACCCACACCAGCCAAACAAGTGGCCTTGTTCTTAGATGGATTGTTGAGCACCAAGCTCATGTCATATGTGTATCTGAAGGACCCCAGAACGATAGAAGAGTGCGTGCGCATGTGCATAGACATTGAGGACAATCTAGGTGAGGAATTAGAACTATCAAAAATCTATAAGGATTCTGATAGCTCTAGTAGCCTCACATCTGGTCAATCCACATCCATTGAGGAACTTGCAGAGAAGGTAGCTCAAAAACTAGGTGTCTCTAGCAAACAAATTCCGAGATTTGCCCCAGTTAAGCGGTGTTACACTTGTGGCGGTGACCATATGGCAAATGTATGTCCCATTATGGCCCAACCCCAGGCGAATCCTAGTAGCCAGTACTGCACCATAGAGTGCAGGTACACCAACCACACTGCACAAGACTGCCCATATAACAAACAAATTGTTAGGCAAAATTACCCTCAGCCATATCCACAACAGGGTAGATACCAGAATCAGTACCCACCACAACAATACAACAGACCACAGCAAACTTATCAGCCACCTTATCAAGGGCAGCAGAGACCTCAACCAGTCCTAGTGCAGCAACCCCCTACTCCAACTAATGTGATCCCAGTGAAATATGCATCTGCTGAAGAAAATCCGAACAAAGCCATAGTCCCAGTCACCCCATTGCTATCAGACAGTGATCCAAGTGACCATAGTTTTGACTCCACACATATTGATAGCCCACAGGCTTACTACATGCAGTCACCCGAGCATAACGAGTCATACTATTATGAGGACCCAAGTGAAAATAGTGGGGAGCCTGAGTATGCTAATGTCTTGTACACAAACCCCAACTCTAGACCTCAACCTAGGCAGGTACGACCCCCATTCCCTAGAGGACCATGCTTCAGATGTCAGGGAGATCACCTTATACGTGATTGTCCACTGCTTGCCTCTACACAACCCCAACCAGTGACAATTCAGGGTTTCTGTCAAGACTGCGGAAAAGAGCATCTCCTACGAGATTGCCCAAAGAACCCTAATAACATGCCTAAAATCACTCCTATCAATGTTGTTGGGTTAGTTGTAGACTCCACAGGGAGTGTGACTTCCACTGCACCTGTGCAAGTGATCACAAGAGCCCAAGCACTACAGCAAAACCAAGGTGTTTGTCAGGAAAAGAGCCCCGAGGTGAGTGAAACAGAGAGCATAACCAAAAAGAGGACTAGAGCCTGGAAGGATAGTCGTGAAAGAATGAAAAGGCAATGGGCAAAAAAGATGAGCGAACTTGAAGAAAGCTTGAGAGAAACCAAAGCAAAGATAAGTGAACTCGCATCTCAAAACCACTCTTACACCACCCCTCCACCACCTCTCCCTTTACCCGCCAATCCACCTTCTTCCATTCCCCAACCTTTCAATACATCACCCTTAACCCACCCACCACCCAGAGTAGGATCCGTCCTAGCCGATCCCACTCACGAGGACCTAAACATGATGCTTAGAGCATATCAGGCCAGAATCCAAGAAGGGCCAAACGTAACTGATCATGAAAAGTGTTACCCTAGAGCAGAACTAGAGCTAGAATGAACCAAAATTTGTGCTAAGATGGTGGAATTGGCTCAGACTATGTTTGAAGCCAGTCGCCTCTTTAACATCTCTAGTTCAGCTAAGACGCAGTTACACTTTGATGGACTACTAGAACGAATAGAGAGGCTAATTGCACAATCAGAAAAGGAACCCGCCTCTCAAAATAAGGGCAAGGCAAGTGAGAACGTGAGCCTACCTCCCCAGGAAGCCTACGTGCCTAACTCTACGGAGCCAGACACATCATCTTCTATGAATCGGTTCACACCAGAATTCCTACGAGAGATTCAAGAAGACAAATGGGCTAAAGAAAGGGAAGTCCCTCCTCCCATTGAACTTGTGGATGATGCACACGAGCAATTCCCACAGGAAATCCCATCCATTTATGAGGAGCATGAGAGCATCCACTCTCAAGAGAGATTAGACTTTGAGTCTAATTCTCTACAAGAATTACCACATTTCACAGGCCCATGGGAAACCAAGTCTACTTGTCTGAGAGCGCCCACAGTCATGATAAGAAATGAAGATTCTATCATACCTAGGAATATAGAGGTAGTAAAGAACACTAAAGTGCAGTGCAATCTCACTTTAGAAGAGCTACTCAAAGTTAAGCCAGAAGTGTGGAAACATGTAGCCAAACAAGTGCCAGACATAGCAAAATTGCGCTCCCAAGTAGGATCTCATAGAACAGTGCCTGAAATACCATTGGATAAGATAGGAGACATGAGTGAAGGAGAAGAAGGAAATACCTATCTCCCAGTTACTCATCAGGGTTACACAACCAAGGCGATTTTGGACTCAGGTGCAGGAGTTGCAATTGCTACAACTTCCCTATGGAAGCGATGGGGCAAGCCAGCACTCCGACCAACGAGAATGAAATTGCAGATGGCTGATGGTCATATTGAAAGGCCCTTAGGATTGCTAGAAGGAATAACTCTCACTACATGTGGGGTTGAGTTTGAGCATACTTTTGCTATATGCGACTTTAGCAAAAACCAAGCCTACGAGATGATTTTGGGAAGGCCATTTATGTGGCAATTGCAAGTAGTCCAGGATTGGGGAACCAATTCCTTGTATTTTCAACATCTAGGTGTTACAACCAAAGTCAATCTTAAGGATTACTCTCATAGAGACGTACCGCCTATTCAATGGAATCCCATCCATAGAGCCAAAGATGAGACTGAGTCTGTGCATTCCATAGAATCTGGATCCTCGTGGATGCATGAAGACACCCACTTATGGATGTGTAAGGTAGCAGTAGAAGAAGAGAAGAGAGAGAAAGCCAGAGAGGTAGGTGCAAAAGAAAACCATAGATCAATTCAAGACCCAGCCTATGCACCTGTAGTCTTTCCTGATGAGGAATTTGAACCCCATGGCTGGGCAGAAATCCTAGCAACAATGGATGTAGCCATCAATGAAGAGTAGTGGACACCTCATTGTGATGAGGATGGCTATGACATTTCAGTCTTTTCAATAGAGCCAATCATGGGAGATGCAGTTTTAGAAGAATGCGAACCTAGCCCTGATGCATTTGAAGATGCGAGCGACTCCGATCTAGAGTCAATCATTATGGACCCACCTTTTGCATCAGATGAAGAATACTTCTATGAAGTAGAATTTCAACCCCAGAGGCACGGAGAGCTTACCAAAGACGTAAGGCTAGCCACACATGTAACCCCTAAGGAAGAAGGAAAGAAAAGGAAGAAGAAAGAAGTCACACAAGAAAAGGAGGAATCTTTGTTTGAGGTCCCAGAAAATTTTAAGAAGTATGAGATAGATGACAGAAGAGTCATGATCAGAATGCCTAAACGAGAGGCACAATCAGGAGAGGCCTATGATAACAAAGAAACCACCAAAAAAATAGTAGTGTCCCTAGAAGAAGGAGAGGAGAGATGCACGTACATAGGCCATGACCTAACAGAGGAAGAAGAGCATGCGTTAATAGCCTTGCTAAGAGAATACAGAGATGTGTTCGCTTGGAGTTACAAGGATTTGAAGGGTGTTGATCCAGACATATGCTCACACACTATCCCCATGACCTCAGATGCCAAACCCTCTAAGCAAAAGCCATATACATACAATGATAATTACGCTGCCAAGATCAAAGAGGAGATAGATAGACTGGTTGAAGCTAGATTTATCTATGAAATTGAGCACACTGAGTGGGTATCCCCCATTGTAGTGGTGCCCAAGAAAAACGGAAAGCTGCGTGTGTGCATTAACTTGAAGAAGGTTAATGCAGCCACAATTCGAGATAACTATCCGCTTCCTATCACAGAGCATCTCTTAGAAAGAGTAGCAGGCAAAGAAGTGTACAGCTTCCTCGATGGATTTTCGGGCTACAATCAAGTAGCCATAGCTCCAGAAGATCAGCATAAGACGGCATTTGCCACTGAATGGGGCATTTTTGCCTTTAGAGTAATGCCATTTGGGCTTACCAATGCACCAGCTACCTTCCAAAGGCTGATGTGCCATGTGTTTAAAGATTTCCTGAGGAAGAACTTAGAAGTCTATGTTGATGATCTTTGTGCTCATTCCAACATTAGGCAAACCCATATTCCCAAACTCAGACAAATCTTTGACAAATGTAGAGAATATCAAGTCTGCCTGAACCCAGAAAAGTGCGTCTTTATGGTCAGGCAAGGCAAGATTCTAGGACACATAGTGTCAAAGAATGGCATATCCACTTATGAAGAGAAAGTGAGAGCCATAGCAGAGCTACCTAGGCCAAGGAATGTCAAGGAAGTACAAGCTTTCATGGGGCATTGTGGTTACTACCGCCGGTTCATTCACATGTATGCTGTCATTGCAAAGCCCATGTACGGACTTCTGAGTAACTTTGAGTGGACTGATGAATGTGAGAATTCCTTCCAGGAGCTTAAACGAAGATTATGTTCAGCACCAATCTTGACCACACCAGATTGGAACAAGCCATTCCATGTTCATGTGGATGCATCCAATTACGCTATTGGATGTGTACTCGCACAACCTACTAGTGAAGGTAATATGGATCTCCCAATTGCCTATGCCAGTAGACAATTGAATGCAGCTGAACGAAATTACACCACTACTGAGAGAGAAGGCTTAGGCATGGTATATGCAGTTAAGGAATTTAGACACTATTTGCTTGCAAACAAGTTTAAATTTTTTACTGACCACCAAGCATTGTTATATCTCGTGAACAAGCCATGAAATACAGGAAGATTAGTAAGATGGTTTCTCTTGCTAATGGAATATGAATTCGAGGTTGTAGTGAGGAAAGGGAAGACTCACTTGAGAGCGGATCATCTCTCTAGGCTCACATCTGGAGAAGCCCCACAAGGAGTGTCAGATGACCTTCCTGATGCTTACTTGTTTAATTTGGAAGTTGTACCGCAGTGGGCTAAGCTATTGGTACCAGTATTGACATACGGGCCTAACCATCCAGTAATAAACACGCAAGATAGAGAGGTAGTAAAAGCTCAAAAGTATCATATCATGGCAGGTAGTATGTACAAGCACACAGATCAAGGAGTCTTGGCTTGTTGTGTGGAAGAGGATGAGTATGCTAAATGGTTGCAATTAGCACATGTAGGTGCATTAGAGCAACACTACTCAAAACAACGAACCCTACAGACACTAAGGAGACTCGGAGTGCATTGGCCAACTATGGAAGCTGACGTCCAAAAGTTGTGCAAGGAATGCCCAATCTGTTGCACTAAACCACCTGTGGAACATGCCACTCTTTATCAAGTGTCCATAGTGCCAGGTTGGAGTGAACCACTTGTAGCCTTCCTGAGGACGAAAACATTCCCTCCAGACATGACTCTGGTTAGGAAAAGAAGTCTAGAACAAGAAGCCCTAGAGTACTCACTCATTGGTGATAATCTCTACAAGCGTGGTAAGGATGGTTACCTGAGACTATGTGTCCATGAAAGTGAATATCTAAAGATCTTGGAAACAGCTCACCATGGTGTAGCAGGAGGACATTTTGGTCCAGATAGGGTGATCAAAGCAATTCTATTTGCAGGATTTTGGTGGCCCACCCTTCACATGGATGCACATACCTATGTGAAGAGGTGTGAGATTTGTCAGCGAACCCAGCCTCCTATACGCAAAGATGAGAAGCCACTGAAGCCTATGATGGGCGGACGTGCATTCTCTAAGTGGGGAATAGACTTTGTAGGTCCTATCAATCCCCCAGCTAAGGGTTCCCATGCTGAGTATATCATCGTTGCCACGGACTATCTAACCAAGTGGGTAGAGGTAAAAGCCACAACGAAGAACGACGCTCAGACAACTGCTAAATTCTTGTTTGAGAATGTATTCACAAGATACGGGCTACCTATAGAGCTAGTTAGTGCTAGAGGCACTCACTTCTTGAATGAAGTTATTGAAAATTTGCTCCAAGAATTCTTGGTAGTGCATAAGAAGTCTGCCCCCTATCACCCTCAAGCCAATGGGCAAGCCGAAAGCACCAATAAAATCCTATGCAATGTATTGACAAAATTAGTGAACCATAAACGCTCTGATTGGGACAAACAGCTACACCATGCTGTTTGGGCATACCGAGTCGCCTACAAAACGGTACTCCAAGCCACCCCCTTTCAGATGGTATTTGGCCAAAACGTCATGCTACCGTTGGACTTCTTAATACCTACATTGAAAGTAGCACAAGAGCACGAATGGACGGGTCATGAACTCTCCTCTAGACTTTTTGACCTTGAACGATTAGGAGAAACAAGACTGAGAGCAGCTGCAGGGATATATGCAGCTAAGAAGAGATAGAAGGCATACTTTGATGCCCATGTGAAGGATAAGGGCTTGAAAGCAGGAGATCTAGTTTTAGTCTACACATTGAAACAACACGCAAGGAAGCTAGAAAAGAGAGGCTACGGACCTATGATCATCAATAGGATCTCCACGAGTGGAGCAGTACAACTAGCCACTTTAGAGGGTGATGTTCTCCCAAACTATATTAGCGGATGCAGAGTCAAGTTGTATCAGGAACCCCTCACGGAGGAAATGCTAAGTCGACTCAATACTGCTAAGCAACGTAAAGAGGAGGAAAAACGAATTCGAGAAGAAGCACAGGCAGAGGCCTTAGAGCGCATCAGACGAATGAAGTTGAGGAGACAAGGGAGGGATCAGCCTATGATTGACACTCAAGAGTCTCCAGGCTATCACATGGCCATGTGTGAGGCTTCAAGTGAACGTACCCATAAGATAGTGGATCGACGACCTTTTGTGACCCTAGAAATAGGACAAAGAGATAGCACAACAAGCGTGAGAGCTTTGATTGATTCAAGAGCAGCCACAAGTGCAGTTCGGCTTTCTTATTGCCAGCAGCTGCAATTGGAGGTAAAACCCCTAGAAGCATATCTGATAGGATTAGGAGGTGTTGAAACCCCTTGCATGGGAGAGGTGGATCTTCCCCTCTACATACAAGAGGTCCTCATGCCAGCAAAAGTGCTAGTGTGTGAAGACAAGGATCTGACCGAACCTCTGGTCCTGGGCCAAGACTGGATCTACGATCACGCAGTCAACCTCAACCTAATAAGTGGACTTCTTCAGGCCTGGGTAGGCCAAAGCCGTCTCACGATTGAATTAGAAAATCAAGCACTCAACCCAATAGAACAGGCACCAACTCCGGGTCCCTCCAGGAATCCACATGAAGATAACAATGTTGTTCTTGTCCAAACTTCTATGGTGCAGAGGATTGTCAATCTTACTGAAGGTACAGGAGCCAATAAGGAGTTCCCAACTGATCCAAAGAAGATTCTAAACGGGCAGACCGAACATCACTCGACACGAAGGAGGCCGCTGATCAAGAGGCAGGAGCGCCAACCCGTGCAACACGGAGCACCTCGTGGCCCGAAGCAGATCTGGATACGCAAGGATGGAAAACCCACAACTCTAATAGCAGACTCTCGAGGAGACAACAAACAAGCCACACCATCACGGACACAAGTGAAGGAGTACCCTAGGAAACCTCCTAGGCACACCACATCTATTTGGGTCCCTAAGCGGTCAAGGAAGGCTAGCCCCAATGCTAGACACATATGGGTGCCCAAGGCCTGTTTACGAGCCCAAATAGCTCCAACTCTAGTTACTGGCATAATTCAACACTCTCAAGTCCTCTCGACTAACAACGCAAGAACTCTACCTAAATACCACTCTGACCCACACTCAGTCACATCGAGGAATGTCTGGAAATGGGTACCCAAAGGTCCCAAATCCATCACAACCTAGTTCATAAACCGTTGCCTGTCTTTAGCTCTAAGAGCTACGAATCCCCTATCAAAGTTTGGAGACCTAAACCATGTATCAAACCCCCTGACCCAATTTTTGTAAATCCATCCACTCTGACATAGGTGCATTCCGAGTCCACTGCATAACCAAAGTAGGCATCTAGGATGATACTGACCTCTAATCACCACTCACACCTATCACAAGCACTTCATCTCTGACCACTAACCCTCGGGATTGGCATGTTAGTATTGTGAAGGGAACACCATTACATCCTGTTTCCTTTGCAACACTAATGTGCCTTTCTTCTTCTAGCAGATAAGCACCCGATTCCCATGGCAGCAGCAGCAGGCACGAGTTCTCAGGTAGGCACCAGCACCAAATCAATTGGGATACCATGCCTGTGGAGGTTCCACTGACAGCTAGGCCGGAGGAGCTTTTGAACGTAAGAAGAATTCCCATTCCGGATCCACCAAGTGGCCTAACAGAAAGAGTAAAGGGGCATTCTCACTGGTTCAATGAGATGCCAAGAGATTTGGGAGATGCTGATCATATCTGGGAATCCAAGATGGAATGTGGAGGAGTGTGGTGGACCTTCCAGTTCTTCTCACGAGAATTTGAAGCATTGCAAAATGCAGCTCCTCTTCAGGATATTTGGCAGAAAGCGGGATTGCAAGATTACTTTAGTGCAGCTTTGCCTAGACCAGACTTTCTTAGGTGCTACTACTTGATTGCCACACTGAAGCCGACAGGAGATAAAGATCATTCAGGCACATTCTGGGTGCCCTCCCTATCAAACCAGGAGGAAATGAAGAAGTTTGAGTTAAATGTTACTTTAATAAGGGAAGCTCTTCAGATGTATGGCACCCATGTGCCTTCCGATCGCGATCCCTTGATACCAGAGTCAATGAAGAGCAACAGAATCCAGAAGTTGAAGGACATGTGTGCCCTCACCCCTAACATCGCCATACCCCTGCGAATGTGCCTTCAACACTTCGCATTTCCAGCTCAAGACCGCTTTACCCAACCTCACAAGAAAATATGGTATGGATTATATTTAGCAGAGACTGGAAGCTTGCCAATTAAGATGCCTGTATGGATTCTGGATCAACTGTATGAAGCAGGCAAGCGGGGTGTGAGGAAGCATACATTACACGGCTGCTATGCGATTACCAGAATTATTTATAGATGTCTTGCATATGACGTGCCAATAGCCAGGGCCCTTAAATATTCACAACTGGAGTTTTTCAAGGGGCGGAAGTCAGGGAATCAACCTGCGAAACGAATGCGTGGATCACTCTCCCAGGTCATGATCCCTCACGAGGCCACAGCCGAAGCTCCCCCTAGAGAAGAAGCCCATGTAGCACCTTTCACGGTACATCTCCAAGGAACTCAATCAGGGGGCGTAGTACAGCCCACTCCATCCGCCCCTCCACTACCGACCGATGCCGAGTTTGCATCTATGGCCACCTTAACTGAGGATCCCAATTTTGATTTTGAAAGATTCCTACAGACGGCCCACTTATCTGATAGTGAAGATTTTCCTGACAATGCCGATCCGGGATCATCATTCCAAAGAGAACAGCCACAGGGCGAGACAAGCAGGGTACATTGGGAAGAAGAGGCACAACATCCTCATGGTCCAAGCACACAAAATCAGGAAGAAGAACGGGGGAATGAACCAGAGGAGAGTGAAGAGGAGGCCCCTGCCTACACGGCACAACTCAAACGGCTATACAAGACAATCAAGCAGGTACAGAGAAGACATAAGATGACAGAAGAGGCGAATAGAGCTCTAGTGAACCAAATGCTTCAAGCCGAGAATGTCGACTCACATTTTGTTGAATCATTGAACTATTGGCAGAGACATGTGGGATCGGGGAAGCATTGAGGACAATGGTCTATCAGGAGAACCCTACCTATGATCAACGAAGGATTGATACACGGCCACGACGAGGAAAAATGATTCAAATGGAAGTCTCTACTGCCTTGCCTACCACAATTTCAGAGGATGTTCACATGACGAGCCCAAGTCCCACTGACGAACAAGATGTAATTACACAGGTACCATCTCCACCGTCACCTTCCATTCAACTCTCAGAACCCTTCTCCACTAGTCTTTCTGAACAACCGATATCCACCCATCATGAAACCATTGTACACACCTCTGTTTTTACATCCTTCCCTTTACCCACATCCATCACTCCCACCCAAATTTTTGAACCTCACACCGGTCATCCTGCCACCGATCAAACCATAATAGGTCACCCTTCCTATCTCCCCACCCTTGGACAACCACTTGCCACTAGCCAGACCTTATCCCATCCTTTTCCATTCACCCACACCCAAACCCTATCCATCACTTCCCTAGTAACTGCCTCATACTCAACCCAAGTCACACAACTGTCATTCTGGACAAACCTTGTAAATATACTCCAACAGGTGGATAATTATAATAAAAATCCCTTTCCCAACCCCACTCCCCCACATTCACTGCCACCACTATCACACCACCCACCATCCCTGTATTCACAGTTCACGAATCACACACTCTCACGTCCGATCCCATGGACATCTCACCATCCATAGGATCACCCACCACCACTGTTATTCCAACATCACCACGTGTGATTTCACTCACGTCACCATTTCCAAACACTGTAGGCACAACATCCACTTTTCCCTTTCCCATCTCCCGACCCCTTGCATCTTCCACCCTTACCCCTGCACCCACCTCATTTAGTCATGCACTCAACACCATGCTCGAAGTTGCTGCCCAACTTAAACAGGAATACAGGTTATTAGAAGAAAACAATAAAGAGCTCTATACTTTGTCATCCCACCTCCAGGCACGTGTCACTGCCTTGGAGTTGTCTAATACGGAATTACAGCAGGACGTGACCACCCTCCAACAATATCAGGTGGAGCTCGAGTCCACACATACAGAGAAGAGTAGGGCAACGGAAGAACAACTTAGAGATCAGCTAGCCCGTAATGCTAGACTACAACGAAACATGGCTCTACTCCGACGCCATTTAGCGGCTGCTCAAGAAGAAAACAAAAGACTATAGCAACAAAATCAAGACAACCTCGAAGCAGCCATTGAAAATACTCCAGGGGCACCCATCGACCCTGCTAAATTCCAAGCCATCCCCTCAGAAAACATACAACAAATATTGGAAACCTATGCCAATCTCTTAGAAGCACATGATCAGCTTGCTGACCAAGTCAAAGACCTACAGAAAGCCCAAGTGCCTACACCACACCAACGAGAACCTAAAGAGATGGCCAATGCTGCAACCTCACCAGAGCCGGAATTATCAATAACCAATGAAGTACTAGAGCTACGTCAGTAGGTGGCTGAGTTAAAAATTAAGTTATTACAATATGAACGACCCCCCTCCCCACCTGATCAGCCAAGTGAAGAGGAGACCATCGTCATTCCGGTGGAAGAAACATTCGAAGATAATTATGAGCCACAACCTCTTCCAGGTGGCAGGATCACTGAAGGGGGACAGGATACATATGAGAAACCCCCATCAGCATGGATGAAGCAGGTAGAGGAGATGGGCCACACTCACGAAGAGCGTGTTGCAACTCAGATGCTAGCCATGAAAACCATAGAGGAGACCATACTCAAGTCTGAATATTTCTCGAACTTGGCTCCTAGGCGGTTGATAATTAGCTCAGAGTTACAATATAAACCTTATTTTGTATTGTTGGCGGACTACAATGCTGAGATCAAACGCATAACCAACAAGTACCCCTCTTTCGCAACACAGTTCGAACCCGAGGACATCCCAGAGGCAGCCAAAAAAGGGGCCATATTCCAACCCATATGGAGGCAAAAGTTACTGGAGACCTATCCGAAAATGTTACGAACATGGGATCATGCTCCCATGCATCTGAAATATAACCCATGCTTTGGACCAGTACAAAGAAGACGCTCCTGGAAAGCATTCGCCATCAAGGTTCAGAACAATGTGAATTGCAAACAGTGGCTAAACTACCCCAAAATTGCACCACCAACAGGCCCACCTACAACAGCGTACATGATGGCTACCATCCGATATTGGCTTCCACGCCTCCACTCCATGCCAGATGTAGCTGCACAGGTGCTACTCAAGATATTTGATATGATGCAGGTTGTGCTCAAAACCTTCCGCAACGTATGTAACATTCAGCCTCCGATTCCCGGCTTCATCAATTGTAATTATGACCTCCTGTATGATATGAGCACAACCCCAAGCATACGAGTTGCTTATGCATGGCACGCACGCATCAGATATCTCCCTGCCTGCTATAAGCAAACTTTCGACGACATGTTCACCACGGGATTTTGGGAAGCACATTCAGAGGTATTTGCACCACGACCAACCCACCTGCTGCAACTATTTGCGTGCGAGCAAACAATGCATTCAGAGCTCTACACTACGCCACAACCTAACATGCCTAGAGCAGTGAATTGGGATGCCCTCCAGAGCGATTTGGTCCGGGGACTACGTATAAAGGAACAAGAATTGGCAACCGACCTCCTGCAGAAGTACATCGATCAAACAGTGGAGCAGAGGTCTGTCAGAGGCGACAGACCCTAGGGGGGGGAGAGTGTTGACAGTATACGGGAAGAAGCAAGTACGGACACACATGCAGATCTAGCACTAAGGCAACCCTTCATTTTTTTCAAAACCCTTACATCATTTTAAAGTGATTCTCATCACTAAAAACCCCTGTAAATACCATTTTCACCTTTTTGTAGCTCCATTTTGTACAAGCTGAGGAGTCCTCGAGCTTGAGGAGCCTTAGAAGTAGTTGCCTGCCAATTTTCATATTTTTTAGATCTCGTTTGAGCCCTCAAATAAACCCTGGAACCTAATTTTTAACTAGGCCGGACACTAGGTCTGGACAGGGCCAAAGCTAGGCAAAAACTATAAATAGAGCTAGAGAGCTCATTTTTGGCTAGCTTCTTGTAGTTTTGAGCTTGTATGAGAACTTTGTTGCAATAGAAGTGATTCCATTGTCTTACTCTCTTTGTTCTTGCCGTGTGTGTGTGTGTGTATGTGCGTGCACGTTAGTGTGCTTCTCACTCACACATTTGTGCCTTCACTTGCTCGAGGTCTTCATACCATCCTCAGGTCTTCCCGGATTGACATTAAAGGAGGTGCTACTCATCACTGAGCTACAATGTGCTTCAAACAGTTTCTGATTTTGGCTAAAAATCTATCAGCATGTAAAATGGAGATCCTCTGTTCTGATCGGGGGGATACATGTCTTTTGAATTTATTGCTTTTTTGGTTGAACATGAGATAAAACATTAGTGTATAGTGTCGTATACACCTCAACAAAATGGATTTGTTGAAAAGAAGAATAGGTAACTCATATGTATCATCAAGAGTTAGGCTTTACCACATAGTTTCTGGCTTGAGGCTAATATTTGTGCAGCATATGTACTTAACAGGTGTCCCACTAAAGCATTGTAGTACATCACCCCATATGAGGCTTTTCATGGTCACAAGCCATCTGTTGCTCACCTATGTGTCTTTGGTTATGTGGCATATGCATTAGTACATGAACAATAATGTAGGAAATCGGATGATAAAGTATTGAAATGTATTTCTGTTTAGTACAGTTCTAAAAGCAAAGGATATCATCTGTATCATCCACAAACTAAACACATTTTGGTTAATTGTGATTTTGTTTTGTGGAAGATGCTTTTCAGCCATTATTTTCATGTACTAAGAAGACATGAGTTAGCTCCAAAGATGTATATGACACCATTCTGCCTCTTTTTATAGGTGGACAGTCTAGTGTTGATCCAAATGAGGCAACTTTTCAACCTTTATAGATTTCACATAATGATGCAGATCATTCCATTTCTATTGCAAATTTACATGAGGTACTTAATAATGTGGAAATTCAAACTGCTTTTCTGAATGGTGACTTTCATGGAGAAGTGTATGCTTTTCAGCCCCATGGCTTTGTGCAGAAAGGGCATGAAAACCAAGTATGCAGGTTAAAGAAGGCATTATATGGTTTAATACAAGCACCACATGCTTGGTATGAAAAGATACATGCCTACATGATTGCACATTGCTTTGAGAATAGTCCAACTGAGCACCTTATATGTTAAGCTTGCAAATGATGTGCTTCTAATCATTGTTGTCTATGTTGATGATGTGCTGGTCATTGGTCCTTATAAGAAGCATATTGTTGATTTTAAGGCTGATTTGCATGTCTCATTTGAGATGTCATATTTGGGCCATTTGCACCATTATTTGGGCATTCAATTTATGCAAGTTGATGGCAAAATAGATTTGTGTCAAACAAACTATATTGACACATTATTGCAATATTTTAGCCTTGAAGACTGCAAACCTATTGCCACTCCTATGGAGATAGGTTTACGGTTGAGTCTTCATGATGTTCGAGATGCATTTGATGTTGTTTTGGATGCTATTTAGTTATGCATTATTCGGCCACATATTCAGTTTGATGTCTGATAGATGAGCAATTTTATGCATTGCCCAAGTGTCAAGCATTGATGGGTAGTTAAGTGCATCTTTCGCTACTTGAGTGGTACCCTGCTACTTGGATTGTTTTATCCCAAGCGGGGATCACTACTGCCAGATTTACATGCTTTTTTTTACTCATTGGGTTGGTTGCTATGACACTCATGTCTCCACTAGTGGTTTTTGCTTCATGCTTGGTAGCTCGTGCATATCTTGCTTGAGCAAGAAGGAGCCTACTATGCCCACTTCTAGTTGTGAGGTTGATTATAGGGTAGCTTTCACAGTGATTGTTGAGTGTGTGTGGCTTGATGGAGAGTGTTAATCTCCAAAAGAACATGTTATCCTTGATGGTAGAGCAGCTCTATATCAAGAACAACTCAAAATCTCAACTAATTTTGGAAGACTAATGCCAAATTATCAATCTTTGCATTAATTGTGAAGAAGCTAATTATTCTAAAAAGTCTGTTGCACTTAATTCACTCATTGACTGATCAAATGTGTAAAGTTTTCAATGAAACTTTATATAAGGTGTCTCCTAAAGTGCACCTTCTCCAATTTAAATCTCTCCAAAAGATCCAGCATATCTTGAGATTTACTCCAAACAATGTACCTATGTCTGAAACAGTTCTTCTTTGTAGTCGACTTTGACACCTGCAACTTCTAATGCATGGTTCTCCCAAACTAGAGCCCGTTTATTCAAATGCTTTTTAGCCATAAGTAGCTTACCTTCCAACTATAAGAATGAGTGCTTACTTTCTCAAAACATTATCATCAAATTTGCACCTGTTGTTGTCTTCACTTCTTCACATTTACACATGTAAATGTTCCTACTCACAATTCTCTAGGCCTGATTACAATTAAACTCTCAAATCTTGTAAAAAGATGCATTAACTATAGACTTAGACATCTACAAAAGGATTTATGAAATGATCAAGCACACGAGGAGAGATGGAGAAAAGATTGCGACTCAGATTTCAGAAAACAAATGATTTGATGAATCTCATTCATTCATCACATACATTCTTCCTCTATTTTCATGAAAACAACTGATTTGATGAATCTCATTCATTCATCACATACATTCTTCTTCTACTTATCTATTCTTGGTCTATATCTCAACTCTCTCTCATGTCTTGACACTCTACTTGTATATATAGGCATATATGTACAAACATGTCACCATTACAAAGGTATATGTGGACTAATTACAAGTTTAATGTACATGTATATACAAGTCTTCATCTTCTGATCATGTACTCATCTTCAAGCCTAAAAATTTGATCTTTGCTTCATTATTTGTCTTCAAGTCTTTGTCCTAATCACCAATTGTTGATTTTCCTGCACCAACATGGCTTAAATGCCTTATGGCTAACTTGGGTGTTGTTCAGTCTTTTGCCACCACCATCTTCACTAAGAGTCAAAGTGCATTGGCAGTTGCGAGGAACCATGTGTTCCATGCTCTCACTAAGCACATTGAGGTGCACTATCATTATGTGAGGGAGAGGTTCTCTATTGGAGAGATTAGTTTGGCATATGTGCCCACAGAGGAGAACATTGCAGACCTTTTCACAAAGGCTCTAGGGATAAGCTTGAAGCTTTTCACAAAGATTTGGGATTAATTCCTTTTGTGGATTGATTTCACATAGCTTGGTGCTTCCTTATAAATGAGGGCCAACTCCTTGTTCATGGCATCACTCGCAGGGGGGATTTGTTGATATAGTTAGGTAGTGATGTGTGTGAACACACTAGGTCCATCGAAGCATTTTTTTCTCTCTTTAGGAGGTTTTTTTCCCCAGTTTGTATATATGCCTATAGCCCTAACGGATTACTTGTCTTTGTATATTTCTCTTGGTAATAAATTTAGTATTGTGTGTTGTGTTCCAAGCTTCTTCTTCTTCCTTGTGCTATTTGCATGCTTCTGTAGACCTCAAACTCAAACACTTTAGACATCCATAAATGTGAAAAATGGAGTTTCTTTGCCAAAAAATGGGTAGAGAATGCAATACCCCTATCATCACAATGCAAGTTAAGGGAGTAAATTCTACCATAAGCCAATTTGGATGATTTTATAAAAATAGTTACAAAGATTGAGCAATCTAGGGCTCTATTTGGAGGATTTGGCTTGACTCTAATTTTGGTTCAAAATCTCTCTCTGCTTGGGAGGTAGACAATAACAAGAATGATATCAAGAAATTGATGAAGGATATAGAAGCTCTGAATTTCAAGGAGGAAGTGAAATCCCTCACATGCCTAAGGAAGAATATCAAGATTTTAAACTCACTAAAGTAGGAGAAGATGCCTATGGATGAAATATCCCAATTGTGACAAGAAATAGAAGAGCTTAAGGCATGCGATCTCAAAGTGGGCATATGGTGCTCCAACTATGGTAAGCAAGGACATGTACCTTCAGAGTGTAATAATAATGTTATTTTCCAAATGTGTGGAAAAGAAGGACATGATTTATGTGAATCCAATTACCACAAGGGCATTGCACCACCATTATTTTATTGGGGTAATCTAGGTACTCCATCCAGAGGGGTTGAGAAACCACCTTTTTTAAAATATCCCCAACAACAAACATGTAACAAAACTCTATTTGCTTCCATTATTTAAGGTCAACAAGGTTAGCAAGGATGAAGGTATATGGGTATGAATAGACCAAGAAGGCACATTGTATGCTTCTGATGTGGGGATTATGTGCATGTTCAAAGTAGGTGTACTCTTCCAAAAAATGATCGACCATGTAGGCATTGTCCAAAATCAAGGGACCATTATACTAGGGATTGTCCCAATACGAGACCATCCACATCTTTAGGCCTCAATTATAGGTGATCACTATGATGGATGAATTCAAACAAGAAGACACAACATGGAAAGGAGAAATAGGAGTTACACTCTCCTAGCACGATAGTAGTGACACTCGTGGAAATAGGTGAACCCTCTAGTCTCACTGTGCACACAAGAAGATATCCTAAAACTAGAGGAAAAGTGGCTTACAAATGACAAAGATTCTAAAGGAAACTAAGGATAGTGATGAGATGCATCCTCACTACAATATTAAATATGATTACAAGTGTTGATATAGATATTGTTTACTAGAATTCCATGAATACATTGAATTTTATTGAAAGCACCAAGGAAATTGTGAAGCCCATAGAGTTAGATATAGTTCATCATAAAAGAAAATATACAAGCAAATAAGCGTATATGATTTTTTGAGGATAGATGCATGATTTAGAAATGGTCCTCTAAGTTATTGATCAATTCACGTCACCTATTTGGGTGGCAATAACTAGTGCTACAAGAATTCATGCAACCAATCCATCTCCTCTTGCTTACTACAAAAGTCCTAGCTCATGGGAAGCATCTCTAGACACATTCTCTTTGGTGCAGTTGTAGATGGTGGATCTAACATCAATTTAATCCCATGAGGCACTATGGCAAAGATTGATTTTTCATCTACAAGGCAGCCTTTTCTAATTGCAACTCTTTCATATCAAATAATGTGAAGCCAACATGAGTCATGGAAAAGATATAGATGGAGATACAAGGTAACCTCTTTGTCTTAGAATTCATAAATTCAAATTATCCCCATGTGCTAGAAGGGTATCCCCTTTTCTAGGTAGACCATGGCTTAGGCATGCGCAACATCCTAGATGGCTTCCCTACACCCTTTTTAGATTAAGTCATAGAGAAAGTACCATGACATGCTTTGTATAGTTTCATGAATGGCTTCACTGCATCCAACTAGATTGAGATACACTTAAAAAGCTTCTCAAAGATTTCCTTCATAAAACCTTGGGACATATGAGTATTTCAAGATGGCTTTTCCACTATGCAATGCTCTGAAAACTTTTAACATGATGGTGAATTTTTATGGATGATTTTTCTTCAGTTTTTGGAGCAAGGAATGTTACACATGTTATGCTATGAGAAACACTTGACCCAGTTAGGAAAATTGTTTGAAAGATGTTGGGAAACCATGTCAAAGTTGAATCCTAACAAGTGACATTTATTGGTGATGAAGGGAACCTTATTAGGAGATTTGGTATTTGTAGAAGCAATCGTTTGAGACCCAGATAAGGTAGTAGACATTTTAAAAATTCCCAAAATTCTCTCTCCCAAAAAATCGCAAGGATTCCTTGAACAAATAGGTTATCATCAAAGGTTTATTAGAATGTATGCTAAGATAATTAGAACAATCTCAAGGTTAACATGGAAAAATGCCCTGTTCTAATGATAGAAGAGAAAGCATTTTGCACAAAACATGAGAATCTAATCGTAGCTAGCTCTGATTCTCACCACTCTAGATTGGATGAAGATCTTCCATGTGCATGTTGATGTGAGTGCACAAGCAGTAGGTGTTATTCTAGCACAACCAAGTATAGAGTATAATATCGATAGACCAATACAATATACCAACAGGTTGCTTCCTCAAACTGAGAGAAACTACAGTATTGGAGGCTTTACCAATAGTATTTTCATTAAAAAAGTACATATATTATTTTCTTGGATGAAAATTTGTGATGATCATATATTACCAACCACTCAGGTATCTTCTCGACAAGCCTTACGCAACAGGTAGAGTCTAGAGAGAACTTCTTTTGTTTCTAGATTTTCAATTTAAAACTACTCACGAGCCACGAAGAGAGCATGTTACAGTAGACCACTTGTGAAGGATCACACATAGATAAACAATGAACGTGGGGTGGAAGATGGGCTACCAGATTCCATATTATTTTGCATAGATAGAAGAAATTGACTAGTACAAAGATATCTATGATTTTCTAAAAATAAGTAATTTGCCAAGTGAATCCATTCCCATGGAAAGAAAAAGATTGCTTATCAAAAGCAGGCCTTTCATTTTGATAAATCATACTCTCTATGAATTTTAAATGGATCGAACATTTAGAAAATGTGTAGATCCCGTATAACCTTCACAATTATGCAAGAGACACATGATGGCCCTAGTGGTGGGCATCTCCCAAGCCATATTAGAGCTAGAAGGATTCTTGATGGTTGATTATGGTGGCCCTTGTTGTTCAAGCATGCCACAAAATATGAAAAGACTTTTGATATTTTCCAAATACGTGGGCCGATGCCCACCAAATAGAGAAAATGCCCTCTTAGAATTTCTACTTCTTGGAAACCCTTTGAAAAATGGGGGTTTGATTTTATAGGTCCCATATATCCCATGCCTAACCATGGCAAGGAAAAGTATCTTCTAGTAGCTTAAGATTATGGAGCTAAGTGGGTTGAGGTCATAGCTTCCAAAGATTCTAGCGCTTCAACAATGTTCACAAATCTGTATAACAACATTTTCTCAGGGTTTGGTTGTCCCTTATAAATTTCTATACACCAAGTCACTCATTTTATAAATCAATTCATTAATGAATTTTTCACCAAGTACAATATCCTCCATAGTAAGTCATATTCCTATTACCCAAGGGAAAATTGATAGTCAAAAATCATTTATAAAGTGCTTATCACTTTATTTCGAAAATAATGTGTTCAGAGGCCAACTACATGGGGAACTACTTACTTATGGACTCTTTGGGCTTAGAAAATGGCTAAGAAGGCCACCACAAGGTTCATTCCTTTTAGGCTAGTGTATGGGCCCAACCCCATAAAGCCCCTTGAGTTCATAGCAAGATCTTTAAGATTAGCAACCTATGAAAATAACAAAGAGTTAGAGACGAAGACTCTAATAGACCCTTCGATTACCAAGATGATGGACCTTGAGCTACTTGAGGAAGATGTAAGGTTTGGAGAGCTTTAAATCAATCAAATCCAAGATAAATTGGATAATTTGAGAGGGAAATGGAAAAATAGATGGGAAGGATCCTTTCAAATTCAGACGATTGAGTCAAGATTTGGCTCAATTGGTTACCTTGGAGGGTTGAGCATGGCTCAAATTTTGTCACTATAAGGAAGGATATTAGCACAAGTTGGATGCACATATCAAATTTTTGATGCATATAGCTTTTATTTTGGCCTTTCTCTTTACTTATTGCATATCTTTTCTATGATGGCTCTCTTGTGCAAGATGCAACTTTAGAAAACATTTGGGGAGGAACTTTGTCTTGCATGATATATTTGGTACCATAGATAGGAGGACCAAAAGGGAAGTGGGTGTAGAAGCCCTTCAAGGCAATCCTTGGGCTCCGTTCAAAGGAACCCCATATCCTTGTAAATACCTTGCTAATTAGCTACTTCTTACAAATCCATATTTCTATTAGGATCTAGCCCAATTCGACCATTCCATTGAATCCAAAAGGGGGAAAAATCCTAGGTTTTACTATTTAGGTCCTATCCACCTCCACAAGGAAATATTCCGAAGTTTTGTTTTTTTTACATTTATAGAAATATATGCTTATACATATAAAAGAAAAAAAGGAAAAAAAGAGAAAAATATTTCATTTAATCTCTCTAGCTATGCCAGATAGATTGGACCTCAAGACCTTGATCTATGAGCTTATATGCCATGGTTTTCTAAGAGTATAAGAATATGGTTGAATTCCTTGAATTATGAGAATCACATTTCAATGCCATGTTCATCTAAGAATATGCTTGAATATCTTGAATCATGTCAGTCCATCAATCCATAAGAACATCTCAATGTGTGATGCAAGGCAGACTTACATATGCATAAATTCTCTCTCTCTCTCTCTCTCTCTCTCTCTCTCTCTCTCTCTCTCTCTCTCTCTCTCTCTCTCTCTCTCTCTCTCTCTCTCTCTCTCTCTCTCTCTCTCTCTCTCTCTCTCTCTCTCTCTCTCTCTCTCTCTCTCTCTCTCTCTCTCTCTCTCTCTCTCTCTCTCTCTCTCTCTCTCTCTCTCTCTCTCTCTCTCTCTCTCTCTCTCTCTCTCTCTCTCTCTCTCTCTCTCTCTCTCTCTCTCTCTCTCTCTCTCTCTCTCTCTCTCTCTCTCTCTCTCTCTCTCTCTCTCTCTCTCTCTCTCTCTCTCCCTCCCTCCCCCCTCCCTCTCCCTCCCATTCACTCGCATTACCCTCACTCTTCCTTCACTCGTGTTGCCTTTGCTTACTCTCCCTTGTCTCGTGAGTTAAGAGTAGAGTTTTGTAATCCATGATTTGGTATTACACACTAGCTTTTGCATGTCTACTAGTAACACACAGATCTGTTCGTCTAGCATAGATATGGAGAAAGCAATTCTTGGATTGAGAAATCACATTGGTGCATAATTTTAGCATGATACTATCTAAGAGGTGTCAAAATGCATGGAATTTAACTTCATGCCTTAGCTCATATCCCTTGAGACTATTCAAAAATTATTAACTTCTAGTATGGTGTGAACTATCCTCTCACCATTAAAAAACTAGACTTTTCCACAGTGAAAGTAATCAATAGAGACAAATCTTTCAAAGGAGTGTATATTCCATTGAATAGCTTTGATGATGAACAAGGTCAAGTAGCTAATAGGGAAGGAGGTAGGACGTTTTTTACATTGCAAGGAAAGAGAGAAAAAGTTCCTTTCGAGGCTAACTCTATGAGCATAGGTAGAATATAAAAAGTGGAAGTGAAAAGTCAAGGTGAAGTGTCAAGTGGAGCACTAGAAGTCATGGAAAATTTTCAAGGTGCTAACTCCAACTACATTTTTCCCATCTAGACCGACAAGTGCTCCTATTTATCATATCTCAGATTCTATCATGCAAATCCCAAGCTCGTATTCTCTATCCATGGTACTAGCCCTAGGAATACCCCTATCTATCAATGATAGCTCTCCATTGGAAGATCCCCCTACACAAAGCACTACAAGCCTCTAGGATCTAATAGTATGGTATGATCACCAACTAGTATGGCATTCTAATCGATTAGTTCAGGTCATTCATATTCTCAATTGCCTATAGCAAAAGGCACTTCTTGTTGTTGTCAATAAGACCAACAATTTTTTCTTCCCCCTAGAATCCAAGCAATGGAGCTTTGTGCAACAAGAAAATAGTAGGACTTCTGATTGAAGATGCAATCATCATTGTTGAAGCTCCAAGACATGCTAATGGAAATGTAAATAACTCTCTCTCTCTCAGTTGAAGGGATAATGAAGTTGGAGAACATGGGTACTAGAATATGCTAGAGTACTCTTCATTGATGAGGTATACATGCTGGACACATTCCTTCTCTTATATAAACCTTGCACTCAAAAAGAAAATGGCACCATTCCTAGTTGTTGAAAGGTTTCAAGGAACAAATTACAAGGGTCCCCATGGGATGTCGATCGACTCCTTAGATAGATCATTGATTATCTCAACACAAGATTATACTAAAGGTGGAGTTCTTCAGATCTTGGAGGTAATGTAAGATGTTAAGAGGAGAATGTTGAAATGTTTTCAAATGCAAAGTTGCTTCTAATGTAGTTAATGTATGGAAATTCACTACGATATCCAATTCATTTCATTACAATTGTTGCACTTATATGTGAGAGGACAAAAGAAAGGAGGTTGATATAGGAGACATGAGATGGAAGTGAGTAATGGTTCATCCATGGCTGAATGATGAGCAAAAGTTGAGATTTGGGCCTCCAATTGGGTGATATCTTCATTTATTCTTCACAAAGTTTTTTTTAGAGCAGAGCCAAGCATCAACTGATCCAAGCTACCTTCTCACTTGCTAAGATCTAGTATTAGTCCATATTTATGGCTAATTCGAGATTGTGACACTCCATCAAGTCAATTCTATAGCTCAACGGAGGAGTAGGAGACAACAATGGGGTATAATGGCCCCAAGTTTATTTTTGAAGTAAAAAATGAGAGAGTTTTCTTGATTTGATTATGAAAAAGATTGAGACACTAAGCAACAATTACGTCTTTAATGTTCCATTAATTCTCTAAACTCATTCAAAGTAGTGATGACACATTGAAGATTATACAAAAATACCCAAATGAGGGACTTCGAGAGAAAATTTTTAATGAGAGACTTGATGCCCTGACTAGTCAAAGGTTAGATTCACAAAAGTGGATAGTATCCTCCATGTCTTAGGAATGTTTTTGATATATTTTTATCATGCTCCTTACACAAGAGGGAAATTAGTTGAGCCTTCTTATATCTAGGAATTGTGGTTGGTTCTTTTGTGTGGCTTTATAAATGCACACACATACTCATCCACAAGATTTATATTACATGTAGGACTAGGTCCATGGCCTGAATGCAATTGCATCCTTCTCACTTGGAGGTATCACATGTGCCCACCCTTTCCACAAATATGGGATCTTCAAGTAGTGCACATTTATATAGCCTAGGAAATCCAGCACCTTCCACTTACTTTGTAACATCACTCACCACTTAATCAACCTTAGTGAAGAAAGAAGGAAAATCAATAGATGCACTATAAAAGATCAATCTCTCTCCTCTTTTGCTCCCTTCCTCTAATGATATCCTATCAATTTGGTTTTAGTGAGAGATGCTTCTATCCTTTTTCCATTTTCTTTCCTTTTCCAGTGTCCTAGTTTCTTCTCAACTTGGGTTGTGTAGATATTCCTCTTATCCTCCTCATATTATTCTCATGATCCTCTTGTGTCTAGTGTGTGTATCTCAAATTTCCATCCCAATTTCAGTCTCTCTTCTATCCATTTTCTTCCTTTGAGCTTGGTTTTCTTTATTGTTCATGAATTCTTTTGTTGGTGTAGTCTTCTTCAAATCCATTAATGGGATCTTTGGGTGTCTTCCTCTTGTTTTAGTTGGTGCTCCTTTCAATGCTTCTTATATGTAGAGCTTGAACCTCCTTTACTTTAGTGGCATCATATTAATGGTTGTGTGTGGCCTTGGGAAGGTCCTACCATGTCGATGCATGTTGGTGTCTCATTCCTTAACTATAGGAATTGAATGTTGGTGTCATTTTGACAAAAGAACATGTCAAAATGACTATACATATCATGAAGTGAGTGAATTTAGTTGAATAAAGGCTTATTTGTATTGCCAAAGTATTAATGCAGATAAGATAATATGAATCAAGAGCTTTTTCCATTACAAACAATTGAAGTATCCCACTTTTTCCCTCATAAAAAGTAAGCCTCAAAATCCACATTGAACCTACACATTTGGTTACCTGTAAATTCATTTCTTATGCTTACATCATTTATGAGCTCATGTGGTCAAGCAATTTCTAGGAAATGTAATGATCTTCTCAATTGTAGGGTTATACATTGTATCCACCTATGTGTCCCTCCTTTTGCCTTCTTGAAATAGAGAATTGCTACATGTGTCTTGGTGTAGAGAGCATAAAGTTTTGTGCAGAATACATCTCTCTCTCTCACTCTCTCTTTTTAGTTGCACTTCACTTATTTCAATCTCTCCTCTACTACAAATGTTGTGCTTTGTCTCTAGGCCTTGTGGCTGATATGGTTGTTGTTGCACTTTTTACGTCCCCTGTACTTCATAGCATATGAGCTCCCATCAGTTGCTTAATAAACTTAGTCCCTCCATGGATACAAACTCTTACAAAAAAGTCCATGTCAAAACACATTACTATCATTTATCTATCCTTGTTCAGGCTTAATTGATCCTGCATGCATGAAAATGTTTGTCGATGCCCACATTTATTGAGTAAGTTTTGTTCCTACAATCACACAGCATAGTAGCTCATATCACATTACCCAGACACCCATATTCTCTACGTTTGCATAGAAATTCAAAGGCTAATCATGTGCATCATGCATGCCCATTTGCTCTCACACATAAAGTGATGGCTTGAACACATTCTCCACTTGCTCTTTGATCTTTGTCTTCTATCATGGAGATGTGTTGTGGTCGAACACTTTTCTTGTGTTGACAAAGGTGACTTCGGCATCTATGCTTTATAGTAATAGCTTCACTAGTTGGAATAGGTCGGTTACCATCCATTCTAGCAAATGGAAGAAGAACAAAATGTGCTAGAAGTTCTTCTATGGTAGAAACTTCCTAAATCAATCATGTGTGTACCAAATTTAATCTCTATAAAGAAGCCTTTTCACGTATTTTTGTGCATGTCGATAGAAGTGCACAACATAGAAGCCAGTCTGTTACTCTCTCTACCTAGGTTGTTAGTGGTAATGTGCAACAACGTAACATGTGCTTCAAGAAGAACGATAAGTGAACATATATTGATATAGCTACAAGAATTTGGTGTAGCTTTAAGGGGACTGTCAAAAGGATGTAGTGCTAAAATTCATATACTTCACCTACATTATGGATCCTCATACAAGTGCTTGAAGCACATGTATTATAGAGATGATAGCAATGAGTTGCTCTTCAACTTGTTTGCAAAATGAGAATGAAAATATATGGATTCATGATGAAATACAATAATTATGATGATATACACAAACATAACGATGCAATGCCAAAAAAAAATTGGGAATGATGAGAAGAAAAAAATGAAGATGAAAATACTGCTTAGAAGCACTTTATTAAAGAAGATGTGCATGGGTGGGAGGCAAGGATTAAAAAAAGAATGGACCTCAGTTAATGACAATGAAGATGATGAAAACATAAGAACATGAGTTCAAAGAAAAGTAACCTATGCTTTGATACCAAGTTGAAATGGTAAAGTGATACTCCTACTCTAATCACATACACACATCTAACAAGCTATGGAGGAAGGAACAAAAGATAACAAAACATGATGAATTAAATGAAATGGAAATGACTTGCATAAGATGCTCTATGAGCATGGAGACCCCATGAGGAGAGGAAGCACACTGTTGGCAATGGGCTAGAGTGAATGAACTTATGGGAAGTGAAGTGAGGCCCTCCTTATATGGAGTTGAGGGAAAATCTCATGACATGTGGGATAAATGAGCTTGCATGAGAATGAACTTACACTTGCACAAAAGGTTGGAGCATGGAACTCTCAATAGTTTTTACTTCATGCTTGGTAGCTCATGCATATCTTGGTTGAGCAAGAAGCAACCTACTATGGCCACTTATAGTCATGCGACTAAGTATGGGATAGCTTTCATAGCTAATGTTGATTGTGTGTGCTCAGAATTCTTTTGGCTAATTTGGATATTGGTCTTTTTTTTTCACCACCATCTTTATTGATAGTCAGCTCACATTGGAAGTTAAAGGGAGCCTTGTCTTCCATGCTCACACAAAGCACATCTATCATTATGTGAGGGAGATAATTTTGTTAGAGTGGTCAATTTGGCTTATGTGCCCACACAAGATAATGTTGTAGACCTTTTCCCAAAGGCTCTACCTAGGGAGGATTTTGAATATTTTTGCAAAACTTTGGGCTTAATTTCTTTTGTGTAATGATTTCATTTCACATAGCTTCAAACTTCCTTACACATGAGTGTCAACTCTTTGTTCACTACATCACTCCTAAGGGGGAATTTGTTGAGATATTTTGATAGCGATGTGTGTGAACACACTTAGGACTGTCAAGGTACTTTTTTCCCTCATTAGAAGGTCTTTTTGCCCCCATCTTGTATATATGCCTATAACCTTAACGAGCTTTCATACATTCACTTGGTAACGCACTCAGTTTTGTGTTGTTAACCAAGCTTCTTCTTCTTCCTTGTGTCGTTTATGTGCTTCCATAGTCCTTTGTCTCTAAAATTTGTGTCATGCCCTTTGGTTCGAACAATGCTCATTTCATGTTCCAGATGTCAATGTATCACATTTGTAAGGAATTCTTATGAAAGTGCATGGAGGTATATGTACATTATCTATGCTCATAATCTGAGCAATGAATCCAACATATACCTTCTTTGTAAATAATATTCAAAAAGTGTGCAAATTAGAACGTATGTCTAAATCCTAAAAACTATGATTTTATGGTTAGGCAAGGTAAAATTCTTGGACATATCATGTCCAAGAATGGAATCTCTATGGATGAAGAAAAATTCAAAATGGTTCTAGACTACCTTATCCTATGAATTCAAGGAGGTTCAATCCTTCATGGGACCCAACGGATATAATAGATGCTTTATCCATATGTATGCAATGATTGAAAAACCACTTTTTGGAATGCTTACACATTTTGAGTGGATGAAAGAATGTGAAGAATCATTTCTAGAACTCAGGAAAGATTGAGCACCACTCCGATCCTCAAAGCACTTGAGATGATTCGACCATTCCATGTTCATGTGGATGTGTCAAATTATGTGATAGGATGTATTCTTACGCATCCTTCATTAGAAGACAATATGGATTTTCTAATTGCATATGCTAGCAGATAATTGAATGTGGCAGAGTGTAACTACACTACCACAGCATGTGAGAATCGTTTACACGGTCAAGTTATTTTGCCACTATCTTCTTACCCATAAGTTTAAGTCTTTGTAGATCATCAAGCTTTACTATATCTAGTGAATAATCCATGTGCCACTTGATGATCAGCATTTTGTTCCTATTGGTTGTGGGTTTTGCCTTTTAAGTAGTAGCAAAGAAAGGGAATACACACATTTGTGCAAACCATTTACCTCGACTAACCAATGGTGAACCGCCTATTGGTGTGGCACATGATCTACTTGATGCTTACTTGCTCAACTTGGAGGTACTCCCTAGAAGGGAAGAAAAGATAGCACTACTTCTTACATATGGGAAACATTATGAAATCATTGTTGAGTCAACTAAGTTAGTACATGAAATGACCAAGTACGTATCATTGTGGGAATTCTTTACTCTCAAGATAGTCGGGGTTTCTTGCTTTGTTGTGTTGACGATGATGAAAAGATAAAGTTGGTTAGGAAATCCCATGTAGGTCTATTCAAAGAACTCATCACTATTAGATACGTATGTTGTAAAAACTCAATATGGAAGGATTATATTGGCCCACAATGGAGAAATATGTTCAACCTCAAAAATTGTGCAAGATCTAACCGCATTCAACTTGTTCACCATGCAACCTTGTTTTACATTACCACTACACCTGCGTGGAGTAAGCCCATTGTTGATTACTTGCAACATGGAGAGTATCATGAAGGAATTACACCTGCTAGAAAGAAAGCACTTGAAGAGGAGAGCCAAGATTACAAGATAATTGGAGGAAAGTTGTATAAATTGGTCAAATATAATCTTTTATGTTTATTCATTTACGAATATGAATACTTATTGATTATGGAAGCATCTCATGCTATAATGGTTGCAGGGAAGTTTTCTCCTTTAAGAACAACCAAGATGGTATTATTTGTTTGACTATGGTGGTCAATGCTCCACATGGATGTTGAAGAGTATGTAAAATAATGTCTCATATGCCAAGAAACCAAGTATCTATTTAGGAAAGATTTCATGCCTCTTAGGTGAATGATAGAAGCCTAGCATTTTCCAAATAGGGCATTGACTTTATTATGCCTATAAATCCACTAGCAAGGAGACCACATACTAAATATACTATAGTCTTCATAGATTAGTTGATTTAAATGGGTAGACGCTAAGACTAGACCGTGAAATGATGCATAGACCACTGCTACATTCTTGTTTGAAAAGATTTTCTGAAGATTTAGCCTACAAATAGAAATCATTAGAGATCCAGGAAGTTCCATATCACTCATAAGAATTTCGCACCATATCACGTACAAGTCAGTGGTCAAGTAGAAAGCTCAAAAAAAGTCCTCTACATAGTATTGACCAAGTTAGTGAATAACAAAAGGTTTGATTGGGATAGATAACTTCATCTTGTTTGTGCATACAAAGTAGCCTACAAGCCTACTCTAGGAACCTTGCCTTTCAATATGGTATATGTACATATGCAATACATTCTTACCTTCTACCTTAAAAATAACAAATAATTGTGAATGGATAGGTCATGATCTCTCAGACCAAGTGGACCAATTAGAGAGACTTCAAGAAATGAGACCATGGCCTTTGACAAGAATCTATGCTACAACGAAGAGGTAAAAAAACATAGTATGATAATCACATTAAGGACAAAGGACTCAAGTAAGGATATCTAGTCCACGTGCCTGAGCAACATGCTAAAAAGCTACAAAAGAGGGGTTACGAGCCATTAATCATCAAGTACATATCAACAAGTGGAGCTATGAGCTTAGCAATCTTGGATGGAAACATGCTACCTAATTACATCAGCATATGTAGGGTGAAGCTCTACAATAAACCAATCATAGATGAGATCTTGGACATAATGCTTTGAGCATGGAAAAGAAAGGAAGAAGTATAAAGGATCCAAGAAGAGGCTTGACAAGAAGCCCTAGAAAGGATAAGAAAAAAGAAGTTGTGGTGAAGACAAGTAGATGAATGAATTTGGTACAAAGAATATCAAGAACAAATCCCAATTTCCACTTCCTCTAGAGTTAATACTAGATCCCAAAAATGAGACCTTCTTAACCATAGGCTTGGGTTACAAGAACATATCTCTACTGACAATATTCATAGACATAAGAGCCACTCTTAACACAAAAAGGTTCATTGTAGAATAGTTTCAAGGAGAGGTAGTACCAATTGAAATCTATATTGTGGGAATAGGAGGTCACAGACTAAGTGGAACTACCTATATTATGTGGAACTACCTATTCACCTTGGAAATGTATTCATGGATGCAACATTTCTAGTGTGTGGATGAATTTATAATAGATGCAATTATCTTAGGGCAAGAATAGTTGTAATATCACTCAACCATGCTCAATATTACTCACGAAACTTTATATTCCATGGTCTATGGTAGGCTAGTGTTTAATTTCCTAGGGATAGAGTTTTAAGCTTGAATGCATGCTCTCAAACAAGTCTAAGAACAAAAAAAGATAGTAATGTAGTCAAGGAACTTCCTATCTCACGTATGACTAATGATTATAATGTTTCAACGTAATTGTATAAGTTAGATAACAAGTCTCAATGAGATAGACAACCGATGAAAGATATGTCAAAAAAAAGAAGGGAACCACGAGATACCAACTCAACCTATGACAAGTCCAATGCCACAAGTACAAAAGTAGAAAGTTCATCAAGCAATAAGGACATCTAAAATAAATTAGGTTTAGGTGGTGAAGGGATCACTTCCTTCTCACTCAATGAAGAAAAAAGGGATCTATAATCATCACACTAAGTAGAAACATCCATGCAAGAGACATCCACAAGAAAGAAAAAAAGGTCAAGGAAAAAGAGGAGCACAACCAAAAGTCAACAACTCTAGATACCAAAGAAATCTCAGGAGGCTCCATGCAGTCAATCAAGAATATGGATGTCTAAGAGACAATCAATCAACTACAAAATTAAAGAAGTGACAACCAAAAAATTGTGGTACTTCAATGGAAAGGAATGAGAGAAGAAGGCAAGCAATTGCAAATGAGATGGTCTCACCTCTAACCATTGACAATGTTGGACTAAGATGGAGGTTGAAGCAAAAATCTACTAATGATTCAGGAAGTAGCACATAACTCACATCACATCCAAAGGAAAACAAAACTCAAACTACTTTTGGTGAGAAAAGGAGGGACACAAGCCCCATCATCAAAGACCCATTGATGCATTGTCAAGGATCTTTCCTCATTGCATCATTAGTAGGAGTGCACCTAAAAGCATGCATTTTTAGGGCCACATTCCAAGGTTGTCCATAATGCACATAGACAAAATCCCCCATGTAAAATAAACTTTTGTTTCAAAGAATATTCTATATGCATATGTAAATATATGATTCTTCTATTTAACGCAAATTTGTTTAAGTTTAGTAGGATTGTTTATTTATTTTATTTGTTGGCATGTTGGTTTCTCAGGATACACACAGGCTTGTGAGTCTCGATCAATCATTGTAATGGCACTAATCACTTCACACCCATTTTTTTGCTCAGAGGAAAAACATATAGCAATTTCTACCTTTTTTGCACTTAAATGCATGCACAAACACCACCTCACATTTCACATTTTCATTTCTTTTATGCATCTCATGCAAACCAAAGGCAAATGGCAGCTAGTAGCAATGATGAAGGAGGACCCTAACTCACACAACAAGGGGCAACATCTCAAGCAAGAGATGTATTGTGCGAGGAACCTCATATTGACTCTTCAAAAATTCAACTTCAATTCCCAAAACTTCCACCATCATTCCTACGTCAAGATCCACCCAATGGAACCATAGCATATCCTCAAGGTCACTAATTGAAGGAAAGCAAACATCCCATGCAAGAAGAAACACATTTTTTGTGTGCCAACAAGCGATTCATGATCACAACTACAACTCCACTTCAGGACAATTGAATTTATAGAAAATCAATAGAAACTAGATCTCATTAGCACCTAGGATCTCCTAGGATGTGGCAAGTATTACCAATAATGAAAAGGAAGAAAAGGATGCAACTAAAGTTAGTATTTATAGTAAAAAAAAATCATGAACAAAGAGTTACAATGTACTTCATAATTTAGCTCATTTGTGAGGCATGCTACATAATTGAGGGATAAAAGAATATTAATGAAATCTTTGTACCAACGTCTCACAAATTCAAGAATATCAAGAATTTCAAAGGCCTTAATAGTCTAGAGTTGGAGCTCGGCTTGAGGCTACTTCATCGTCTTTGTTTCCCAAGCTAAGATCGTTACTCCATTCCACATGAAATTATGGCATGGCCTTTGTACACCATTGGGTTTGGAGGCACTATTGACATAAGAGCATAGACATTTGAGCAAATAGAGATTGCAAGCATGAGCTAGAGAAAGAGCAATTAGTATTTGGCACTCTCGCATTGACTAGAATTATCCACACTACTCTTCCAAGGGGCTCGAGTTTCATAATAGCACTCACCACTAGTTAATGTAGAAAATTGATATCACAACTATTGGTCAAGGACAAGGAGGAGCTAGTAGTTGGATCAAATTGAGTACACACAGAGGAGGAGGAAGCACATAAATAAAATCATGCGAATTCAAATTTGAGGATCACTATTTATTAAAACATGTAATTCTTACAACTCAGTACCAAATATTGATTTTTTTTATCACTAATCCATTGTACATAAAACTCAATTTTGTAAAGAATGTCATCTACAAGTTTGAGAGAGGATATAATTAGAACCAAAAAGAAGGTATAACATGAAGCACAATCCATCCCCAACACAAACATTAAAGTGTGCATCAAGACAAATTTGAGTTAGGGGACCTACAGTGAGAATTGGAAAAACAATGATCATTATTCATCATGTCCAAGAAGAGGTAATCCAAAAGCACAAGAACAAAGAGAATCAAAATTTGGTCAAAGAGTCTCTGCCACCTTCTCATAACTAGTTAGTCAGAATGAAAAAAGGGAGAAAAACCTATGAGAAGAGCTCAATTGAGATTTTCTTGATTTCTATTTAGACCATAGTCGGTGCTTGACATCATGCCTCCACAAAAGCAACCCTTAAGTTGATCACCCACTTTAGGTGATGCTAATACCCATATTATTTAAGAGAAATAAAGATATGAGTTAGCTAGATACTCATCCACAAGTGAAGGATTCGAAGCAACACTATTTGGCACCATAGAGAAGGAATTGGGAAGGTGAAACAACTTGAAGTACTAATAATCCTACCCACACCTCACTTTGTAGATATTGTAGACTTGGATGCATATGGACACCCATCACCCTAGCCTATGTAATTCTATGGCATAAGCATGGAACACTTACCTCTGGTTGAATGCAAGAAGCTATTAGTAGGGAGGAAATTCAAAGAACCTCATCCATAGCAATGGATACATCACATATGTCTATAACCACATCCATTGCCAAAGTAACAGTTCTCTTAGTAAGGTCATCCATCATAGATTCATCTACCCTCTAGATACAAGTCCTCACACATACAAAACTTGGCACCTCAAAAGCTTAATAATGGATGACACATAGATATTATGCCAAGCATATTCAAGAAAGCAAGATATTATATGGAAGTTATAACAAGATCTCTAACAAATAAAGATCCGATGTTCAAATATTGATAAAAATGTAGTTTAGAAAGAAAAAACCTAATTTTGGCTAACAAGAAAATTCAAGAGGACAACAATATGTTACTTTGTTTGATAGCAAATGGTCTTGTGCCAATCAAACTACAACCATCAAGACAACTAGCTTACAAAAAGGTGATGCAAGAGAACTCACACCTACAAGGAATGAATGCTACAAAGGACAACAAAATGACTAATTACAAGCTCAAATCCAAGATCTACAAGGGAAATATAAGACATTTCTCAAACCATATGATGTATAGTGCTCCTAGATGCATTGTTGAGGACAACACCATCTAGGAAGGGGGGAGTGTTATGCCACATCTAGGAAGAAGACCTACTATAGACATTTTTCAAAGAAGAATCCACCATTTTTTAATTAGACATTTTGGTATGAGAAGATACATGCCTATCTGATTGCACATGGTTTTGAGAACAGTCCAACTGAAAGCACCTTATATGTTAAGCATGCTAATGATGTGCTTCTGATCATTGTTGTCTATGTTGACGACATGCTGCTCATTGGTCCTATTGAGAAGCATATTGCTGATTTTAAGGCTGATTTGCATGCCTCATTCGAGATGTCTGATTTGGGGCATTTGCATCACTATTTGGACATTCAGTTTATGCAAGTTGATGGTGGAATGGCTTTGTGTCAAACAAAATATATTGACACATTATTGCAGTGTTTTGGCCTTGAAGACTGTAAGCCTATTGCCACTCCTATGGAGATAGGTTTACGATTGAGTCTTCATGATGCTAGAGATGCATTTGATGTTGTCCTCTATCAGCAGGCTGTTGGGTGCCTGATTTACTTATGCATTACTAGGCCAGATATTCAGTTTGTTGTCTCACAGATGAGCAGGTTTATGAATTGCCCAGGTGTCAAGCATTGGCAGGCGGTTAAGCACATCTTTCGCTACTTGAGTGGTACTCAGCTACTTGGGTTGTTTTATCCCAAGGGGGGATCACTATCACCAGATTTGCATGCTTTTTCTGACTCAGACTGGGCTGGTTGCTATGACACGTGTGTCCACTAGTGGCTTTTGCTTCATGCTTGGTAGCTCATGTATATCTTGGTTGAGCAAGAAGCAGCCTACTATGGCCACTTCCAGTTGTGAGGCTGAGTATAGGGCAGCTTTCACATCTATTGTTGAGTGTGTGTGGCTCAGATGCCTTATGGCTGATTTGGGTGTTGGTCAGACTTCTGCCACCACCATCTTCACTGACAGTCAGAGCGCATTGGCAGTTGCGAGGAACCCTGTGTTCCATGCTCACACTAAGCACATTGAGGTGCATTATCATTATGTCAGGGAGATGTTCTCTGCTGGGGAGACCATCTTGGCATATGTGCCCACGTAGGAGAACATTGCAGACCTTTTCACAAAGGCTCTTCCTAGGGAGAAGTTTGAAGCTTTCCGCAAAGCTTTGGGCTTACTTCCTTTTGTGGCGTGATTTCCACATAGTTTGGCACTTCCTTATACATGAGTGTCAGCTACTTGTTCACTGCATCACTCCCAGGGGGGATTTGTTGATATATTTAGGTAATGATGTGTGTGAACACTCTAGGACTGTCGGGGCACTTTTTTCCCTCTTTAGGAGGTTTTTTTCCCCTGGCTTGCATATACGCCTATTGCCCTAATGGGTTAATTATCTTTGTACATTCTCTAGTAATACATTCAGTATTGTGTGTTGTGCTCCAAGCTTCTTCTTCTTCTTCCTTGTGCTGTTCGCATGCTTCCATAGACTTCTAACTCCAACATTTGTTGATATATTTAGGTAGTGATGTGTGTGAACACTCTAGGACTGTCGGGGCACTTTTTTCCCTCTTTAGGAGGTTTTTTTCCCCCGGCTTGTATATACGCCTATTGCCCTAATGGGCTAATTATCTTTGTACATTCTCTAGTAATACATTCAGTATTGTGTGTTGTGCTCCAAGCTTCTTCTTCTTTCTTGTGTTGTTCACGTGCTTCCACAGACGTCTAACTCCAACAGTAGCTTTGGTCCATCCAAGCTTTTGGTTAGCGTATCTGCAATCTAATCTTTTGTTGAAGTATGTATGACTTCAATCTCCTTATCAATCACCTTCTCTCTTAAGAAGTGATATTGAATCTCAATATGTTTAGTCCTGGCATGAAAAACAGGATTAGCAGCTAGATACAATGAGCTCATGTTATCTCCATGAATAGTTGGTATACTCTGAATGATGTCAAAACTCTTCATAAGAGTCTTTAACCATATGACCTCCTTTGCAGCTTCAACCATACCTTTATACTCTACCTCAGTAGATGATAAAGCAACTATATGTTGCTTCTTAGAGCACTAAGAGATTAGCTTATCTCCCACATAACACATGTATCGAACATACACACACACAACCAAGAGACAAGCAAGACACAATGGAAGGTGAGAAATCAACTCTATTGCTCAAGATCTCAATTACAAGCTCAAAATATCTCTAAGCTCACACTAGCCAACAAGCTAACCTCAAAAATGAGCTCTCTAGCTCTTTTTATAGATTCTAGACTAGTTTTGACTGGTTTCACATCTAGTGGCTGGCATAGTTAAAAAATAGGTCCTAGATGCTATTTGAAAGGGTAAACGGTGTCTAAAAATAACCAAAATTGGTACTCTCATTCTACCTAAGCTCATCAAGCTCGAGGACTCCTTGGCTTGCACAAAATAGAGCTATAAATTACAAAAAGGGGTTTTTCTATTTACATATGGTACAAAAGTGATGAAAATCACCGTTGGAGGTTTTGAAAAGTATTTATAAAACATAATTCTTTGAAAAATGATTCGAATGGCTCCCTGCTCTGTCTTTACTTGCTTTCGTGTCTTCTATGCCTCTGGCTGCTGCCAACACCCCCCTCCCTCTTGCTTCTGTCGTCCTCGACAGAACCTTGTTGTGTGGTCTGTCGGATGTAGTTTTGTAGGAGTTCTTGAGCGAGGGTGTGCTCTGATATTCGAATGCCTCGGGCCAGATCTGCCTTGAGTTTCTCCCAATCGATTGGCCGCGGTTCATCTGATGGCGCGAGTCGATAGTGCATGGAATATACCATCTGTTCACAGGCAAATAGTTGAAGCAAATGTGTGGGCCTGCTGATGAACACCTCTGAATGGTATTCCCAGAAACCGGTTGTGAACATTTCTTTGAAAGTCTGCTTATAGCACGCCGGTAAGTATTTAATTCTGCAGTGCCAGGCATAACACACCCGTAGCGATGGCGTTGTACTCATATCATATGCAAGATCTAGATTGCCATGCTTGAAGCCCGGGGTGTTTACATGAGGGGCCTTAACACAATGGAAGACTGTGAAAACCATTTGCATCATGTCAAATATCTTGACAGTCATGTGCGCTGCTATATCGTCCATATGTTTCAAGCGAGGGAGACAGTGACAAATTGTTGCCATCATGTATCCAACTTTTGGTGGTCCTATGGGTGGCCTGAAGTATGGGTAGTTTAACCAATCCTGGTATTGCTTGTTGTTCTGTAGTTTAATAGCGAATGCCTTCCAGGAGCGACGACGTGGCACTGGTCCCGAGCATGGGTTGTATTTTAAGTGTAGTGGCACCTTAACCCAAGTACTCATCATCTCAGGATATTCTTGTAATAGATCCTTGTGCCAACCTGGTTGAAAGATTTCTCCACGCTACGCATCTGTTGGCAAATCAT
Organism: Ceratopteris richardii; assembly: GCA_020310875.1. Taxonomy (NCBI): domain Eukaryota; kingdom Viridiplantae; phylum Streptophyta; class Polypodiopsida; order Polypodiales; family Pteridaceae; genus Ceratopteris; species Ceratopteris richardii. The sequence goes on from CM035408.1 coordinate 51,084,795, forward strand.
CAGGCTCAAACTGAGTAGCATGAGATGGTTTCTTGCATGTTTCTTTCTCTATGGCCAACTGATATTCGGCCATTAACATAAAGTAAGGTTTATATTGTAGCTCATGCCCAGAGATGTATCTGCGAGGGGCCAAGTGAGCAAAGTAGGGCGACTGTAAAATTCTTTCCTCAATCATTGCCATTGCGTGCAATTGCACCTCTACCCAAGCTGAGTGGGTGGTTCCAAGTTCTTCAATCGTCTTCATCCATGCGGGAGTTGGAAATTCGAAAGTAGTCTGGCCTTCGGCCGTGACTCGTCCGCCTGGGATGGGTTGTGGTTCATACGCTTCTTCAAAAGTTTCCTCCACCGGAATATTCACTGTTTCTTCCTCTGCTGGTAGGTCCGGTGGGGAGTCTGGCCTTGGGGGTGCTTCATATACTGCTATCTGTGATTGAAGTGTTGACACTTGGGCCCGTAACGTGTTAAGTTCCTCTAGGATGTCAGGAGATGGGTCCGCAGGAGCTGGTAGTCCTTCTGGTATTGGTGCTCTTAGTTGGAGTAGTTTATGATCTTCTTTCAGCTTCTTAAACTCCTCGTTCATGCTGTCGTACTCATCTAACAATCTGATATGATCATCTAACAAAATTTTCATTGATTTTGAGGGCACGGCCTTGAAGCGACTAGGGCTTAATGGTTGGTCGGGTTGATCAAGGGCAGCTTCTAAATTTTCTTTGTTCTGTTCTTGTAAACGCTGGTTTTCTTCTTTTGTTGCTGCCAAGTGTCGTCTGAGTAAGCCCATGTTCCTAGTGAGCATCGCATTCCGAATAGTCTGGGCCCGTAACAAATTATCGATGTCGATGATGGCCTCTTTCGTCTTTTTCGTCACTTTCTAGTTCAAGATTATGATATGCCTCTCGTAGCTCTTGGTAGCGGGTGTTCAGTGAGGCATTCTCGATCGACAATGAATTAAGCTGCGACTGTAAGTCGTTGGTTGTCCTCTGCAGTGTCTGATAATTATTTGCAAGAGATGTGAACTCATCTCTTACTTGAGTCATGCATGTGAACATCTGTCGGAATGACATATCTATAGTGGGTGATAATATTAACGATGTGATAAGCGAAGGTGCAGTAGGTGTAGATGCAAAGGGAATGGGGAATGGGGGTGGGAAAGTGGATGCAATGGTGATTGTGGAAAATTGTGGTGTGCCTAAATATGGTGGTACAAAGGAAGATGTGAGTGGTGGTGCAGTGGGCGGTGATATATCCATGTCATTGGATGTGGTATCAAGTGCGGTGACTGTGAATAGTGGAGTGATCGTGGGTGCTTGTGTGGGTGTAAATACCAGATTTACAAAAGTTGAAGAGTAATTTACAGAGGGGGTCTCTTGTACTCCTTGGTGGAAAGGGGAAAGAGGAATTACGGTGGGTCGAGGGGGTGAGACGAGGGAAAAGGTCAATGGAGGTGGAAAGGGAAATAGTGGTCTCGTGGGTGTAGGAAAGGATGGAAAAGATGGATGGGGAAATGTACTGGTTAGAAAGGTGGATGGTCGAGGAGGAAAACTAGGTTGGGTAGGTGCGGGAATTGTGGGATGAATGGAAGTAAGGAAGGCTTCTGCTACTCCGTCGGAGAAGGAGGATGTTGTTCTGGGAGAAGGAGGGTGTATGGGAGAGACTGGATGGATGGGAGGTGAAATAGGAGCAGTTAGGGTGGTGGGTACTTCCGTCACAGAGGTGATATGTACAGTAGTAGAGCAGGGTGGGGAGTCGATTACAATGGTGTCTTCTGTCAATGAGCCTTCAGGGACGAGACGCGCTTCCCTGGCCTGTTCTGAAGATTGTGCACCTGTGGGTACACGAATGTATTCCCCAGGTTTGGTTAGTAAACGGACTCTGCGAGGGTCATATTGCGGTAACGGTTTCCTCTGCAAATATCTTAAGGCTTCGGTGGATCCCAGTGATTTAACAAGCTCTCTGAAGCCTCTGATGTATACTTCTTCAAAACCGCCTGAGACAAGTTCCTGTTCTATAAGTGCTTGACTCTCTTCCTCAGTCAATTTCTTACATGCCCAAAATTTCTCCATGGTGCGATATAGCTTCTTGATGGCTAGCGTATAAGCTGCTGCTTCAAAGGTTTCATCTTCATGCGTGCTGGTGTCACCCTGGGTGTCGGTGTGTTGTCCTTGTTCATCTGTCTGCACATGTTCTTGGGATTCATGAGTGCCCTGGCTGGCTTCGTCATCGCCATCATCTTCATCGGTTTCTTTTCTTTCGTCCTCGGAACCAGATACTATTTGTCCTTGTGATTGGTCTCGGGGCGTGGTCGGGTAGCTTGGCCGCTCATATTCCTGAGAGAAAATATGGCCTTCTGAAAATTGAAATTCATTGGAGAAATCATCTTGCATTTCAAAATCGAACGTTGTGTCTATGGGTTCCGCTTCCAAGTTAGGTATCGGAAAAGAAAAAGCTTCCGCACCAATAGTGGTGGGAACTTCTGCTGTAGTGGTGGTCGGTTCCTGAAGTGATGTTGGTTGTGAGGTAGCCACGCTAGAAGTGCCTTCTATCATGACCGGTCTTGATAAGCGTAAGCGAATTGGTTGTACAGTTGTAGGAGCCTCTGTTGGAGACTGTTCTGGAGAGGGTTGCGGTGACGGTGATTCTGGGACCTGTAGGCATGGGAGAGTACCTCTCATACGCTTTCCTACTCGTCCTTTGCTAGCCTTCCTAGCTTTCTTTGCTGTCCCTTTAAATGCTTTCAGCTTCTCACTTGTCATTGCTCGCTCGATAGGTAAATCGTAGGCCAAACACATAGATGCAATGCACGTGAGGGCGCAACAACCATTGATGACCTTCTTTCTTTCCCATCTGTGTTGTGCTAAGTACAACTGATCAATTATCCAGCTGGCCAGATCTACAGTTTGGGGTCCAGTACATGCTAAGTATAGCCCAAACCAGATACGCTTGTGGGGCATGGTGAATCTATCCTGAGCTGGAAACGCAAAATGCTGCATGCATATCCTTAATGGTTTCGATAGCTCAGGTGTGATAGCAGAAATATCTTCCCACTTAGTAACATCCCCACGTTTCATAGGCTCTGGAATCAGCCTTTCTCGTTCTGTTGGAGTGTGTGTACCATGGATCTTGATTGCGGCACGAATCAGATCTTTCGAAAGGTAAAACCTCTTATATGGCGGATCATTTACTAATGACGGCAAAATGAATGTTCCTGGTAGATCCTTGTTCTCCGAAGCTATCAAAGTGGTGATTAAGTAATAGCATCTGTAGAAGTCGGGTTTAGGCAACGGATCACTGAAATATTCTGTAAATCCTGCTCTTGCCCAAACATGCATTAAATCTTCTGTGTTCTGTAGTCCTTCGAATTCTCTTGAGAAGAATTGATACTTGGCCCAAGTACAGTGATCAAACGCTAAATTGGCCTCGAAGATAAAGTCTACGTCTGCCAACGGTCCTGCTAGCCCTTGAAACCAATGAGAGTTGCGATGAATTTTCTCAGTATATCCCCTAGGAGGATCGTCGATCGGCATGGGTCCTAGAAATCCTTGGAATTCCGGTGGTTGAGCCATAGGATGTGGTTCCGCGAGTAGTTCTCCAATATTTTCCATGGGTGCACTAGGGTCAGCTTCAGATGGTCCTTCTGCCTGCATGATGAGTGATGCGAATGCGTAGCGGATCTGCTACAAAAGATTAACACATTAGTATGGAAATTAATCATGATCCCATTATAGTGAGACCGCAATCCCTTTCCATAACCGATGTGTAACCCGTGTAGCCGAGTGTTGTGCTATGGTTTATGGAATGATTTCTTGCAACTAATGCAGGTCTCTAGACACCTACATGCTTCAGATGATGCATACATTTCTTGGTGAGATATTATTGCAGGTAATGTTGGGTTATAGTGTGTGGATTTATACAAGGTTCAGTTGTGAATGATTTATTACAAGGATGGTGTTTAGTCGGGGTGGGAGTAATGTTAGATAATGGGATGAGAAAAGACGGTTGGATACGTTTCGGTATCCACTTCCTAAGAGTTCGTATGCGGGTGATAGGCTTCTGTTGAGGGACAAAAGATGAGATCGGATTTAGTGGTATTGAAAAGTGAAGAGATTTCTTAGGGGCATATGTTACATGGTTTGAGGGTTGAGCTATAATACACTATTTGGGTTACCAAATCTGCGTGGGTGCAGGTCAGTTTGTAAGGTACTTCTTGGCGATCCAAATTTGTCGAGTGTTCGTACTCGTAGAAGAAGGTCGAGTAGACTTTGAATACTGACTCTGCTTCTGCCTTGACTTCTTCTTGTCAATGTCTACTTTTTGAATTTTGTCGGTGGTTTTTGTCCTTTTGGCATCCATATTTGTCTCGTGTCGCTTGTTTGTGATACTGATACTGCTGCTTTCTTTGTGTCGTCTGATATTGTCGTCGGCCTGGGTTCCTTCGCCGTGGCTGACTCCTTTGTGGTTGAGGTTGAGAGGTCCGATGGACACTCTGCTTTGGAAAAGAAGGGAGGTCCAACACTTGCGAAACCTGCCCATTACGAGGTGCTCCATTTTGTACTTTTAATCTAGGCCAGTCTGCAATAAGTGTGGAAGGATGGGCACCGCAGGGTGTTTTGCCCATGTGGACGTTGATGAAGTCCACCTGACCCATCTGCTGGGTAGTGACCCCTTCTAATTTGCAGGAAGCCCAAGGGAAAATCTCCTGACGTCCTTCTGATTGACAACTGTCCATCGCCAAGCCCGAGTGGGTTGGTGTAGACGTAGCGTGACTTATCTGACCAAAGATCTTCCGGTCTTCCGTCGCATGTTGTTCGTAGGGTCTAGGGTCGCGTACTTCAGGCAAACAGACGTTAGGGAAGTCAAGCGGTATCACTCGCTTCTGATCTAAGGTTCCAATCTGTAAGGAGCCTTGTCTAAGATTTAGGTCCACTGAGTGATCGTATAGCCAATCTTGGCCAAGGATTAGGGGTTCTATCATGTCTTCGTCATGGCACACGAATAGCTTTGCTATCATAGTCACATCATGTATGAGGATAGGAAGGTCCACCTCACCCATGCAAGGGGTTTCCATGCCTCCTAGCCCTATGAGGTATGCCTCAATTGGCCGCATTTCTATTCCTGAGTCCTTATAGTTGGACCATCTAATCGCGCTAGTCACAGCACCTGAGTCAATTAAAGCCCTAAGCTCTGGGCAAGGGTTGCCGTGCTCTAGCCTGACTGTAATGAATGGTCTCTTGTCCACTATGCTATGATGAGTGCTTGACTTTACTTGACACATGGCCATGGGCTATCTGGGTGCTATTTCCATATGGTTATAATGTTCTCTCCCTAGTCCTTGTCTTCTTAGCTTCATGCGCTTAATGCGTTCTATAGCTTCTGCCTAAGCTTCAGCTCGTATTCTATTTTCTTCCTCCTTACGCTTCTTTACCAACGTGAGTCGTCTAAGAATATCCTCAGTAAGAGGTTCCTCGTATAACCTGACTCTACAGCCACTAATGTAATTACGCATTATGTCTCCTTCTAAGGTGGCTAATTGTACTGCTCCACTTGTCGAGAGTCTGTTAATGATCATAGGTCCATAACCTCGCTTTTCTAACTTCCGTGCGTGTTGTTGCAACGTATATACTAGAACTAAATCTCCTTCTTTCAAGCCTTTATCTTTCACATGTGCATCAAAATATGCTTTCTGTCGCTTCTTAGTTGCGTATATTCCTGCTGCTGCTTTCAACCTGGTTTCTCCTAATCGTTCCAAGTCCATTATTCTTGCTGATAATTCATGGCCAGTCCACTGATGTTCTTGTGCAACCTTAAGGGTCGGTATCAAGAAGTCCAAAGGAAGCACAGCATTCTGACCAAAAACCATCTGAAAGGGAGTTGCATTGAGTACGGTCTTGTAGGCCACTCGATATGCCCAAACAGCGTGGTGTAACTGTTTGTCCCAGTCTGAACGTTTGTTGTTCACGAGTTTTGTCAGTACGTTACAAAGGATCTTGTTACTGCTTTCTGCTTGACCATTGGCATGAGGATGATATGGTCCGGATTTCTTGTGAATCACCATAAAATCCTGTAACAAATATTCAATGACCTGGTTTAGAAAGTGAGTTCCTCGATCGCTCACTAACTCTATAGGCAATCCATATCTTGTAAAGACATTTTCAAATAAGAATTTTGCAGTCATGTGTGCATCATTCTTTTTTGTGGCTTTTGCCTCTACCCATTTGGTAAGATAATATGTCTCAACAATAATGTATTCAGCATGTGTACCTTTTGCAAGGGGGTTAATGGGTCCTACAAAGTCTATACCCCACTTAGAAAATGCACATCCTCCCATCATGGGTTTCAATGGCATTTCATCTCTGCGAGTAGGAAACTGAGTTCTTTGGCACACATCACATCTCTTGACATAGATATGTGCATCCATGTGAAGAGTGGGCCACCATAATCCTGCAAAGAGGATGGCTTTGATGATCCTATCGGGTCCAAAATGACCTCTTGCAACACCTTGGTGTGCAGTCTCTAATACGCTCAAGTAATCACTTTCATGAACACATTGTCTTAAGTATCCATCTCGTCCTCGTTTGTATAGGTTATCACCAATAAGTGAATAGTCTTGAGCTTCCTGCTCTAGACTTCGTTGTCGTGCTAAATTCATTCCTTGAGGGAATGTTTTCGTCCTCAAGTACGTCACTAAAGGTTCACTCCATTCTGGTGTGAGAGACATGTGATATAATGTAGCATGTTCTACTGGTGGTCTTTCACAACAAACATGACATTCTTTACACAACTTGTAGACATCTGCTTCCATCGAAGGCCAATATACTCCTAGCCTATGCAGGGTCTGCAATGTACGATGTTTTGAATGATGTTGCTTTAATGCACCTATGTGTGCTAATTGCAACCAATTTGCATGTTCTGATTCATCTACACAACAAGCAAGAATTTTTTGATTATTTTGTTTATATATAATTCCTGCTATGATTTGGTATCTCTGAGACTTGGTAATTTCTCCTTCTTTGATCCTTATCTTAGGATTCTTGGGTCCATATGTGAGGATAGGGACTATCGGCTTAGCCCATTCTGGTGCTATCTCAACGTTAAACAAACATGCATCTGGTAATTCATCTGCTATCCCTTGAGGAGCTTCTCCTGAGGTTAGTCTTGGAAGGTGATCAGCTCTAAGATGTGTCTTTCCTTTCCTGACTACTACTTCAAAATCATACTCCATGAGTAATAGAAACCAACGTATCAATCTTCCGGTGTTACATGGCTTATTGACTAAGTACAATAGGGCTTGATGATCTGTAAAGAACTTGGACTTGTTTGCCAACAAATAATGCCTGAATGTATTTACTACGTAGACCATCCCTAATCCTTCTTGTTCCATGGTGGTGTAATTTCTTTCTGTTGCGTTCAACTATCTGCTCGCATACGCTATGGGGAGATCTATATTACCTTCATTAGTGGGTTGTGCGAACACACATCCTATGGCATAGTTGGATGCATCCACATGTACATGGAATGGCTTACTCCAATCCGGGGTTGTCAATATAGGTGCTGAGCACAAACGTCATTTGAGTTCATTGAATGAATTCTCACACTCATCTGTCCATTCAAAATGGGTTAAAAGAGAGTACAAAGGCTTGGCTATGATTGCATACATGTGTATGAATTGTCTATAATAATCGCAATGGCCCATAAATGCCTGTACTTCTTTTACGTTATTTGGCCTAGGTAGCTCTGCAATTACTTTCACTTTTTCTTTATCCGTAGAGATTCCATTCTTTGACACAATGTGTCCTAGAATTTTGCCTTGTCTGACCATGAAAACGCATTTTTCTGGGTTCAAACAAACCTGATATTCTCAACATTTGTCAAACACTTGTCTTAATTCTGGGATATGAGTCTGTCTTATATTCGAGTGTGCACATAGTTCATCGACATAAACTTCCAAATTCTTGCGTAAGAATTCCTTAAAAACATGACACATGAGTCGCTGGAAAGTAGTAGGTGCATTTATTAAGACAAAAGGCATCACACGAAATGCAAATATGCCCCATTCTATGGCAAAAGCCGTCTTGTGTTGATCTTCTGGAGCTATGGCTACTTGATTATAGCCTGAGAATCCATCAAGAGAGCTGTAAACTTCCTTGCCCATGACTCTTTCCAATAAATGTTCCGTGATAGGAAGAGGATAACTGTCTCTAATCGTGGCGGCATTAAATTTTTTAAGGTTAATACACACGCGCAATTTTCCATTCTTCCTGGGCACAACCACAATGGGGGATACCCATTCGGTATGCTCAATTTCGTATATGAATCCTGCTTCTATCAAGCGATCTATTTCTTCTTTAATCTTCGCAGCGTAGTTATCATTGTAAGTGTATGGTTTTTGTTTCGTGGGTTTTGCATCTGGAGTCATAGGAATTCTATGAGAACATATATCCGGGTCTACTCCTTTCAAATATTTGTAACTCCATCCAAACACATCTCTATATTCTCGCAATAGGGCCACTAATTCTTCTTCTTCTTCATTCGTCAAATCATGCCCTATGTATGTACATTTCTCTTCTTCTCCTTCTATGGCAACTATTATTTTTTTGGTTTTCTCTCGGTTATCATATACTTCTCCAACGTCAGCTTTTCTGTTAGGCATTCGTACCATGATTCGTTTGTCTTCTATTTCATATTTCTTGAAGTTCTTCGGAACTTCAAACAAGGATTCTTCTTCTTTTGACATGGTTTCTTTCTTCTTTCTTTTCTTACCTTCACTCTTGTCAGTCACTTGTGTGGTTAATTTCACCTCATTCGTAATTCCTTCATGTTTCTGAGGGTGAGTCTCTACCTCATAGAAATGTTCTTCTTCTGATGCAAAGGGTGGGTCCATAATAATTGACTTTAAATCGAAGTCACTTGCATCCTCAAATGCATCAGTGCTAGGTTCACATTCCTTTATAACTGAATCACACATGATTGGCTCTATCGTGAAAACTGAGATGTCATAGCCATCCTCAACACAGTGGGGTGTCCATTGTTCTTCATTGATGGCTACATCCATGGTTGCTAGGATTTCTGCCCAGCCATGAGGTTCAAACTCCTCATCTGGAAATACTACAGGTGCGTATGCTAGATCTTGAAGGGTTCGTGGATGTTGTTCTGCGCCTAAGGTCCTGGCTTCTAACCATTCTTCCTCTTGTTTTGCTGCTTTACACATCCATAGATGAGTGTCCTCGTGTAGCCATGAGGGTTCTGACTCCAAAGAGTGTACTGATTCCATTTCTTCTTGCGTCTTATGGATGGTGTTCCATTGTATTGGGGGTACATCTCTATGGGAATAGTCTTTAAGATTGACTTTAGTAGTCACTCCTAAATGTTGCAAGTACAAAGAATTAGTTCCCCAATCTTGTACAATTTGCAACTGACGCATGAATGGTCGTCCTAATATCATCTCGTAAGCATGATTTTTTGCAAAATTACAAATGGCAAAAGTATGTTCAAACTCCGCACCACAAGTGGTGAGAGATATGCCTTCTAGTAAGCCTAAGGGTTTTTCTATATGTCCATCAGCCATTTGTAGCTTCATCCTGGTGGGTCTTAATGCTGGCTTACCCCAACGTTTCCATAAAGCGGTGGTAGCTATGGCTACTCCGGCTCCTGAATCTAAGATGGCTTTCGTGGTATGGCCTGATGGGTTATTGGAAGATAAGTATTACCCTCCTCTCCTTCGCTTACATCTTCGATCTTTTCTACAAGTACTTCTGGTACCTTCTTATGTGATCCTATCTGAGAGGGAGTAGTAGCAAGCTCAGGGAATTGATTTGCTACATGTTTCCATAGTTCTAGTTTTACCTTTAATAATTCCTCTAGAGTGAGATTACATTGTACTTTGGTGTTCTTGATCACTTCCGTGTTTCTAGGGATCACTGATTCTTCATTCCTCACTATTATCGTGGGTGCTCTCATACTAATAGACTTAGCTTCCCAAGGTCCTGTGAACTGAGGTAATTCTTGTAAAGAATTAGATTCGAAACCTGTGTGTTCACTCAGTTGTTCTTCCTCTACGTCGTCATAAATAGAGGGAATATCTTGGGGAAATTGCTCTTGCAAGTCGTCTATTTCTTGAATACGAGGATGGGTTCCTTGTTCTTTTCTCCACTTCTCTTCTTCAATTTCTCTCAGAAATTCGTGTGAGTACCTATGTATGGAAGACAGATTGTCTTGATTCTCTGTGTTGGGTACTTGAGACAGGGATGGTGCATTCTTTTCCGGTGTCTCTGAGGCAGTAGGGTTCCTATACTGATTCTTTTTCTCCTTGCTATCAATCAAATATTCTAGCCTCTCCATTAATCCTTGAAAGTGTAATTCCGGTTTTGCCATCTCATTCCAATTAAGGTATCTAGAGGCTTCAAACATAGCTTGTGCTAATTCTACCATCTTCATGCAAAGTTTAGTTCTCTCGATTTCTAGATCAGCTCGAGGGTAGTTTTTGTTGGAAAACAATGTCCCATTGGTCAAGGACTGGTCAATTTTGTCCATTCTTTAAAGCATGTGTACAGAATCTGTTCACTCCCTTGTACAAGAAAGGACGACGGGCGCCGTGGATAAGCAAACATCCTCCCATGTAACCCACCAGGGTTCAATACCCGTGAACGGCAGCGCGAAACGCGAAAAGAGTTTTAGATTATCTTTAACTTTTCCCATAAAATTATGGCGGACAAAAACGGATTCGCGAACAGCGTTTTCTTGTTCTAATCACTACGATTTGATCGCTTGCTTTATGCGAACGTAAGCTTTTAGTGGTGCTTTTCAAGGACAACCAAATACTATATAACAAGTGCTTGGGCTCACTTGTATGTATCCTTCACCTAGGATCAACACAAGCTTTCTAGAGCTTGGACCTCAGTAGAGGTGGTGTTTCTTCTAGCACATGGGGCAGCCATGGTGCTAACTTGAAGCATGTTGAGGAGCAGCTATGGAGTTCTTCTTGGTGATTCTTCTTGGGGAAGATGAAGGGTGTGCTCACACTCTAGCTCATGGAGAGGTCATCTCTTGTTCATGGCAAGAAGACTTGGTCATTAGCAGCTTGATGGTGAGGATCGCCCATCTACATGATGTATTTGAAGATCATCTTCTACAGGAAGATGTTAGGTTGAAGATTATCTTCTACAAGAAGATGTCTGGCTACTTCAAAGACATTAGATGGGACCATCTACATGATTTTGAAGATTATCTTCTACAGGAAGATATTAGGTTGAAGATTGTCTTCTACAAGAAGATGTCGGGCTACTTCAAAGACATTAGACGGAGATTAACATAAGATTCACATCTTATGTTAAGTATTCAGGTACATATTCTCTTTATGCACACAGGTACTACTTGAAGTTTATGGAGGCTGTGGCGTTCATATCAGGAGGAGTCCTATTCGGCATAGGTACAAGAGAATCAGTACTTATATGCTTTATGCATATTTGATGAGGTGTTTAAGAAGGTGTGTTCACATGAGTTTGAGGATTTACGTTCACACTGATCCTTCCTCTTTCAGTCACTCATATTCACTCTTCTATAACCTATAAGGTCACACATCTCATGTATATTAAGATTACTGCCCACACATCTGAATATGTTTGTTACATTGTACATTCACTCATTCATCTATATCTCATCACATAGAATGGTTGAGAATTTTGCTCCCACATTGTACATTGAACATTGGTATATATGATACTATGAGTAAGCGATGGCTTACGTAACACCTTACACATGTCGTCTATTCTTTCTCTATCTTTGTATCATCATTTGTATGATTAAGTTGTGGTATGTTCATGTTTTGTCAATATGAAGATTGCTGGAATTAATGTTGTACATGAATGGAACTATGGAACCATGGACCTGTGACATGAGCCTAAGGGCCTACCTCACTTCCAACATTTGGTATCAGAGCACTAAGGTTTTGGTTACAGAACTTTAGATCTTTGGCATCAATGCATTAAGGCTCATTCATAATCCCAGGTTCCTAGACTTCCAGATTTACAACATATGATTTGAAAGCATCTTCTAACATTTGACATTTGACATACACACTTAATCTAGATGAGTAGAGATTTGAGAATTAGACACTTCAGTTACATTCATCAGTGTGGAGTATGAAGTTGATGATCTGTTAGCAGCCGAATATTTTTGAAGAGTATGCAAATACTTTACAAAAGTATTGTTTGAAGACCCATAATTGATGAAGAGAAGACTACTTCAAATTCAAGGAAGAACAATGGTTTAGAGAAGATGAAGAAATCAGATCAACATCAAATCACAGGTATCACTTTCTACTATCAGATTATCATTTGCAGGTCATATCTTAGAAGAGCAGTTATGAAGAGATTTGAAGAAATTCAAGGAGTGCTTTTATACGCTTTCATCATTTGAAAGTTAAAGGCTACATCAAAACAGGTATCTAGAGGTTTTTCTAGAGACTTTTGAGAAATCTCTTTCATGGCAAGAAAGTTCATCTAAGAAGACAAGTGCAGAGATGAGATGAGTTTTTTCAGCCAATTTTCTGTTGTAAGTTGGTTGGATATCAAGGTACAAATGTATCTAGAGAAGGTAACTCTAGAAGGGCAATTCATCATTCAGACAACGATTGGTGAATTTAGTCGTTTCAGACATTTGAAGCAGAATTTTGATTCAGAGATATGAGGAGATGATAAAACATGTTTCTATATTCACTTCCATTTGTATACCATGTTTGTTTTATCTCTTACTCTTAGCATTAGAGGAAGAGAAAAGTTCAGTTGAAGAAGTCAAGAGTGCTTGCTACTTCAAGATGAAGAGAACAAAAGGTATGGAAGAGAAGTTTGAAGATGTTAACATCATCAGGTGGAAGAAAGATGCAGAAAAAGAAAGTCCATCATTTCCAAAAGAAAAGTAAGGCTTCCTTTTCTCATATATTTTCCATATACTTTTCCTATTTTATCCTCTACACCCAAAGACAAGTCTACGAAAACATCTTGTTTGAAGAAGAAGCAGTTTCTTGTTTTGTATTACACTTGGTCATGATTTAGTAGATTTGACAAAGAATTGCATTGAGAGAAAGAAAAGCAGCAGATATATGTTTTAACTCATATATGTATGAGTTATGTTTTAATTGAAGCTTTTAAGCAGGCAGCTTATATGTTCCCTCAAAGAATTCTTGGACTGTCAATACAGAGCTACTTGATATATGACAAGTTGCAGAGAAGTATATTTCTTCTTTATCTAACTCTTGAGGTAAAAGAGTTTTTTGTAAGCAGATGTTAAAGACTTGGGTTGAGGTTTTATGTTTGGAAAAGGTTACCTCATATTCAGTACTTTCAGAAAACTTCAGAAAATTCAGAATCTTGTTGATGTACCAGTCAGTTGAAGAATCTACTTTTTATGATTTTTGGATACATGTTTGTATTCCAAAAGGTGTTCCATCATATCCTATCACTTGATTGAAAAGTGGAGTTAGCCAAAAGAAAATCAAGCAAGTACTATCACATTTCACCCGGGTAAAATATGAAAGTTATGAAGTATCAACTTGCAGCTTTTGGAGTTCTCAAGGTGAGACGTTTTTCCACTTATGGTTCAAGTAGGAATTTCAGATTCCTTAAAGGATTTGTTTGAAGAAAATTTTTACAACTTTTTGAGAAGCATGGACACTTGGAGACATTCAGGTAGCAAATCAAACATTCAGACATGAAGGTTTGATAAGAGCAGATTCTACACAGGAGAGATCATTGATCTTGGATAGATCTTGTATGATCTTGAGTATTTATGATTCAATTGTCTATCCTTTGTTTGATAAGGTTCTTAGCATTGGAAGAAGTAAGTCATAGATTCAGATTCTATCAGATTTGTGTTGCAGAGAAAAAGAAGATACTTGTTATGTTACAGAAAAATATGGATCCTAAATTTTTGTTTCAGATACAAGTATTGATCACTAAAGATCAGATTTATTGAAAGAAGGAAGACGTTCCACATTTCATAAAGTCTGATATATTTGAAGAATACTGGATACTAGTGTTAAGTCATCCAGGGGGTGATGAAACATGAAGACTTATTTTCAGCCATATGTGAAAGAATGCAGATTCATACCTACAGTTATTCCTATTTCAGGTATTCCTATATTTCCTTTGTCAGGTTCTCTTTATGTTCCAGCTTTGTAAAAAGAAGGAAGAAGAAGAATGTTTGGAGAAAGTTCCTGTTAGGATGTTCCTGTTCAGGAGAAGGTTCCAAAGTTCTATTGAAGAGAAGCTTGATATTTCAGAAAGGTTTATTTCAGAAGTGCGCACATATATGTTTATACCAAGTTCTGAAGGAAAAAGGTATGAAGGATTTAAAGGATGAAGACACGATGACATCATAGATATTTGACTCATATTTCAGTTGATTTCAATTGAGTTGAGTTGATTTGACTTGAGTACAGTCAGAGATGAACCAGCAGTGTTCATAATACACTAAGTTGTGAGTTGTCAGTCACAGGTTCCAGGATTCAGTTCCTGATTTTGTTTAGTGTATTTACATGACGCAGCAGAAGTACATTGAGAAACTTTTTTGGAAGGTAAATGCAAATATATGGATACTAGTGTATGTTTTCAGGTTTTTGAAGACAAGAGATAGCAGGTTCAGAGACTGTTCATGCTACAGTTGTCAAGCAGTGATTGCTTGATGTGTACACTATTGGATATCTAGTTTGCATATTTTCTCAAGTATTATGGTTCATATTCAGCAAGTTCAGGTTCTTTTGAAGGAAAGTCAAATTCAGTTTTGAAGAAGACTTTTTGAAGAAAAATTCTGAAGTTCGGGAGTACAAGCTTGAAGCTTGTGACAAGCTATTTGAAGCTTGTAATAGTTTGCAGCTTATGAAGTTTGCAGATTCAGTCCAGGTTGTACCAATATGACATTGCAGGGGGGATTGTTGGAAAACAATGTCCCATTGGTCAAGGACTGGTCAATTTTGTCCATTCTTTAAAGCATGTGTACAGAATCTGTTCACTCCCTTGTACAAGAAAGGACGACGGGCGCCGTGGATAAGCAAACATCCTCCCATGTAACCCACCAGGGTTCAATACCCGTGAACAGCAGCGCGAAACGCGAAAAGAGTTTTAGATTATCTTTAACTTTTCCCATAAAATTATGGCGGACAAAAACGGATTCGCGAACGGCGTTTTCTTGTTCTAATCACTACGATTTGATCGCTTGCTTTATGCGAACGTAAGCTTTTAGTGGTGCTTTTCAAGGACAACCAAATACTATATAACAAGTGCTTGGGCTCACTTGTATGTATCCTTCACCTAGGATCAACACAAGCTTTCTAGAGCTTGGACCTCAGTAGAGGTGGTGTTTCTTCTAGCACATGGGGCAGCCATGGTGCTAACTTGAAGCATGTTGAGGAGCAGCTATGGAGTTCTTCTTGGTGATTCTTCTTGGGGAAGATGAAGGGTGTGCTCACACTCTAGCTCATGGAGAGGTCATCTCTTGTTCATGGCAAGAAGACTTGGTCATTAGCAGCTTGATGGTGAGGATCGCCCATCTACATGATGTATTTGAAGATCATCTTCTACAGGAAGATGTTAGGTTGAAGATTATCTTCTACAAGAAGATGTCTGGCTACTTCAAAGACATTAGATGGGACCATCTACATGATTTTGAAGATTATCTTCTACAGGAAGATATTAGGTTGAAGATTGTCTTCTACAAGAAGATGTCGGGCTACTTCAAAGACATTAGACGGAGATTAACATAAGATTCACATCTTATGTTAAGTATTCAGGTACATATTCTCTTTATGCACACAGGTACTACTTGAAGTTTATGGAGGCTGTGGCGTTCATATCAGGAGGAGTCCTATTCGGCATAGGTACAAGAGAATCAGTACTTATATGCTTTATGCATATTTGATGAGGTGTTTAAGAAGGTGTGTTCACATGAGTTTGAGGATTTACGTTCACACTGATCCTTCCTCTTTCAGTCACTCATATTCACTCTTCTATAACCTATAAGGTCAAACATCTCATGTATATTAAGATTACTGCCCACACATCTGAATATGTTTGTTACATTGTACATTCACTCATTCATCTATATCTCATCACATAGAATGGTTGAGAATTTTGCTCCCACATTGTACATTGAACATTGGTATATATGATACTATGAGTAAGCGATGGCTTACGTAACACCTTACACATGTCGTCTATTCTTTCTCTATCTTTGTATCATCATTTGTATGATTAAGTTGTGGTATGTTCATGTTTTGTCAATATGAAGATTGCTGGAATTAATGTTGTACATGAATGGAACTATGGAACCATGGACCTGTGACATGAGCCTAAGGGCCTACCTCACTTCCAACAGTTTTTACTCATTTCAGCTATTTGAGGTCCTTCTTTTAATCTTGCTTGATACGCGCGAAACATCATGTCTAGGTTTTCCGGTATGGGTTCTGCTAGAACTGATCCTGATTTCTGAGCTGGGTTCTCTTGATTCAATTCTTGAGAGGTCAACTCTAGGATTTTGGCTCTCGATTCTTTTAAACTTCCTTCTAGCTCAATTATCCTCTTACTCCATTTTCGCTTGATTCTTTCTCTGGAATCTTTCAAAGATTTAGTCTTTTTACTGCTAGACTCTCCAACTTCACTAGTTCCAACTATTTTCTCCTGATTAAGCTGTTGATTCTATAAGAGCGCTTGGGCTCTAGTTATAGCTTGGATAGGCACGTATGTAGGGTTGGATCCATCTGCGTTGTGCACAATACCTATCACGTTGATCGGTGTCACATTCGAAGCATTAACAGGGTTCTTAGGACAGTCTTTGATTATGTGCTCTTTGCCACAATCGGCACAAAAGCCTTGTATGTTATAATATTGTGACTGTCCTGCTATGGGAGGATGTGGACAATCCTTTATGAAATGATCTCCTTGGCACCTAAAGCATGGTCCTCTAGGGCCCTGTGGTCTTTTTTGTCTTAATTGGGGCCGTGGATTCGGGTTTGTGTACATCACATTAGCATAGTCGGACTCCCAACTAGGTTCCACTGGTGGACTATCACATTGATATGTCTCCACGTGTTCCGATGACTCTGAGTAGTATGCGGGTGGACTATCTACATGAGTAGAGTCAAACCCGTTAGAGTTCGGATCACTGTTAGTAATTAGGGGTGAAACGGGAACTAAAGCTCTATTGAGGTTCTCTTCTGCAGCAGCGTATTTCACTGAGATGACATTAGCTGGTGGGGGTGGCTGCTGAGCTAAAACGGGTTGAGGTCTCTGTTGAGCCTGATAAGGATAGTTTTGAGGAGGCCTATAGTAATGAGGTTGAGCATTGTACTGACCTTGATACCTACCTGGTTGTGGGTATGCTTGCAGGTAGTTCTGTCTCACTGCCTGTTTGTTGTATGGGCAGTCCTGAGCCGTATGATTTGTGTATCTTCTCTCGATCGTACAGTATTGGCCACTAGGGTTGGCTTGCGTTTGTGTTGCATTGGGACGCACATTTGCCAAATGATTTCCACCACAGGTGTAACAACGTATGTTAGTTGTTAATGTAGGCATCTGTTTGCTAGAAACTCCTAGTTTCTGGGCCACTTTTTTTGCTAGGTCTTCTATCGAGCTAGAAAAGTTCGTGGATGCTAGAGATGAACAATCTGAGTCTTTATAGACCTTTGAGAGTTCCAACTCATCTCGTAAGTTGTCCTCAATGTCTATGCAAATTCTTACACACTGCTCTAGTGT
Source organism: Ceratopteris richardii (assembly GCA_020310875.1). Classification (NCBI taxonomy): domain Eukaryota; kingdom Viridiplantae; phylum Streptophyta; class Polypodiopsida; order Polypodiales; family Pteridaceae; genus Ceratopteris; species Ceratopteris richardii. Next base: position 51,102,530 of record CM035408.1, read on the forward strand.
TCTGGGTTCCTTCAAGTACACATAGGAGCGTAGTTTAGAGCTCAACAAGCCGTCTAAAAACAATGACACTTGTTTGGCTTGTGAGGGTAGCTCTTGCATTGGACATCTTTCAAAATATCTCCTAAACCTACTTCCTGCGAGTCTAATTGTTTCCTGAGGGGTCTGTTTGAAGCTATGAATCAATGAAGATGTGTCATGCCTGATTCCACTTTTAGAGAATTCAGTGATGAATGACTCTAAAAAGTGATGGATATCTCTAAATTGCCTTTGTTGCAATGGTTGGAACCAAGTTAAAGCGGTATTCTTTAACGTTAGTCCAAATGCATTATATTGCGTGAACATGTCTTCTACTTGTTCTGCTCGTAGCACTTGCTTAAATTCAGCAACATGATCATAGGGATCTCCTGTCCCATCAAAATAGTTTTTCATGGACTTTATTAACTGAGTGGATCTTAATATTCTTGCGTGTTCACGTGGTCTAGGTAGAGGAAAATCATCTCTACCACCTTGTATTCTCTGTTCTCTTTGTCTATCCACTCTATTGGTGTCTACGGTGGTTTTATCTCTCCCTATGGGATGATTGAAACTTACTTCCGATCTTTCTTTGTTTTTGTCTCTTTGCATGCCACGGACTGAGGATGTTCCTGCCCCTTGATGGCTCGCGTTTACGTTTGTTCGAGATGGAGGGAATATCAGCTCGCCTCTCCATGTGTAGGTATTTCTTGCATGGTCCGGTACCACAAATACTCTCTCTGAAGTTTCATCCAAGTATACAACCTTTCCAGGTGTATCCGGGTCCTTGAACTCGTAAATTATGATGGAGCCTACCTCACTAGGTTGTTCCAGCCTCTACCTCCAAAATGCTTCATCAGTTTCTTTATTCACAAACAGCTCTATGCTTCTGTTGTCCTGAGGGATCCACTGTGGAACTAGTACTCGTGTCAGTACAGATTTCCCTCTAGGTGTTCTAGGTTCTTCTCCTACTGGTTCTTTTCCTTGGGATTTGGCTTCCGTCTCTAATTGAATTACGCCAAACTCATTCGTATTGTTTGGCTGCGTACTTAAGATGTACATCGTTCCTTCTTTGTCTATGTATGCATCTCTTTCGAATTTCACCACTGGACGTTCCAACCCAATGGGTTGGTCCGGGTTATGCATTTGCACAACTTGTCTTCGCAAACCATCCTCATAGATGCAAGCACCTAAGCGGTTGGTTCGGAGAAATTCTAATTGAGTTCTATAGGGTCCTTCGAGTCTTTCCAAATAAGCTACGTTTCACCCTCCTTCTGGCCTTTCCGTGCTGAAAGCCATTTCTGATTCACTCGTATCTGAGCTCTCGTAGGGGTAATTACTATTCAATTGTTGAGCCCACGATCGTGCAGTAGTCCCTACACTTGCTTCGGATGATCTAAGGCTTCGTCGGTCTGACTTACCTATGTGTTTGCCTTATCTAAGGTTCATTAATTTACTTCCTTGCACACTCAGTATACACTCTGATCGTCAATGATTCTTTGATCTTTCTTGATTTTTTTTAAATTCCTTTAGATTCTTGTCTCAATGTATGTGTCAGGAATTTGACTTTCTGTGGTACTTTTGAGTTCTCGTTCCATCAGACTTAGGTTCTTTCCCTTAGGGTTTTCGTATCACACACCTTTATCTTTAGTCTTAGACGATAAGTTTAGATCTCTTATACTTGATGCGTTCCTATCGTCGTTAATCCAATCCACAATGCTACCGTTTATCCTAAGCTAAGAATTGACTGAGGGGGTTGAGTAATCTTCCAACCTCGAGTCAGCTTTTCTGGTTGCTCTGATGCCCAAGAAGCCACGCTTCCCAAGCCTTGCGTTCTTCACTGCCTTGCTTTGTTTGCCCTTGATTATCCTTGCTAGACCTGGAAAAATTCAATATTAGACCAATTTCACAAATGGATGATTAAGCACTAGAGTATATACACCCTTAAAGGTCCTTTCCCTTTTGCCCAAAATTTCAATGCCCCCTGGCTTTCTAGTCCCAACTATGGCCCTGGGGGATAAAAACTGACAAACAAGTTTTTCTTTCCCTATGAGCTAAGGGGTCTCCTATGAGTCTAATCACCCAAAAATTTTCAAAAAAATAGCCTCAAAATTGGTCAAAAATTGAAACCCTAAAAATTGTGTTTGGGGTGGACAATCGCGATGGTCTGAGATAATCGCGATGGTCTGGGACCGTCGCGATGGTCCAGGTGAACCGTCACGATGGTGTGGTACAATCGCGATGGTCCAAAAACGCGAACTGTCGCGATGGCGTGAAAGTGAACAATCGCGATGGCATGAAGGAACCGTCGCGATGGTCCAATCGGGGAGCAATCGTGATGGCATCGGTCAACGGTCAATTCGAACCGTCGCGATGGTCCAAGTGAACCGTCGCGATGATCACGGGCGCGATGGCATGAGCCAATCGCGATGGTCAGAGTTTGAGTCGTCGCGATGGTTTGAGGGTATCATCGTGATGGCGTAACTAGTGAACAATCGCGATGGTCTAGCTTGCCACGTGGCAGCGTCAGCGCGATGGCATGAGCCAATCACAATGGCGTGGGGTCGACGGGATCATCGTGATGGTCCGAATGAACCATCGCGATGGCTCAAGTGAGCCGTCCCGATGGTGCGAGACCGTCACGATGGTCCAGCCGAGCCGTCGCGATGGCGTGAGCCAATCGCGATGGTGTGACACAATCGCGATGGCGTGAGCCAATCGCGATGGTCCACCAAAATGCAAATTTTGCAAATGCGTTTGTGGATCTGTGTATGCAGGTATGTCGCCTACCTCGTGGTGAACTCGCTTACCAAAAATACCGAAGTTGGCAGACCATCGCGATGGTCTGACACACTCGGTAGATCTCCGACAGAAAGTGAATTTTTACCTTTTTACAGCCTTCCTGATGCACTGGAGCACTGTACCTGCAAGAAAACTCAAAAACACAATAGCACATGCAAGCACAAAAGCTCTCTCTCACTCTCTTGCATGCACAATGAGGGGAAATGAGGAGAATGGGTGGATATGGTGAATTTTCTGATTTTTTTGAAGTGGAAGATGATGATGCAGTGATGAAGATGGAGTGTGGGGAAGGTGAAAAACACTAAAAACTAAGTAAAAACAAAAACAAAAACTGAAAATTTTACCTTCCAATGCCACTTCTTGCTATACTCTTACCATCACACATTCGTCCTAGACTCGTTCCCCGGCAACGGCGCCAAATTTGGTGTTGCTCTAGCACAATGGTGAGAACCACGTTAAGAAGCTTCACCTCCTTAATGTCAATCCGCGGAAGAGATAGGAGTGATATGAAGATCGTGAATGTGAGATGAAGTGAGAGTGAAGGTGAGAAGCATAGAGATGCACACACACATACACACACACACAACGAAGAGACAAGCAAGACACAATGGAAGGTGAGAAATCAACTCTATTGCTCAAGATCTCAATTACAAGCTCAAAATAGCTCTAAGCTCACACTAACCAACAAGCTAACCTCAAAAATGAGCTCTCTAGCTCTTTTTATAGATTCTAGACTAGTTTTGACCGGTTTCACATCTAGTGGCCGGCATAGTTAAAAAATAGGTCCTATACGCTATTTGAAGGGGTAAACGGTGTCTAAAAATAACCAAAATTGGTACGCTCATGCTACCTAAGCTCCTCAAGCTCGAGGACTCCTCGGCTTGCACAAAATGGAGTTATAAATTACAAAAAGGGGTTTTTCGATTTACATATGGTACAAAAGTGATAAAAATCATTGTTGGAGGTTTTGAAACGTATTTATAAAACATAATTCTTTGAAAAATGATTCGACTGGCTCCCTGCTCTGTCTTTACATGCTTCCGCGTCTTCTATGCCTCTGGCTGCTGCCAACACTCTTGAATTAAAATTCTGACTATATCCTCCATTATTCTGATTATTATGCCAACAATCATGAGCTAAATGATTGTCTTACCACAAATCCAGCAAGCTTTGGCTCCATCTTTATTGCTTCTGCATCTTCCTCTTCCTTTGCCACGTGGTGCTTGCTTTAAACCATATAATACCTTCTTTAACCTACACACCTGGTTTTCATGCCCTTTCTACACAAAGCCACGGGGCTAAAAAACATACACTTCTAGTCTGTGGATGGCATAGACGATAGCCTTTACTTTCAGAATTGTACCCAACAAAAATACATTTTATTGCTTTATCTTCCAATTTTTTGCGATGTTGTTCAGGCACTAATGCATATGCCAAACAACCAAAAACACGCAGATGAGCAACATATGGCTTGCAGTCATGCCAAGCCTCATATGGAGTGATAGACTGTAGCGCTTTAGTGGGATACCTGTTCAGTACATATGCTGCACACATGACAACCTCAAGCCAGAAACTATGTGGTAAAGCCTAACTCTTGACCATACACCTCGCCATCTCCATGAGTGACCTATTCTTTCGTTCAGCAACTCCATTCTGTTGAGGTGTATACGGCACTGTACACTGGTGTTTTATCCCACATTCAGCCTGAAAAGTATTAAAATCAGGACATATATTCCCCCCCTCGATCAGAACGGAGGATGCCCATTTTACATGCTGACATATTTTTAGCCAAAACCCCTTTGACAGATCATGAACTGTACACCTATCATCAACGAATTTCACAACCAAGCCAATATTGGCTAATGCAAAAACTGATAACAGGTTCTTCTTGATCCCTGACATAAATAAAGCATTTAACAAAGTGAAAGAACTACCATCAACAATAGTCAAAATGATCTTACCAACTCCCATAACAGGATAAGAGGAGTTGTTGGCGCATGTTACAGTATTCCATGTAGGGGCAGGCTCTAGTGAAGAGAAGAAACTACGCTACGAGGTAATATGTTTGGTTCCCCCACTGTCAAAATACCAAACATTTGAGTCTACTACAGACATGCACTGCTCATGAGAAGATGGGTCAAAACTGCAGACAGTAGTAAATGCCCATTCTTCTTCCTGCACAAGATTAGCAGACTCTATTTTTGGTGTAGACGCCTCTGCAACAACCATTCCAGCCTCTTTCTTCTTTGCCTCTTTAGCAGCCAATTTTGGACAGTTCTTTATGATATGATCATTCCCTTTACAGCACTTACAAAACAATTTCTGCTTTTTTTATTTCTTCTCATCTTTATCTTCCTTCTTCGAATATGGAGAATTAGCAGATTTCTGCTTACTAGTTGAAGAGCTCCATTTTCCTTTGCCCTTCTGACTAGCCAGGAAAGCTTGATCAGCAACTCGCATAATGGACCTGTGCTACCTAGACTGATCTTCCTCCAACAGAATAGAGACTAACTCCTCAAATGATAAGGCATTTGGATTGCCTTTCATCATCAACCGAAGAGTAGAAGCAAAACTCTGATATGAATCAGGAAGACCATTCAGAACGGTCTGCACAAGTGAGCTATCTGGTATAACCTCATCAGCAAAAATCAATTGTTCCTTCAAGTCTTTGAACTTTGTTAGGAAACTGTCCATAGAATCACCTTCATTCATGTGCTCACTCTCCAATTGTTTTCGGAGGTAAGCAACACGAGCCTCATTCCTAGCTTGGTACAATGTGATAAGTGTATCCCAAGCATCCTTAGTTATTCTAGAAGAGAGAATGTGAGGAATAATGGCATGTTTGACAGACAAAGCTATCAATGCATGTGCCTCATTAGGGCAATAGGAATATATACAAGTCGGGGGGAAAAAACCTCCTAAAGATGGAAAAAAGTGCCCCGACAGTCCTAGAGTGTTCACACACATCACTACCTAAATATATCAACAGCTACATAGATTCAAAGACATGGAAGGTATAAAGAAGATGGAGAAAACCTCAATTGATGATTGGGGGGAGCTGTTTGTGCAAGACAACCACCAATTGATGTTTTGGATAAAGACTTGAAGTCAAAGGATGAAGAAAAGATCAACAATTGAAGATTGAAGATAGAGTATGTTTAGGAAATCAAGACTTGTATACATATGTACATTAATTTGTAGTTAGCTCACTTATACCTTTTGTATGGTGATGAGATTGTACATATATGCCTATATATACAAGTAGAAAGTCGGGGCAAGTATGAGAGAGCATGAGATGAGAAGAATTAGAAGTTGTAATAAGTCATTAGGCACTTTAGAAGTGAGGAAGAACTCTCTCATCATTTAGATGTAAATTTTCTGAGTAAATGAAAAAGTTGCACCTGATATTTTGCTGTGTTCTCCTTCTGTGGTTGATCATTTTAGAAATACTTTTGTATATGTCTAATTCCATAGTTAATGCTTCTATGGTTAAGATTTGAGAGCCTAATTGTAAACAGGCTGAGAGAATTATGTGTAGGAACATTTGTATGGGAAGAAGTGATGAGTGTCTTCTGAAACAGGCGTAATCTTGACGGTCAAAGAATTGATCAATTCTCAGTGCACAGTGGAAATTTTTGCACAAATGAGGAGTCAAAATCTAAGTTCGAAGGTAAGTCATCTATGGTTGAAAGCATTTGCTTAAACGGGTTCTAGTTTGGGAGAACTGTGTGTTAGAAGTTACAGGTGTCAAAATCGACTCTACAAGAGGACAGTTTCAGACATAGGAATATTGTTTGGATGATTTCTCAAGATCCACTGAATCTTTTGAGAAGATTTAACTTGGAGAAGGTGCACAATCTTTAGACGACACATTATGCAATGTTTTATGAAAAATCTTACACATTTGATTAGTCAATGAGTGAGTTATGTGCAGCAGACTTTCTGAGTAGTGACTCTAGTTCAAAATTTTGATAATATGGTATTGATCCTCTAAATTGGTAAAGGTTTTGAGTTCTTCTTGATATAGAAGTGTTCTAACATCAAGGATAGCTTGTTCTTTTGGAGATTAACACTCTCCATCAATGTTGGCATCAAAATTCCATTTTGTTCGAGGCAAATGACAAGAATTCACCCTCTTTTTCCTCACCCCTAAATAAGGTTTGACCCTATTAAGTTATTTAGATGATGTGACAAGAGGTTTGTTGAGAGGATGGCAATGACTACTCTTGCTCCCAAATCTCATATGGTTTTGTTCATATTTCCATTACTGGAAGACGTCTGTCTTTTGGTCATGTTCACTATAGTCTCCAATCATGATGTCTAATAGAGATTTTCTTGACATAAATTCGGGATTCAATTGAATTTATCTCTTGATTTTCCACTTACTATGGTTTCAATCTATGCGATAATTTGTCCTTGAGATGAGGTCGAATTTGCAATACCTCTTATAATGTGATTGTACATTTGACCTTCAATCTCCTAAGCTCCTCAAAAGTTGGTATGTGAGGTTTCTCTCTCATTCTTTTAAAAAAGCTAACCATTTGTGTCCTCTTTTTTTTTGTCCTTCTACTCTCCCATGTAAGTTTTAAGCATATGCAAACTCATCATCTCATCATCAAGAATGTTGAAATTCTAAGCACCTCCATAGAAGGATCCATGCTCTTGAATTTTTGCATCTTTGATGACCACTATCTTGGGGATGGCAATGTGGCTTAATACCCTTTCTTCTGAAAATTCTCTTGACCTCTCTCCCATTACTCATGGGACCAAGCTTCATCCATGTCAATTACGGTTTTCTTGGGTCCTCCTTTTGTTCTCGGTCCTACTAGTTCACAGATTCTCTTTGGTTGTGGTCTTGTAATATCTTGAGATTTATCATTGAGCCAATTCCTATAATTGTGCTTCTAGAATTCTCATATTTGAAATTGGAATCGACTAGAATACCTTGAGTGACTTTGCACCATTTTCATGCATAGTGTTAATCATTCTCTCTCTAAGTTTCCTCCAAGGTAACACTTTGCATGGTGCTCAAGGCTAATTCTTGCAATGAATCTTGCATGATATGCTCTAAAGATAATTTGAAGCTCTTTAGGCATGGGATTTACTAGGACAAATCCTACTTGGTTCTACATTTCTTTCCTAGGTGACGTGCTTGTGGTATGCTTCACTTGTGTCAAAAATTGATATTTCTCTCATAGAGACTAACTAATTGTGTCCTTTTTCTTTCTTTTAAAAATTCTTATTTGGTTTATTAATATTCATTTACTATTTTCATTTTGTTTTCTTTTTCCTAGATTTACATGTGTCCACCCTCTTCTTGACTTGTCTTTCTATTTTCTCGTTTTCTCTATCATTAATGGTGTGGACTCATCTTTGTTTTCATATGATGGAATATTCTCTTTGTTCTCTATTTTTTAATCTCTATTTTTTACTTGAGCTCTCGTTACTACATGAACTGATACTGCAAATAAGCATTTGCACAACTTCTATGTTGGTTCATCCAAGGATTTTCTAGTGCCCTTGGGAATTACACAATTTTGGTGTAAAAATGATCTTCTTAGAAAGTTGGCTTGGGTAATTGTACCTTCTTCTTCATTTAATTGTTGTTTGCCTTTGCTATTCTTCTTCTTATCCTTTGAATACATTGCTTGACTTGCACTCTTATCACCATCACCTTTGACATCCTGCTCAAAAGTTAGCATGTGTCCTAGCAATTGATTTAAATCAGGAGTGAAATGATCTATTGACAGTTCAGTAGACAAAATGAATGGCTTCCATTTCTCATCTCCTTTCAAACCTATGAGGAACTGCTCCTAATGCATCTGCAATGTCCTTCATCCTTGTTACATAATCAAAAATGGATTGAGAAGCTTTCTATTTAAATGTAGGGAACTCTACCCATGAAGATGCCTTCCTTGACTTTGTAGTGTTTTGGAAATGCTCCTCCAAAGCATTCCATATATCACTTGCACTTTCAAGTCCTCTAATATGAGGTAGCAAGTAGTCATTGACTCCCATGTAGATAATGCTCCTTGCTTGAGCATCTCTCTTCATCCAAGTCTTCAAATATGAGATTTCATCCCTAGTTGGAACACTAGGATCTCTGAATTGTGGTTTTTCTTCTTCACCTGTGATGTAACCTATCAGGTCTTTGCTCATGAGATGAGCTTCCATCCTCATTGACCAAGTTGGATAGTTTTCTCTAGGAATAAATGTACCTTTACTTCGAATGAAGTTCCTTTTGATCTTCTTGATAGCTTCAGGCCTCCTTTTCAAGATTTCCCTTAAATCTTTCACCTTTTGAACCTTCAAATGTTGATTTCTATATGACTACAGCAGTCGGGGTCCTCCTTCCTCAGGGTCCTCCTTCCTTCTATTTTGATGATACTTGCTCTGATACCACTGATGGAGAGTGTTAATCTCCAAAAGAACAAGCTATCCTTGATTTTAGAACACTTCTATACCAAGAATAACTCAAAACCCTTACCAATTTGGAGGATCAATACCAGATTATCAAAATTTTGAACTAACAGTGAAGAGAGTCACTACTCAGAAAGTCTGTTGCACATAACTCACTCATTGATTGATCAATGTTGGAGTTAGACGTCTGCGGAAGCACGCGAAAAGCACAAGGAAGAAGAAGAAGCTTGGAGCACAACACACAAGACTGAATGTATTACTAGAGAATGTACAAAGATAAGTAGCCCATTAGGGCAATCGGCGTATATACAAGCCGGGGGAAAAAAACCTCCTAAAGAGGGAAAAAAGTGCCCCGACGGTCCTAGAGTGTTCACACACATCACTACCTAAATATATCAACAAATCCCCCCTGGGAGTGATGCGGTGAACAAGGAGCTGGCACTCATGTATAAGGAAGTGCCAAGCTATGTGGAAATCACTCCACAAAAGGAAGTAAGCCCAAAGCTTTGCGGAAAGCTTCAAACTTCTCCCTAGGCAGAGCCTTCGTGAAAAGGTCTGCAATGTTCTCCTGCGTGGGCACATATGCCAAGCTGATCTCCCCAGCAGAGAACCTCTCCCTGACATAGTGATAATGCACCTCAATGTGCTTAGTGCAAGCATGGAACACAGGGTTCCTCGCAACTGCCAATGCGCTCTGACTGTCAGTGAAGATGGTGGTGGCAGAAGACTGGCCAACACCCAAATCAGCCATAAGGCGTCTGAGCCACACACACTCAACAGTCGCTGTGAAAGCTGCCCTATACTCAGCCTCACAACTGGAAGTGGCCACAGTAGGCTGCTTCTTGCTCAACCAAGATATACATGAGCTACCAAGCATGAAGCAAAAACCACTGGTGGACACACGAGTGTCATAGCAACCAGCCCAATCTGAGTCAGAAAAAGCATGCAAATCTGGCGGTAGTGATCCCCCCTTGGGATAAAACAACCCAAGTAGCCGAGTACCACTCAAGTAGCGAAAGATGCGCTTAACCGCTTTCCAATGCGTGACTCCTGGGCAATGCATAAACCTGCTCATCTGTGAGACAGCAAATTGAATATCTGGCCGAGTAATGCATAAGTAAATCAAGCATCCAACGGCCTGCTGATAGAGAACAGCATCAAATGCATCTCCAGCATCATGAAGACTCAATCGTAAACCTGTCTCCATAGGAGTGGCAATAGGCTTACAGTCTTCAAGGCCAAAACGCTGCAATAATGTGTCAATATATTTCGTTTGACACAAAGCCATTCCACCATCAACTTGCATAAACTGAATGCCCAAATAGTGATGCAAATGCCCCAAATCAGACATCTCAAATGAGGCATGCAAATCAGCCTTGAAATCAGCAATATGCTTCTCAAGAGGACCAGTGAGCAGCATGTCGTCTACATAGACAACAATGATCAGAAGCACATCATTAGCACGCTTAACATATAAGGTGCTTTCAGTTGGACTGTTCTCGAAACCATGTGCAATCAGATAGGCATGTATTTTCTCATACCAAGCACGTGGTGCTTGCTTTAAACCATATAACGCCTTCTTTAACCTGCACACCTGGTTTTCATGCCCTTTCTGCACAAAGCCACAGGGCTGAAAAACATACACTTCTTCATGCAAGTCACCATTCAGAAATGTTGTTTTAATGTCCAACTGATGTACATTCCAACCATGATGGGCTGCAAGTGCACAAATGCTCCGAACAGTAGTCATACGGCATGTAGGTGCAAAGGTCTCATCAAAATCAATGCCTCTTTCCTGCGCATAACCCTTTGCAACAAGCCTAGCCTTATACCTGTCAACTGTACCATCAGGTTTATGCTTCAGCTTGTATACCCACTTAGTGCCAATGGCCTTCTTGCCAGGAGGCAAGTCACATAAAGACCATGTACCATTCTTCATTATAGCATCATATTCAGATTGCATAGCAGCCATCCAATTTTCTGAATTTTGTGCTTCATCAAAAGAAACAGGCTCATTCTCATCACAGAGACTAGATGCAGCCATAGCATAGCAATCTGATGCAAAGGAGGTACTATGAGAGCCTGAACGAGTACGATATGACAAAGGTGCATCTAATTTGCTGTCACGCAAAGTCTGCACCAGCCATTTTGGCATAGTTTTTGCCTGTTCAATATCAGCTCTCTCATCAACAAGTGCATCATGTAAATCTGCATCAGAAATGGAATGATCTGCATCATCATATGAAACCTGCAAAGGCTGAGAAGTTGCCTCATTAGGACCAGCGCTAGCCTGTCCACCTGTAAAAAGAGGCATCAAAGTATCATACATGTCTTTGGAGCTAACAGATGTCTCCTTAGTACATGAAAGCAATGGCTGAATAGCATCTTCCACAAAGACAACATCACGGCTAACCAGAATGCGTTTAGTCTGTGGATGATACACACGATAGCCTTTACTTTCAGAACTGTACCCAACAAAAATACATTTTACTACCTTATCATCCAATTTTCTGCGATGTTGTTCAGGCACTAGTGCATATGCCAAACAACCAAAAACACGCAGATGAGCAACAGATGGCTTGCGGTCATGCCAAGCCTCATATGGAGTGATGGACTGCAACGCTTTGGTGGGACACCTGTTCAGTACATATGCTGCACACATGACAGCCTCAAGCCAGAAACTGTGGTAAAGCCTGACTTTTGACCATGCACCTCGCCATCTCCATGAGTGACCTGTTCTTTCGTTCAGCAACTCCATTCTGTTGAGGTGTATACGGCACTGTACACTGGTGTTTTATCCCACGTTCAGCCAGAAATGCATTAAAATCTGAAGACATATATTCCCCCCCTCGATCAGAACGGAGGGTGCCCATTTTACATGCTGACAGATTTTCAGCCAAAACCAAAAACTGTTTGAAGCACATGAACACTTCGGACTTTGCTTTGAGTGGATATACCCATGCATGCCTGGAAAAATCATCAATGAAAGTCACGAAGTAAAGGTAATTTCCAAAAGAGGGTGTCTGCATAGGACCACAGACATCAATATGTACAAGCTGCAATTTCTGCATAGCCCGAACTGAACCATCTTTTGGAAAGGAAGAACGCTGCATTTTGCCCAAAATACAGCCTTCACAAACATGTTTTCCAGGTGCCTCAAGTTTGGGCAAAGAGGACACCATTTCAGATTTCTGCAGGCGTAACAAACTAGCAAAATTCAGATGACCAAAGCGTGCATGCCAAAGCTTTGCATCTGACATAGCCTGAGAATCATGAACTGCACATGCCGAATCATTCACAGATCTTTCATAGTCTATGAGCTTATACAGCCCACGACATAAAATGCCAGAAGCAATAATCACATCGCCATTTGAGAGATCATGGACTCTACACCTGTCATCAACGAATTTCACAACCAAGCCAATCTTGGCTAATGCAGAAACTGATAACAGGTTCTTTTTGATCCCTGGCACAAATAAAGCATCTGACAAAGTGAAAGAACTACCATCAGCAGTAGTCAGAATGATCTTACCAACTCCCATAACAGGATAAGAGGAGTTATTGGCGCATGTGACAGTATTCCCTGTAGGGGCAGGCTCGAGTGAAGAGAAGAAACTGCGCTGCGAGGTAATATGTTTGGTCGCCCCACTGTCAAAGTACCAAACATCTGAGTCTACTGCAGACATGCACTGATCATGAGAAGATGGGTCAAAACTGCAGACAGTAGTAAACGCCCATTCTTCTTCCTGCACAAGATTTGCAGACTCTGTTTTTGGTGTAGAGGCCTCTGCAACAACCATTCCAGCCTCTTTCTTCTTTGCCTCTTTAGCAGCCAGTTTTGGACACTTCTTTATAATATGATCATTTCCTTTACAGTACTTGCAGAACAATTTCTGCTTTTCTGATTTCTTCTCATCTTTATCCTGGTTCTTCGATTGTGCAGCATTTGCAGATTTCTGCTTACTAGTAGAAGAGCTCCATTTTCCTTTGCCCTTCTGACTAGCCAGGAAAGCTTGATCTGCAACACGCATAATGGACTTGTTCTGCCTGGACTGATCTTCCTGCAACAGAACAGAGACTAATTCCTCAAATGACAAGGCATTCGGATTGCCTTTCATCATCAATCGAAGAGTAGAGGCAAAACTCTGATATGAATCAGGAAGGCCATTCAGAACGGTCTACACAAGTGAGCTATCTGGTATAACCTCATCAGCAGAAATCAATTGTTCCTTCAGGTCTTTGATCTTTGTAAGAAAACTGTCCATCGAATCACCTTCATTCATGTGCTCACTCTCCAACTGTTTTCGGAGGTAAGCAACACGAGCCTCATTCCTAGCCTGGTACAAAGTGGTAAGTGTATCCCAAGCATCCTTTGCTGTTCTGCAAGAGCGAATATGAGGAATAATGGCACGTTTGACAGACAAAGCTATCAATGCATGTGCCTGGGCATCTCTGCCATCCCAACGAATCTGCTCTGCAGTAGGTGCAACAGAAACAGCAGCACGAACAGGAATCTGCGGAATATCATCTTGGACACCATCTTCATCAGCTCCAACACCTGTATTTGCAGTACCTGTCGTTACAGGTGTAACAGGACGTCTTTCAACACCCTGCACAATGTTCCACAATCCTTTTGCAACTAGTACATGTCGCATCATATAAGCCCATAATGGGTAGTTGGTACCATCCAACTTATCCTCAACAGCCAACATACGGAATACATCACTGCTTTCAGCCATGGCCGGTGACTAAAATACCTTGATGCAGAAAATTGACTGTATCTCAAAAAGTTGAACAGAACTGCCCAGACGAGTTCTGCTAGACCTGTAGAAGACTTCGAGACGCTTAAACTGGCGAACAGAAACTGGTATATACCTTTGGCACAAAAGGACGAAATAGCCTGCACAAGCACTGCGATAGTGCGTTCGGAGGCCGAAACGAGCTCAGATCGCGATTTCGGCACCACATAGCGAAGCTGTTTTGATCTCGGAAACACCCTGAGTATGCTCACCAAATTTTGTGCGAATCTGAGACTGCAAACGGAGAAGTGTCGACGGCGCCCTAGAAGAAGCAACGACCTGCTCTGATACCAATTGTTGGAGTTAGACGTCTGCGGAAGCACGCGAACAGCACAAGGAAGAAGAAGAAGCTTGGAGCACAACACACAAGACTGAATGTATTACTAGAGAATGTACAAAGATAAGTAGCCCATTAGGGCAATCGGCGTATATACAAGCCGGGGGAAAAAAACCTCCTAAAGAGGGAAAAAAGTGCCCCGGCGGTCCTAGAGTGTTCACACACATCACTACCTAAATATATCAACAATCAAATGTGTAAAGTTTTTTATAAAACTTTGCACAATGTGTCGCCTAAAGATTGTGCACCTTCTCCAAGTTAAATCTTCTCAAAAGTTCAGTGGATCTTGAGAAATGATCCAAACAATCTTCCTATGTCTGAAACTATCCTCTTGTAGAGTCGATTTTGACACCTGTAACTTCTAACACACATTTCTCCCAAACTAGAACCCATTTAAGAAAATGCTTTTAGCCATAGATGGCTTACCTTCCAACTTAGATTTTGATTGCTCATTTGTGCAAAACTTTACACTGTGCACTGAGAACTGGTCAATTCTTTGACCTTCAAGATTACGCCTGTTTCAGAAGACACTCATCACTTCTTCACATACAAATGTTCCTACACATAACTCTCTCAGTATGTTTACAATTAGGCTCTCAAATCTTAACCATAGAAGCATTAGCTATGGAATTAAACATCTAAAAAAGTATTTCTAAAATGATCAACCACAAAAGGAGAACACAGCAAAATATCAGGCGCAACTTTTTCATTTACTCAGAAAATTTACATCTAAATGATGAGAGAGTTCTTCCTAACTTCTAAAGTGCCTAATTACTGATTACAACTTCTAATTCTTCTCATCTCATGTTCTCTCATACTTGCCCCGACTTTCTACTTGTATATATAGGCATATATGTACAAGCTCGTGACCATACAGAAGGTATAAGTGAGCTAACTACAAATTAATGTACATATGTATACAAGTCTTCATTTCCTGAACATACTCTATCTTCCATCTTCAATTGTTGATCTTTTCTTCATCCTTTGACTTCAAGTCTGTTAGCGGCCGCCGGATTGGGAATATGTAACTGAATCTTGTTCGCACGAGTGAAAAGTTGTTACAAATAGTTTGTACAAAAGTTATATAAATCAAAGAAAGGCGCGTCAGTGACGGTTCCGTGGTGGATCACCAGACTGTCTGTCTGGGTGACTGAGCGGGTCGTTACTGTAGTGTCTGTTTGCTTAATCTCCAGTTTTCTGAGTTTCATGTTCGTCTCTTGTCTTGTCTGTCGTCGACATCTGTTCTGTTTGTTAACTTCATAGACGTTCAAGAGATCTCCAGACTGTCTGTCTGAGTGATTGGTCTGTAGCGTTACTGTGTGTTGAGTTGAGTAATCCAGAGTATCTTGGCGACTTTCTAAGTATTCGGTGTGTATCTGTGGTTCGGCTTATCGGTTGTCTGATGGTATCCATGGCGATTGTGAGACTCAGCTAGTCCGCGCATCGGGTTGTTTCTTTTCTTGAAATGTTCTGCCAATATGTGGCGAAGTCTGTGCCGTCGTGGTAACTCTTCTGGTATCCGTGTTGTCTTAAGTTGTTTGTAGTATCTAGGTTCAGTTCCCATACGGTAAAGTTTAAGCTACAGTAAAGATTCCCTGGGTTGCGTACTGAATCTTCAGTACGGTGTATCTGAACACTGGGACTCTCTGTGTCTTTGGATAGTGGACAGAGTGTGGTATCCATTCTGTGGAGGTTGAACGAATACTCTTGTTCTGATATGTTCAGTAAGTTATGTGCAGATGCAACATAGCATCTTAGCGTATTCGGTACACGTGGTTGTTGAGCTAAGACTGTGAACAGTAATGTCTAAGTACAGCAGATTTTGATAGAGTCTCAGCATTAGTATATTGCTGGGTGTGAGCAGTGAGTTTGGGAACTAAGTACAGGGCCTCTGTCTAACAGACCCCTTCCACTCCCAAGAACCCAAGAATCGCTTAAACGCACTTCTGTCAGTTAGAAGAATAAATAGCGTTTAACACTGGCGCCATCTGTGGGAAGGTGGCAACAAATCATATTGTTGCAAACCTGTTGTGGAAACGTGACTGTAAATTTTTAATCGATAGTAATAGTACACGATTAGTACAAAAGATGATACATGCCGGTTACTCAATCCGGTGAAACGTATCCAAAGAACCGCCAGCCTGGGGTACTTAATTTACTAAGAACGACTCTGGGAGGTAGAAGTACAATTAGGTCTAACCCAGTTGTCAAGAAAGTAAAGAACGTTAGTAGTGATTCCGGTCATATTCCGGTGGAACGTGTTACGCCTCTGGTAAATTCCGGTACTATTTCGGCACAGTCTGTCGAAGATATAGTAACTCCAGAATCTACCAGGATGCAGAATGAAGTTAATTTAACAACATTGGATAAAGATTCAAATCTGTTTACGACTAGAAACACTTTAGCCAAGGAAATTAGTGAAGGAGAAAAAACACCTTGTTTTGGCGAAGATTCGACACATTCCGGTGATATTTCGGTAACAGTTGCTGAAAGATCGCAGTTTTCTGGTGACGGTTTACCATTTCTCGGTGAATCTTCAGCCTAGTCACCGTTGTTGGGAGTAAGTTTCCCTACATTCGACATCAAGAAGGAAGGTAGCCTATTCGAAACCGAGATTCGAAACATACTGAACAAGATTTTCGAACCGGAAAGTGCATAGGCCGACGATACAAACTCCAATAGTTCAGATATTGAGCCCCGGGATACAGAAGATAGTCACAATACAACCATCAGAGCCATGAACAGGCAACAACAACAACAGCAGCAACAACAACAATTATGCCTACCAAGGCCGACTCCAACAGGAGTAACGTACACCAAATTTGGTGGATTCCTAGGAGATGACTCGGATGCTCATGTACGCACATTTGAGATAAGTTACGCAGTGCTCAACCATCCACCTGATCCGACGTATAAGGCTATTGTTTTCCAATCGACATTGGTCAACGAAGCAGCTAGATGGCTTACAGAATATGATATTAACCATTTCGGCACCTATGAAGCAGTAAGGGATGCCTTATTGCAGAGATTCAGGCTAAAGAAGAATCCAGCCAAAATTTTTTACTACCTGCAAAACAATAGACAGAAGATAAATCAAACAGTACAGGAATACGCCACTCTATTCAGGACTCATTTGAGGTGGTTACCACCAGCACATGCCAACCTATCGGATGACGTTATTACCCAATGGTTTATCAATGGCTTGACTTCACAACTTAAACAGATTATGATCATACGCTGTGTAGGAGCTATGACGCTAGATGCAGTGATTGCAATGGCTTTGCAGCTGGAAAACAAGGTTGGAGGATTTACAGAAGATCTGGAGTGGTTAAAAGCAAATAGAAATATCGTCGAAGACCCGACCAGACAGATGTACTGCACTACATGCAAGAATTCAGGCCATACTAGTGCCACTTGTGCACTTAATCAGTTGTTTTGTGCTATCTGTAACACTACCAGACACACCACCGAAAACTGCGCATATAACGCCAAAGTGCAGGGAACAGCAACTGTCAATGCAATTATACAAGAACCAGGGCAGCCAGCCAATCACTATGTACCTCCGCAAATGAGAAACAACTAGCAACAAGGATATCGAAATTACAGAGGACAGAGAAATAATAACTACAATGCAAACCGCTGGCAGGTTGGACCAGCACCAGAAAATCCCAATCTACCACCACCGCACTGTCATTTCTGTGGTGAATTTGGTCACATTAGAAGATTTTGTAAGGATGCAGCTGAGTATGATCACACTAGTAGAAACGCACGCTGCAGTAATTCAAACCCGATCCGGTAAACAACTGCAACCAGCAGTAGAAATATTTGAACCAGGCATACGCGAACAACAAAGGATGTATGAAAAAGCTAGTCAATGGACCACCGCAGAACCTCCAGTCTTCCCAGATCCTATTTCGGTGACTCAGACTCCGTTAACCAAGGAAGGAACACAACAACAGGATTCTAATTCAGCAGAAGGCACATCATCTTCAGCAAGCGCATCATCTTCAAAATCTGTGGAAAATACAATCCAATCACAAAAGGCCTAGGAAATTTTATTTAAAGCATCCATCACTCTTCCTCTGGGCCAATTACTTGCACTAGTACCGGGAGTTCGACAACAATTCCAACAACAGTTTAGTCCTGTGCCTTATTGATTTCCAGCAACAGCAACAGTGCAACCGGAACCTGATTCTACGGTCGATCGTTTAGTTCCTTTAATTACAGTATGGTATAAAAATCATAAAATCACACAGGTACTAATTGATGGAGGATCTGGTGTCAATATTGCTACTGCTGCACTGTGTAAAAAGTTAGGGTGGACCGAAATTGAACCAGTTCAGTTTTTTGTCAGAATGGCCGACCAGTCAAGAGTCCATCCCGTAGGACTTGTACGAAATGTACCAATAACTTTACAAGGTACAAGATTCAAAATGACCTTTGTCATACTAGAATTACGGGAATCCACCCTTGATTATAATCTCCTTTTCGACCGACCTTGGCTGAAGCACGCTAAGGTGATACAAGATTGGTCTGCACAGGAACTCACTTTCAAAGATAATAATCGTAAATATGTTGTAAAATTAGATGCTATTCAACCTTGCGAGTTGCATGCTATACCGTATTTTGCGGAACCAGTCCATATGCTAGATGGGTTGTTAGATGATGAAGAAGAAGAGTTTCTGAAAAAAGGGCAGGTTCTTACGTGTTACTCACCCGTCCGCCACTGGAAACACCACGAGGATGCTTCCCGTCCGACTTGCATGTGTAATAACATTGACTTGATCTCCCTAGGAACCGTTGATCTACAATCTGTTGTAGATAATTGGAATCCTTTAGTTTGTACAGGGATGACTGTAACAGAAAAAGATATGAAAGAAGATAAGGCTACCATAGATGACGCTGATCTACAACAAATTTTTAAGCCAGCTGAGAATACAGAGAAGCCTCGACAATTTTATGTTCCAGAAGATCAACTGACCACTTACAATTTAGGTGATGAAGAAAATCCACGACCTGTTAAGATAAAGGAGAGCTTACCAAAATTATTTCAAGCAGATCTAATCCAACTACTTCGAGAATTTTCTGATGTATTTGCATGGGATTACAAAGATATGAAGGGTTTGGAACCCGTGCATCTATCAACACAGGGTCATGCTGAAGCCGGAAGCAAAACCACTTAAGTAACCCAGCTACCGGATGAATCCAAACTATGCATCACAGGTAAAGGCAGAACTTGATAGGCTACTCAAAGTCGGATTTATTGTACCAGTAGAGCATGCTGAATGGATCTCACCAATTGTTATTGTCCCTAAAAAGAATAAGCAGTTACGAATATGTGTAGATTACCGGAAACTGAACGCAGCTACAGTGCCTGATCCGTTTCCGCTCCCTTTTCTTGACACAATGCTTGATAGAGTAGCAGGACATGAAATGTATTCATTCTTAGATGGGTACAGTGGGTATAATCAAGTTAGAATGGCTGAACAAGATATACCGAAGACCGCCTTCATTACCAACTGGGGTGTTTTCGCATGTACTGTTATGTGGTTTGGATTAAGGAATGCCCCAAGTACGTTCCAAAGGTGTATGCAGGAAATATTTTCTTCTTACCTTACCTCTTTTATGCAAGTATATCTTGATGATTTTTCAATTTTCGGTAAGATGATAGCACACCTGTTCCATTTACGGTGCTGCTTTGAAAAGTGTAGAGAATACAGACTCTGTTTGAACCCAAACAAATCTGTGTTTGCGGTTTCATGTGGAAAGCTACTTGGTCATATTGTATCTGCACATGGCATACAGGTGGATCCAGATAAAATCACAGCTGTGTTAGAAGCACCTGTACCCACTACACCTAAGGAAGTAATGCGCTTTATGGGCCAAGTAAGATGGCATGGTCGGCACTTGCGGTGGCTTGCTCATTTGGCAATACCACTAAACCGATTGATAACCAAGACCCCTCAACAATTTGACTGGACCCCGGACTGTCACACTACTTTTGATCGTCTAAAGGGATTACTAACACAGGTTCCAATCTTACAGCCTCCTGACTGGGATCGCCCATTTCATGTATTTGTTGATGCTTCAGATATAGCAATAGGAAGCGTTCTAATGCAACAAACTGATAAGTGGTTCAGACCAGTGTACTATGCAAGTCGAAGATTAGCCCCTGCTGAAAAGAATTATTATGTAACAGAGAGAGAATGTCTAGGTCTAGTATATTCTGTCAAGAAATTCAGACATTATTTGTTGGGCCGTAGATTTACTTTTCATGTAGATCATGTTGCACTTGTCTATGTAGTTTGGCAGCAGCATCTAGGTGGTCGATTAGCTCGATGGGTTCTACTATTACAAGAGTTTGACTACGAAGTTATTCATCGGCCAGGCAGTTCACATGGCTTAGCAGATTTTCTGTCTCGCTTAGATTCCGGTGAAGCTCCAGTCAGTATAGATGACACAACACCGGCAATTTATGTCTCTGAACCGACTAATAATGAAATTACAGACCCACCTATGCCATCTACATATTATGATCAGATCTTGACCTTCCTCACTGATGGATACCTTCCTACTCAGACTTCTCCTGCAATACGAAGGAAAATTTCAGTTTTCAGTCGCCGATTCGGTTGATTGCTGGGGAATTATACTATATAGATCACATTGGAGTTTTACATCGGTATTCCACCACATGAAGTTAACTCAGTCATTAATTTGGCTCACTCAATTCCTTCCGATGGCCATTTTGTTGTAGACTTAACACACCGGAAAATTTTGCAAAGTGGTCTCTGGTGGCCTACTATGTACAGAGATGTATCATAGTTTGTCAAACAATGTGATAGTTGTCAGAGATCTGGACAGCCCCTTCAACGTCATCTTTCCCCTCTACAACCTGTCTTGCCATTAGAGCCTTTTCAGAAGTGGGGTCTAGATTTCATTGGCCCTATTACACCACCAACAATCCTCAGTAATAATCGTTATATTTTGACATGTACTGATTATGCTACCAGATGGGCAGAAGCTTGGGCTTTACGGTCTGCCACAGCTATTGCGGTAGCTAAGTGTCTACTAAAGGATGTCTTTCCATGTTTTGGCTTACCGCTGGAACTTGTTACAGATCAAGGCACTCATTTTGTCAACAATTTAATGAAAGTACTCACACATTCGTTTCAGGTCACACATAAATTTAGTTCATCTTATTATCCTCGTGCAAATGGTTTGGCTGAGAGTACAAACAAAACTCTGTTGA
The DNA here is from genome assembly GCA_020310875.1 of Ceratopteris richardii. Lineage (NCBI taxonomy): Eukaryota > Viridiplantae > Streptophyta > Polypodiopsida > Polypodiales > Pteridaceae > Ceratopteris > Ceratopteris richardii. The sequence goes on from CM035408.1 coordinate 51,124,149, forward strand.
ATATGCTTCGAAAACTCATTTTAGAAGCACCGGAAAGATGGGATCAACTGCTACTTGTAGTATTATGGGCATATCGGACTACATACAAGGTAACAACAGGATTAACCCCTTTCAAACTAGCTTATGGATTAGAAGCAATAGCACCGATGGAGATAGTTATACCAAGTTTACGAGTAGCAATCGCTCAGAAACTGCTACCTGAAGAATCACTGTCATTTCGGTTGGATACACTCAGAGAATTAGACGAGCATCGATGGCACAGTTTTTTGACCATGCAGGAAGTACAGCTAAGACAAGCTCGAACACATGATCGATATCTAAAGACTCCAATTTTTTCGGTGGGACAACTTGTACTCTTTTACAATGCAAAGTCGAATCGCTCTGCTGGCAAATTCAAGTTACAATAGTTTGGTCCCTACCAGATTTCTCAACAAGTGGGCCCAGCAACTTTTTGGTTGACTACATTGACCGGAATTCCTCTTCCGAAAGTCATCAACGGTTCGAAGCTGCGGCCGTATCAACATACATCTAACCCACACTGACATTTCACTTAGCCGCGTTTTTTTTGGCGTTCTCTTTTCTTTATTTTCTTTTCTTTTTTTTGGCGTGCTTAATAAAATAAGTCTGTAAATATCCGCGTTTTGATACTTAATTATGTCCACAGCCGCCCTTCCCTTGCCAGCTACTCACGCATGCACACCGAAGTTAAGAATTATCATTTCAATACCACGCGATGATTAGTCACTCTTGATTGCTCTCCACTGCAACGCATCTACTTAACCTTTTCTGTTTCGCCAAAAATCGCTATTGTGTTTGTGTGATTTGTGCTCTGTGTGCTTACCCTGTGCTCTGCGTGCTTGTGCTTACTGTCTCTGTGTGCGCCATGGAAGCTTTGGCTAACTATGCTGCCTTCCGTGATGGACTCCCTGCTGACGTAGGAGAGTTCCTGCGCATTCGTGGGCTATCCAACTTCGCTGAACTGCCTTGGCATTCAGTGGAGTCCCACCCATTCTTTGCCCAGATCATCTCCGCCATTGCCACCACACCTTCCACCGAGCAGAGTTGGCCGATCACCTCCCTCCCATCCCGTACACTTATCACCTTCCAAGCTTTTGCAGAAGCGTTTAGACTCCCTTTGCAAGGTCGGGAAAATGGCCCGAGTCTGCCAATCGCAAGAATGATAGAACTATTTCCTAGGTATTCCTCAAACGAGTATGCAATCCTGTGTCGACCGGAACCAGAAAGATCAGCCCTCCAATTCTTAGTCGCTATTCTCAATCTACAGAAACGCACCTATGGAATATCCCATCCCTTCTACTCCGCCATAGATTTAGCTGCTCAAGAACCAGTAAACTTCGCATCATTTTTCTTCCACCGCATTCACCGAGAGTGCGTATCCATAATTAAACAGGTGAACAAGGGAGGCACGCCAAGGCCAGGTTGCCGCACGTCCTGTCCTTTCTTTTTCCGGCAATACTCGCAGCACAACCACCACCCCGAGGGCCTGTTCTAAGACATGAAGAATCTGTACAATTATGGGACGATGAGGAAGAAGATGAAGAGGAGCTAAACCAACTCTTCCGCAGAAAGAGGATCAAAATCAGTTCTTCTGAGAGTGAAGCACAGGGATCAGCCAAAGAAAACAAAGATGAAGAAGAAGCAAAACATGACGAAGAAACATTCCATGACACCGCAACATCGATGCAGCATGAATCCTCCGCACAATCATCTTCCCACGAGCAACAAGAACAGGAAAATCGTACTGAAGCTGTCACAACTTCTACAGAAGAAGCATCCCAGCAACAGTCTGAAAGGGAACAGCAAGCAGATCAGGAACAAATTGCTAAAGAAGTACTCGAAGAATTGCTTAAGGCAGTTGACTTCACAGCCGAAGAAACTGCACAACACACCAAGGTAACACAATCCAATTCTGCTCTTCCCATTCCCCCACTGGAGCCGCCTATCGAAACCAGTATCCCCATCCAACCCATTCACCCTGCCGAAACCGCTGACTCCTCTTCCTCATCACCAAACTACTCCCCACCTAACTCCCAACAACTCCTCACCACGTCCGCATCTCCACCTCACCAACATCTCCTACTTCCTTCGATTCCCGTAATCTCTGAATTGGCAAACATGGGTCCATTGCTCATCAACCTATCACAGCAATTACCAATCCAAATGAGAGAAATCACAGATAGCATCCGGAATGAGCTACAACACAAGGTGGACGTCCTAGAAGCAGACATCACGCCCCTGCAAGAAGAGATAGATGCGGTTAAAGCCGAAAACCATCAGCTCCACTCACAAATTACCCAACTCCAAGCTAAACTTGCAGAACAACAGAAAATTGTTGAACAAAGAGATGCCGCACTAGCAGATCTCAATCAAAAGGACAAGCTATTAAGTGAAGCACAGGCCGAAAACAGTCAGTTGAAGATCGAGCTAAAGGATAAAGAAGATGCCAGAATAGCATTAGGAAACCTATTGGAAGAGACCAGAGTCCAACTCAACGAACTGGCGCAGCAAAACAAAGAACAGCAGAGCCAAGCTAAGCTAATAGAAGAAGAACTTCAAAGGACAAAAAAAAATCTATCAAATGTCAACAATACGCTCAAGCATTATTTGACCAAGGAAGCTAAGACATAGAAGCTAATTTCAGATCTCAGACACGAAAAAGAATCCTACTCAAGAACAGTAAACTTTCAAATTCAAGAAATCGAAAGAAGAGAGAATCAACTGGAAAATCAGAAGGAAAGAGTACAAAAGATGGAGCAACAGGTTGCCGAAATGAAGACATCCAAAGATGCGGCGCTGGCAAACGAATTTTACTTACAGGAAGCCTTTCTGCAGACCCAAGCAGAAATTTTGCTCAATGAAGCCATAGCTCTAAGTTCGGTACGAATAGATGCACAGTTAATAGAACCGGACACTCTAAAACAGTTATTGGAAACTCTAAAGAAAAAGATCGCCCAAACCTTTAGATTAGCTAGAAATATGTACTTAGAAGGTATTATCGATGAGCAATAGTTTTGTAAAAACCTGCGGGTTCGAGTCCACCGTGCGTGCCAGAGTGTTAGCGGCCGCCGGATTGGGAATATGTAACTGAATCTTGTTCGCACGAGTGAAAAGTTGTTACAAACAGTTTGTAAAAAAGTTATATAAATCAAAGAAAGGCGCACCAGTGACGGTTCCGTGATGGATCACCAGACTGTCTGTCTGGGTGACTGAGCGGGTCGTTACTGTAGTGTCTGTTTGCTTAATCTCCAGTTTTCTGAGTTTCATGTTCGTCTCTTGTCTTGCTGCCGTCGATATCTGTTTTGTTTGTTAACTTCATAGATGTTCAAGAGATCTCCAGACTGTCTGTCTGAGTGATTGGTCTGTATCGTTACTGTGTGTCGAGTTGAGTAATCCAGAGTATCTTGGCGACTTTCTAAGTATTCTGTGTGTATCTGTGGTTCGGCTTATCGGTTGTCTGATGGTATCCATGGCGATTGTGAGACTCAGCTAGTCCGCGCATCGGGTTGTTTCTTTTCTTGAAATGTTCTGCCAATATGTGGCGAAGTCTGTGCCGTCGTGGTAACTCTTCTGGTATCCGTGTTGTCTTAAGTTGTCTGTAGTATCTAGATTCAGGTCCCATACGGTAAAGTTTAAGCTACAGTAAAGATTCCCTGGGTTGCGTATTGAATCTTCAGTATCGTGTATCTGAACACTGGGACTCTCTGTGTCTTTGGATAGTGGATGGAGTGTGGTATCCATTCTGTGGAGGTTGAACGAATACTCTTGTTCTGATATGTTCAGTAAGTTATGTGCAGATGCAACATAGCATCTTAGCGTATTCGGTACACGTGGTTGAGCTAAGACTGTGAACGGTAATGTCTAAGTACAGCAAATTTTGATAGAGTCTCATTATTAGTATATTGCTGGGTGTGAGCAGTGAGTTTAGGAACTAAGTACAGGGCCTCTATCTAACAGACCCCTTCCACTCCCAAGAACCCAAGAATCGCTTAAACGCACTTTTGTCAGTTAGAAGAATAAATAGCGTTTAACAAAGTCTTTATCCAAAACATCAATTGATGGTTGTCTTGCACCAACAAACATCTAGACAAATAGTAGTCAAACAAGATTGGCTGGCTAAGGATCAACATTCGCAGCAATCACCAAGTCCCTAGTCTTCAAGAATTAGGGGAACAAATGCCAACAAAGACTAAGCATGTCAAAATTGAGGCTCACAAATAAAGAACTCAAATATTAAAATGAAAATGAACTAAAGATGAAGAACTATCATAATCTCTATGCTTTGATACTAATGCTACATGGTGTGGGCCTAAAACCATCGAGAAGAGGTTCTCTTCACCTCCTATGCAACCTCTTATATAAACTTGGGCTATGGGCATAGTTCTTATCTAAGGACGAGTTTGCATGGGTAAGTGCATCACACAATGCCATGTGTTCTACTTCTTTAGATTCCACTAGTAGTAAATACGTAATGTATCAGTACTTTAGTTCGATACTTCTAGAGGCTCTATAAGGCTCTTGGAAAAATACACTCCCATGCATCTCATCCATATTGAAGCCCAAAACCATGTTGTTCACATCAATTAGACATAACCACTATGCTAAGCTCTAAATAACATCCTCAAAGAGAACACACATAACAAAAGGACATATGGATTGGAAAAAAAAATTGTCTACTATATATTGTTTGCCAAAAATGCAAAATATTCTTCTTTTATATAGCACTTTAATGATGATGTATAGTTTTCAAACACCAACTCCTTATGTCAGAAAATAGAATGAATGTCCAATCCATTAGGGAACTCATGTAAGAATTCAATAATTCACTAAAATTGCTAAGAAAAGTAATGAGAAGCTTGATATAGATATAGAAATTATGTTGAACCTCATACTTCGAGGTGGGTAAGTATGTTTGAAAATTTCACTATGATTTGGAATACAAAGATAAGGTCAGCTCTAAAGTTATTTTCCAAGAATTATGTAACATTTACAAAGGTTCACTTGTATGAAGAGTAATTAGTGAATGAAATATGTTTTATAAGGTAGTGCTACTTGAATATGGGTAAGCATTTTGCATAAAATATTTCCACCTTCCAAGTTCCAAAAGGATAAATTTTGAACCATTCCTCAAGAATATCATGGTAGGGATGTAGATTTGGAGAAGATCAAGAAAGTAAGGATGTAGATTTTGAGAAGATCAAGAAAGCAACCATGTCCTGCACAAGTTCATGGGATTGAAAGAGGTTGTCTTAGGGACAAAAATATTGAAATATTTTCAAATATTCACCTTTTTTAGAATAATAATGCCTTTAAGGAGAATCCATTGTAAAGTAATTAATGAGATATTCATCTAGCTAATTTTATATAGAATAAAAAGGGACTATCGATTGACATTTGATAGATGATGTTGTTGAGTGAATTACCATTATTTGTGTTTATTTATTTCATATCAATGTTATTTGAATGTACAAGATTCTCTAGTATCTACATTGGGAAAGGTTAAAAGAAAAAAGTCAAAAATAGTATTATAATCACTCCCAATGAGTTACAATTCTTGAAAAGTTCAAGGTTTTTGAGATTAAAGAATTTATCTTTTGGTAGCAAGACTCATTCAAAAAGACAATTGGATGATTTTATTGTGTATTTTGTATGAGGCTCCGAAAGAAAAATTCTTATGGAAGATGTAGCTAAAAAGTGATGTTTTGAATATTAAATATCAAAAAAATTCTTATATAGCTCCTATAATTAGTGTCTTGGAAAGTGCTAGATCTAAAGGAAGTGATTGTTCACACACTCATACTTATGTGCATCAAAATAAAATGTACATGGCACAGTACAACCAAAACAAGCAAGAAAAGAAAGAACAAAAAAAGAAGTCAAAAGAATGAGAGCACATGAGGACTAAGGATTTGAATTCCGTTCATATTTTTAGAATCATTTTAGAAAAAGAAGTTATATTCTCCCTCCAGCATATTTTTTGGATCCCCATGATGAAGTTGAGGAATCCTTGATCTCATTTATGTATCAATAGCATAAAAATGTATTATCAATGTAATTTGAAGGGAAAATTATCTCTTTAGACTAGATAATTAATTTTTGCAGGAAGGGTCACTATGAAATTGAGCTTCAATGCTAACACAGGAGACTTTTTGAAGTTCAACAAAAAGAGGATGATTAAATAAGATCTTATAGCCTCGGTTTTTTCTATGTCTTCTCCTCTTTATTTATCTTTCTTGCATGTATTTGATATGTGAACATTGTTTTTGTAAGTTGGCTATAGTTCCCTTATTTTCATTGACATTATTATTTGCATGGGTAGAGCATTGTGATTGAAACAATGAACTGGGTAGTCTATGCAACCCATATCTTTAAAAATAGCTTGCAACAAAGTTCTCTATATCATTTTGAATAATTTTATTAAGTGTGTCTCATTTTTTTAAGTAAGGTTGGCTAGGCAAGTGGTTGAGGAGATATTATCAAATTCTTTCTTTTTCTAAGCTAATGACCAGTTAGAGGTTTTATAACCATTGATGATTGACATTTTAGACCTACTAATATGCCTCTATTATCATTTAAACATTTATCTTTGTACACGATTGAGTAAACTTCTAGTTTTACAATATGAATGCATGTTTTCTAAATAAGCACTTCCTAAGAAGGTTCTTACTCTAGAGTCTAGGATGCATTTCCCATCTAAAATTTCACAAGTTTCTAGATAGATGATTTATCTATCTTGTCTAATGCACCTAACTTAAAAATTAATCAATACATGATGATATTTAAAGGGGGAAAAAGATACTTGTTTCTTAATGTATGTGTTGTGTTTGTTACAAATCTTGAAAAATGTGAATTTATGTCCAAATATTTTTATTCCAAGTGATTCCAAGGATAAGACGTTTTAAAGTCTATTTAAAACCCATAAAAATTATTTCAAACGGAAAATACAACTCAAACCTAGATTTTCATACAAGAAATAACCAGTTTTGGGTTTTTATATTCCATTACTAACATATGGGAACAAGACATAATCAACTATAATATAATGAATAGGATGAGAAGAGGGATGGAAAACTTACATAGTTTGTAAAGTGTTCACGCTTGAAAAGAATGCCAACCAAATCATAAAGAGGAAATGGCCTAGAAGTTAACAAGAAAATTCATAAAAACCAAAACAATTATCTTTTACATAAAAATTTAGCCAATTTTGATATCTTTTAGAAGAGTAATTAGATTTATAAGGGAAATTATAGAGAGATTGAAAAGTTCAACACAACAAAGTCCACATTGGTGATGTCACCCCTTATTGGCATTTCGATCATTATTATATCAAGAATCTTCTAAAGGATTTGTTTCTCTTATTTTCTTGATGTAGCAAGCCTACAACGTTGAATTACATGGAAAACCCCCTTACCTTTGGCTTGGGTGTTGAACTTTCAAGCATTGTTGATCACGACCTTTGGACATCTCTTGGCCAATCGGTCTTTTAACCTCTGATTCATCTACCGGCCTTTGTGACCATCAAAACAAGTTGTTCTCTTTTGGCCTTAGGGTTGTCCCTTCTCCAATTCTACCCTAGCAGGCCATTGGGCTTTGCAACTTGATAGTGCTAGGCATCTAACCCCTACTTTGTGGGATATGTGGGCTGCGATAGGTGCTATGTTTGCCTACACTTGTATCCCTCAATTAGTTCAAGTATCATCCAAAGAGATTAGGTCCCAAACCCAAATTTCTCCTTCTTAACCAATATGAAGAAGAAGAAAAATAAACTCTTGTAAAAGAAACATAAAACTTGAAGAAAAAGGAAAAGAAAGAGTGAGAGGTCATAGAAGAAGTGATTGAGCGACTTGTTCATAGTTTTCTTCATTGTGAGGATTGATATCTTGTGAATTGTGGGTAATGGAAATTCCCTCCCCAACCAAAAGAAATTGTGGACCTATCATGGAGAACATTTATACAAGAGAATCTTCAAACCTACTCAAATTCATCCCCTTCACATGCCTACTTTGGTAAACCATGAAAGCAACATTGTTGTCTAATTCATGGGTTCAAGAGGTTAAATATATGGATTCTAAAGGTTAGAATATGATGTATATTTGCCTTGGTTTATCCCTTGATTTACCCTTAGAACATGCCTTGAACCTTTCGATGAAACCCTTGGTTTTAACCCTTAGGGTATTTATCCATATGAGCTCCCAAGTGAATGGTTGGAACCTTAGGCTTGATTTATCCTAAGGTGTGGGAATCTTAGTCTTAGGGAGAAGCTTCTCTAGGAGCCACCTTGTGTGTACATGAGAGAAGAATCCTCATTTGATTTAGATGGCATGTGATAGAACTTGGAAAATTAGAAGGCATGTGATCACCCTTGGGAAAGTTTCCACATGAGGGACACTTGGCTAGACACTTGGCCAATCTCAAGGACATACACCCCCTTGGGAAATATATATGGGTGGAGTTGGATGGGTGGATAGTTGTATTGGCTAGATAGTTTGTTTGAATAGTTTATTGAGTTATAGTACTAGAGTTTACAACAAACACCTAAGAGGATATTAAGAATACATGTATTCTATGCCAATTCTTCAACTTGATGTTGTCAATTGAAAAATTGAAGACATGATTTAAAAACAATGGATTTGAAGAGGAGAGGTAGTCACACAACCTTTCAAGAAAAAAGGGATAATGGAAACTTTATCTGCAAATACCTCCCAAACCCTGAGGAATAATCCCAAATTCTTACATGTGCTTATAATCATCTCAACAAGATTTCCCAATTCAACAAGAATCACTCAAATTTTGTATCAAGAACATCAACTCCACGAACCCATAGTTGAGGAATATTTGGGACACCTATTCACCAAAAATAAATAAATAAATAAATCTAGAAACATGCATGAGAAGAGAAAAATGGAGAGGAAGTGTGCATAATTTTGAAAATGACCTCTCAAAAATTGAGCAAAAATCTACAAAATGAATCCTCATCAAGATTTATACAAGAATGGTGACCTATACATACTTGTCTAATGATATGTAGTTTTTTCTTTTTCTTTTTTTTTTAAGTTCTCTAAGACTAATTGCACTATTTCTTTTTGGTATGCCCTACTCGTGTTCTTCACACTTTGCTTTATCTCCATTCTCTACCCTTCCCCCCATCAAGACTCAACTAGATTTAGCATATCACTTGCCTCCTTAATAAATCTATCATTCTCAATAGATGCTATTATTGCCATTGTCATTCTTGCTCCTCCATGAGTTGTTCATACCTCTAGTGTTCTCGCTTGCACATCTGCTTGGACATTCTTGTGATCAGATGGTCCAAGCTTAACTACGATAATATTTTTAGTTGTGCCATAGGGCTTACATATTTTCTAGTGATCTGTTCCTCCACTCATTATGAAACACTTGGGTCTTGTCGAAAATTTCCACGTGTCACTAGAAGAACCCTATTCGAAATGCCTCTTTGAATGTCTACATGTAGCAACTTGGTAGGTATTTTGATTGATAAAAGTATACAATTGGAATTTTGAGCTCCAAGGATTCTCTTTAATCATATAGCATTGGATCAATCCCAAAGTGAAATCCAAGTCTCCTTGAAATGGAGTGAGTGGGTCTTTTGAAAAATGTTCCAAGGCATGTTTCCATAAAAATGAAGATCTTTATGAGCATAATGTAGGCAAGGGACATGATGGAGGGATGTCCTTTATTCTTCATTTGTTGGTTTCATGTTTCTATCAAGGGTTCCACGTTTAGTTGTTGCAAAGTTTGAACGTGATTATTCACACGTTAATCCATGGTGAGATTGTTGTAGAGTGAGATTTTCGTTGTGGAGCTTTTGGTTATCTTCAATCACCCTAAATATGTTGCTCCAATCACATGTTCCTCTCTTTGGTGGTGTGTTGAGCTTTGAATCTTTTTAGCTCCTCTTGTAGGGTAGTGAGTCGCTACTTTTCACTGGCTTTCTTTGCGTTCTCCTATTCATCTTTCATTTGTTCATTTTCTATCTTTAGATGAGTGACTTTGTTTTGAAGTTCAATGATTTGCTTCAAATAATTTTCTTAATTATCAATCAATGCAAACATTGTTTCATTTTTGCAAGCCATAATGCCAATCACTTCTCGCACATCAATATGTCCGCCCATAAGTAAAGATAAATAGGGAATTTGTGTATCCTTTTGGCTTCTTGACATTCTCAAATACTTGAGATGATAGCTTCACCATTGATCTAAAAGATATAGTCACAAAATAAATGTTCTACATGGATTGGTCAACTTAACAAAGCCCATAGAACGATTATTGTTGTGCACAAAATTCCCTTGCATTGGTTTCTTTGGGACACAACTACTTAGTGGGCTTCCTAGTTGAAGGAGCTAATTGGTAGTGTAACTATAATTGACACACCATATAATGTAATTGTGGGTGGGGACAGTTGCCAAGAGATATCCATAAATACTAGTGGTTTAGGAATGTCAAACATCCTTGATTATTAAAGGGCTATGGCAATCCCTTTTTTTATATAATCATTCTCTAGTCCCACCTCTATGTTGTTGTGAATTAAATTGTCTTCTTCTTCAACTTCTACAACACCACCTCCTATAACCAAGCGGCTTCTTGGTCTTTGTTTTTGAGGTGATTTGCATTGGCATCCTCTATGGGTTGCATTCATCACTTGTAATAAGGATAGGATATGATTGATATACCCTAGCTCCCCTTGTACCCTTGAACTAATCTCTAGCATCGCCCTTCTTACCATTAGCACTTGAGATAACCTTACTTATTTCATGTAATGTTCTAGTGCTGAAGTGAATTTTGTTCTTTGTTGGCTTATTCATTCCAAGTGCTCGGTGTAGCTACATGATGTCCTTGTCAATGCAGGTTGGTATGTGGTGGTCTACATACGTTCTTGTGTGCAAATTATGTTCTTGCATAATCTTATAGAGGAGATACATGTATCAAATGGTGTTTCCAAGATCTCTTCAAGTGATCACAATAGAGGTATTCTGAAGAATGATTGTTGATTTTATTGCACTTGCCCTGATGATCGCTAGACACCAGCTCTTTAGTGTTCTTCCTCCACTACACTTGATTTTGAGGCATGGCTTCTAGATCTCAAAAGGCCATCGCTCAGATGTGGCTCCGTGCATCTTCTTATGTTCTTCATTTGAGGGGACAGAAAATAAGTTATGGTATCCAAGAGCTTGCATGTGGAACTGGTTTCCATAATCTCGTCAGCCCAAATGTGCAACTTGCCTGACTGCCATAAACACATGCCGATTGAGAAAAAAAAAAAAACTGGGACGAAAATTAGCCACCTTACAAATAAAATTCTAGTGATAGGACCACAAGTTTCTTGGGCTTGTTATTTCAGAAGTAGGGATCCAAATTGAATGCTCTCGCTTCAACGAGCCTCAAAAACTTGGAGTAGATATTTAAATAACTTGGACCTCTTGAATAATTTGTTGCAAGGCATCAATAACAGTTCAGACTACATGGACAGCTGATTTGAAGCTACTTTTGGAAATTATTTTCCGTCATTTTGTTCATGTGCGTCCAACTACCAAGCTGACAATTCAATTTTTTTTTGTCATAGACCTGTAAAGAAATATTCAACAAGACGTCAAAGGCTCCATGCTCTTGGAGACATAGTCAACGATTCATTGAAACACCAAATTCACCCAAACAAGTGCAACTATAAGCTCATGGTAGCCGATCAAAATAGCATACAGCCTTCAGCTCCATCACGCATAGTATCAACGATATTCTATGATATCACACTAACATGATCACAACCCCATAAACTAAGACTTACTCTTCAAGTTACTGTTTTCAACAAAAAATCATTACAGCCACTGAGCCTACAAAGTACTCAGGTAACATACACACTGAAAAGTTTCAGCCCCATGAGCTCAAAAACACAAGAAGCAACATTCAGATGACCACACTGGTGACATCCACTATTCATTGGTCAAATTCACTGCAACAGCCCACCCTTGTCCTGCGAGTTAAGTGGTCTATCTCATAGCCCGCCCTTGTCCTGCCAGTTAAGTAGTCTATCTCATGATAGCTGTTAGTAATAAAGGTTACTTAAATCTTGCAGATCATAGTCTGCCGTTCAGGGGCACTTTGTCACCCTGCATGTGTGTCTCTGCCTTTCTCCCAACCATAGGTCCCTCACTGTCCTCCCTTGAATTTTTTCCATTTTCTGAGTCAGGAACAGGGACTCACGAGCTATCCCACTAAGATGGCAGACTCTGTCAGCCCGATTCATCTCCCAAAGAAGACTTATGTGTGACCTTTCAGCAAGTGCCAGTGGTCGACTGATCCCCAAAGGGAAACCAGTGCAGTGAGGTACCCAATGCCCCAGACACGACATTGGAGTATGAGGGACTTCAAGAAACTCATCACCCCCTAAACTGCCCGCCCGACGTGTTCCCAAAAAAAGGAATGCCAAATCAGCTCAAGGCAGGTGTCCGCACCCAAGTCAAGTCTCCTGTCTCATCACTGGGGTAAGGTGAGGCTTCCCTAATAGACCTCAAGCACCACAGATCTTTGGATACAAACCACCAGGTGGTCCTGTTATTTCAATAACTTAGTGGGATAGCTCTTGAGCTCCTCTTCCCAACTCAGAAATGGGAAAAAATTCAACAGAGAAAGCGAGGGACCTATGGTTGAGAGAAAGGCAGACTCTATCGGCCCGATTCATCTCCCAAAGAAGACTTATGTGTGACCTTTCAGCAAGTGCCAGTGGTCAACTGATCCCCAAAGGGAAACCAATGCGGTAAGATACCCAATGCCCCATACACGACATTGGAGTATGAGGGATTTAAAGAAACTCATCACCCCCTAAACTGCCCGCCCGACGTGTTCCCAAAAAAAGGAATGTCAAACCCCACGAAGGAGCATCAGCTCAAGGCAGGTGTCCACACCCAAGTCAAGTCTACTGTCTCATCACTGGGTTAAGGTGGGGCTTCCCTAATAGACCTCAATAACCACAGATCTTCGCATAAAACCACCTAATGGTCCCATTATTTCAATAAATTGCATACAAACCGATAGTTCCGTCATCTCCGCCATAAAGGGGATCAGAAAGAGAGAGTGAGCGAGCAAGCGAGAGAGAGAGAGAGAGAGAGAGAGAGAGAGAGAGAGACAATATCGTCATTTCCCGTGGAAGGGATCTGACAAGGTGCTTATTCCCCAAAAAGAGTAGTCATATACTTGAGCAGCCTCACCTAGGAAGGAAACAACCAAGCCAACCTCAGCCGAGGGTAAAGGTCAAATCCAAGGGTAATGGGGGACCAAACGCAAATAACTTGCAAACCACAAAAGCTATAAGGGAACCAATCCATCTCCTAAGCACCACAAGTTCACCACAATCCACTACCAAATGCAGTAATGATCCCGTCAAACCCCCCTCGGTGCATAGAGGGCATTTACTCTTCCCCTTACCATCAACCTTGTCAGCCAAGTAAAGCCCCCTAACCTAGCAAGCTAGCATGCACTCTGCGATAGGACTAACTGCACCACAACATGTGGCTCCTATGAAGATATCCCCGAGTGACCACAAAATTACAATACTCATAGGGGCCCAAACAAACAGAAGAATTTACCTTTTCAATCTTTCACCAAACATGATATCTAATTGTCCCAAACCCGACCTAAGGGACACAACTTTCCTTCCACAACTAGTTTGAGAGCTCCACATCCACTTTTGGAACCTTGATTCCATGGATGCCCGAAGGAAGTCCCCTAGCAATGTCGAGCAATCCAAGTATTTCTTGAACAAACACCCTCGCATCGCCCGAAGTAAGCCACTTAAGGAGGAATATGGACTTCCCGATGCATCATTACTCCCCCCAAACCAAGGTAGAGTGGGCACTTTCACCACAAATCATCCTAATACAAGTAGCGTCTAAACATTTGAGAGACCCAAACAACTACTGATCATAGGCCCCATCAATTCCAAATTGTAGACGATCACTAGGAAATTCAAGCTCTTAAGCACCACCAACTGTATTCAAGCTGGAAAGGAACAATTACATAACAAGTGTTGGAAGACAAACAAGCTCTTCCTTCCCTCATCTTCTTGACCTTGAATGATTAATTTGACAAAGAACTTTTTACCAACCTCTACACCGAAGTATGTATATTTCTCTCCAACCTAGATTCTCTCTCTATCAAGAGACAAGCAATATGTGCCACGTGCAACGAGCTTGCCATCTTTGCCAAATAAAAGAGTGGCTAAACATTTGTCAACTCCAAGCTTCATCCTCCACAATCGAGCCCACGAACTAATCATGTCAAGAGATTTTTGAAGCTCGAAAGGGTGGTCCACAAGAATGACTGAGTTGTCTACGAACAAAACTTCCCTTTAATCATCCAATACCAAGTTCATCAAGCCCACAAGAATCTCTACCGTGATCTAAGATATCATTAATATAGCCATTGAAAAGAGTGTGAGCTCCGAGACACCCTTGGCATATGCAGCACAAGACAAGGACATGCTTGCTTAAAAGTTAAGTGGTGTCCGTCCACATGAACCCCGATTGAAAATAGTTCAAGCTTCCAGAGCATCGGGTAAAGCTCCAAACCAAACATAGAGACCAAGATTTCGACAGCAACTGAAATGGGAGAGATCCCACAATAGTTATCAACACTACTGAGATCCTCCTCCTTGGGAATACAGACCACCACAGCGATCTCTGCAAATTCAAGAATCACCCCTCTTGAAATTATTGAAAATTTGTGTGTGTCATCCTTGGCAACTTATCCTTTGCCAAGACTTTCTAGACGTCGCAATTGCACTCTCAAGAGGTCAAGGTCTTGACTCTTTGCAAAGGCCACTCTCAGCCTGCTGCTGACCTCTCCCTAGGGGGTACCAACCTCCTCTCCTAAGAGATTGCAGACACTCTCTCGTCAGAAGTCACTATTGACCTCCCCAAAGGCAACTTCTCAAAGGTCGTTGGTGCACTATTCCCATCTAAGCTTTTTTAAATTTTGTTTAGTGTAATCATTTAGGTTCTTTGGAAGGTCATGGCAGCTTCATTTCCAAGCCTCATTCCACTTTTCAGAGGCTTGTTCCCTGTCCTTCTACGTAGTAGGCAGCATCATTCATTGCAATTTTCTCACTTCCCCAATTTCCCCTCCTTGTCAAAGGTTTGGTTGGAGTGTGTTCGATTAGGCCATTTGTGGTTTGCCAGTTCAAGCTTTGTAGATCCTGATCCTTGGGGTCTTGAGACAGATTTGTCCACCCTTCCTGACCTTCCCTCCACTCTATTGCCCCAGAGCTCATACTCTTGCTCCTGGAAGCACTCTCATTGTCACAATGGCTTCAGCCTCTTATCCTCCATCTGCATGGTCCTCTGTGTCACGTTTTCTTTTTCTTTCTTCACTTTCCCTTGCCCTGGATAATGTGGGACAAGAAGGGGGCAGCCTCTTGCTCTCCATCTGTCGTGGTCCTTGTGTCACTTTTTCTGCGGGGTGTCTTTCCTGTTGCTTCTCATGAAGCAGCAGTCCCTAGCCCTGGATAATGTGGGACAAGCAGGAGGCAGGTAGGAACAAGACCTCCCTCTCTATCATTGGAGGTCCTCTCCCGGATGACATCCTTTGGACTGTCCAGGCATCCCAGACGATGCTTCGGAGAGCCTGCTTAATCAGTCAGTTTCTCAGACTGAGACCCAGATCGAATCACTGAAGTTCTGGTTACAAATAAGCAGATACCTGAAGGATTGATTGTTCAGAAATGCCAGTCAATCCCAGTGAATCCTTGCTTTACAAAGTGACAATGTGGGTTTCCTGCCCATCAGCCTGACATTTGGCAAGTCCTCAAATCAACATCGTGCCTCTTCAGATGGTATCCAAAATTCACACTACACAGAGAGAAGCCAAGTACCCCCTTGTGAATTGAGCTTCCTAACCTCCCTTCTTTTTGTACAACTTCATAGACCTTATTGTACAAACTGGAGGTCTACACCCTAGCCAAAATGGGGTACAGCCTAACCAAAGAAGCAGATGAGGGAGGGCAAATCTATGAGGTTGCCACCTAATCAATGCAAGATGGCACCCACAAAACTGAAGAGAAAAACTCAAGGAGTTCCCAAAAAATATCAGTAAACCAGGGCTTTTACTGATATCAGAAAAGATATCAGTAAACTTCACAAGCAAAAGAGGGGGAAAAAAAAACCGCAATGTCTTCAAACAAGATGAGCGAAATAGTGGAACAATTGAAGAGAATAAGATACTCAAAGAGAGCCAAGGTTCACTCTAGTCAGAAGAGGGAGGAAAAGGAATAAGAAAGAAGAGCAACACAAGCTCACAGATAAAAGGCCCCTAGAACAAGGGTCTGAAAATGCCAAATAATAAACCACTGACTGCTAGACCGCAATGTCTTCAAACAAGATGAGCGTAATAGTGGAACAATTGAAGAGAATAAGATACTCAAAGAGAGCCAAGGTTCACTCTAGTGAGAAGAGGGAGGAAAAGGAATAAGAAAGAAGAGCAACACAAGCTCACAGATAAAAGGCCCCTAGAACAGGGGTCTGAAAATGCCAAATAATAAACCACTGACTGCTAGACCTCAATGTTGGTTCACAATACTTCTAATCATTTCCACGGACTAGAGCAGATAATTATTTATCAGTATAGATTGGAAAATGAACTCATTCAGATATATTTATCAAAGATTTATCAAGACTAGATAAATCTTTGATAAATCTTTGATGGCACAGGCTTGAAAATGAGAAGGATGATTTCATCAACACCCAACTTTTCAGCCTGGATATACTATCCACTGCTACTACTAAGTTACACAAACCAGACCAAATGAAGATCTTTAAGTAGTGGTTGGAGAACTGGAAAATATTATGGTGTCCATCGTTAAACACATAAGTTGCCGACTTGAATGTGCCTTGCACTATTTTAATTGAATCCACAAACCAAACGTCTGCCATCTTTTCACTGAGGCCGACAAAAAGCATTATAGAGAACTATGAATAAGCAGAGAATTTTGCATCACACAGTGAACAGTCTTACTTAGATCTCGAGCAAATAATCTTATTTTGACTTGAAAAATAAAGCTACCCCAATGCCAACAGTTTCAAGTCTAAAGGATTATAGCATTGAAAGTTCCCCATTTTCCATGAAGGCCAGTCAAGTTAAACCTAAATTACGGCAAGTAAAATTTCTGGATTCGAGTGTAAGGAAAGAATGCAAACCTCTTATCTGAGAGCCTCCAAAGTTCAAAACATAACAAGCTAGATTCTTCAGGCAAACAACAAAAGGAGCAAAACCTTCATTTGAGAAGAGTGGGAATATTTACCCAAATTTCACAAACATTTCCACCCTTAATGCTCCCTGAATCACAATACATCTATCTCACACTTGACAATATAATGTATCATTCTTGCTGGGCTTTCAGAGCCCAATTTCATCTTATACAATACATCAGACAAATAAAGAGACAGTAAAACTTTGCCTAATTAAGTACTTGCAACCTTCTCTGAAGCCTCACAAAAAAGGAATCATCAATGACACTGGAAAAGGTGTTTTTAAATAAAACCTCTCAATTAATTCTCTGAAGACTCTCACATAGAATGGATCATTATTTGTTCTGGAGAAGAAGTTCGCTTTTCCAATCACATTTTGGAAGTAGCAAGTCTACCATAACAGATCATGCTTGCCCAAACATAAAATCATGAAGTTACCACATTTCAAGCATAACTAAATCTTCAATAAATAGTAAACATCCATTAACCTCATAGTAATTTAATAGATTGCATTCAAAAAGTAATAAACAAATTCGCATTCACCAAATTATAAAAAACGTAAAAAATCAAGGGTCTACTGCCACTTCTCCAAGATGCACAGCAAAGGCATTACCTTTCTTTTCCTTCAACTGACGAGATCCCGTTTTCCCATACGAGTTGACATTAAGGTATACAAGGAATCAAGCTAAAATGTCTGACAATAGCCTCACTGAGAATGAGACAAGAAACGAGGGCTTTTTGCATACATGGTACACAATGGCAAAAGGAACTACATATTTCACACGTTATGACTCCAATCCTTACAAGGCCCCCTAAGCTCAGTCGATTCTCAATATCTGGGAAGCTTCTCAGCACACCCCAATCCGCCTACACCAGCACCCAACTGAAAACAACCCCCTTACTAGTCCAACTGCTCCAGATCCGATCACTCTTCGGAGAACATAAAAAATAGATGACACAATGTAGAAAGCCCACTACAAGAAATAATCCGGAGTCCTCCGTGTCACATCCGCAGGCTCCCCTCTTCTTGGTGCTGGCTCAAACTGCAAAACAGAGAGAATGAGTACATCTAAGCATAACAATTGTTATATCCAAAAGGCCCAGAATCTCACTTGTATGAAAGTGTGCCCCATACTGTCATCCACTTCCAATATAGAAGCCATATTTCCTGATAACAAATCAAAGAAATGAAGCTTCACGATAATCTTACATTTACACAAGCCAATATTAGCAGAGGTAGAATTAAACTACTTACCACATCTATAACAATAGTTAGGTGCACTGAAGATTGTCACCACCTTACGTTCCTGTCAGGCAACTCAAGGCAAGATGTTAGCACATTAAAGACCTCACACTCATTCAAGTACATACCTATTACCAGCTTACTTAACTTACATGTCCCCAATTGTAACCTTCCATGACTAACTGATGAGCTCTTGCAATAAGCTTTAAATTATTGGTATGGTTGAACTGCGCAGAAATATCCTGCAAAGCACAACCCGTTTTCCAAATTTAATGCACTAAGAAAAGCAGGTTATAACAGTTGACACTAGGATTCCAGCACCCTTACTTGACCAAAAGTATAGCCAGCACCACGTGGTGAAATACCCCATCCACAACGATCATCAGGATCTGACCACAATAAGTCACACATAGGTCCCTCATGAGGCACCTCTTGTACACGCTCAAGCTTTCTAACATGATCAAGTGTATCGATGGAAGGAGATAAGCCACCGTGAAGACAAAAGATCTCTGATTCAACCTACCACAAGAAAGAATAAAAATACACAACTCAGACATAGAAAGGGGAGAGGGGAAAAGCTACTGATGAGGATAGGAATATTATGGAATAGAAGTGTTATAATACATACTAGTGCCGTTAGAGGGAAATAATCAAAAAGATCTGTAAAAATCTTCCATACATTTGCATTTCCATACCTGCAGCAAAAATAGATTAACAAGAAGGCTATAATAACAGTTGAACCTCACTTCTAACTGACTGTCCAGAGGATTGTCACAAGCAACCATGCAGCTCCACAATCTTACTGATCACTTGGAAGTTACTCTCAGTCATACACTTGTCTGTTCAGTTATCAGTGATGGTCTAAAGCCTTAGGTTACATCCAGTTTGGGAATTTCAAAATAGCACCGTAGACTGATTTATGAAAAATCACTAAAGCTAGAAATGATTTTACTGAGGAGTAACATCGGACAAATCAATAGACATGCCTACTCCTCCATATAACAGCCAAGTACTTCTCCGAAAGCTTACAAATTCATTAACGAAAGGAGCATCCTCAAAAATGCATAATTCATAGATGTTTCATAAAGATTAATGCTCTATAAAAATGACTACTTATATTATAAACACGTACATCTCGCAGTTATAACAGGTTTTATTTCCACACTGCTTCAGTACCAAGTGCACTTACTTTCTGAGGCATTCGTCATAAAACCCATACACTTGAGTGATCTGCCAAATCATGAATGAATCCTCTGTTATACTTATCTCATGGATGAGAAAAACAACACATACATGACCCTTGAAAAATTGACTCATTACCTGACGGCTTTCATGGTTACCTCTAAGAATAGTTATTCTGTCAGGATACCTAACTTTCAGGGCCACTAGAAGCTGCATGGAGATAACCAAAAGAATAATCAAAAATCTTCCAGTATCCATGCATGACCTTAGAAAATTTCTACATGAAACATGAATTACACGCATGATAGCACATCAAAACAAGTCAACTCCTCAAATAATGACTGCTGATAGCCTACAGTGGCAGTCTCAACGGAATAGTATCCTCGATCCACATAGTCCCCCATGAAAAGGTAATTTGTATCCGGGCACTGGAAATCAATGAAAGAAAAGCAGTGAGGCAGAACATTAGAAGAAAACACATCCGAAATTTCTGAATGCTTGGCACAATGATGAAAAAATCCAAGCAAGGCTTTTTATTAAATGTCCTTTAAAATTCAGTAAAGGAGCAGCCATCCATTTCCATTCTAATGATGATACAAGGCAAGTAGTACTGGACAATGCTGGAAAAGTGCCAACTCATAGAATGCAAATGACTAGTTCTTCAGAGGCGTCATCCAACTGTAAATGTTACAGCTTAGTGACAGCATATGCTCTATGTAGAGCAACCAATTGGTCTTGAATTATCATAAAGAGCAACTCACCCCCATCCTAATGCTTAAGTCAATGTCATTCTCTGCCAAAATGAAATGCGATCCTCCTAAGAATAGAATCTTAAAGAGATTACATGTGAAACCACGTTATCTTCAATATCTCAATAGTCAAATTACAAAATGTTTCCCTAATCAAACCCTCATGCCCCTCCTAAGCTACCTCAATAGATGAGTATCACTATATCATCTTTAATTGCAATCCCTTAATGTTACAGATTAATTTACTACTTCTTTTAAGGATGCCAATATATGGACTGTGACGAAAGATTTTTCATCAGCAGTTTCAAATGTGCTAACCTTGTGTGTGAAACTAGATTTGCTATTACCTATCCCAGGATGATGTTAGCTTGATCAGTGTACGAATGGACAAAAGACCTTATATCTAACATATGCATAATAGGCACTAACTGGACTGAAAAAGAAACAAGCGTTTCTCAATGCACTTGTTAGGCATGATTTCTGTAGTGATGGCATACCTTCCCACCAATTCGGAAGAGCTCTGCAAGATCATGAAACTGCCCATGTATATCACCACAGATAGTAACTGGACATTTGACAGGCTGTTAACAGTGTAAGTCACCACATTAGCCAGATAATCAGCTAAAGATCACATAATACAGCACGTATCATCTCATCTCCAATCCATAAGAATACAGAAATACTTTTGAGTTATAGAGCATATGTCAGCTACTCCAATGCAAGCTCTCTTATGGAAGCAGTTAAACTGATCGGTAAATCATGACGATTCATGCTGTAATTACAAAAACCATTCAAGGCATGACAAAGGTAATAAACGTCAAGATGGGACCTAGTGGTAGAGTAAAAACAATTATCGAAAGGTCTATAAGCTCAAAACACAAGTGAAAATTTTCATTTTTCAAGAAAAGCCATACACGAAAAGAAACAAATATAAATCTACAAGAACCTACTTGAACATTATTCTCCTCCATCAGGATTTCCTTGGCTTTCTCACATAAGGATCTGACCTGCAACAGTATAGACAAGTGATTCCTGGACTTCAGACAACTGTTTACATGTATACGTATAACAATTTCTTTAAGAATATCTCCAATAACTCTTCAAGACCAACAGGCAGTCAACAGTCCACATCAGGACATCCTAATTTTGATGCATGCTTAGATGAAGTGCACTTGTGAACAGTAACGCGAATCCCCCCAATAAAATAGATATCAGGACACACCGACAAATGTGATGATCACAGGTGACTTCTCATAGATAGGGATACTAGGCGAAAATTAAGGAACAGGTCTATAGACCGTTTAGAACAGCAAGCCATATTTAACCTTTGAACTGGCGCTAGAACCACAGCAACTGTAGAACTCGAACCCCTGCATCTAAGCACCATAATGTTTAAACCTGCGCGAGAAATTCCAAGGTCTTCTCTTTTCAATAAGATTATCCATGGCCCCGATCTCCGAACATCACTGTTCTAGTATAAACTCCATCAATTAGCCATACATAGAAGCATAACATCAGCGCTGCTGTCTGACGTGATAAAAACGGTCTCCATCACGTTACCAAAATATACGAAACTGAGCAGACTCTGAACCACATTCACTTAAATGGCGATACATACTCATCGCACAGGTCCCAAAGCAATGAATCTGATAGTTCAGATCCGCACTATAAATCGATCGACGAACGTGTTGGCATTTTGAGTAAACGACTATCATAGAAACCTGTGAATGGGTATAACATAATGGATGCTTAAAACAACCCATTTTCTTCTGAAAAAATAACAGACATGATGGATCTGGCAATAATGCGAGCAAAGTGGTGATGATTATGGCGCCTCCTCTTCCGCGATCTGACATTTGCCACACCTGCTGTGAATTACCTCGGTCATAAAAGCACTTTTTAGCTCCCTCGGTGTAGCATCAAAATCCATCTCAACCACAGACCCTCTGTTCATGGCGCATGCTTAGCAGAGAAGCCCATCGAAACGTCCAGATGCCCCATGGTATCTAATAACTAGGGTTTCAAAGACAAATCGCTATGAACAAACACTACCAATTTGGAAACAAAAAACCAGAAGGAGCGGGAGAGGAGCAGAGCTGACTTGAATGGATGTAGCGAGAAACCCGGAGAAAGAGACAGACAGAGAAAGATAAGAGAAACCCACCTCGGCTTCCGGCAGAGGCTTGCATTGCATAAGCTGAGCGATGTGCGCGTCGAGGTGCCCATTACGCTCGACGATGCCAGGTGCAACGGTCATGGCTCCAGTTCGAGTGAACGCAGGGCTGAGGGAGCAAAGGACTCGAGAGGGTTTTCTGCGTGCGAACCCTTTCTGGTTCAGAGAGAGCAGGCAATAGAGAGAGGAGAGAGAAGAAGGGGAGTGATTGGAGCAGGAGATCGTAGAAGTATGGACGGGAATTCATATATTGTCATGTATATTAAGCCATTTTCCATTAGACTCCAAATATATTTCAATGAACGTGTTTCGATTCGTGCTACTTTTGGAACAAAAGCCGATAATAATGAATATAGAGACTAATCATACTTTGGCTATACATGGATATTCATGCATTTTCTAATCTAAGACATGGTCAATCAATTCCAAGACGGAACTTCTTAGGATGCGTCATTTTGCAAGGGTCTTCCTACATTGAGGATCATTTACTTGTGCCCTTTAGTTGCATAATTTTGTTTGGTATAAGTAAGCATTTTCAAGAAATGGAATGGCATTATGTGAAAAACTTCAAGATGGGCTATCCGCATACAATTATCATCAACATTGTCTCCTTTGTAGCTTGATTTTTTAGTAGCGACGTGACACTCTCATGGGCGTATGAATGTAAATCTATTTACCATTTTCGTGTTCGCGAATTTTCGAAACGAACTTATTCAAGCATTACTTAAAATTCGTGTGGCCGTAGCGTTTACTTGCCATTTTCACATGAATCTAGCAACTTTCATGGAATCTTATCATGAAAACGTATCCACATTCTTTGATGAAATTTCTTCTTTGGGCCAATGTATTCTACGTAGAGCTACGAATTGAGCATCTCCACATGTTTTCATCTAGCATACTACTCTTCCAAAGCAATTTCACATATTTCTTATAAGCTTGAGGTTGTTTTCTATCTAACATTTATTATCGATGACAATATTATATTCCACGAATCAATTCGTTAGAGATATTGGCATGGCACACTCATGAGATTGATTAACATGGAAGGTGAGAGAACGGACGATAATTGATTTCTCTTCCTCTCTATGTGTGGGTGCATGTGTGAGGTGGTTACTCCTTTTGGCACACTTGCGAATTGATATTGGTTGCCTCTTGCTCCTCCTCTTTGGAGTTGAAGGTGCTTTCTCTTTGTAAACCACTTATAAGCTTTCTTCTCTTGTTCTCACATGATAAATGGGATTTCTACGTGCCTCCTCCTTTTTTATTGCACATGCCGAATTCTAGCTCTCCCCCACTTTTGACCAATTTTATCTTTTAATCTAAGTAAAAATGAGGACCCAAAAGCGATTATAAGCTCTTGTTTCTCTACATTTTTGGGATCTTTAGAGCATAGATGTGTTCTTACAATATTTGAAGAAGTTAAGTGAGCCTTTTTTGTTATCTAGAGATAGACTCGAGAATCATTTTTATGCTCCAATATAAGTTGGAGAGAAGCAACCAAAGTTGTTCCACCCAATACAAAGGAGTTCAAAAGCTAGAGTGTATGCTTCCTTTCCTACACATAAGAAGCACCGAGTTTCTTCTACATTACACTTCACTCCTTCAACGGAGGATAACATTGGTGAAATTCTAACTTCAGTTTTGCTTAGGAAAGGGAGCTTGGAATGTAGCTGCTAAGTCTTCAAATATTTGTAGAACCAAGGAAACCATGGGGGATGGCTCTCAAGGGAAGGATGAAGCTTGAATATAGATAAGTATTCCGTTTCTTTTGTCAAGCTCTTTGTTTTTCAACGCATGAAAGGGAGGCAACATGCATGAGTATATGCCTTAGAGAATGCACATAGAATAGTACATGGAAATGAATATGCATTGAAAGATAAAAGTAATAGCAATTTACAACAAAAATTATCACTTTGTTTTCTACCACGTGTGTCCAGATCATAAGATGTTTGTGTTCTAACCTTGCATAGAAAATAGACACTTTATGTGCATATATTTGGTCATGAAGCAAAACTTCAAAGATGGATGTTACAGGGTGCTTTATTTGACTATGAGTGCAATTGAAGTGCACAAGAAAAGAGCACATGCACTCTAAATATGTTAGGTTGCCGTGAGTATGGCTAGTCGGAATTTGTGAAAATCCAAATTAATTATATTTTTTTGTAAATTTATGTCTCTAGAATTTCTTAGGAAATTTAATCATCGTTCACTATTGTAACTAACAAGAAAGAGATTAAGTGCATCGATTTATGTATTCTCGTAAAGAGTTGAGTCTAAGAGATCTTTGAGCAGTCTGAAGAAGGTTGTACTATTGCATTCAAGCTTGCAATACCTTTTCTGAGTAATATAGATTCTAGTATCAATTTGTGATTTTAAGTATTGTTCAATATTGTTGTTTAACTTGTACTTTGTGTTGTTAATTATATGTGAAGTGTGGTAAGATACTAAATGGGGAATAGAAATGCACTAGAGTAAACTTCGATAAACCCCATTCTCCGAACCTACGTTGTACTTGTACGATGAAGTAAAGTTATGCCAAATATTTGGCAACCGTGATGAG
This sequence comes from Ceratopteris richardii, assembly GCA_020310875.1. Taxonomy (NCBI): domain Eukaryota; kingdom Viridiplantae; phylum Streptophyta; class Polypodiopsida; order Polypodiales; family Pteridaceae; genus Ceratopteris; species Ceratopteris richardii. The sequence goes on from CM035408.1 coordinate 51,149,326, forward strand.
ATGGGGTATCTCCAATAGTACATGGTGAGGTGAAGCAACGACTAGTGCAAGAGAGATGAACGGAAGGATTTTCGACAACGGAGAGGGAATATTCCAACACAATCGGGTAAGTGGTTTTCAAAGGATCAAGAAGTGCACACAAAACTCGGAGCGGCAGGATCATCTACATTACGGTCTACAAATATTGTGGAAGGAGATAGTTCGAGCAATACCTGTGTATCAGAGAAATTACGTCACTTGGTGGACAAAGATGTAATATCGTACCCATTATTGACACAATTTTTGGAGGTACAGGAGGCTTTCAAGGCGACAAAGTTGCAAGTAGACAACAAAGAAGGATGATGGACCAAAGAGGAATCCGACAAGGAACTAAAAAGGAGACCCTAGAATTCAGGTGTGATGTCGGTTTTTTTATATTTTGTTTGGACAGAGAAGCTGGTGGAGAAGCAGACCATGTTACCATGGTAGTTTGTTGTGGTATTCGAGAGGGAGTCTCAAGATGGAATCAAGATTGAAGAAGACAAAATCCTGTGGATATCTACTCATGACGAGTGGAAGAATTGGCAAGTTTTGATTAGTATGGCAGTTCCAATCCACCGAATTAACGGAATGCAATTCAACCAATTTAGTGGAAAGATTCATGATGATCCTAATGTGCATGTTCGCCTTTTTGATACACAATATAACTTAATTGAAGGAAATCTAGATTACGCACGGAAGTGTCAGGTGTTCCAGGCCACCTTAGGTGGAGAAGTGGTCCGTTGGTTGACAGAATTTGCCCCAAATCATTTTGCCATGTATGATGCATTGAAGACTGCATTCTTAAGGCAATTCCAGAAAGAAAAAACAATAGGTCAGTTTATCACTTTACAATATATGGTGCAATAGGCCAATCAAACGGTTGCAGATTATGCATCTTTATTTCAGAGTACGTTATAGCAAATTCTAAAAATAGAGAGTCCTCCTGATGATTTGCTATGAGGTTGGTTCATGGATGGACTTTGTTCTTTAATAAAAGAAAAGATTTGTTTGTTTGCTTTGGATGGAACTAGATCATTGGATCATATCATCGAGGCAATTAAGCAATTAGAACGAAATCTAAAGGTTGTAAACCCTATCTCGCATCATTCCCCAAACGCTATAAATATGGTAACCTCAAATCCTTTGGTTGTAATTGATCCATATAGCCAATTGTGGTGTACAAAATGTAGGAATCCGGGGCACATAGCAGCAAATTATGCCCTAAACTAAGTATATTGTGCAATGTGTAATATGATGAATCATAGCACAGAACAATGTAGATACAACACTAGGAATCAACTTGTAGCAGCTAGTCATATGCAACTAGAACCCAGAAACAATGGGTAATGGTATTTGCCACTCATTGAACATAATGTCTAGTTAAATGATTCAAGCAATCCTTGAAACATGCCAAAAACAAGTTTTTTAGTTTTTCAAGAAATAAGGATTAGAATCGGCCCAATTATCAAGGATATGGAAGAGGACGTAGGCCCTTCAATCAGTACAGAAGAGACTTTTGAAGATCCAGTAGCTCCAATAGTTACTAGATTGGGAATGTCTCTCTGAATCCTAATGATTCTAAGGTAATTCCACAAAGTGACTGCACATCATCAAATATATAAGTGACTGCACATCATGAAATATATAACCAAGCAGTAGATTGGGCTAAGGAAGTTGTGCTAGAATTTGCAGAATCAAGCTCTAGTGGACAAACTTGAAATCTTCAGAATGGGCAAGTCATAGAAACCAATACTCTTGAACTATCTTTGCTGAATATAGATTCATATCCAACAATAGTTAATGATGAGCTCGACCCCAAGAATGTGGAAGTGGACAACATAATAACAGACCCTTGGGAGATATTTTTAAATCTATAATTCAATTACCACTAGGAGATATATTGGAATTAGTTCTTTCACTTTGGAACACTTTATTGAAAGGAGTGTACAAGTCCAATACTATAGAAAATATGGAAGATGAAACTCAAGTGAATACAGTGGAAATAGCTCAAGATGAATTGTCGATTATGCCGTACCACTTATTTTAGTGTGGTATAAAAGTACTCAGATTTCTAGAGTATTGATTGATGGTGGATCTGGAGTCAATATTGCCACTCTGCCTATTCGTAGACAACTGGGTTGGACTGATATATGGCCATCACCCTTTTATATCCATATGGCAGATCATTCACGCATTCAGCCTCTAGGTCTTATTAAGGACATAGCTATCAAAATTCAGAACCTTCCTTTTAAAGTGACTTTTGTGGTTATTGAGTTAATTGGTAAAATTAATGATTATAACCTTTTGCTTGGATGAACCTGGCTTAAGCAAGCTAAAGGTCTAGCAGGACTGGGCTCCCGAGCGATCACTTTCTGAAAAAGACATAAGAAGTACTATATTTCTCTAGAAGATAAGTACCACTATCCGAAAGCTTAATTACCGATAATTACAAAACCCCCACATATGTTGGTCGTCTTAGAGAAAGATGAGGAACTCCAATTTTTGGAAGCTAATTGAGATTTGTGGTTGGTAAGCCTAATTGATATTCCTGAGGTATTGACAAAATTCTAGCAAGACCCTATCAGAGCTCCTGTATAATCGGAGTCTGAGCTTATTCAATCTGATGAAGAAATGGCATGGCTATCAAAGGAAGATGTTTTAACACAAACTAGCGTGTGCATTCAAGAAGATCTATTGGACCAAGTAAATAAAGGGACAAAGAGTTTACCTCAAAGAGTAAAAATCGATGCTAGTTTAAAGGATGGATTCCAAAAGGAATTACTTCAACCATTAGTTGAATTTAAGGATGTGTTTGCTTGGAATTACTCTGATATGTGTGCATTGGATCCCCGATTCTATCAGCATAAAATTGTGTTAAAACCATATGCTTCTCCAATTATTCAACAATGGTATCCTATGAATCCCAATTTTGTGAGACAAGTTAAAGAATAATTGGATAGAGTGTTGAAGGTAGGATTTATTGTGCCTATCAAATATCTGGAATGGGTATCTCCTATTGTGATAGTTCCTAAGAAAAACATGTTGAGAATATGAGAGTGCATCTCCCTTTTGTATCTTGGAGTCACTCTATTTCTATTCCATTTCCATTATATTTCCATTGTATACGTTGATATATTTAGGTAATGATGTGTGTGAATACACTAGGACCGTCGGGGCACTTTTTCCCCTCTTTAGGAGGTTTTTTTCCCCCAGCTTATATATACGCCTATTGCCCTAACAGGCTACTTATCTTTGTACATTCTAGTGGTAATACATTCAGTATTTTGTGTTGTGCTCCAAGCTCCTTCTTCTTCCTTGTGTTGTTCGTGTGCTTCCTCAGATGTTTAACTCCAACAATTGGTATCAGAGCAGGTCGTCGCTTCATCTAGGGCATCATTGACACTCCTCCGGTACGCATACTCAAGGTGTTTCAAAGATCAAAACAGCTTCATTGTGTCGTGCCAAAATCACGATATGAGCTCGTTTCGGCCTCCAAACACACTATTGCAACGGTTGTGTAGGCTATTTCGTCTTTTTGTGCCAAAGATATATACCAGTTTCGATTCGTCGCTATAAGTGTCTCGAATTCTATTACAGGTCTAGCAGAACTCATTTGGGTAGTTTTGTTCAACTTTTTTAGATATAATCATTTTTCTGCATCAAGGTATTTTAGTCAGTGGCCATGGCTGAAATCAGTGATGTATTTCGTATGTTGGTTGTTGAGGATAAGTTGGATGGTACGAATTACCCATTGTGGGCTTATATGATGCATCATGTATTGGTCGCAAAAGGACTGTGGAATATTATGCAAGGTGTTGAAAGACATCCTATTACACCTGCGAATATAGGTACTGCAAACACAAGTACTGAAGCTGATGTAGATGGCATCAGTGAGGGTGATATTCTACAGATTCCTATTCATGCTTCAATTTTTTGTTGCACCTACTGTAGAGCAAATTTGTTGGGATGGCAGAGATGCTCAAGCACATGCATTGATAGCTTTGTCTGTCAAACATGCCATTATTCCTCACATTCGCTCTTGGAGAACAGCTAAGGATGCACTTGCCACATTGTACCAGGCTAGGAATGAGGCTCATGTTGCTTACCTCCGAAAATAGTTGGAGAGTGAGCACATGAATGAAGGTGATTCTATGGACAATTTTCTGACAAAGACTAAGGATTTGAAGGAACAATCGATTTTTTATGATGAAGTTCTTCCTAACATTTCACTTGTGCAAACTATTTTGAATGATCCTCCCAACTCATATCAGAGTTTTGCTTCTACTCTTCATTTGATGATGAAAGGCAATCCAGATGCCTTAACATTTGAAGAGTTAGTTTGTGTTTTGTTGAAGGAAGATCAGTCTAGGAAGAACAGGTCTATTATGCATGTTGCAGATCAAGCTTTCCTGGCTACTCAAAAGGGCAAAGGTAAATGGAGCTCTTCTATTAGTAAGTAGAAATCTGCAAATGCTTCACATTCAAAGAAGGAAGACAAAGATGAGAAGAAATTAAAAAAACAAAAATTGTTTTGCAAATACTGTAAAGCAAATGATCATGTTATTAAGAGCTGTCGAGACCTGGCTGCTAAAGAGGCAAAGAAGAAAGAGGCCGGAATGGTTGTCGCAGAGGCCTCTACATCGAAAACTGAGTCTCCTAATCTTGTGCAGGATGAAGAATGGGTGTTTACTATTGTTTGCAATTTTGACCCATCTTCTCATGAACAGTGCATGTCTACAGTAGACTCAGATGTTTGGTAGTGGGGCGACCAAACATATTACCTCGTAGCACAGTTTCTTCTCTTCACTCGAGCCTACCCCTACAGGAAATACTGCTACATGTGCTAACAACTCCTCTTATCGTGTTATGGGAATTGGTGTGATCATTATGACTACTACTGATGGTAGTTCTTTTACATTGTCAAATGCTTTATTTGTGCTAGGGATCAAGAAGAATCTGTTATCAGTTTTGGCTTTAGCCAAGACTGGCTTAGTTGTAGAAATTTGTTGATGACAGATGTACAATTCATGATCTGTCAAATGGTGATGTGATTAGTGCTTCTGGCATCTTATCTCGTGGGCTGTATAAGCTCATAGATTATGAAAAATCTATGAATGATTCAACATGTGCAGTACATGATTCTCAGGCTATGTCAGATGCAAAGCTTTGGCATGCACGCTTTGGTCATTTGAATTTTGCTAGTTTGCTACGCCTGTAGAAATCTAAAATGGTGTCCTCTTTGCCCAAACTTGAGGCACCTGATAAACATGTTTGTGAAGGCTGTATTTTGGGCAAAATGCAACATTCATCCTTCCCGAAAGATGGTTCTTTTCGGGCTACTCAGAGATTGCAGCTTGTACATAGTGATGTACGTGGTCCTATGCAAACACCCTCTTTTTGGAAACTATCTTTACTTTGTGACTTTCATTAATGACTTTTCCCGGCATGCATGGGTATATCCATTGAAAGGAAAGTCTAAAATGTTTATGTGCTTCAAACAATTTTTGGTTTTGGCTAAAAATTTGTCAGCATGTAAAATGGGCACCCTCCATTCTGAGCGAGGGGGGGAATATATGTCTTCTGCCTTTAATGCATTTCTGGCTGAACGTGGGATAAAACGTCAGTGTATAGTGCTGTAAACACCTCAACAAAATGAAGTTGTTGAACGAAAGAACAGTTCACTCATGGAGATGGCGAGGTGTATGGTCAAGAGTCACGCTTTACCACATAGTTTCTGGCTTGAGGTTGTCATGTGTGTAGCATATGTACTTAACAGGTGTCCCACTAAAGCACTACATTCTATCACTCCATATGAGGCTTGGCATGGTTGCAAGCCATCTCTTGCTCATCTGCATGTTTTTGGTTGTCTGCCATATGCATTAGTACCTAAACAACATCCCAGGAAATTGGATGATAAAGCAGTAAAATGTATTTTTGTTGGGTACAGTTCTGAAAGCAAAGGCTATCGTCTGTATCATCCACAGACTAAACGCATTTTGGTTAGCCATGATTGTTTTCATGGAAGATGCTATTCAGCCTTTACTTTCATGTACGAAGGAGACATCTGTTAGCTCCAAAGACATGTATAATACTTTTCTGCCTCTTTTTATAGGTGGACAGTCTAGTGCTGGTCCTAATGAGGCAACTTCTCAGCCATTGCAAGTTTCATGTGATGATGCAGATCATTCCATTTCTAATGTAGATTTGCATGATGCACTTGTTGATGAGAGAGTTGATATTGAGGAGGCAAAAACTATGCCAAAATGGCTAGTGCATACTTTGTATGACACTAAATTAGATGCACCTCTGTCATAGCATACTCGTTCAGGCTCTCATAGTGCCTCTTTTGCATCACATTGCTATGCTATGGCTGCATCTAGTCTATGTGATGAGACTGAACCTGTTTGGTTTGATGAAGCACAAAATTCTGAACATTGGATGGTTGCAATGCAATCTGAATATGGTGCTATCATGAAAAATGGTACCTGGTCTTTATGTGACTTGCCTCCTGGCAAGAAGGCCATTGGCACTAAGTGGGTATACAAGTTGAAGCGTAAACCTGATGGAACAATTGACAGGTATAAAGCTAGGCTTGATGCAAAGGGTTATGCATGGGAAAGAGGCATTCGTTTTTATGAAACCTTGGACATTAAAACAACATTTGTGAATGGTGTTTTGCATGAAGAGGTGTATGTTTTTCATCCCCGTGGCTTTGTGCAGAAAGGGCATGAAAACCAGGTGTGTAGGTTAAAGAAGGCATTATATGGTTTAAAGCAAGCACCACATGCTTGGTATGAAAAAATACATGCCTATCTGATTGCACATGGTGTTGAGAATAGTCCAACTGAAAGCACCTTATATGTTAAGCGTGCTAATGTACTTCTGATCATTATTGTGTATGTTGATGACATGCTGCTCATTGGTCCTCATGAAAAGCATTTTGCTGATTTTAAGGCTGATTTGCATGCCTCATTTGAGATGTCTGATTTGGGGCATTTGCATCATTAGTTGGGCATTCAGTTTATGCAAGTTGGTGGTGGAATGGCTTTGTGTCAAACGAAATATATTGACACATTATTGCAACATTTTGGCCTTGAAGACTGTAAGCCTATTGCCACTCCTATGGAGACATGTTTGCGATTGAGTCTTCATGATGCTCGAGATGCATTTGATGTTGTTCTCTATCAGTAGGCTATTGGATGCTTGATTTACTTATGCGTTACTTGGCCAGATATTCAGTTTGTTGTCTCACAGATGAGCAAGTTTATGCATTGTCCAAGTGTCAAGCATTGGCAGGCAATTACGCGCATCTTTCACTATTTGAGTGGTAACTGGCTACTTGGATTGTTTTATCCCAAGGGGGGATCACTGCCGCCAGATTTGCGTGCTTTTTCTGACAGTGATTGGGTTGGTTGCTATGACACTCGTGTGTCCACTAGTGGTTTTTGCTTCATGCTTGGTAGCTCATGCATATATTGGTTGAGCAAGAAGCAGCCTATTGTGGCCACTTCTAGTTATGAGGCTGAGTATAGGCCAGCTTTCATAACGACTATTAAGTGTGTGTGGCTCACATGCCTTATGGCTGATTTGGGTATTGTGCAGTCTTCTGCCACCACCATCTTCACTGACAGTGAGAGCACATTGGCAATTGTGAGGAAGCCTATGTTCCATGCTCGCACTAAGCACATTGAGGTGCATTTTCATTATGTCAGGGAGAGGTTCTCTGCTGGAGAGATCAACTTGGCATATGTGCCCACGTAGGAGAACATTGCAAACCTCTTCACGAAGGCTCTACCTAGGGAGAAGTTTGAAGCTTTCTACAAAGCTTTGGGTTTAATTTCTTTTGTGGATTTATTCCACATAGCTTGGCACTTCCTTATACATGAGTGCCAGCTCCTTATTCAACACATCACTCTGAGGGGGGATTTGTTGATATATTTAGGTAGTGATGTGTGTGAACACACTAGGACCACCAAGGAATTTTTTTCCTCTTTAGGAGGTTTTTTTCTCATGGCTCATATATATGTCTATTGCCCTAACGGGCTACTTATCTTTGTATATTCTAGTGGTAATACATTCAGTATTGTGTGTTGTGCTCCAAGCTTCTTCTTCTTCCTTGTGTTGTTCGTGTGCTTCCTCAAACGTCTAACTCCAACATTATATTATAGATAGCTGGGCGGAGCATTAGCTGTAGGCTAAGATTTGGCTCATCCTTCGACTTCCAAGCCCATGCAAAGTACCGTGCACATTTAGGTCCTCACTAAGTTCTAGACCTTCAACTCAGTGCTACTCTACTGTGAGGCCTCCTTGAGTTTGAGCTCTCCCCCGAAAGGGGGAGGATCGAAATCCTCATCCTTGGCTCACCGACGTGCTCCGCAACTCTGCTCTCTCAACTGGAAACGCATACGCAAGTCCCATGCTCGATGGACCACTCGTCTGCACATGGTAGGATCAATAATGACGTTTGTAACAACCTGAATGTGTAAGGGCCCATCATGGCAAGTGAGTCCTCATCTCCTCTTTCTATGGTCACTGTTTCGACCTCTAAAGGCATCATCTCGCCTGTCAAAACCTTTGCAGAAGCTATTAAACAAGGTAAATCAAAATTTGAATTTGTTCAGAATAATAGCTCGCTTTTCGTGACTCCTTCTCTAAAAGGAAAGAAGATTGAGTGGGGTTCTCCACGGAATCTGGTGGCAAATGCCCCCCGGCCGGTAACTAATAGTCATGAACTCACACTGGTGATTAATAGGGATTCCTTTGTTCAATGGCAGAGCCAACTAATGGAGAAAGTCATTATCGGTCTCTACCATGGGCCTCGGCCTCCACAAAAGGTCCTCAAGCTCTGGATTAAGAACAATTGGGAAAAACGTGGGCTCTTCGTGCAACAAATACAATATCTACCTAACGAGTACTTCTTTTTTTTATGACTCTTCAAGTGACCTCAAAGTTATAACGGAGGGGCAATGGCTGATTAGATCGACTCCAATATCTTTTTTTTTGCTGGTTCTCGAGATTCAACCCTAGGGGCCCGAAGCCCACCAAAGTGCCTGTTTGGGTAGAATTCTCGGATCTACCCGTTGAATTGTACCCGTGTCTGGATAGTATGTGCTCTATGGTCAGTAAAGTCCTAGGGCAATGGGCAAGAGGGGGGATTAATCCCAAATAGGAACCCCCAAGTCCTAGTGGAGGTGGGCATCTCCCAACAAGTCAAGTCTTCCATTGTGATTAAGGACTCAGAAGGTATTTTTCTGCATGAGCAAAAGGTGCTATATAAAAAATCTGCCAAATGCATATTTCAAATGCTTTAGACAGGGACATTGGATTAGGGATTCTCCACTCCTCAAGGACAATACTCAGGCTGCTGCTCCCCAACCTGTTGAGACCACTCGGGTGAAAAGCTTCATGTTGCTCCGGTGCAGAGAAAACCATAGATTAAATATGTGAAAAAAAGGGTAAAATCTGGACTAATTCATTTGATGTGATGTTGGAAGATATACAAAACCCCTTTGTTGAAACTGGAGTTCAGCCAGATGTGAATCCTCAGCATGACACAATACCTAGCGCTAATGCAGAGACCTCGACAACCAGAGAAGGTGCGGGCACTCAACCCATCCCTTCTAACTTCGAGGAGGGGTGGACTACTGTAAGAAAAAAAAAGCCAAATCCTTTGAAATCATATCACTTGGTTATTGCTATGCATACTCCAATTAACTATGTAGATAACTGATTCTTAACTGAATTAAACTCACATGATAATCTTGATATTAGTGAATTGCAATAGCAAGGACTTGATATGGAAGACTCTCCTTCTAACTAGAAGGAGAATGTTGCTCCTACAACCTAGCAGGTCTCCAAAGTAAGGAGGAGGGAGGGCAACTCAAAATTCAAATGCAAGGACATACTGAGTAAGATCAATAAGAACATCAAAAAATGAGGTGCTAGTTCATTCTTTTCTTTACTCTTATCATGAATTCTATCAATCTGATGTCTTTAAACATCAAGGGGTTGTCTGACCCCATCCGGGCTAAGTGTGTTGCTAAATGGATCTATGACCTGTCTCTAGCTCCTGAATTGATTTGTCTGCAAGAGTTGAAAGTGAATGGTGATATACTCCCCCTACATTTAAAGGTTGTGTCTGGCAAGCACTCCTGGTACTACACTAACCACCAGGAAGGGAGAGGAGGCACTTAGATCGGTATTTCTCATTCCTTACATCACCTTGTTCGTGAAATTATTACTAGCCCCACTCATCAATGGGTGGGATTAGCTCTTAATAATCCTTTTGACTGCACCGTTATTAGTGTTTATGCAGCCAATTGTTCTAATCTTAGGACTTCTTGTTGGGAAGAGATAAACAGTCTGACTGGCCTCTTATCCTTATTGGGGACTTTAATATGGTCACCACCTTATATGACATATATGATAAAAAGGGTTCCATCATAAATGGGCAAGAGTGGGGTGTTTGGATTAGACTCATCACTAATCACGACTTGATTGATCTCTCGACCGACATTGGTTACACGTGGAACAATAAACAGAAGGGAAAAAATCATCTTACTGCTAGATTGGATAGAGGGTACACGAATATCTCCTACCTTTAGCACTTTCAAGATGTTATGGCTTCCATTGACCATACCCTGTGTATTTCTGACCATACCCCCTTGTCTATCTCTTTTAGGCAAAATTGCTCTAGCTTTAAAGTTGGATGGCCGCATCTGGACACGTCTCTCCTTAATATGTCTTGTGTGATGGAGAAGACTAGGAGATCTTTTCTCATTACTTTAACCTCTGCCCCAACCCGTGTGTTGCTTGGGCCAAAGCTATAAAAGAAATTGAGAAACTCTTTACCTACTATAAAAAGCTTAAGAAGAACATTAGGGCTAAAAGAAGGCAGGACATTGCTCTTGAAATTAACAATCTATTATCCTCTCAAGGTCCTCATATGGAGAATGTGGAAAATAATTTGCCTTCAAGAAATATTGAAGTATGAGGAATACATTAAGGCTATAGGTATTCTCTCCTCATCAAGAGAGTTCTGGGCTGGAAATCTTGATAGGCGTACCAGAAGTATGTTGTCTCTGCTTAAGAAGAAAAAAAAGTAAAGATTTCGTTCCTATGTTGATGAAGCAGTCAGGTGGTTATGCTCTCACTGTTGAGGAGAATTTGCAGGAGGCTACCCGCTTCTTTACTAATGTTTTCTCTGGTTCTCCCAAGTGGTGGGAGGATGTCCACGGAGCGAGGGCCCTCACTGTTCTTAAAAGGAAGAAAACTATTCCTCCTGGACTGGTTGCCTTGTTGGACCTACCCCTCACTGCTGGCAAGATCAAAGAAACCATTGGTAAATTGAAACCCTGCAAATCTCCTGGCCTTGATGGCCTTCCTAATGAGTTTTTCATTAAGCTGAAAGATTTCCTGACTCCTTTTTTCTTTTGATTTGGAGAGATGTGTTTACCAAAGACACTCTTCCTATTGAAATTAATACTGAAGTCATAAAGCTGATCCACAAGAAAGGGCCTAAAGAGGACTTGAACAATTGGAGACCTATCACCTGCCTCACTATCATCTATAAAATTTTTGCCTCTACCCTTGCTAGGAGACTTAGTCCTCTTATGAAGGATATTATCCTCCCTGAACAAAAGGGATTTATAAAAGGGAGGTTCATTCTAGATGCCATCATTTCCTTGTGGGAAGGAATGGAGTCTGCCCAAGAGTCCAATCAACCTTACTACTTCTTCAAGATAGACTTTGACAAGGCTTATGATAGGATAGAGTGAGATTTTGTCCTGCAATCTCTTCATGATATAGGAGCTGGCTCTAAGTTCATTAAATGTGTTAGCCCCTTGTTTGGAAATGCTCACTCTAAGCTATCCATTAATGGTGCTCTATCTCCCCCCTTTAGACTTAGAAGATCTATCGGGCAAGGCTGCCCCCTGGCCCCCTTACTTTTTGCCATAGCCAATGATTCCCTAGGTTGGCTCTTAAAAGATGCTATGAAAAACAAACAGCTTGAGGGTATTTGCATCCCTGGAGCTGATGATCAGATGTGCATCCAAGCCTTTGCTGATGACACCAACATAATTGTCAAGGCTAATGACAATTATGCCCAATGCATCTTGGATTGTCTCTAGACCTTTTGTCTTGCTAGTGGCTCTCACATAAACCATAAGAAAACAGCCTTCAGATCTTCTATTGGTCATATACCTCAATGCATCTCTTCTACTGGCTGTGACATAATAAAAGATGGAGTAATATTTAGATTACTACGTATTCCCATGGGCTTCCAGGTCTCCTATAATAAAAAATGGGATTGGGTGATGCAAGAGTTTAGATGTAATCTATTCTGCTGGTAGGCTTGTCAATCATCTTTATCTCATCAAGCCTTTTTTTTGAACCATTACATTCTTCCCACTCTAGTTTACTTCTTGTCGTGCTGGACTCCCAACAAAAGTCATTTCAATCAAGTTATTGCCCTTTTTAGAAGATTTCTTTGGGGAGGTACCTTGCACCACAACTCAGTGCCCAAAGTGGCCTGGAAGATCTGTTGTCTTCCTAAGAAGGAAGGGGATTGGGAATTCTTCGTCCTCTCAAAATGTCTGCTAACTTAGTTGACAAATAGGTTTTTAGGTCAGTGGATTTGATTGATTTTTGGGCTTTGCTTATCAAGAGGAACATTAACAAATTCTCATTGCTTAACTATAAATCTTGGAAAGACCATGCCCTGTGGGACATTATTGCCTCCCCCAACCTATATTCCCCTATTGGTTCTAAACTCTATTGCAGGTTCTGCGATGCCTGGATGATGGCCAGAAAAGGTTAGACGCTTAACTCCAATTACTATAAGTCTGCTACCTTTTTCTAACAGGAAAGCATATGGACAGGGTGGCTTTCTCTGTGGCACAATGGAAAATTGGGAATCAGAGAACATACGTGTTGCAAAAAAGGCTTTTCCAACTGACATGATCTAACTGTTGATGGAGAGATCATGTCAGAAAACCAGATCTATAGTAGTACTGATTTGTCCTCTGGTTGTATGCAGGTCCTTATGATGCACAAAAATATGTTCCAGGACAAGCTAGCTAACTATCTCTCACACAGACCAGTGCTTTTGAAGGAAGTGGCTCAGGACATACTCCACAACACTGGAACACCAAACAGTGCCAACATAGATTCAACTGCTTGTGGGCATTTCCCATGAACATCAAGTAGTCTTTTCTTCTTTGGCTAATAATACAGCATGGTGTCTGGTGTGGGTCTAAAAACAAGAAGTTTTACATTAATGATGGAGTTTGTGTTTTTTGTGGCATTGTGGAGGATCTCCCCCACCTTTTCTGCAATTGTCCTCATGCTCAGAGATTCTGGTCTTTCCTACAGCCATATTGTCATCACAAGGTCAATATTTCTCTAACCTACAAGGAGATCTTACTTGGCTACTGCAACAGGATGGATATTGTGATGTGGAACATATGGAGAGCCCTGATCCTGTAAAGCATTTGGAAAAGCAGGAATGCCACCTTGTGGAACAGACAAAGAAGAGATTCTCTGTATTCTTTTGCTTAGACCTTCAGAACAGTGGCTGCAAATTGTATATCTGCTACTAGAGATGCTCCTGCTGCTGATTTTTCTGTTGTTTTGCACCTTTAGAGCACCCCCATTAGCCAATGGAGGGAATCCTTACTTAAGTTGTATTATGTATCTAGATCTGAAATGATTCTGTCATGTACATGACCTATGAACACTCTATTGTGTACTAAGAGCACATTTATCCCCATTGTTGGGACCCAAATGTCTGTTGGTCCCTTACCTGGTTGTTGTAGTGATTTATGGACATGATCTCTTGTTCTTGGTGGGGGCCCTAGCCTGTGTACAATTTCACAATCCTTCATTAATTTAACTTCTCTATTCTCCTAAAAAAAACATTATATTATATCCTCTGTATTTGGGTACCTTGCCATTTTCTTCTACCATTGTATTCATTCTCCTTTGAGGGGAATTATCCCACATGATATGTACTTTGGAGAGCCACTCCCAAATCTATATAAAGAGGGCCTCTCCCCCCATTTGTACTTGGTTAGAAGCTTGAGGAGCCTACTCCATGCCAAGAATGGCTCATTTCTAATCCATGTGAGTTTATGCATTTCTTGGTCTACTCATTTTGAGTCTCTCACACTCTTTCTTTTGTGAATACACTCTTCTTTTCATTTTGCTTCCGTGCATGTACTCTCTACATGGTATCAAAGCGATAGGTGGAGGTCCTAGTGGTGCATTTGGTGGTGATGGTGGTGCTTGAGTTTGGTGTTGCTCTCCAGCGATTTGGAGAAGCTTTTTGCCATCATTTTACACTCTTTTGGACCTCACTTTGCCCATTTGCCCACCCTCCCACCCTTCTTTTTCATCACTTTCCCATTCATCTTTAACCCCATTTTCCCACCCTCCCACCCTTATACTTTGTAATTTTGGAGGTGTTATTGAGTTTGCATCTCATCTCGTTTTGAAGTGTTTATAAACACTTTTGTGCACTTCATTGGCAATGTCTTCTCTGTTGTGTGATGTAATTCGACATTATATAACAACCATATACACTCTTTCTATCATTCATTGACACATCATTTGGCACAAAGTAACATCACACATAGAAGAAGATATTGTATGTGTGTGTGTGTGTGTCTTAGGAGGCTCCTCTAAGCCCCCAAGTCTGCCTCTCTTTGCACAATGGGATACTCTAAGCCCTCGTTTTGTGTTGACTTGTCTCGGTCTTTGTGCATGAGTAGGGCTATCCTAATCCCTCCCCCCTCTCCAAGGTGTCTACTTCCTTTTTGGTGCAAGTGTAGGGCTATTCTAAGCCCCCCCACCCCAACTCAATTTTGTGAACCAATTTTTATCGCAAGTGTGATAACTTTGTTTCAACGATGAAAATGTAAATGATTTCAAGCACCACATCCTCGACTCAATTGTATTTATCGTCTTTCATGCCAAAAGATGAAATATTAAATGGCACAAATTGCAACCTATGGAAGGATACAATTAGGGCCTATCTCTATACAAACCTGTTGTATGAGGTCTTCGATGGTATAGAACGAGAGCCCAATAAAGAAACCAATCTAGGAGCTTGGAATATATGGAATGTAAAGGACAAGCAAGCATTAGGCCAACTTGTCCTCGCATGTGATGAATTGACAAAGGGTCACATCACTGCATGTAAGACTTCAAAGGAAGTTTGGGATATTCTAGCAAACCTCTATGAGGATAAAACACCTTCTAAGATTTATACTCTAGAGACTGAATTTCACAATCTCATTATATGTCCAGAAGACACCATCACAAAAGTGATCACCCAATTTGAAGATTATCAATGCAAGTTAGCTGTTTGTGGACAATGAATTTCCAATGAAGATGTGGCTATAAGATTGCTTAACAAGCTTCCTAGGTCCTATGAAACATTCGTGACTACTCTATGTAGAGAGGACAAACACTCACTTGGGAAGAAGTTAGGAGATTATCGCTTCTCCATGATTCTAGACAAAAGACCCAAGTTACCCAAGAAACATCCATGAAGGCTAAAGCCACCTTCCACAAAAATAAAGGGCAAAAACGTGATCAAGAATCAAAGGACTAAGGCAAGAAGAAGTTGATTTGCAATTTTTGTGGCAAGCCTAGCCACATTGAGAAATATTGCTTCAAGAAGAAGAAGAAGGAAAATTCTAAGTCTACGTCAAAGACTGAACATCACTCTCATTGCACAAGTGAAGATCTCTTTCTCACAATTGAACACAAAGCCCTTCTAGCATCCACTCCAAGTAAAGAATGGATCTTTGATAGTGGTGCTTCATCACATATGTGTAATAACAAAGAGATCTTCATGAGTTTGAGGAGCTTAAAGGTCAAGTGTATCTTGGAGACAACAAGTGCATTGAAATCCAAGGAAGAGGAAAAGTTCAAGTCGCCAACTCTAAAGGCAAGACCAAGTCACTCAAAGATGTTCTTTATGTACCAAGCCTTTGTAAGAATCTTTTCTCAGTAAAATCCATTACAAAGTGCAACACGACAGTGCAATTCGATCACAACAAAGTTCAAGTCATTGGTCGTGAATCCAATAAAGTGATAGCTCAAGGCTATGAAAACAAAGGTCTCTACAAGCTTTCAAGTTTTATGGCCAAAGATTCAAGTCTTAGCTTATGGCATTGTAGATTTGGACATACCTCTTTCTTAGCTAAGATCTCTTCCAATCATCTTGTCAATGGTCTACCCAGGATCGCAAAAGTGGAGTTAAACTGCCAAGCATGTTCAAGCAAACAATTGTCCCTTTGCCTACATAAGCATCCATTTTTGCATCTAAACCCTTAGCATTAGTCCATGCTAATATTTGTGGACCAATGCATACACCTTCTCTAAGTGGGTCAATTTACTTATTCCTGATAGTAGATGACTTCACTAGATGTACTTGGGTTTATTCACTCAAGATAAAGAGGATACCCTTTCAAAGTTTACGGAGTGGACACAAAGAGTTCAAGAAGAGTTTCCAATTTCTTTGAAGATCGTCTAATCCGATGGAAACAATAGATTTCTCAATCGGAACTTCTCCCAGTACTTGAAGCAACACAAAATTAAGTATCAAGCATCACGAGATACTCAACAAGGTATTTCCTTACAAAAGATTCCAAGTGTGATCCAGATGGCCAAAGTTATGCTTAGTCAAAAGCAACTTCCACTAAAGTTTTGGGATGAAGTAGTACAGACTGCAGTACATATTCAAAACAGAGGGTTTTCATATATCTTGAAGAGCCAAACACCATTCGAGGCTTACTTTCAGAAGAAGCCGAGTGTGAGCTATTTTTGCATCTTTGGTAGTGATGCCTATGTCCAAGGCCATGATGATGATCGGCCTAAAATACATTTTCATCGGTTATAGTGAACAACAAAAGGAGTACAAACTCTACGACCCAAAGAGTTCTAAACATGTATCCATAGGAGTGGCAATGGGTTTGCAGTCTTCAGGGCCAAAACATTGCAATAATCTATCAATATATTTTGTTTGACATAAAGTTATTATGCCATCAACTTGCATAAACTAAATGCCCAAATATGATGCAAATGCCCCAAATGTGACATCTCAAATGAGGCATGCAAATCAGCCTTAAATTAGCAATATGCTACTCATGAGGACCAATGAGCAGTATGTCAACAACATAGAAAACAATGATCAGAAACACATCATCTGCATGCTTAACATATAAGGTGCTCTCAATTGGACTATTCTCAAAACCATGTGCAATCGGGTAGGCATGTACCTTTTCATACCAAGCACGTGGTGCTTGCTTCAAACCATATAATGCCTTTTTCAACCTGCTTACTTTGTTTTCATGCACTTTCTGCAGAAAACCAAGGGGCTAAAAAACATACACTTCTTCATGTAAGTCAACATTCAAAAATGTAGTTTGATGTCCAACTGATGTATGTTCCAACTATGATGAGCTGCAAGTGCACAGATGCTACAAACAATGGTCATTCAACATGTAGGAGCAAAAGTCTCATTAAAATAAATACCTCTTTCTTGAACATAACCTTTGCAACAAGCCTACCCTTATATCTATCAACTGTTCCATCATGCTTACGCTTTAGCTTGTATACCCACTTAGTGCCAATGGGCTTCTTGCCAGGAGGCAAGTCACATAAAGACCACATAATGTTTCATAGTAGCATCATATTTTGATTGCATAGTAGCCATCCAATTTTTCGAATTTTGTGCTTCATGAAAGAATCATGTTCATTCTCATCACAAAGACTAAAGGCAGCCATAGCATAGCAATCTGATGCAAAAGAAGCATTGTGAGAGCCTGAACAAGTATGATATGACAAAGGTGCATCTAATTTGATATCTCGCAAAGTCTCACTAGCCATTTAGGAATAGTCTTTGCTTCCTCTATATCAATTCTCTCATCAACAAGTGCATCATGTAAATCTGCATAAAAAATGGAATGATTTGCATCATCACGTGAAACCTATAAAGGCTAAGAAATTGCCTCATTTGAACGAGCAATAGATTGTCCACCTGTGAAAAGAGGAAGCAAAGTGTCATACATATCTTTGGAGCTAATTAATGTCTCCTTAGTACATGAAAGTAATGGCTGGAGTGCATCTTCCACAAAGTCAACATCACAACTAACCAAAATGTGTTTAGGCTATGGATGATACAGACCATAGCCTTTGCTTTCAGAACTATACCCAACAAAAATACATTTCACTACTTTATCATCCGATTTCTTGCATTGTTGTTTAGGCACTAATGCATATGCCAGACAACTAAAGACATGCAGATGAGAAGCAGATGGCTTGCGACCATGCCAAGCCTCATATGAAGTGATAGACTGCAGCGATTTAGTGGGACACCTGTTAAGTACATATGTTGCACACATAACAACCTCAAGCCAGAAACTATGTGGTAAAGCCTGACTTTTGATGATACACCTCGCCATCTCCATAAGTGAATTCTTCTTCCTTTTAGAAACTCCATTCTGTTGAGGTGTATACGACATTGTACACTGATGTTTTATCCCACCTTTAGCCACAAATGCATTAAAATAAGAAGACATATATTCCCCCCTCGATTAGAATGGAAGGTGCCTATTTTACATACTGACATATTTTCAGCCAAAACCAAAAACTATTTGAAGCACATAAACACTTGCATGCCTAGAAAATCATCATATTCACAAAGTAAAGATAGTTCCCAAAAGAAGGTGTTTGCATAGGATCACAAATATCATTGTGAAGCTGCAATTTTGAGTAGCTCGTACTAAACCATCTTTTGGGAAGGAGGAATGCTGCCCAAAATACAACCTTCACACATGTTTACCAGGTGCCTCAAGTTTGGGTAGAGAGGACACCACTTCAAGTTTTTGTAGGTGTAGCAAACTAGCAAAATTCATGTGACTAAAGCATGCATGCCGAAGCTTTGCATTTGACATAGCCCGAGAATCTTGAACTGCACATGTTGAATCATTCACAAATTTTGCATAGTCTATGAGCTTATACAACCCACAACATAAAATGCGACAAGCAATAGTGATGTCGCCATTTGATAGATCATGAACTGTACACGTGTCATCAACAAATTTCACAACCATGCCAATCTTGGCTAATGCTAAAACTGATAACAGATTTTTCTTGATCCTTGACACAAATAAAGCATACGACAATGTAAAAGAACTACCAAGAGTAGTAGTCAAAATGATCTTACCAACTCCCATGATAGTAATAGAGGAGTTGTTGGTGCATATGACATTATTCCATGTACGGGCTAGCTCAAGTGAAGTGAAGAAACTACGCTACAAGGTAATATGTTTGGTTGCCCCACTATCAACATACCAAACATCTGAGTCTACCACGAACATACACTATTCATGAGAAGATGGGTCATAAATGCAAACTGTAGTAAATGCCCATTCTTCATTGCGCACAAGATTAACAGACTCTATTTTGGGTGTAGAGGCCTCTGCAACAACCATTCGGGCCTCTTTTTTCTTTGCCTGTTTTGCAACCAATTTTGGACAGCTCTTTATGACATGATCATTTCCTTTATAGTATTTGCAAAACAGTTTATGCTTTTCTATTGTCTTCTTGTCTCTGTCATCCTTCTTTGATTGTTCAGAATTAGTAGATTTCTACTTACTAGTAGATGAACTCCATTTACACTTTTCCTTCTGACTAGCCAGGAAAGCTTGATCTACAACACACATAATGGACCTGTTCTGCCTAGACCGATCTTCCTACAATAGAATAGAGACTAACTCCTCAGATGTTAAGGCATTTGGATTGCCTTTCATCATCAATGGAAGAGTAGAAGAAAAACTCTGATATGAATCTGGAAGTCCATTCAGAATAGTCTGCACAAGTGAACTATGAAGCAAGACTTTTCATGAGTATAAATCAATTGCTCCTTAGAATCTTTGATCTTTGTCAAAAAATTGTCCATGGAATCTCTTTCATTCATGTGCTCACCCTCCAATTATTTTCAGAGGTAAGCAACACGAGCCTCATTCCTTGCCTATTATAAAGTGGTAAGTGTATCTCAAGCATCCTTCGTTGTTCTACAAGAGCAAATGTGAGGAATAATGGCACGTTTGATAGATAAGGTTATCAATGCATGTGCCTGAGCATCTCCGCCATCCCAACAAAGTTGCTCTACAGTAGGTGCAACAGGAACTGTAGCACAAACAGGAACCTAAAGAATATCACCATCTTCAACGCCATCTGGATCACCTTCAACAACTATGTTTGTAGGAGTAATAGGATGTTTTTCAACACCCTATATGATATTCCACAGTCCTTTTGAAACCAATACTTGATGCATCATATAAGCCCATAATGGGTAATTGGTACCATCCAACTTATCCTCAACAGCCAACATACAAAACGACTTTCGGCCATGGCCATTGACTAAAATACCTTGATATAGGAAAATTATTGTATCTCAAAAGTTGAACATAACTACCCTGTCAAGTTCTACTAAACTTGTAGTAGACTTCGAGGCACTTATACTGGCGAACCAAAACCTGTATATATCTTTGGCACATAAAGATAGAATTGCCTGCACAAGCACTGTGATAGTGCATTCGGAGGTCGAAATGAGCTCAAATCATGATTTTGACACCACACAACAAAGCTGTTTTGAACACCTAATTGCCCTGAGTATGCTCACAAATTTTCATGCAATTTTAAGACTATGACTGCAGGGATGTCGACAAAGCCCTACATGAAGCAACGACCTACTCTGATACCAATTGTTGGAGTTTGTGGTTTGTAGAAGCATGCAAAGAGCTCAAGGAAGAAGAAGAAGCTTGGAGCACAACACATCATACTAAAACTATTACCAAAAGAATGTAAAAAAATAAGTGACCTATAAGGGTTATAGGCATATATACAAGCCGAGGAAAAAAGACCTCCTAATATATTTATATATTTCAATAGTAATGTGTTCACACACATTACTATTGAAATATATCAACAAGTGGAAGGTATCAAAGAGTTGGAAACACAGTTATGAGAAGCATGTTGGAGTTAGACGTCTGCGGAAGCACGCGAACACCACAAGGAAGAAGAAGAAGCTTGGAGCACAACACACAATACTGAATGTATTACTAGAGAATGTACAAAGATAAGTAGCCCATTACGGCAATAGGCATATATACAAGCTGGGGGAAAAAACCGTGCCCCAACGGTCCTAGAGTGTTCACACACATCACTACCTAAATATATCAACAAATCCCCCCTGGGAGTGATGCGGTGAACAAGTAGCTGGCACTCATGTATAAGGAAGTGCCAAGCTATGTGGAAATCACTCCACAAAAGGAAGTAAGCCCAAAGCTTTGCGGAAAGCTTCAAACTTCTCCCTAGGCAAAGCCTTCGTGAAAAGGTCTACAATGTTCTCCTGCGTGGGCACATATGCCAAGCTGATCTCCCCAGCAGAGAACCTCTCCCTGACATAATGATAATGCACCTCAATGTGCTTAGTGCGAGCATGGAACACAGGGTTCCTCGCAACTGCCAATGCGCTGACTATATATGAAGATGGTGGTGGCAAAAGACTGACCAACACCCAAGTGGCCACAGTAGGCTGCTTCTTGCCCAACCAAGATATACATGAGCTACCAAGAATGAAGCAAAAGCCACTAGTGGACACACAAGTGTCATAGCAACCAGCCCAATCAGAGTCAGGAAAAGCATGCAAATCTGGCGGTAGTGATCCCCCCTTGCTTTAAACCATATAATGCCTTCTTTAACCTGCACACTTGGTTTTCATGCCCTTTTCGCACAAAGCCACGGGGCTAAAAAACATACACTTCTTCATGCAAGTCACCATTCAGAAATGTTGTTTTAATGTCCAACTAATGTACGTTCCAACCATGATGGGCTGCAAGTGCATAGATGCTCCGAATAGTAGTCATACGAAATGTAGGTGCAAAGGTCTCATCAAAATCAATGCCTCTTTCCTGTGCATAACCCTTTGCAACAAGCCTAGCCTTATACCTGTCAACTGTACCATCAGGTTTATGCTTCAGCTTGTATACCCACTTAGTGCCAATGGCCTTCTTGCCAGGAGACAAGTCACATAAAGACCACGTACCATTCTTCATTATTGCATCATATTCAGATTGCATAGAAGCCATCCAATTTTCTGAATTTTGTGCTTCATCAAAGGAAATAGGCTCAGTCTCAAAACTGATAACATGTTCTTCTTGATCCCTGGCACAAATAAAGCATCTGACAAAGTGAAAGAACTACCATCAGCAGTAGTCAAAATGATCTTACCAACTCCCATAACAGGATAAGAGGAGTTGTTGGCGCATGTAGCAGTATTCCCTGTAGGGGCAGGCTTGAGTGAAGAGAAGAGACTGTGCTGTGAGGTAATATGTTTGGTCATCCCCCTGTCAAAATACCAAACATCTGAGTCTACTGCAAGCATGCATGATTTTGATGAGACCTTTGCACCTACATGCCGTATGACTATTGTTTGGAGCATTTGTGCACTTGTAGCCCATCATGGTTGGAATGTACATCAGTTGGACATTAAAACAACATTTCTGAATGGTGACTTGCATGAAGAAGTGTATGTTTTTCAGCCCCGTGGCTTTGTGCAGAAAGGGCATGAAAACCATGTGTGCAGGTTAAAGAAGGCATTATATGGTTTAAAGCAAGCACTACGTGCTTGGTATGAGAAGATACATGCCTATCTGGTTGCACATGGTTTTGAGAACAGTCCAAATGAAAGCACCTTATATGTTAAGCGTGCTAATGATGTGCTTCTGATCATTGTTGTCTATGTTGACGACGTGCTGCTCACTGGTCCTATTGAGAAGCATATTGCTGATTTCAAGGCTGATTTGCATGCCCCATTTGAGATGTTTGATTTGGGGCATTTGCGTCACTATTTGGGCATTCCGTTTATGCAAGTTGATGGTGGAATGGCTTTGTGTCAAACGAAATATATTGACACATTATTGTAGTGCTTTGGCCTTGAAGACTGTAAGCCTATTGCCACTCCTATGGAGACAGGTTTACGATTGAGTCTTCATGATGCTGGAGATGCATTTGATGTTGTTCTCTATCTGCAGACTGTTGGATGCTTGATTTACTTATGCATTACTCGGCCAGATATTCAGTTTGCTGTCTCACAGATGAGCAGGTTTATGCATTGCCCAGGAGTCATGCATTGGAAGGCGGTTAAGCGCATCTTTCGCTACTTGAGTGGTACTCGACTACTTGGGTTGTTTTATCGTAAGGGGGGATCACTACCGCCATATTTGCATGCTTTTTTTGACTCAGATTGGGTTGGTTGCTATGACACTCGTGTGTCCACCAGTGGTTTTTGCTTCATGCTTGGTAGCTCATGTATATCTTGGTTGAGCAAGAAGCAGCCTACTATGGCCACTTCCAGTTGTGAGGCTGAGTATAGGGTAGCTTTCACAGCTACTATTGAGTGTGTGTGGCTCAGACGCCTTATGGCTGATTTGGGTGTTGGTCAGACTTTTGCCACCACCATCTTCACTGACAGTCAGAGCGCATTGACAGTTGTGGGGAACCCTGTGTTCCATGCTCACACTAAGCACATTGAGGTGCATTATCATTATGTCAGGGAGATGTTCTCTACTGGGGAGATCAGCTTGGTATATGTGCCCACGCAGGAGAACATTGCAGACCTTTTCACGAAGGCTCTACCTAGGGAGAAGTTTGAAGCTTTCCGCAAAGCTTTTGGCTTACTTCCTTTTGTGGAGTGATTTCCACATAGCTTGGCACTTCCTTATACATGAGTGCCAGCTACTTGTTCACCGCATCACTCCTAGGGGGGATTTGTTGATATATTTAGGTAGTGATGTGTGTGAACACACTAGGATCGCCGCGGCACTTTTTTCCCTCTTTAGGAGGTTTTTTTCCCTCGGCTTGTATATACTCCTATTGCCCTAATGGGCTTCTTATCTTTGTACATTCTCTAGTAATACATTCAGTATTGTGTGTTTGTGCTCCAAGCTTCTTCTTCTTCCTTGTGTTGTTTGCATGCTTCCGCAAACGTCTAACTCCAACAACTTTCAGCCCGGTTGCAAAGATGGGAACAATTAGAACCTTGATTGCAGTGAGTGCAACAAGGAGATGGCCATTGTACCAACTTGACATAGAAAATGCTTTTCTCAATGGTGAACTTCAAGAAGAGGTATACATGAGTCAACCGATTGGATTTGAAGATAGAAAGCATCCAAATTTTGTTTGTAGATTGAAGAAAGCTTTGTATGGGCTGAAGCAAGCACCACGTGCTTGGAATCAAAGATTGGTTGAGTACCTCACAAGGTGTGGGTATAGTCCAAGTAATGTAGATCCCTCTCTCTACATGAAGAAAGAAGAAGGCAAGCAGGTATATACTTGCATATATGTTGATGATCTCATCATAACAGGAAGTAATGTTGCAGGAATACAAGAGATAAAAAGAAAACTCGGTAAGGAGTTTAAAATTTCGGATCTTGGTGAGCTGAAATACTTTTTAGGCATTGAGATAGTCAATGGGAAAGATGGCATTTACTTGATGCAAAGAAAGTACCTATTGGATGTTCTTTTTAGATTTGGAATGAGTGAATGCAAACCACTCACTCAACCTATGGACACAAATGTGAAGCTATGCTCAAATGATGGAGAGAAGGTACATGATGTAACTACATACAGGAGTATTATAGGTTCATTGATTTATGCTACAATCACAAAACTAGATTTGTGTTATATTGTTGGAGTTCTTTCTCAGTTTATGCAAGCTCCAACAAGTGAACATTTAAATTCAGCCAAACGAGTGTTAAGATATGTGAACACACAGTCAATCATGCCTTGTTTTATCGATATGATGAAGAATTGCAGGTAAAGGGCTTTAGTGATGCTGATTGGGCTGGTTCGAAGGAAGATAGAAGATCCACTTCAGGTTATGTGTTCATGATAGGTAGCAAACCTATCACATGGAGCTCGAAGAAGCAACCTATTATTGCATTATCATCTACAGAAGCTGAATATAGAGGATTAGCCTTTGCAACTTGTGAAGCTATGTGGAAGCTCTTGACTAATTTTGATGTGCAGGTGGAGACCATTCCAATTTATGGTGACAACATGTCAAGCATTCACTTGACAAACAATCCTATGTTTCATGCACGAAGTAAGCACATAGAAGTGCATTATCATTATGTTCGAGAAAAAGTTTTGAGCAAGGATGTGGATATAAAGTTCATTGGAACTAATGACCAGGTTGCAGACATGCTTACAAAGTCCTTAGATGCTTCTAAGCTAAAGAGGTTCAAGGATGAAATCAACTTGCATGATATGGCTCAAGGTACAAGCTCACGTCTGAGCTTGGGGGGGAGTGTTAAAAATAAAGAAGTAAGGTCGTATATATTTTTGTAAGAAAACATTGTCTGCTAAACAAGCCATTGATTTGTTTCTCAAACACATCTTTGTGCATCATGGTTTACCACAATCCATTGTGTTAGATAGAGACAAAAGATTTTGTAATGATTTTTGGATCACACTTTTTACTAACCTAGGCACACACATTGACTTCACATCTTCATTTCATATGGAGTCGAATGGTCAAACTGAAGCAACAAATAGCACTATTTTAAGATCTACGTAGACTATATGTTCACAATAGGCTCGGCACATGGGACATATATTCACTTACTTCAATTTGCATATAACAATACACCACATGCATCCACAACAAAAGCAACATTTGAGATTGTGTATGGACATTCGTTGCCAACACCCATATTTCATGTTTGACATCAAGTACCAGAAGTTGAACATGTAACTCAAACACATACACAATTTTTGGAAGAAACAAAACAAAGCCATTAAAAAAGCTCAAGAAAAATACATAAAACATGCAAACAAAACGAGAAAACACATGGAATTCAAAGAGGGAGATTATGTCATGCTTAGAATTGAGAAAAGACAATTAAAAAGTATTCAAAACTCATCCAAAAGTCAAATTGGCACCTAGATACTATGGCCCTTTTTGAATTGTTGAATATATCAATGCCAATAGTTTTAGGTTGGCCACTGTTAGGAAAAGAGTGGTGGAGGCACGACATGCATATTGTTTTTTAAGGAGTGGCTAAAAATAGACCACTTTGAAGAAGCTCGTCATAACACAAAATCTATTCGCGATCTTTAAAAACGTACAACGAGGTCTACAACTTCGTAGAAGAACATTTTTTCTGAAGACGAACGGAAGGCCCTCAAAATCAGAGATTACCGTGACTGTTTGGGGTGCGAGAGCCTGCTGCCCTCCTCTTCTATCATCTTCTTTTTTCATATCTTTCATGCTATTCTCCTCATATCTTTCATGCTATTTTCCTCAGCAATCCTTCTCAATCTTTGTATACATATTCCTTTCAATAATAAAGAGGTGGATGGCAAATACTCAATTAGATGATTGAGGGGGATGGTTGGTACCCAATGCGGTGTCGTGTGTAAGACTCTTTGTTGTTATTTGATGTTTCTATCTCTTGAATTTCCTATTTGATTCATGGTTCATGTGTTTAATATGAATTTCATGTGGTTTGTCAACTCTAATCTTGATTGATATATTGGCCTTAGCCTAAGTTTGACAACACACGAGGCAATGCCAAACCAAAATCAAGAGGTAAACAAGTGCTTGACCCAAGTACTTCTAAAAGTGCGTAAGAGCTTCGAAAAGACTCTACACCTACAAAGGGTACTTGGAAGACTCAATGCCCATGAAGAGAAAAGCAATGAAAAAAGAACGTTGTCGAACTTGAGGATTCCCTCAATCAGAAGCAAGAAGAGCCGACTAAGAAGAAAATTAGACTATAAGTAAGGTTACATACTAGTGCAGAAGCATTATCATATGGAAATCCATGGCCATAACTCGGATCAATATTAGCTTATCCTCTAATTCTTGAGCTAGAAGGATTAATATGAGTATATCATGATAGAGTCAGAGTCGGACCATCAATTTAACATCATGAAAAATGCCACCCATGAGGGGATTTAGAGAAGGAACATCTACATATGTTTTAGTTGATGATTGAAGTTTCTCAAACGTTACTAGTAAAATTTCTTAATTTTGTTCTTCATTTATGCGTAAAGAAATTTTCAAAAAGTTATGACACCACAATACACACCCACCCCTCAAATTGAGAAGACACTAGTAGAGCCAATACCCATCTTAGATGATGATCCTCTACCAAAAGAGAATATATTAATGCCAAATATAGAGGGTTCTTGGCAAGAAGAACCCTAAGAGCATGTGTTAGATCTTCAATGGAAGAGGGAGGCCCAATCGCAAGTTAGACCTCTATTTTCATACTTTCAAATTTGAGATGAATCAATGCATAGTAATGTGTCTCTTGATAAGCCTATAAGTCCATGATCTTGGACTAATGTGGCAACATACTTCCAATCTTATCCACATTGCATGCAATGTTATCGCATAGCTTCTTAGTGCAAGAATACAAATACTATGAAGCTAAGCCACTCGTTCAAAGGACATACCAATGACACATAGTCACACATTCATGAGTTTCCTCTCAGCAAGATTGGAAATTACGTTGAAAGAGATGAGCGAAATAATCATTATGAATTATGTAATGATGCGACTACAAATGCTATTCTAAACTTGGGAATAGGGGTAGCTATCACTACCTAGAAATTATGGGAAAAGTGGGATAAGCTAGCCATATGGCCCTATTGATATATTTAGGTAGTGATGTGTGTGAACAGTCTAGGACCTCCGGGGCACTTTTTTCCCTCTTAGGAGGTTTTTCCCCCTGGCTTGTATATACGCCTATAGCCCTAATGGGTTACTTATCTTTATACATTCTAGTGGTAATACATTCAGTCTTGTGTGTTGTGCTCCAAGCTTCTCCTTCTTCCTTGTGCTATTTGCGTGCTTCCGCTGACATCTAACTCCAACAATTGGTATCAGAGTAGGTCACCACTTCATCTACGGCATCATCGACACTCCTCCGGTCACAGTCTCAGAATCACATGAAATTTGGTATGTACACTCAAAGTGATTAGGAGATCAAAACGGCTTTGCTATGTGGTGTCGAAATCGCGATCTGAGCTCATGTCAGCCTCTGAACACACTATCACAGCGCTTGTGTAGGCTATTTCATCTTTTTGTGCCAAAGATATATACAGGTTTCGGTTCGCCAGTATAAGCATCTCAAAGTCTGCTACAGGTCTAGCAGAACTAGTCAGGGTAGTTCTATTCAAATTTTTCAGATACAATCATTTTTCTGCATCAGGGTATTTTAGTCAATGGCCATGGCTGAAAGAAGTGATGTATTTCGTATGTTGGCTGTTGAGGATAAGTTGGATGGTACCAACTACCCATTGTGGGCTTATATGATGCGAAATGTATTGGTTGCAAAAGGACTGTGGAACATTGTGCAGGGTGTTAAAAAACATCTTATTACACCTGAAAATACAAGTATTGAAGCTGATGCAAATGGCGTTGAAGATACTGATATTCTTCAGATTCCTGTTCGTGCTGCAGTTTCTGCTGCACCTACTACACCTACTGCAGAGCAAATTTGTTGGGATAGCAGAGATGCTCAGACACATGCATTGATAGCCTTGTCTATCAAGCATGCCATTATTCCTCACATTCGCTCTTGCAGAACAACTAAGGATGCTTGGGATACACTTACCACATTGGACCAAGCTAGGAATGAGGCTCGTGTTGCTTATCTCCGAAAACAATTAGAGAGTGAGCACATGAATGAAGGTGTTTCTATGGACAATTTTTTGACAAAGATCAAGGATTTGAAGGAACAATTAATTTCTGTTGATGAGGTTATACTAGATAGCTCACTTGTCCAGATCATTCTGAATGGTCTTCTTGACTCCTATCAGAGTTTTGCTTCTACTCTTCGTTTGATGATGAAAGGCAATCCAACATTTGAAGAGTTAGTTTTTGTTCTTCTGCAGGAAGATCTGTCTAGGCAGAACATGTCCATTATGCATGTTGTAGATCAAGCTTTCTTGGCTAGTCAGAAGGGCAAAGGTAAATGGAGCTCATCTACTAGTAAGTAGATATCTGCAAATGGTGCACATTCGAAGAAGGAAGACAACGAAGAGAAGAAAACAGAAAAGCAGAAATTGTTTTGCAAATATTGTAAAGCAAATGATTATGTCATCAAGAGTTGTACAAAACTGGCTCCTAAAGAGGCAAAGAAGAAAGAGGCCATAATGGTTATTGCAGAGGCCTCTACAACGAAAATAGAGTGTGCTAATCTTGTGCAGAATGAAGAATGGGCATTTACTACTGTTTGCAGTTTTGACCTAGCTTCTCATGAGCAGTGTATGTTTGCAGTTGACTAAGATGTTTGGTATTTTGATAGTGGGGCAAGCAAACATATTACCTCGCAGTGCAGTTTCTTCACTTCACTTGAGCCTGCCCCTACAGGGAATACTGTCACATGTGCTAACAACTCCTCTTATACTATCGTGGGAGTTGGTAAGATCAACTATTGCTGATGGTAGTTCTTTCACTTTGTCAGATGCTTTATTTGTGCCAGGGATCAAGAATAAATTTTTATTAGTTTTGACTTTAGTGAAGATTGGCTTGGTTGTGAAATTCGTTGATGACAGATGTACAATTCATTATTTGTCAAATGGCGATGTGATTATTGCTTCTGGCATTTTATGTCATGGGCTGTATAAGCTCATAGACTATGAGAGATCTGTGAATGATTCAGCATGTGCAATACATGATTCTTAGGCTATGTCAGATGCAAAGCTTTGCATGCATGCTTTGGTCATTTGAATTTTGCTAGTTTGCTACCTGCAGAAATTTGAAATGGTGTCCTCTTTGCCCAAACTTGAGGCACCCGTTAAACATGTATGTGAAGGCTCTATCTTGGGCAAAATGCAACATTCCTCCTTCCCAAAAGATGGTTCAATTCGCACTACTTAGAAATTGCACCTTGTTCATAGTTATGTCTGTGGTCTTATGCAGACACCTTGTTTTGGGAACTATCTTTACTTCGTGACTTTCATAGATCATTTTTCCAAGCATGCATGGATATATCCATTGAAGGCAAAGTCCGAAGCATTTATGTGCTTCAAACAGTTTTTGGTTTTGGCCAAAAATCTGTCAGCATGTAAAATGGGCACCCTCCATTCTGATCGAGGGGGGGAATATGTCTTCTGACTTTAATGCATTTATGGTTGAATGTGGGATAAAACATCAGCGTACAATGACATATACACCTCAACATAATGGAGTTGTCGAAAGAAAGAACAGGTCACTCATGGAGATGGCGAGGTGTATGGTCAAGAGACAGGCTTTACCACATAGTTTCTACCTTGATGTTGTTATGTGTGCAGCATATGTACTTAACTGGTGTCCCACTAAAGCACTACAGTCTATCACTCCATATGAGGCTTGGCATGGTCGCAAGACATTTGTTTCTCATCTGCATGTTTTTGGTTGTCTAGCATATACATTAGTGCCCAAACAACATAGTAGAAAATTGGATGATAAAGTAATAAAATGTATTTTTGTTGGGTATAGTTTTGAAAGAAAAGGCTATCGCCTATATCATCCACAGACTAAACACATTTTGGTTAGCCGTGATGTTGTTTTTGTGGAAGATGCTATTCATCCCTTACTTTCATGTACGAAGGAGACATCTGTTAGCTCCAAAGACATGTATGATACTTTGCTTCCTCTTTTTACAGGTGGACAGTCTAGTGCTGGTCTTAATGAGGCAACTTCTCAACCTTTATGGGTTTCATATGATGATGCAGATCATTCCATTTTCTATGCAAATTTACATGATGCACTTGTTGATGAGAGAGCTGATATTAAGCAAGAAAAAACTATGCCAAAATGGTTGGTGTAGACTTTGCATGATAGTAAATTAGATGCATCTCTATCATATTGTACTCGGTCAGGCTCTCATAGTGCCTTTTTTGCATCAGATTGCTATGCTATGGCTGCATCTAGTCTCTGTGATGAGACGGAGCCTGTTTCATTTGATGAAGCACAAAATTTTGAACATTGGATGGCTGCCATGCAATCTGAATATGATGTTATCACGAAGAATTGTATGTGGTATTTATGTGACTTGCCTCCTGGCAAGAAGGCTATTGGCACTAAGTGGGTATACAAGCTGAAGCATAAACTTGATGGAACAATTGACAGGTATAAGGCTAGGCTTTTGCAAAGGGTTATGCGCAGGAAAGAGGCATTGATTTTGATGAGACCTTTGCACCTACATGCTGAATGACTATTGTTCGTAGCATCTGTGCACTTGCAGCTCATCATGGTTGGAATGTACATTAGCTGGACATTAAAACATCATTTCTGAATGGTCGCTTGCATTAAGAAGTGTATGTTTTTCAGCCGTGTGGCTTTGTGTAGAAAGGACATGAAAACCAGGTATGCAGGTTAAAGAAGGCATTATATGGTTTAAAGCAAGCACCACGTGCTTGGTATGAAAAGATACATGCCTATCTCATTGCACATGGTTTTGAGAACAGTCCAACTGAAAGCACCTTATATGTTAAGCGTGCTGATGATGTGCTTCTGATCATTGTTGTGTATGTTGATGACATGCTACTCATTGGTCCTCATGACATGCATATTGCTGATTTTAAGGCTAATTTGCATGCCTCATTTGAGATGTCTGATTTGGGGCATTTGCATCAGTATTTGGGCATTCAATTTATGCAAGTTGATGGTGGAATGGCTTTGTGTCAAATGAAATATATTGCCACATTATTGCAACATTCTGGCCTTGAAGACTGTAAGCCTACTGCCAATCCTATGGAGACAGGTTTACGATTGAGTCTTCATGATGTTGGAGATGCATTTGATGCTATTCTCTATCAACAGACTGTTGGATGTTTGATTTACTTATGCATTACTCGACCAGATATTCAGTTTGCTATCTCATAGATGAGTAGGTTTATGCATTGCCAAGGTGTCAAGCATTGGCAGGCAGTTAAGCGCATCTTTCGCTACTTGAGTGGTACTTTGCTACTTGGATTGTTTTATCCCAAGTGGGGGATCACTATCGTCAGATTTGCATTCTTTTTCTGATAGTGATTGGGTTGGTTGCTATGATACTCGTGTGTCCACTAATGGATTTTGCTTCATGTTTGGTAGCTCATGTATATCTTGGTTGAGCAAGAAGTAGCCTACTATGGCCACTTCCAGTTGTGAGGCTGAGTATGGGGCAGCTTTCACAACGACTATTGAGTGTGTGTGGCTCATACGCCTTATGGCTGATTCGGGTGTTAGGCATTCTTATGCCACCACCATCTTCACTGATAGTCAAAGCGCATTGGCAATTGCGAGGAACCCTATGTTCCATGCTCACACTAAGCACATTGAGGTGCATTATCATTATGTCAGGGAGAGGTTCTCTACTGGGGAGATCAGCTTGGCATATGTGCCCACGGAGGAGAACATTGCACGCCTTTTCATGAAGGCTCTAGCTTGGGAGAAGTTTGAAGCTTTCCACAAGGCTTTGGGCTTACTTCCTTTTGTGGATTGATTCCACATAGCTTGGCACTTCCTTATACATGAGTGCAGCTCCTTGTTCACCGCATCACTTCTAGGGGGGATTTGTTGATATATTTATGTAGTGATGTTGGAGGTCAAAGAGTCAACACATACAAAGACTCAAAGCAACAAAGACACCGATGCACTTAAGTTTGACTAGCATGCTCACAAGCCTATTTTGAGACAAAGAAAGAACAAAAAAATCCCACCCTATTGCACTTTAAGGACAAGTGAACTTTATGGCACACACTAGGAGGGGGGAGCACACAAGTCATTATAGATTGTCCAAACAATTTACCTCAACTAACAAGCTAAAAACACACAAATTTGGACTAAAGACCTGGCTTCCCAAGAAACCTTGTCAAGGACAACAAGATCTCGAAAAAGGAAGTGTAACACTATGTGGAAAACTCCATAAAACTTTCCAAGTTTTTCAACTCCTTTTAGTAAACTTTGTATATTGAAGAGTTGTATATTGAAGCCGCATTTGTATTTTGTAAATCTTATAGCATAGGAAAGAGCCTTCCCTCAAAATAAGAGAAATTTTGAGTATGTTCTTTTTTATTTTTAGATTTTCCAAATAAAAAAGGAGTGATTATGAGAAATCAACTATAAAAAGACCAAAATTGTAATTTGTAAATACTTTTTGCTCGTGTGAGTAAGAAAGCTCTTTTTCTTGCAATTTATGTGAACAAGGTTTCATGGCTTCTTGGTGAGTTCATGTTGATTTCTGATGTGTGAAACTTGTTACTTACTTCCATATGTGTCTATTATCATTACTCTAAGTGTTTTTGGTTTATTGTCATGATCAAAAGTTGTTTTGTGGTAACTTTTCATGTTATAGATAGGCTGAACTATTTCCATCTTTGTACATGGATATATATTATATTCTTTTATAAATTGGCATGGTGGAGCTTATAAATCTTCTCGTTAGCTTTATTCGAGCCATGATATGCTCAATCTACACAAGTAAAAAGGGAGATATGGCCATTTGTCCAACTCGTTGTCTGCTTTTTATTGACTATGTGAGCTCAGATTTGAAGATGAAGATGGTGATGAAGATGGACTTTTTATCATGATTGCTTAATCAAAACTTTTTAACGCCGTGATCAAAGAGATATATCATAATCGCCTTGATCAAAACTTTTTATTGCAGTGATCAAAGATATATATCATGATCGCCTTGACCAAAGTTTTTTATTATAACCTCCATGATAAAAAAGTTTTATCACCTTGACAAAAAGTTTTTACCACAATGATCAAAGATATTTATTGTGATTATCTAGATCAAAGATTTTTATCGGGATATCCTTGATCAAAAAGTTTTATCACTATCCGAGCCTGCGTAGCCTAGTGGTTGACGCCTTGAAGCTGTAGGAGGATGTCCTGAGTTCAAGTCCTGGCTGGATACGTCCATGAGTCTTTCATGAGGGGTGCCTCTACCTTAAGAGGTTGTATTTCCAATTCATTGTTCTCTCAAAAAAAAAAAAAGTTTTATCACTTTGATCAAAACTTTTTACTGCTATGATCAAAGATATTTATCATGATTGTCTTGATCAAAGAGTTTTATTGTGATCATCATGATAAAAAAGTTTTATTGCATTGATCAAAAGTTTTTATAATGGTGATCAAAGATATTTATCTTGATTGCCCAAATCAAAGATTTTTATCATGATCGCCTTAATCAAAAAATTTTATTGCCTTGATCAAGACTTTTAAGCACCTTGATCAAAAATTATTTATTGTGATCGCTTTGATCAAAGATTTTTACCATGATCACCTTAATCAAAAAAATTATTTCCTTGATGAAAAAATCCCCATGATAAATGATATTTATCATGATTTCCTAGATCAAAGTTTTTAATCATTGTGAAATTTATCATCGTGATCACTTTTCACATAGTTTTGGGTCCCATATTTGGATCATTCAGGAAGTTTTTGGTTGTATATAGGGAGCTTGGCAAGACATCTAAGAACAACTAGGTAGAGGTGTACTCTTTATGGATTTACTAAAGTAATAGTGTATGAGCATGCCATGTACTGCATGTCAACATCTAAGAATCCAATGTTCCATGCACATATGAAATACATCAAATCCAGTTTCACTACCTACGAGGGTTGAAGTGGCGGATATAGTGCATTGTCCATGAAGCCAGAATGTGGTGGACATCTTCACAATGGCATTATCAGGGGGACCAAGGATTATTTCACTCAAGGTGAACATTGAGGCAGGGTGTTAGATAGTCTCAATGTCACACCTCACGTGAATCAACAACAATGGCTCCTAACTTCTAGTATAGAACAATGTTATTCAACTTGACAATTATAGTCAGATGAGGTAAAGGGTTGATGAAAGATGAAAATGATCACAATAAGGATCCATCATTGAAAAGTCCATGATAGAATATGGTGATGTGCATGTTTGGGAGCAACCTATACCAAAGACAAGCATTATAGTGGATGCTCTAAGGACTTAAGTTCAAAAGAACTTGGGTGCACCTTTTGGTCTTGCTAATATAAGATGGACATCGGATAGGCCACCATTCTCCCCCAATTTAGTCAACAAATATTGAATCTAGTTGTTCATGCACTAGGTTATTCTACGACAACATTAGTAATAGTGCGACATGGGCTCTATATTTGTGCAAGAGCAAGGAATTTTTTGTCTCCTATGTTTTTGATCAATGAAATGAGTACATCAGTGGTTCCTTCACACTAATGCATTCACTACCATAGCACTATGAGTGGTTTTGGTTTCTCAAGAATCTAATTCTAACAAGTTAAGGTTTAGGAATGTATGGACAACAACCATAAAATGTTGGAACCGTATATAGTTGGAAAGAGTTAGTCTTTTATAGTTCTCATTAGATTGTGTAGTACTTACATAGCAGTGTAACTATGCAATCCTCTATGTTGCCATCTAAGCTCTACTATTGGAGCACACGGTTGGATGACCCCTTGTTGTAATATATTCTTTTTTGAATTAAAAGTTTTGTGCTTTATTCCCCATTGTTTATTCCTCTGCTTGATCCTGTGTTCTTGCACAATTTGGTATCTTTATTCATCTTCCACTATGCTACTGTGTGGGAACTTCTTATAATACATACATATGTTGTGTAATACTTACATAGTAGTGTAACTATGTAATCATCTGTGTTGCCATCTAAGCTCTAATATTGGAGCACATGGTTGGACGACCCCTTGTTGTACTATATATTTTTAAAATTAAAATACAACTTTTGTTTTGTGCTTTATTCACTCTTGTTTATTCATCTGCTTGATCCTGCATTCCTGCAGAATCTGGTATCTTTGTTCATCTTCCACTATGCTATTGTGTGAGAACTTCTTACGATACGTACATATGTATTGTTTTTCATATAGTGGTTTTATTATTCTCTTTTTATCTCAAAATAATAGAATTGTCACAACTCCTTAACATCCTTTATTCTTTTGCATATATAGCATATTGTAGAAAGACAAAAAGAAACTACGCACAGACATAATTCTTGGTCATCAAAACAAAGTGCATATCATCTTCTATGCTATTTTTTGAATTGAGTTACGACCATAGTTTAGCATGATGACCATAAAAAATTTGAAGGGGCGTTTTGCTAGGCATAAACCAAGTTGTTCATTCTTCCATGTGTGTAGGACAAGGGTAAGAATGGCAAGGTCTTTAGTTGAGGGGTTATTTTAAGGTTGGTCCTTGAAAGGGTTGTGAGATGAATGTGCATGACGGCCATATATCTACACTAGAGCATTCTCAATACTACCCTATTTAGGAGCAAGGAGATAAGAAGGTTAGGAGGTGAGTTGCACACACAATCAATCGTTGTCCATTCTCTCACTTGATATCTAAAGAATTAGGTGAAGTATTGAAGTAATTCTATGTGATACATTATTATTGTTGATTGAATTCATGTGGGTCAAGAGTTGTTCACATCTTTGTTATCATCAAAGGACTATTTGTAAGGAGTTTATTGTTGTCAAAAGTCTACTTTACATGGGAAATGACATAGAGGTTAATTGGAGCTAGCTTCAAAGAGTAGGGGAGGTTGTAGGAGTTAATTGGAGCTAGCTTTTGCATGTTCTATAGCTTCAAAGAGTAGGGGAGGTTGTAGGAGTTAATTGGAGCTAGGTTTTGCATGTGCAATCTACGCCATCACTTTAGGAATTACAACTAGACTCTAATTGGAAAGTAGTTCAGTTGAAAAGAGTCAACTCATATGATATGTCCTAGTTACTTCAAGTCTTAATGACTTGAGTTAATTCAAGTTAAATCGTAAACCCATGACCTCCTGCATACCACCCATTAGATTTAACCACTAGGCTAAGCACATACCTTGGATAATGTTACGTTGAATTCTTAGTGAAGCTACTTTATAGCATTTATCCCCCTGAGGAACATTTTCATCGTTGGAAATATGCCTCAACTTTATGATCTATATAATGGCATTCCCTCGAGCCCATGATCCAAACCAAGCACAATTGTTATCCATGTCTATTTAAGTGAAGGGGACTATATCCCTATCTCAATCTAAAAAGAGGGGAATCATGGCGGTTTCATCCCTACCCAAATCATCTTGTGTATCTTCTTGCTTTACACTTGATAAACTAGATATATTATAGAGTACAAAAGTAATGATAAGAGTGGATTAGAAATCATCCATACCCGATTCATTGTTTCTATATGTGATATCTAAGCATCAATATGCATAACAGAAACTTGTGAAGTGGGTGAATTCCAAGTATCCTTAGCCAAATGCTATCTTGGTCAATTTATGGGCACCATTTGTGCATGGACCTAACAAAATGGGGGGATATTCCATCTTACTAAAGTGAAACCTTTTCGAGTCTCATTCCTATTATCAAGCATAAAGTTAATCTTGGAACTTTCACTATCGCATAACAAATTATTGAGCCCTTCACAAGGTATATCCTAGTACCAAGTATTCATAAATGAATCACTTATGAAGCTTTTCGTAAGCCTTCAAGAATTTCTTTGGAATTATCAAATATGTGAGCAACTTCTACTTCTTCCCTCTTCAAGGGTTTGTAAAACTCTTTGGAGAGCTTTCAAATTCTTCTTTATCAAGTGTAGTCTATTATACGAGCTTGCTTTAAGCAAAACTTAATGGACGAAAGGTTCGTTTTAGACTCAAAATAGAGGAATTATCTTCTAAGATTGAACAAGTTTTTGACAAAACATCGATCTAGGGTGTTTAATTCAGTTACCTATTCCAATCAACTAATCACGAACTTCTTAGAAATGACTTAGGTGCTCGGTCAAAGTCGACTCTAAGATTTTGAGAAGCAGGAAGGAAGAAGTGAAACTTTATTTAACCAATTCGATCTTCTAGGAAAAATTGATTTGAGGCAAGACTTAATGAGATTCAAAGCTTTAGATATTCTTAGATCCATTCAATTCAAGATTTACAAGAATGGAATTGATTCTAAAAAGGCTATTTGAGTAAAGCCATCATCAAACCACCAAAAAATTGGTGTGGTATCAGACTTCGGTGTCTCGAGCCATTGATTTTGCATATATATATATATATATATATATATATATATATATATATATATATATATATATATATATATATATATATATATAGTTTCATCTTTACTCAAGAATATTGATGTTTCAACTATCTCAGTTACAAAGTTAATCTTATATTCTTTTCACAATATCTTGAGACTTGTTTCTATTGAAATGCAATTTGGATGCATGAATTTGAGTCAAGAGATTGAGTCATCAAATTGTATTTGCAACTAGATGACTTTATTATTGATATATTTAGGTAGTGATGTGTGTGAACACACTAGGACCTTCGGGGCTCTTTTTTCCCTCTTTAGGAGGTTTTTTTCCCCCGACTTGTATATACGCCTATTGCCCTAATGGAAAACTTATCTTTGTACATTCTCTAGTAATACATTTAGTATTGTGTGTTGTGCTCCAAGCTTCTTCTTCTTCCTTATGCTGTTCGCATGCTTCCGTAGACGTTTAACTCCAACAAGTGGTATCAGAGCAAGTCGTCGCTTCATCTAGGGTGCCATCGACACTCCTCTGTTTGCAATCTCAGATTCGCATGAAATTCGGTGAGCATACTTAGGGTGTTTCAAAGATCAAAACATCTTCACTTTGTGGTTCCGAAATCGCGATCTGAGCTCGTTTCGGCCTCCGAATGCTCTATTGTAGTGCTTGTGCAGGCTATTTCATCTTTTTGTGACAAAGGTATATACTTGTTTCGGTTCGCCAGTATAAGCGTCTCGAAGTCTGCTATAGGTTTAGCAGAACTCGTCTGGGTAGCTCCGTTCAATTTTTTGAGATACAGTCAATTTCATGCATCAAGGTATTTTAGTCACCGACCATGGCTGAAAGCAGTGATGTATTTCGTATGTTGGCTGTTGAGGATAAGTTGGATGGTACCAACTACCCGCTGTGGGCTTAATGATGCGACATGTATTGGTTGCAAAAGGAATGTGGAACATTGTGCAGGGTGTTAAAAAACGTCCTATCACACCTGTAACTGTTACAACTGCAGGTACTCAAGCTGATGCAGAAGGTGTCGAAGATGATGATATTGTGCATATTCCTGTTTGTGTTGCGATTTCTACTGCACCTACTGTAGAGCAAATTTGTTGGGATGGCAAAGATGTCGAGGCACATGCATTGATAGCTTTGTCTCTCAAACGTGCCATTATTCCTCATATTCGCTCTTGCAGAACAACTAAGGATGCTTGGGATACACTTACCACATTGTACCAAGCTACGAATGAGGCTCGTGTTGCTTACCTCCGAAAATAATTGGAGAGTGAGCACATGAATGAAGGTGATTCTATGGATAGTTTCCTAACGAAGATCAAAGACTTGAAGGAACAATTGATTTCTACTGATGAGGTTATACCAGATAGCTCACTTGTGCAGACCGTTCTGAATGGTCTTCCTGATTCATATCAGAGTTTTGCTTCTACTCTTCCGTTGATGATGAAAGGCAATCCAAATGCCTTATCATTTGAGGAGTTAGTCTCTGTTCTATTGCAGGAAGATCAATCTAGGTAGAACAGGCCCATTATGCGAGTTGCAGATCAAGCTTTCCTGGCTAGTCAGAAGGGCGAAGGAAAATGGAGCTCTTCAACTAGTAAGCAGAAATTTGCTAATTCTGCACATTCGAAGAAGGAAGATAAAGATGAGAAGAAATAAAAAAAGTAGAAATTGTTTTGTAAATATTGTAAAGGGAATGATCATATCATAAACAACTATCCAAAATTGGCTGCTAAAGAGGCAAAGAAGAAAGAGGCTGGAATGGTTGTTGCAGAGGCCTCTACACCAAAAACAGAGTCTGCTAATCTTGTGCAGGAAGAAGAATGGGCATTTACTACTGTCTGCAGTTTTGACCCATCTTCTCATGAGCAATGCATGTCTGCAGTAGAATCAGATGTTTGGTATTTTGACAGTGGGGCGACCAAACATATTACCTCACAGTGTAGTTTCTTCTCTTCACTCGAGCCTGCCCCTACAGGGAATACTGTTACATGTGCCAACAACTCTGCTTATCCTGTTATGGGAGTTGGTAAGATCATTTTGACTACTATTGATGGTAGTTCTTTCACTTTGTCAGATGCTTTATTTGTGACAGGGATCAAGAAGAACCTGTTATCAGTTTCTGCATTAGCCAAGATTGGCTTGGTTGTGAAATTTGTTGATGACAGGTGTACAGTTCATGATCTGTCAAATGGCGATGTGATTGCTTCTAGCATTTTATGTCATGGGCTGTATAAGCTCGTCGACTATGAAAGATATATAAATGATTTGGCATGTGCAGTAAATGATTCTCAGGCTATGTCAGATGCAAAGCTTTGGCATGCACTCTTTGGTCATCTGAATTTTGCTAGTTTGCTATGCCTGTAGAAATCTGAAATGGTGTCCTCTTTGCCCAAACTTGAGACAACTGGAAAACATGTTTGTGAAGGTTGTATTTTGGGCAAAATGAAGCGTTCATCCTTTCCAAAATATGGTTTAGTTCGGGCTACTCAGAAATTGCAGCTTGTACATAGTGATGTCTATGGTCCTATGCAGACACCTTCTT
Source organism: Ceratopteris richardii (assembly GCA_020310875.1). Classification (NCBI taxonomy): domain Eukaryota; kingdom Viridiplantae; phylum Streptophyta; class Polypodiopsida; order Polypodiales; family Pteridaceae; genus Ceratopteris; species Ceratopteris richardii. Next base: position 51,190,012 of record CM035408.1, read on the forward strand.
TTGGGAATTATCTTTACTTCGTGACTTTCATCGATGATTTTTCCAGGCATGCATGCGTATATCCATTGAAGGCAAAGTCCGAAGCGTTCATGTGCTTCAAAAAGTTTTTGGTTTTGGCTGAAAATCTGTCAGCATGTAAAATTGGCACCCTCCATTCTGATCGAGGGGGGGAATATACGTCTTTTGGTTTTAATGCATTTCTGGCTGAACGTGGGATAAAACACCAGTGTACAGTCCCATATACACCTCAACAGAATGGAGTTGCTAAACAAAAGAATAGGTCACTCATGGAGATGGCGAGGTGTATGGTCAAGAGTCAGGCTTTACCACATAGTTTCTGGCTGAGGCTTTCATGTGTGCAACATATGTACTGAATAGGTGTCCCACCAAAGCGCTGCAGTCTATCACTCCATATGAGGCTTGGCATGATCGCAAGACATCTATTGCTCATCTGCATGTTTTTGGTTGTTTGGCATATGCATTAGTGCCCCAACAACATCGCAGAAAATTGGATGATAAAGTAGTAAAATGTATTTTTGTTGGGTACAGTTCTGAAAGTAAAGGCTGTCATTTGTATCATCCACAGACTAAATGCATTCTTGTTAGCCGTGATGTTGTTTTTGTGGAAGATGATATTCAACCATTGCTTTCATGTACTAAGGAGACATCTGTTAGCTCCAAAGACATGTATGATACTTTGCTGCCTCTTTTTACAGGTGGACAGTCTAGTGCTGGTCCCAATGAGGCAACTTCTCAGCCTTTGCGGGTTTCATGTGATGATCCAGATCATTCCATTTCTGATGCAGATTTACATGATGCGCTAGTTGATGAGAGAACTGATATAGAGCAGGCAAAAACTATGCCAAAATGGCTGGTGTAGACATTGCGTGAGAGCAAATTAGATGCACCTCTATCATATCGTACTCGTTCAGGCTCTCATAGTGCCTCTTTTGCATTAGATTGCTATGCTATGGCTGCATCTAGTCTCTATGATGAAAATGAGCCTGTTTCGTTTGATGAAGCACAAAATTCAGAAAATTGGAGGGCTACTATGCAATCTAAATATGAAGCTATAATGAAGAATGGTACTTGGTCTTTATGTGACTTGCCTCATGGCAAGAAGGCCATTGGGACTAAGTAGGTATACAAGTTGAAGCGTAAGCCTGATGGTACAGTTGGCAGGTATAAGGCTAGGCTTGTTGCAAAGGGTTATGCACAGGAAAGAGGCATTGATTTTGATGAGACCTTTGCACCTACATGCCGTATGACTACTGTTCGGAGCATCTGTGCACTTGCAGCTCATCATGGTTGGAATATACATCAGCTGGATGTTAAAACAGCATTTGTGAATGGTGACTTGCATGAAGAAGTGTATGTTTTTTAGCCCCGTGGCTTTGTGCAGAAAGGGCATGAAAACCAGGTGTGCAGGTTAAAGAAAGCATTATATGGTTTCAAGCAAGCACCACGTGCTTGGCATGAGAAGATACATACCTATCTGATTGCACATGGTTTTGAGAACAGTCCAACTAAAAGCACCTTATATGTTAAGCATGCTAATGATGTGCTTCTGATCATTGTTGTCTATGTTGATGACATGTTGCTCACTGTTCCTCTTGAGAAGCATATTGCTGATTTTAAGGGTGATTTGCTGCCTCATTTGAGATGTGTGATTTGGGGCATTTGCATCACTATTTGGGCATTCAGTTTATTCAAGTTGATGGTGGAATGGCTTTGTGTCAAACGAAATATATTGATGCATTATTACAACATTTTGGCCTTGAAGACTATAAGCCTATTGCCACTCCTATGGAGACAGGTTTACGATTGAGTCTTCATGATGCTAGAGATGCATGCATTTGATGCTGTTCTCTATCAACAGGCTGTTGGATGCTTGATTTACTTATGCATTACTCGACTAGATATTCAGTTTGCTGTCTCATAGATGAGCAGGTTTATGCATTGCCCAAGAGTCAAACATTGGCAGGCGGTTAAGCACATCTTTCGCTACTTGAGTGGTACTCGGCTACTTGGGTTGTTTTATCCCAAGGGGGGATCACTACTGCCACATTTTCATGCTTTTTCTGACTCTGATTGGCTTGGTTGCTATGACACTCATGTGTCCACTAGTGGCTTTTGCTTCATGCTTGGTAGCTCATGTATATCTTGGTTGAGCAAGAAGCAGCCTACTGTGGCCACTTCCAGTTGTGAGGCTGAGTATAGGGCAGCTTTCAAAGCTACTGTTGAGTGTGTGTGGCTCAGACTCCTTATGGCTGACATGGGTGTTGGTCAGTCTTCTACCACACCATCTTCACTGACAGTTAGAGTGCATTGGCAGTTGGGAGGAACCCTGTGTTCCATGCTCACACTAAGCACATTGAGGTGCATTATCATTATGTTAGGGAGAGGTTCTCTACTAGGGAGATCAGCTTGGCATATGTGCCCATGCAAGAGAATATTGTAGACCTTTTCACAAAGGCTCTGCCTAGGGAGAAGTTTGAAGCTTTTCGCAAAGCTTTGGGCTTACTTCCTTTTGTGGAGTGATTTCCACATAGCTGGCACTTCATTATACATGAGTGCCAGCGCCTTGTTCACCACATCACTCCCAGGGGGGATTTGTTGATATATTTAGGTAGTGTTGTGTGCGAACACACTAGGACCGTCGGGGCACTTTTTTCCCTCTTTAGGAGGGTTTTTTCCCCCAGCTTGTATATACGCCTATTGCCCTAATGGGCTACTTATGTTTGTACATTCTCTAGTAATACATGCAGTATTGTGTGTTGTGCTCCAAGCTTCTTCTTCTTCCTTGTGCTGTTTGCGTGCTTCCGCAGACATCTAACTCCAACATTTATCTTGGATTAACTCAACCTATCCAACCTTGGTTGAAAGGAACTTTCTAAGTTCTTTTCTCCTTGCAAATCTTTGTAGTATTTTTGATAAACAAGTGCAAATACTTTGATTTTTTTGAATCTGCTCAACTCAAGTAATACTATGACTGAACTACTTGAACCTTTAATGAAGATCCTTGAAGTTATTGACTTTGTAATCTTCTCTCTTCTTTGGCTAATAGTTATTGAAGTTATTTTAGGCTATATCCTTGACCATCTTATGCTTTAACTTGTTATGTTCTTCTGGGAAGTTTCAATTCCTTTTAGGATTCAACTTCACTTCAAGTGTAGTTATAAACCTTATTGGAATGAATCCAAGGCTAAAAGTACTTGGCATCTCAATCTCGGATGTTCCATGTTACCATACCTCATATTCAACACAAATGTGTGGATGATGTTTAATTTTAAATTCTAAGACATCACTCCATCCATTAATAGAGCACCTTTTGATCAAATCCTTGAAAAGAATTTGGAGTCAAGGAATTACCTATAAGTTCTATCCTTTCTTGGATTCAAATGCTTCCATCAATGGATTTTCTCTAACATCTCTAATTTTTAACAAATCTCTTTATGATCTGTGTGTTTTTAATCGACTCATGCTTAGCAAGGAAGCTTTTAAGCCCTTTGATGGAATAAACCTATTTTCTTTGCTTTTACTTCCTTAATATCTTCAATAAGGTCAATGGAGTCCCAAATTATTTGAATTTTCTAGATTCAAGGTCGATCGGTTCTAGCTTAACAGAAATGTAGTGACATGAGATTATCATTGTCTTTGGATTCCACTCTACCTAGAACTTTAAGTAATTATCATATGACTTATAAGAAATGTCTATAGTACTTAAATCTAAGCATCCACTAATGTTTTTTAAATTTTCATCTCTAGGAAATCCCTTTAAGGATAGGCAAACATAGAATTAATTACAACTATTATGATTATAGACTACATAATTGATGTAAAGGAAAAGGAGGTAAGGAAGAGAGCTCTCACACACTATCACACAAAAGGAGAGGAGCACATAGATTGAGGCAAGATAGAATAATCTTCATCTTCTTTTTCTATTACATAAGGAGAATGTGAAAGAATGACCTAATACAACAAATACAATATATAAAGAGCAATACTAAAAGAAAACCCTAATGTTCGTGAATAAGTGAGTTGGCAAGAAAAAAAAAATGTGGCATCACTCTTGCTAGAAAAATTTGGTGAAGCTCATTGAAAATATCCTTGACATATATCAACATAGCCATTATGCATGTCAAAGAAAAACAAATGGTACATTTCATCCTCAATCATCACATATTGAGCTTGATATCTCAACACTCCCCCTTATGCTCAATGTCATGTGGTATAATCCCAACATCTTTTGAAACTTCTTGGGCTTCTCTACTCAAAGTGCTTTAGTGAAAATATCAGCAATCTACTCATCTGTCCTCACATACTTGAGACCAATATCACTTATCAATACATTCTCCCTAATGAAGGGATGATGAACATCAATATACTTTTTCCTAACATGAAAAATAAGATTTCATGCTAACTATATGCTTCTAATATTATTACCATAAATGATAACCAATTTTTGTGTTGATATATTTTTGTAGCAAAGTGTGTGAACACACTTAGGACTATTAGGCACTAGTTTCCCTCTTTATGAGTTTTTTCCCCAAGATTGTATATATGCCTTTAAACCTAATGGGCTACTTACCTTTGTACATTCACTTAGTAATAAAATCAGTGTTGTGCCCCAAGCTTCTTCTTCTTCTTCATCATGTTGTTTGTGTGCTTCCATATTCCTCACACCTCAACAATTGATATTAGAGCAGGTCTCAAAATTGCACAAAAAATGGTGAGCATACTCAAGACCATTAGCAATTGAAAAAAACTTTGATAACTGGCATCAAAATTTTGATTGAGCTTGTTTTGGACTCCAAACAAACTATTGCAATGATTTTGCAATAATTTTTATCTTTTTGTGCCAAACATATATATAGTTTTGGTTCACCAATATGAGCATTAAACTTTTTTTTTTTGCTTAGCTGGATTATTACCTTTATCCTTTGTGATTGCAATCCATTCTAGGTCTTCTGTAAAGCGTCCCACCTTATTTTCCAACTATAGTGCTTGATCGATGACCATATCCAAGGGTAAACTGACCATATGCCAAATGATCATAACTTGCTTCAGCTGTGGGTTCAAACCATTAATGAACCATTGCATGATCACATCATTAGGCAACTTATTTTGAGTTGACAATTGCCTCAAGTGCATCCAAAAGATAGAGGTGTAATCTTGAATGGTTTGATTGGGATTCTCTTTGTTATTTTGTAGAAAGTAAAAAATTTGGGCTGGGTGTCTCTTCGAGCATAACCTTTCTTATTCATGAATACAATCATATTTCTTATACCAACATAGCTCATCAAAGGCTACATCCCTTGATATCCTCAAGTCCTTTGTTTTTTGGATTAAAGCACCTGTAATCTTTATGATTATTTGAATATCCTCAAAACACACACTTCTCCTTTGGTTGTAGCTTGTGCTTCAATTCTCTTGGCACATGTACATAACAAGTAGATTCAAATATTTTCAAGTGGGAGAGATCAAGTGTCTTACCTTAAGAATATTGATATGATGTCAAACCATGGACCCATGAGGTAGGTGTCTATTCATAAGGTACATAGTGGTATTTATTGCATAAATCCAAAGCATGTTAGGTACATTAATCTTATTAAGCATTGCTCTAGCAATCCTTGCAATGTATCTATTCTTTCTTTCTACTACCCCATTTTGTTGGGGTGTATACCTGCACATTATTTGCCTCTTGATGCCTTGACCCCATAAAAAATTAGACGAGTCATTGGATAAATATTATCCCCCTCCATTGGACCTTAGCTTCTTCATGTATATACATGTCTCCTTCTCTACCATTGCTTTGAATGATTTGGAACATGTAAACACATCTGATTTGTGTTTGATGGAATAAAACCAAACCATCATTATGCAAGCATTTATAAAAGTGAAAAAGTACATGTAACCTCAAATGGATTGCTCTTTGGTAGACCCCACACATCTTTATGTATTAACTCCAATATGTGTTGGCTTATGTAGCCACTCTTCTTGAATGGAAACCTAGCTTGCTTCTACAATTGACAAGGATTCACATAAATGCTTCATACCTTGTCCTTGGAAATCAGGTGTCCCTCCAACCAGCCTCTTGAATTGCATGTTCTTCATTCTTTGTATATTGATGTGGCCTATCCTCTTGTTCCACAAGTCCCACTCCAGAATCTATATGTTGCCATATGTGAACTAGACATATTGATTGGAATGATAGTTTACCTCTAAAGTGAAGAGTCTTCATTGCTTCCTTCCTCTTCCTATGAACTTGTACCCTTGGTTGGGATTCTCCATAAAGCATCCACCTTTGTTGAACATTACATGATACCATCTTTCAAACATTTTTCCTATGTACACCAAGTTCTTTGTGATGGTAGGTACATACAAACATCCTTGGTACATCTTCCTTCCTCTTCTTCATCCAAAGATACATCTCTAAGATGGGATCTCATGGGTTGTATTATCACCTATTTTACATGTCCGTTACCTTTGCGAGCATGTTAATTAGTAAACCAAGAAGCATTGCAACTCATATGGTTTTTACATCCACTGTTGATATATCATGTTATCTACTTTGCTTGAGTTTCAATTTATATGCATCATCATAAGATTATCATTTTTTGAACTTGAAGAAGCATAATAATCTTGGAATTTGTGTGAAGAACCTTGATTATAGCTCTTTTTGTTTACTTTTTTGTAGAAATATCTAGAATAGTGGCCAAATTTTCCACATATGTAACACCCCTCTCCATCTTGATTCCTCCTTTGTTGATGCATTCCTCCTCTTCCTCTTGTTCTTCTTCTACCTCTTTGGATGAAGTGGATTGGTCATGTACTTGATTACTTGAGTGGCCTTGCCTTCCTCCAAATCTTCCTTTGTCCTTTTTTTCTCAATCTCCATAAAATCTTAAATTTTGGTATAGCTTGTACCTTCTCTGAAAATGTAAAATTTTTAGGAGTATGCAAATAAAGGTCCTTCCTCTATCTGAAAAGGTCCAAAACCTAGATTCGTCTTCCACTTTCACCAGAAAGGAGAGGAGTCTTCAAATGATCTTAACTTGAGGTACTCTTCTATGGTCCTTTTCAAATACAAATATACTTTATTTGTATTTGTAGGATTTGGTAACCATATGAAATTAGCAAAGTGGGTCTACTTAGTGTCACAAGGATTGAGATAACGAAGAGAGCTCACACACACACTCTCACAATCAAAGAGGAGCACACACATAGATTGAGGCAAGGAAGAATAATCTTTTTCTTCTTCTATTACATAAAAGGAATGTACAAGAATGACCTAAAACAACAATACAAATCCTGATGTTCGTGAATGAGTGAGCTGACAAGAAACAAATGTGCCATCACTCTAGTAAACCTCAATGAAGTATCCTTGACATATATTGGTGTGACCACTATACATGTCAAAGAAATAAAGAAGTGATACATGTCATCCTAGATCATCACATGTTGAGCTAGATATCTCAACACTCCCCCTCAAGCTGAATGTCATGTTCTATAATCCAAGCATCCTTTGAAACTTCTTCAACTTCTCAGATCCAAGTGCTTTAGTGAAAATAAAAACAACCTACTCATCTGTCCTCACATAAACAAGGTCAATATCGCATGCTAATACCTTTTCCATGATGAAATGATAATATACTTTGATATGCTTTGTTCTAGCATGAAAAATAGGGTTCTGTGCTAACTATATGCTGCTCAGATTATCCCAATAGATGGTGATAGGCTTTTGCGCTTCCACACCTAAATCTGCAAGTAGCATTTGTAACTAGGATGCTTCACATGCTGCCATTGCATCACCTCTATACTAATCCTCTGTACTCGACAAAGCAACAATGGGTTGCTTCTTGCTGCTCCATGTAATAGTGGCACTCCCAATTGAGAATAGAAGGCCATTAGTAGATCTTCTATCTAGAATACTACTAGCCCAGTCTACGTCGGTGTATCCATGAACTTGAAAATCTACACTAGCTTCATAAAACAATGCATAATCCAAAGTAGTACTCACATAACTGTTGGAGATAGATGTCTGCGGAAGCACGCGAACAACACAAGGAAGAAGAAGAAGAAGCTTGGAGCACAACACACAAGACTGAATGTATTACTAGAGAATGTACAAAGATAAGTAGCCCATTAGGGCAATAGGCGTATATACAAGCTGGGGGAAAAAAACCTCCTAAAGGGGGAAAAAAGTGCCCCGGCGGTCCTAGTGTGTTCACACACATCACTACCTAAATATATCAACAAATCCCCCCTGGGAGTGATGTGGTGAACAAGGAGCTGGCACTCATGTATAAGGAAGTGCCAAGCTATGTGGAAATCACTCCACAAAAGGAAGTAAGCCCAAAGCTTTGCGGAAAGCTTCAAACTTCTCCCTAGGCAGAGCCTTCGTGAAAAGGTCTGCTATGTTCTCTTGCGTGGGCACCAAGTTGATCTCCCCAACAGAGAACCTCTCGCTGACATAATGATAATGCACCTGAATGTGCTCAGTGCGAGCATGGAACATAGGGTTCCTCGCAATTGCCAATGCGCTCTGACTGTCAGTGAAGATGGTGGTGGCAGAAGACTGGCCAACACCCAAATCAGCCATAAGGCATCTGAGCCACACACACTCAACAGTCGCTGTGAAAGCTGCCCTATACTCAGCCTCACAACTGGAAGTGGCCACAGTAGGCTGCTTCTTGCTCAACCAAGATATACATGAGCTACCAAGCATGAAGCAAAAACCACTGTGGACACACGAGTGTCATAGCAACCAGCCCAATCTGAGTAAGAGTAAGCATGAAAATGTGGCGGTAGTGATCCCCCCTTGGGATAAAACAACCCAAGTAGCCGAGTACCACTCAAGTAGCGAAAGATGCGCGTAACCGCCTTCCAATGTGTGAGTCCTGGGCAATGTATAAACCTGCTCATCTGCGAGATAGCAAACTGAATATCTGGCCGAGTAATGCATTAATAAATCAAGCATCCAACAGCTTGCTGATAGACAACAACATCAAATGCATCTCCAGCATCATGAAGACTCAATCGTAAACCTATCTCCATAGGAGTGGCAATAGGCTTATAGTCTTCAAGGCCAAAACGCTGCAATAATGTGTCAATATATTTCATTTGACACAAAGCCATTCCACCATCAAATTGCATAAACTGAATGCCCAAATAGTGATGCAAATACCCCAAATCAGACATCTCAAATGAGGCATGCAAATTAGCATTGAAATCAGCAATATTCTTCTCAATAGGACCAATGAGCAGCATGTCGTCAACAAAGACAACAATGATCAGAAGCACATCATTAGCACGCTTAACATATAAGGTGCTTTCAGTTGGACTGTTCTCAAAACCATGTGCAACCAGATAGGCATGTATCTTCTCATACCAAGCACGTGGTACTTGCTATAAACCATATAATGCCTTCTTTAACCTGCACACCTCGTTTTCATGCCCTTTCTGCACAAAGCCACAGGGCTGAAAAACATACACTTCTTCCTGTAAGTCACCATTCAGAAATGCTGTTTTAATGTCCAACTGATGTACATTCCAACCATGATGGGCTGCAAGTGCACAAATGCTCTGAACAGTAGTCATACGGCTTGTAGGTGCAAAGGTCTCATCAAAATCAATGCCTCTTTCCTGCGCATAACCCTTTGCAACAAGCCTAGCCTTATACCTATCCACTATACCATTAGGTTTATGCTTCAGCTTGTATACCCACTTAGTGCCAATGGCATTCTTGCCAGGAGGCAAGTCACATAAAGAACAAGTACCATTCTTCATTATAGCATCATATTCAGATTGCATAGCAGCCATCCAATTTTCTGAATTTTGTGCTTCATCAAACGAAACATGCTCATTGTCATCACAGAGACTAGATGCAGCCATAGCATAGCAATCTGATGCAAAAGAGGCACTATGAGAGCCTGAATGAGTACGATATGACAGAGGTGCATCTAATTTGCTGTCACGCAAAGTCTGCACCAGCCATTTTGGCATAGTTCTTGCCTGCTCAATATCAGCTCTCTCATCAATAAGTGCATCATGTACATCTGCATCAGAAATAGAATTATCTGCATCATCACATGAAACCTGCAAAGGATGAGAAGTTGCCTCATTAGGACCAGCACTAGACTGTCCACCTGTAAAAAGAGGCATCAAAGTATCATACATGTCTTTGGAGCTAAGAGATGTCTCCTTGGTACATGAAAGCAATGGCTGAATAGCATCTTCCACAAAAACAACATCACGGCTAACTAGAATGCGTTTAGTCTGTGGATGATATAGACGATAGCCTTTACTTTCAGAACTGTACCCAACAAAAATACATTTTACTACCTTATCATCCAATTTTCTGCGATGTTGTTTAGGCACTAATGCATATGCCAAACAACCAAAAACACGTAGATGAGCAACAAATGGCTTGTGGTCATGCCAAGCCTCATATGGAGTGATAGACTGCAACGCTTTAGTGGGACACCTGTTAAGTACATATGCTGCACACATGACAACCTCAAGCTAGAAACTATGTGGTAAAGCCTAACTCTTGACCATACACCTCGCCATCTCCATGAGTGACCTGTTCTTCCATTCAGCAACTCCATTCTGTTGAGGTGTATATGGCACTGTACACTGGTGTTTTAACCCACGTTCAGCTAGAAATGCATTAAAATCAGAAGACATATATTCCCCCCCTCGATCAGAACGGAGGGTGCCAATTTTACATGCTGACAGATTTTCAGCCAAAACCAAAAATTGTTTGAAGCACAAAAACACTTCGGACTTTGCCTTCAATGGATATACCCATGCATGCCTGGAAAATTCATCAATGAAAGTCACGAAGTAAAGATAGTTTCCAAAAGAAGGTGTCTGCATAGGACCATAAACATCACTATGTACAAGCTGCAATTTCTATGTAGCCCAAACTGAACCATCTTTTGGAAAGGAGGAACATTGCATTTTGCCCAAAATATAGCCTTCACATACATGTTTTCCAGGTGCCTCAAGCTTGGGCAAAGAAGACACCATATCAAATTTCTACAAGCGTAGCAAACTAGCAAAATTCAGATGACCAAAGCGTGCATGCCAAAGCTTTGCATCTGACATAGCTTGAGAATCATGAACTGCACATGCCGAATCATTCGCAGATCTTTCATAGTCTATGAGCTTATACAACCCACAACATAAAATGCCAGAAGCAATAATAACATTGCCATTTGATAGATCATGAATTGTACATCTATCATCAACAAATTTCACAACCCTGGCACAAATAAAGCATCTGACAAGGTGAAAGAACTACCATCAACAGTAGTCAGAATGATCTTACCAACTCCCATAACAGGATAAGAGGAGTTGTTGGCGCATGTAACAGTATTCCCTGTAGGGGCAGGCTCGAGTGAAGAGAAGAAACTGCGCTGCGAGGTAATATGTTTGGTCGCCCCACTGTCAAAGAACCAAACATCGGAGTCCACTGCAGACATGCACTGCTCATGAGAAGATGGGTCAAAACTGCAAACAGTAGTAAACGCCCATTCTTCTTCTTGCACAAGATTACCAGACTCTGTTTTTGGTGTAGAGGCTTTGCAACAACCATTCCAGCCTCCTTTTTCTTTGCCTCTTTTGCAGCGAGTTTTGGACAGTTCTTTATGATATGATCATTCCCTTTACAGTACTTGCAAAACAATTTCTGCTTTTCTGATTTCTTCTCATCTTTATCCGGGTTCTTTGAATGTGCAGCATTTGCAGATTTCTGCTTACTAGTAGAAGAGCTCCATTTTCCTTTCCCCTTCTGACTTGCCAGGAAAGCTTGATTTGCAACACGCATAATGGACCTATTCTGCCTGGACTGATCTTTCTGCAAGAGAACAGAGACTAACTCCTCAAATGATAAGGCATTCGGATTGCCTTTCATCATCAACCGACGAGTAGAAGCAAAATTCTGATATGAATCAGGAAGACCATTCATAACGGTCTGCACAAGTGAGCTATCTGGTATAACCTCATCAGTAGAAATCAACTGTTCCTTCAAATCTTTGATCTTCGTTAGGAAACTGTCCATAGAGTCACCTTCATTCATGTGCTCACCCTCCAACTGTTTTCGGAGGTAAGCAACACGAGCCTCATTCCTAGCTTGGTACACTGTGGTAAGTGTATCCCGAGCATCCCTAGGTGTTCTACAAGAGCGAATATGAGGAATAATGGCACGTTTGAAAGACAAAGCTGTCAATGCATGTGCCTAGGCATCTCTGCCATCCCAACGAATCTGCTGTGCAGTAGGAGCAGCAAAAACAGCAGCACGAACAGGAATCTGCACAATATCATCTTCGACACCATGTTCATCAGCTCCCGCACCTGTATTCGTAGTACCTATTGTTACAAGTGTAACAGGACGTCTTTCAACACCCTGCACAATGTTCCACAATTCTTTTGCAACCAATACATGTCGCATGATATAAGCCCATAATGGGTAGTTGGTACCATCCAACTTATCCTCAACAACCAACATATGGAATACATCACTGCTTTCAGCCATGGCCGGTGACTAAAATACCTTGATGCAAAAAATTGACTGTATCTCAAAAAGTTGAACAGAACTGCCTAGACGAGTTCTGCTAAACCTGTAGCAGACTTCGAGATGCTTATATTGGCGAACAGAAATTGGTATATATCTTTGGCACAAAAAGATGAAATAGCCTGCACAAGCACTGCGATAGTGCATTCGGAGGTCAAAACGAGCAAACAGAGGAGTGTCGATGGTGCCCTGAAGCTTGGAGCACAACACACAAGACTGAATGTATTACTAGAGAATGTACAAAGATAAGTAGCCCATTAGGGCAACAGGCGTATATACAAGCCGGGGGAAAAAACCCTCCTAAAGAGGGAAAAAAGTGCCCCGGCGGTCCTAGTGTGTTCACACACATCACTACCTAAATATATCAACAATAACGTAGAGTGCACCTCAGAGCATCTAGATGCAACTTCTTGGGAACCTACATAACTTGACTTTCAAGTCCAACAATGTAGCTTAGATCAGGCCTTGTAATTGTGAGATATATCAAACTTCCCACAATTTTCTTGTACATAGTAGCATTTTCCAATGCTTCATCTGATGTAGTATCCAACTTTGAATTATGATCTAATGGCATAGAAATTGGTGTACAATCATCCATACATACTTTTGCAGCATACCAAAGGCATATTGCCTTTGTGACATCCATATACCTATTTTTGTATGTATAAACTCAATGACTAAGAAATAACACATCACACCAAGATGTTTCATGTCCAATTCTTGCATAAGGAGTTGCTTTACATCTTCAATGCTTTCTTCATTATCACCACCTATAATCAAGTTATCAACATAAATAGCCACAATCATGATGCCATCATGAACATTCCTTGCATATAGTGAATTATTTGCATCACACATAGAAAACCCAATGGTGGTTAAGTAATCAACAATCCTTGCATGCCAGGCATGAGGGGCTTGTTTAAGCCCATATAGAGCCTTTTGCGACCTGCAAAGATATTCTAGGTGCTTTGAATCTTCATATCCTTGTGGCTTGTCTATTGATACTTCTTCCTGCAACTCACCATATAAGAAGGCATTCTTCACATCCATCTGATGCAAAGTCCATCCTTTTGTTGTAGTTAATGCAAAAAGTGCTTTGTTAGTAGACATTTTTGCTACAAGGCTGAAGATTTCCTCATAATCGATGCCATATGTCTGTGCATATCCTTCTGCTACCAATCATGCTTTATACCTGCTTATGCTACCATCAACATTGTGCTTTACCTTGTAAACCCACTTGTAACCTATGTGTTTATTTCCTTGCAGCAATGGAACCAACTTCCATGTTTCATTTCCATAAAGTGTAGCCATCTACTCATCCATAGATTTCGGTCTTAGAAAAACATGGCTTTCATGTATCAACAATACACAGAGTCACTTGAAATTTTGGATTTGGAATATACAAGTGTTGGCAAACAGGACGTAAGGATCTTCAAGAATTCATAGATAATGATTTTGGGAATTGGAATTACTTGGTAGAACATTCTTCTACCCAAATTCTTTGTTCATCTTAGCTCATTTGATTCTTCCAAAGAGAATTAGTACTGACTATGTTGAACAAGCTTGATTCACTTATTCTCATCATCCAAAGTTTCAAAAGATGATCTTTTATAGATCACTTTTTTATTGAAGGCTTTATACTTGAATAGGCTTGAATTTAAGCAAGCTCACTTTTAGAGTTTATCTCAAAAAAATCCATAAAGTTTTATCCTCCTTTTTTCCATGCCTAATGCACAATCTAAAGTTGGCTATGCATTCTATTGAGAAGAATTCATCTTATTAAGAGGATAAAAGATAGCCTTTTTCTAAGGTAATTGTCAACCTTATTCAATTTATGCTTTTGTAAACACAAACAAATGTATTTATATGGTTCAATTGGTAAATCTCTTTACCTCTTTATGAGTCTATGTCCTCTCTTTCCATCATAGAAAATTCCCAAATGGAGTCATTTCCCATTGTCCCATACGGATGAGTTCTTTATCCAATCTGTAGAACTATGTCCTTAACATTTTCCACCTTCTTTGACCTATTAATGCTCTTTGATCATTTTTATATGATCCCAAAATCCCATCTTTGACTTTTTGGTGTTGTATACATGAGAGCAATGATTGAGGTGTCATGCCAACTAATCTTATATCTCAAATATTTCTTTTAGTCAGTCATTATCTTTTCCTTGGCATGATATATCAAACCATAAAAGGCTTGATCCATTTTATCAATTATGGCCATTTGGATTTCTCAAAATTCCTCTAGCCAAGAGATTAGACCAAGTCATTGCTTTTTAGATCCCTTCTTCAATGATATTTACCCATGGGATTTACTTAAAATCTTTAACACATACCTTCATGAGCTTACATCTTTGCTTAATCCTCTAACATCCTCTTGATGTGTTTAGAATATTTAACTATTCTTTCTTAGGGATTAACAATTATATATCATCACTCCACAACTAACTATAGTCCCTTCATGTTAATGTATGGGTTCCAACTAAGAGCACCATATGAAGTTGGATTCCAAGCATCTTAAGAATTCTTGGAACATATAAGCTGAAAGTAGCTAAGGAAAACTTGAGGAAAGACCAATATAGAGCTAAAGTATTTAGCGATCTGTAGAGGTGAGACATCTCCTTTCAGGTTGGAGAACAAGTCTATCTAAAAGTTTCTAAGAAATCGAAAACTTTGAAAATTGGATAGTGTCCCAAACTTTCTCCAAGGTTTTGTGGAACTTTCAAGATTCTTAGAAAGATAGGGACTTTGTCTTATGAGTTGGAACTAGTAGATGATTGTCTACTTCATCTAGTGTTTCATGTAAGTAGATTGGGAAGAAAACTGGTCGAACAAGAAGATATTGTATCTTCAGATACACTAGTCCAATCAATTTCCCTTCATAACATCCCGCATGAACCAAAGAGGATATTATGCACTAGAGATAAAAGACTAGGAATCATTTATATAAAGAGTGCTTAGTTAAATGGAGGGATGTGACAAAAGAAAGTGCCACTTAGGAATGAGTAAGTTCCATCAATAAAAGATTTCTCTCTTTTCCAACTTTAAGTTAGAAATGAGGCAAACCTTTGAGAAATGAGTCCATGATTGATGAGTTAGATCATGATGCATGGGGTAATACTCCGCATATCATACCAATACATATTTTTGAGAATGAAAATGTTAAAGGGAGGTTAGATCCTTGAAGTTGGAGCTCTTGAAATTAACCTTGGCTATTTATTTAATTGAAGTCTCAATTGAATGGTTTTTGCCCTTAGGAATAATTATCCTAAGGTATGAGAGCCTTAGACTTGGGAGAAGCTTCTCCCAAGTTCCACCTTGATCATACGTGAAGGGAAGGCTTCAACTGAAATAGAAGTCATGTGAATAGTCTTGGGAAAGTGTCCACATGGAGGATACTTGGAAGGACACATGGAAGAGTCTATGACATGCACCTCTTGGACCTTTGGTATATATATGGTTGGGGTTGGATGGGTGGATACATACTCACTCACTCTCTTGGTGGATATTATCTTCTAGCTTGGAAGCTTTTACAATAGTCTCTCATGGTGGAGAGGTTTCTCATGGTTGTGATCCATGGGCAAGGTTTTGCCTAGGTGTCATGACTTAGAATTAAACTCTTCATTAGGTGCATTACAAGAATAAGAGTTGCCCTTTTGATGAGGAGGAGGGATTGCCCCTTTTTGGCTTCCAAAGGCTACACAACTTTTATCCAATTCCAAACCTTCTAGCAAAGAAAAATCTTATTTTACCCTTTTCAAGTACCATTACTTTCAAGCCAGCCTTAGCAAGCACATCAACAACACAACCCCCTCCACTTCCTATATGGGCGAGCAAACGCCCCCCTTTGGGGTCCAACTCCAAACCAAGGTGTGAGATCACACTTGACATATCAATCTCAAAAAGAGTGGGAAGGTGTCAAGTTGCCTTAGTCTTAGATGTTATGAAGAATCCTCCTTTTTAGTATAGCTTTGAAGCATAGAGAACGAGGAGGTCAAACATCGGTTTTCAACTATTTTTAGTGTATTCATACATGGAGAAATATGTGAGTAATAATCCTCCTAGCCATGTACTACTCCCATAAAGATACTCTCTTTCTAGCCATACTAGGGAGACACCAAACGACATCACACATGAGTGCCACATGGCACTTATGTGTGTGCCCATCTAAATAAGTCTAAGAGAAGGGTCACCCCATTCTCTGAGATTACTCCCATGTAACATTTCCTTCTTCTTAATTCCTCTTTTGTCCTCAAAAATGGTATTGGAAGGTGCTATGGAAAGAGAGAATTAATGGAATAGTACTCCCACTACATCCCTATGTATCCAATGTACATGGTCAAATCTCCATGTTGTTTCCTCGTATCCTTCCCCTCAAGAAGACGCTTGGGGAGGCAAATTAAAATTGGGAAACCGTCTCTAAAGGGTGCCGACTCACTCCCATGTAGCACCATCTTCCGAACTACCTTTCCACTTTACTAGAAACTCTTTATATAAGTGTCTGCTCGTCCATTTCTCTCGAGTGTGTAGTATGCTCTCAGGCTGATGTGGAACAAATTGAATAGAAATGGGCTCTACTACCTCACCATTTGAAATGAGGTTGTTAGATTCACCCAATCTTTTCTTAAGTTAGCTAACATGAAATACTAGATGGATCTGGCTATTCTCTAGAAGTTTTCATCTCACTTTGGCCTCCGTGTTCTTCTTTTGTAGAAACTTCACTTCTGTATAAAGAGGTTAGACATGTTCCACTTTGATCCAATTCTTCATTTATTTCACTTGTTTCTATTGTGCAACACTCAAGACTACGGATCATCCAATTAAAGAGATTATCTTCTTGATGTTACAAGGAAGGAACTACCTCGATATTCATTGCATAACCAATTGTTTTAGCAATTTCAAAGCCTTCTTCTGAATGTATTTGCAAATGGTTGTTATTCTTTGTAGATATCCCTAGCATATTTCTCTCCCAATCTTGTAATGGCTTGGCTTGCCTCATCATGGTCTTCCTAGAGTAGAGGAAAAGAGGTTTCATGGGGTAATGCAATAACAACAAAATCCAATAGAAATTGGTAGCCTTGAACTATCATAAGTACATTTTCAATAATTACCAATGCAATGTGTGAACCGATGTTCATCTACCAATGTCACAATGAACAGTGTTACTTTCTTCAAGTCCAGCTTCAATTTTTTCATAGTGAAATCAGGCATCAAGTTGATACATGACCACCATCCACAATGACTCTTGTCAAAATTTCACTCGTTCTGGAAACAATCAATCTTTAACTGTGATAGTCTACTATTGGAGTAGAGGGAAAATCCACTATATATCCATCTACTCTTGGTGGTGGGCTAAGGTAGGTAGACTATATAAATATAAGTAAATCACTTATCACCTTTGCATTCATCTTAATGAATTGGTATAAACTAACCTTATGATGGATCCCCTTGAAAATTTCTTCAATATTAACATCTTGTGCATGCTCTTGAGGGCAATTCAATCGGTCCTTCAATGAATTACTCACCCTTTCATAAGCTTCTTCAATGACCTCATGGTTGTTTGAATCCACCTTCTTACCATTTTCTTTCTCCTTTGTTCCCTATTGTTCTTCTAGATAGGTTGTTGCTACTTGCCTAGCTCTAGTCATCATAGGTGCTGGAGAAGATGAAACAACAAAAGATTGCGGAGCCATACCTTTCCTCTATTGATTGGACTTTTTTGGGATATTGTGCACATGAAGAGACTCCCTATCTTCTCGGCTATGGATCATTTACCCACTCACCCAAGTTTGGGTTGAAGCCTAACGAGACTCAAAAGAAGCCCAATGTGAGTTACTTCAAAGTTTTGGTTCCCCAGCTTATGTTCACGTTGAGAAGAAGGATCATGGTAAGTTGGATGTAAAATCCATTAAAGTAGTCTTTATTGGTTATGCAATTGAAAGCAAAGGATATCCTATTCTCAAGCAATGCATATATTTTAGTAAGTCAGATTTGTGATAAGAAGGAAGAAATTCCACATTTCATAAAAGCAAATGACTATGCATTTTTCAGAAGGAATTTGGATACTTACATTCAACCATACAAGGGGGGTGATGAACCTTCTCAAACCCTAAGAGATACAGGTGAAGAGAGAATTTCATTACCTACACCAGTACCTAGTCCTACATCAGTACCTCTTGAAGTTCTGACTTATGAACTTGGAGAAGATTCTAGAGTTCCAAAAGAAAGAGATACTGAAGAACCAAAAGATATACCACCACTTTTCAAGAATACACCAAAGTGGTTATATCCAACTTCGAAGGACAATGGTATACATGAATACACTGGAAGAACCAAAAGTCAGACTAGGAGACAACAAGGAGACTAGGCAAATTATGTAGAACATTTTGAGATCCATAATGTTTTAGCTCTTACTTTAGTTGAGAATGAACCAAATAGTATTCAAGATGCACTACAAAGTGATATGATTATCACAAGTCTCATGATTGAGTTCAAGTACAGAGATGAGTGTATCTACATGACACAACAAAACTATAATGAGAAATTATTGGAAAGGTTTGAAATGATAGATTCCAAGCCTATGTAGACACCTATGAATGTTAATGTGTTATTACAGTTGAAAGCAGATTTAGAATCATTTGATGCTATACTTTATAGTCAAGAAATAGGTTGCTTGATCTATCTATCTAATACACATTCGAACATTCAGTTTGCAGTTTCTCAAGTATTTAGGTTCATACACAGTCAGCTCAAGATTCAGTGAAAATCAATTAAGAGATATTTAAAAATATCAAAAGTTTAGTAGGTTATGGAACCATGTACCAATTTGACATTGAAGGGGGATTGTTGGAAATAATGTCAAATTGTAGAAGTGACTCTTCTACATTTTTCTACATGAAAACCACGCTGGCAGGTCACGAACACAACATTCTTCCAATGAACCCACGAGGGTTCAATCCCCGATCCATGCACCATGAATAACACCGGCATCAAGGTATTTATTTCATGTTTTTTGGAGAAAAGAAAGGCGGCGTGTTTTTTCTTCCATTGATTATTGCAATCATGAAGATAGCCTTTACACGGAGGAGCTTTTGCTTTTTGTTAATGTGCTTTTGGAGCTTACACCAAAACTACATAAACAAAGCCTCTTGAATCATCATCATCATCAACTCAAGAAGCTCTAGCAAGAACTATACACTCCTGAAGGTGACCAAGGAGTATCTTCCCAAGTTACTCAAGGAGAACTTGGAGGAGATATTCAAGGCCATCTTGGAGGAGGAGTTCTCACACTCTTGGAGGAGTTGTGGTCTACATCTTGGTGATTATCTGGAGGAGATTTTGCCAGCTTACCATCAACATACGTTGTTGATTTACTGTGAGTAGCAAGTCTATTTCCGTTCTTACTTGCTAGGTCACTAGTTTCTGATTTAGCTTGATCAGAATTTGGGTTTGCTATAAAATAGTTCTAAACTCTTTGTATTCTCCATATTCTCATGAACACACTCTTCATACCTCTTAGACATACAATCTCTTGTATCTAGCTCCTATTTCTGCCTAGATATAGATATTGTTAGTTTGTATCATATACACACATTGTAATTTGACATTCATATATAAGTTAGTGTAGGTGAGCCTCATAGCTTATTGTTGCACTTAATCTTGTCTATTCTCTCTCTATCTCTCACTCATCTATTTTTGAGTCTTAAGGTGTGTAAGTTAAGGTTCATCTGTTGGAAGATCCTTTAAAACTGTGATATTTTATCATTGTGGCACACCACCACTTCCAAAAAGGCTTAACACCAAAAAGCTCTAGAAACGCACTAAATTTTTTGTCCTCCAACATCAGACCCACATTACCCACCACCAACAAGATCCCGACCATGGAAAGCGAAGTTGACAAGCAAGCCTGAAAATTCTTACATTATCCAAAACTAACCGTCTAGGACATCTTTGAAAGTCATTCCAAGCCAGACAAACAAGCCCAAAAATTCTTACACCATCCAACACTGACCATCTAGACCAAGTAGGCGATGTTGGATATACTCTCACTTGCCAAATATCCCAAGGCTATCAAGTATAAGGTGTTTGAATCCACTCATTGGTTTGATTTTCACTTGGTATTGATCCCTAAAACTGAGATTTAAGAATAGAAGAAATTTTAAATGAATTACTTGGACAATTATTGAAAAAAGCAAACAAGCATGCTTTTATTTTGCATAGCTCTAGAGAATAATATGATGACTTTATGATATGAGCTGCAAGATTAAAGTAGTATATTCATGGATGCTTGAGAAAATAAATATCCTAAGTATCCAAGTGACTCACTCATTGCTTGAAATCACTCATTCATTCCTAAAGAAAAATCCTAGACCTAGATGTTCTCACTAATGAGATTTTTATCTCCTTGAGTCTTTTGGAGCCTCTCACAATTTGATAAGAATCATTCAGGCTCTCTACCCTCTGAATGTGCCTTACTTAGGAGTCATAAACTAAATTTATAAGAAGGACAATAAATATATGATTGGCCATTGTATGATTGACTGTTGCAGACTGATTATGATGCCTAAAATGAGGTATAAGATGCTAGTAAGGTCTTGTCCAAGAAAATCATGAATTGGTATATACAGAAAGATAAAAAAGGCTCCATCAAGGGCAGTTCTATTTTTCAACCAATGTTTGGTAAGAGATATACAAAGACTTTATCTTTTTGAAGGTTGAATTAGATAAAACATATGATTGATCTCAGTGGGACGTGTTTCTTTCATTAATGTCCTCAAGTTGGTATATCGGTTCACCCAAAATGGTCTTCACTCTTAATGGAAAAGTTTTTGCAAGGATCAACATCAATGATAAGTTTTTGCAAGGATCAACATCAATGATATGATCTATTTCCCCCATTCGTAAAGCCTCCTATTAGACAAGGATTTCCCATGCTGCTTCTTGTCTTCTTGATTGCTTTGGGGGAAGACATCCCTCTCTCTCCAATGGTGCGCATCAATTGATTTGCAAAATGTTTGTTGATGTCACTAACATGATCTTTTGCAATGACAAAGCGGGCAGGATCATCTGCAATAAAGAAGTGGGCACATGGGCCTTTTGGGAGTGTCTTGAAAAATTTTCTAAAGTTTTGGGATCACACATTAAGAAAAAGAGGACTACTTGGATGACCCTCAAGTTTGCACCCTAGATTATGTGTGCAAAGATATCCTTATGGGTTATATCTTTAGGCTATTGGTCATCCCCATAAACCAAATGCAATTGGTAAGGCCATGGTGGCAAACAACTTTCTCATTTCTTCCATTATCTATTTCCTATATTCTTTGAGACCGTCTAGAAAATACTTTAGAAGGTAGAGGTGAAATTTACAAACTTCTTATGGAATAGTGACACTAATAGAAGAGGTATTCCCAACACCAGATGGGACTCCTCAACATGAAAACTATAGCTAGCAAATTGAGTGCTAAATGGATGATCAAGGCTTAATCTCAACAAAAAGAATCTTGGGACAAAATTGTAACAAAAGACCTTTCTTTGATTGGCTTCCCCCATTCGAAGAACCATAACCTCTCTAGACTTCTTTTCTATCCATTCAAAGTTTTTCATGAGGGGCCTTGATTGATATCATCTATTTGGAAATGTTGGAAACTTAGTAAGGATCACTTGCCTCAATCTTCACAAGAACTAGACCATTGGGATCCGACAAAACGAGTCCATGTGACTCCTATGGGTAGTGTTCTCCTCTATAAAAGAAGATTTCCAAAGAGCCAAAAACATTTAAGCCAAAGGTTTCCATTATTGGAAGTAGCATTGGAGCTATGATGATCACCATTGGATCATACATTGAAATCAGACTCATTGTACATTATGACAACTAGCGTGTTATCAAAAGAAATCATAGATTGGGGAGACAAAGGCTTGCAAAATCTTGACCTTAAGGGGCATCACACTCGAGTAACATTCTTTAATAGTGGCAACTTCTTTGAATTCATCCCTAAATTATAAAACAAAATTGACTACCATTATACCATAAAACCAAAATGGCACAATGAATGGACTTGATTTAGATGGGAACTAAAATTTTAGTCTCTTCTTGTGATTGGGATGAATATTTTTTTATACTTTCAGACAAATTATGAATAAAGGGATGTAGACCAATGTTAAAGCCCACAAGTCTAATACTTCCACCCTTTGATGTAAGAAATTTCATCACGTGGAATAGATTGGTCATTTATTTTATGCTGAGAAAAATATTATAAGAGTTCAGATTTCTTTGCAAGCTATCTTAAGGGAAGCAACTATTTCGTAGTGGCCAAAGGAGACGTGAAGAATTTTTTTTGGGAAATTATTGATCCTATTAGGAATATTAGGAAAGAGAATTAAGAGCTATAAGAGCACCCCAATTTAGACATTTATGACTTTATAATACAAGGAGCTAAGTTTAAAAAGTAATGGATCGCCACAAAGGAGACAACATGAATATTAATGTGCTTTATATCTTCTCCGAATTTGTTATACTCTTCTTCTCTTTTATTAAATTTAATTCTCTTTTTTTAATTAAAAACGTAAACGTTTCCTCAATTAGAGAAGGAGATACACATCAAACTATCCAAAATCTTTTCAAGAAACTTACATTGTGAGAGCATTATGGGCATAGAGAGAGAGAGAGAGAGAGAGAGAGAGAGATGTGAAGAACCTTTGAATGGATAGGACCAATGCCTAGGATGATGCAAACAAACTAGAAGATCTCCCAAACGCTAACCAACTGTGATAGGTATTATCAAAACATGCATTGTGACCAATAGTTTCTTGTCATTGGTCGTGCCTAAGACTTTTAGAGCCTTCTCAAGTGGAAAAATGTACGAACAAAAATGATAGTTTTTGGGGATCTACATGATCACATGGAATATGTCAACAAGGTAATAAGAGAAAAAATCTGTAGAATTATGTAATTGAGTATAAGGTCTTCGAATTAAAAAGGAGAGTTTTGACAAAGTAGAATAAATTTTAGAAGATTCTTGGGTAATTATTGAAAGAAGGAAACAAGCATATTATTACTTTTAATTTTTATATCTTCAAGCAATAATATGATGAATTTATAATATAAGCTAAAATTTTAGAGCAGTATATTCATGGATGCCCAAGGAAATAAATATCCTAAATTTCTAGGTAGATTACCTTGGAAATTCAAAATCTTGTTCTACAACAAGAGATGCTATAAATCAGATTGTTGTAAGGATAGTACAATAATATTGATGACAATTATACCACATACTTGAAAATGGTATAAATTAGTACAAATAGCATAAAAAAACTTTCAATTGGATAAAGAATAATGTCAAGGCATCTCCAAGAATTTGAGTTTTCCTAAAAAAAAGTTATTAAAACAATGTTAATACCCTCTTTAGATTCATAATTTATGGCGGATACCATACCGCTCAATTTAATCTTGTTGCTCTCGAGGAAGAACACTCTATGATGTCTATGTTGGAACATCGAGCATGCATTATTCTTGAGAAGGATATTTTTTACATGAAATCCATCATTTGGATGGCATGGCACCATCTACCATATTTATGTACCTTGAAGAATAGCACTTATGTGGACACATTGTCTTTGTATTAATTGTTTGATCACTTATGATCATTTTTTTTGTAAGGTTCAAGGTATTTAGCTTTGTAAAAGGAAAGAATAAAAGGCCTAAAAGGCACGAGTTAGAATTGGTTGAGATTGATTCTCAATCAATCAATCAAGAGGTAGATATGACCAACTCTCTTTTCCTAAATTGTAGGAAAAGATTCCAATCAATCTAAACTAGCTAAATCCCCTAAATTTGAATTCAAATCCATGAAGGAAATGCGTGGTCATATCCTCAAGAGTCTATATAAAGACTCCAAAACATTTCTACATTAATTTAATAGTTGATTTGAAGCAATACATATACTCTTTGATCATTGCTTGGTGCCATTTCTATTCTCTACTCCTTCCCCAGACTCAATAAACTTGCAGAGATTGCTGCTCTCTCTAAAAAGCTCCAATCCAGTGTTTAAGCATTCACTGGAAAGGTATAACTGTATAGTTTATGTGCACAAAGTTTCAAGTCATTGGGTTCATTATTACTTTCAGAGAAATTCAAGTTTTTCAGTCTCGGGGTCATTCTCTACACATCCTTGAAAATCCAGGATGACACCCAATCAGTGTTAAAGTGATTGCTCCTTCATTGGTTGTTATAAATTAGGGATTTTTATAAATTATAGCAAGCCAACCCTATGTATGAAACTCCTTTAAGAGGAAGTTTTCCAATTGTTAATGTGGTAGCTGCCCTCAATGTTTGAATTCACAACCTCCATCCATTTTTAGAAGGTTTTTTTGAGCTAGTCAAGGTGCAACTATTTTGCATCAGCTTGTTCTTATTGATGTTCCAAATTCCTTGTTGGGTTTTATTGCACTAACCACATGCCTACAAGGTCTACTTTACATATCCAAAGAGATAGGGCTAGTCCAATGCTGGTTTGCTAGACCAATTTCACCACTTGACAACTCAACTTTCCAAGCCTCTCCAAGATTCTCTAGCTTTCTGTCAGTCTGAATGGCAAGGATTTCTTAAAATTGGAAATTATTTATCCTAAAAGTAAAATAGATTTTTTAATCAAACATTCTTTAGAGGGTTGTCAAAGTTGGAAACACACCTCTCTTTCCAGATCTTCCAAAGGACCCCGCATCTTATAACATTTCACAATGTTGAAGAACAACCCATTGCCTCACCCAATACCGCTTGCTTCTAGTTGATTTGTTCTTGTGGCAACATGATTCTTCCAAGGGCTCACCAGAACAACACTGACTTAGGGCACAAAAAGGAGAGGTGTCCCTCACTGCAATGTAGGCAATGTTTACACCAAGGAGGAGCACCACATATTTTGTTAGCTTTTACATTGGTCCAAATTCCTTGGTGGAGGATTTTCCACATAAGAAACACTTTTTTTATCTCGATGAGAGGATGCCAAAGGGATTGGAATTTAAAATTGCACCTTAAAATTTACCAATTCAAACACCATCTCCTATTGAGAGTGGTATGAAATTCCACATTCTACTTGAATCTCAGAATATTGTGAAGACTATTTCCATTCTGCCATCTTAGAACCTCTAGGCATGGGGGGTCATTCCCAATAAGAAGGAGTGTCTTCAAGCAGTCCCAAGCATTGAATCTTCTCTACAACAGACACCAATCATCATAGTCACTCCCCTAACTGAGTCAATGTCCTCAAATCTAATCCATTGGCTTGTGACTTGATTCCAAAGGTGCTTCCACAAACGAAACCCTTTGTTCCAAATCTTCCTAGCTTTTTGGAGGTTCCACGACTCAACCACTCTGATGCCTTTGATAGGGAAGCGACTCAAATCATTTTGTCTAATACCAGCCATCCATCTCCAATCTTCATTGATCTTGACATATTGTTTCATCTCGTTGCAACTCTTCCACAATGAGCAAACTAAGATTGAGCCTCTGGGAGTCATCGGATAGGGGGAGAACAAAAGAGTGATAAGATCAAGACCCTTGCACCTCAAAAGGCCCACCAGCCTAAGAGAGCTCTTATTTCTAAAAATCATTTTGGCCCAAGAGGCTTCCCTGTTGCTCCACACTTTAATTAACCATTTGGCTACCAAATTATTGGCCATTCCTTCAATGTCAAGAATGCCCAAACCTTCTTGGTCTTTTTGGCTTATGCAAGTATGCCATTTAATTTTGGGGCACACCCCTCTTGTTAGGATCTCCCATCTAAAGAAAGTTTTTGAAAATTCTTTTTAATTTATAAATCTCTTGATCCTTTGATCTCTAGTGGGATAAAAGTACATAATGGAAGAAAGAAGGAACATGTTAACCACCATGCCTTGTCCCATCAAGTTGATCTGCATACCTTTACAATAGGCCAACTTGTTATCAAGTTTAGAAAGAGCCTAGTTCCATCGTTGACCCATCAAAATGTTGAATCCCATCCGAATACCTAATAAGCAGAAGATTTGACCCTTAGGGATCAATTGGCGGCCATGGTCAACTAAAATTTGAGGTGGATTCCCAATGATAGCCTTTAAAGTGATTTTAGAGTGGTTATTTTGGAGCTTGGTGCCTCACAAAAAGTATTTAGGCATCATTATGCACAAAAGAATTTGTGTCAACAACAAAAAGTCTCATGATCATCTCACCTTGATTGAGGGGAAGAACAAGGCCTTGAATAAGACCTAAGTGTGTGTGATGTTTAACTAGGTAGCTGATACCATCAACACAATTGTAGAATGAAGAGGAGCCAAGGGGCATCCTTGTCTACATACCATTTTAAACGAATAGCTTGAGAAAGCTGGACATTGATGTTCATTGAGGCATTCAAGAAGTGTACAAAAAGATACGGCCTCTTGGCACACCAAAAGTAACAGAATAGTCACCACATGCTTGAACCTCTTGACAAACTCATTGGTAATGCCATCTAGCCCAATGCTTTTGCAAATTGGAAGTGCATTATTAGCTTAAAAAATATCATGATTTGAAATGGGAGCTTCAAGGAGAAGATTCATCTTATGCAGAATTCTTTTGGTTCTAACTCTAGAGATGGCCACCATGTTATCACGTCTATGAGGTGTAAGAGGTGTGGAAACCCCCAAAAGCTAGGTGAAGTGATTGACAATCAACATACTATTTTCTTCATCCATCTTGCATTCAACACCATCGATATCCATCATGAAACGGATCATTTTCTTTGATCACTTTTTCTTAAGGATGCCACACATCTCTTTAGTAGGTTTGTTGCTTTTCCCACCCACCAATCTTTAAAGTATATATGAAGATTGTTTCTTTGATTTTCCTCTTCATATCTCAGCACAGTTCTAATTTTTCAAAGCTCTATCTTGAATTGAGAGTGGCCTTTGTTGACTTCTTTCTCAAGTCCCCTAAGCCTCTGATAAAGATTTTCACTTCTAGCATGATGAATGTTTTGAAGATTCTTCTGAGTCCTGACCAAGATATGTTGTGTCTTCATGACCACCTTCCTCCAACACTTGTCCAGAGAGGAGTGGGTGACAAAGCTCTGGTTCCAAGGAGCTACAATCTCATGCTGGATCGAGGGGAATGAGAAGGTTATCGGATTGGCATGAAACAAAGGGTCTTTCTTGATGTTGACATACGGCTTGAAGGTTAGCACAATTGGTAGTGATGAGAAACAACAATATCCACACAATGGGAAAGGGAAGGGGGACCCACTTATTGATGATATTGGTCATAATATAGCTCTTGTCAAGTGTAGCTTTCCTCAAGTCAACTTCAAACTCGAGATTACAGATATGTCAAAAAGAACCTCCACCATATTAAAGTCCCCACAAGCAACAACATTGAGGGGTAGAGAGTCCAACGATTGTCAAGTGGAAAGTCTTTTAGAATCGATATTGAACGCATACATAGAGACTATGGTGAACCGAAGAGGATCTCCAAAGGACGCCCCAATCCACCGATGGTTCTGATCCACAAGGGTATGCACAAGCTTGGAGTACCAATTGCTTTTAATGCCGATAGCCAAGCCACTATTTCCCTTGGGCTACATGATAGAGAGCTAGACATGGGATGATGAAATACATTTCAAAATTGATGGCATTTTTAAAGTTTTGATGAGGTCAGGAGTTCTTTATTTATCTCCAAACCAAAAAACATAAAATGAAGCTTACAATTATGGTCATGGATATCATTCAAAACTACAAAAAAGTGGGTTCCTTCTTTCATCAAGTATTTTTTTTCTTGTAATAAGTGCCCTCTTGGATATGATATAGTCCCATATGGGGAATCATGTCAGTGATGGTGGAATTTTTAGAAGCTTGGGTTGGATTTTTGAGTAGTCTATCTCTAGCTCCTTGAACACTTCTTCACCTCTTAGGGACAATGTTCCTTCTTGTGTGATTCTGAGTCCTCCGTTACCTTTGTTGCTCCCTCCGCTACCTTTTTTGCTCGATGCCATGTCCTTTGTTTTTACGGAAGCTGCATAAGAACAATTCAAATTCAAAGAAATAGATTGTAACTTCGTGCGTGCACTATAGTGCGTTGACTCCATACGTGGTTCTCAAACAATTACTCAATATTCTTTATGTTGCAAACAAACGGGGTGTATAGTGATGTTTGATGTTGATCTGATTGACAAGGCTCAGTGTGCATGTATGCATCATGAGAAGCCAACATGCAAGCAACAAATAAGAGAACAAATGAATACAACTAAACTCAAGCAAAGCCACATTATATATAGGATTCATAAATTACATATGTACATAAATTATGCTTAGATATAAGAGTTCGCCTTTTAAATTTCCCATGAGAAGTTTGGGTAGGGAGATCATGTTCGATGGAACCAAGTAAATGAAGATTTTTCCACCATTTAATCTAGCATACAACGTGCCTTGAGTGATGTTTAATTTGATGTAGTCATCAAGAAGCCCTTCTTGCCCTAAAATCACCTCTTGTAACAAATCCTTATCATCATAAATGAGGAATTTCACTAGCATGCTTGTAGTCCCAGTGTGAAGAGGAAGTTCCACTTCACCCAAGCATTTTGTTCTATATCTCCCTTAGCTTGAGAGATAAGTTAAATGTAGTTTCTTTTACAGATTTTGCATTACTGATATCCTTATTGCATTAAGTGTTTTCTCCAGGTCTATGAAAGTTTATATCTCCCCACTTTCATCCTTCCTAGTCTAACTTTGATATAAAGGGACCAACGGATTTTAGAAAGGTTGATCTACTATACAAAAATGTGGCAATCGGGAATAGGTTTGGTTGATCCAAAATCTCCTTTGTAAAAGGTGTTTCTTTCCAAAGTTACCTAACTATCAAAAGATCTTACTCTTCCACATGAGACAACTTGACCATATGTTGCTCATTCATTGTAATATCAAGTGTTGCCAAGATTTTCATCCACTCATATGGTTTGAATTCATCAATGAAGACCCTAGGCATGTATGTTGTATCCTTGATTGATTCAAGCAATGGCTCATGTATACTCTTTTCCTTTTGTTTCCCTTTTGTCTTCCTTATGGTAGCTTTACAGAGTCACAAATGAGTGTCCTCATGCATCTAAGAAGGATCTTCAAAATGCAAACTATGTATGGAGGTCGTCTCTTCATCTTGATGGAGGGAATTCCACTATAGTGTAGAAATAGCCCTAAAAGAAAATTCCTTTAGATTTATCTTGTTGTACATGTTGCAAGTATAAGGAGTTCAATCCCCAATCTTAAACCACCTTAAATTGATGCATGAATGGTCTTCCCAATATCTTCTCATAGTTTCTTGCCTTTTCAAACTGATAGATGGTGTATGCTCAAAATTCACTTCATAGATAGTGAGAAAAATTCCTTCCAATAATCCAAGAGGATGCTTTACATGGCCTTCAATGAGTTGTAATTTCATACATGCGGGTATGGAGTAGGTTTTCCCCATTCATCCCATGACTTCATGGTACTTGCAACTCTTCCACCTGATTATAAGATGGTTTTGGTCATGGAATCATTGTACAAGATGTGAAAACAAGTCTTTCCATAATCTCTTTCCTTGAAATATCCATTTTTTTCAAGATGGATTTGTTTTACATGCAAGCTTGGGTGGAATTATTCTTTAGGTAAACTTTCTTGATCTAGCTTCACATGTTGAGCTAGCTTTTAAATTTGACTTGTAATAGTTAATCTAGTGTGTATACATGGAACCTTCATCTTCCTGAACTCTACAATGTGGATGCATTAGACCCATTGTATTTGATACATTTTCATCTCATTGTTGGTGTCCTCTTGTAATCCATATTAGCTTCATATTCTCCCATATAATTAGGGCCTGTTCAAATACTTATGGTTTCTTCACCAAGAATACAAAGGTTCTAAGCATCCCCATAGAAAGATTCTTCAAGAGGAATCTGATCACTTTTACTCACCACTATTTTTGTAATTGGTGGATGGGCTTGTTATTGTTTTTTCCATCTCATTTCATGAACTCATTTTGAGATTTCTTAAGGCCAAGTTTCCTCCATATCAGGTATGTTTTTCGTCTCTATTTTGTCCTCAATGCTCTAGGTACATGAGCAATTCCTTTTAAAGATCCAACAATTACTTGAGGTGGATCATTAGGTACCATTCCTTGAGTGAATCTTTGTAATTGAGGCTCTATATTCTTGTGTTTCATATGGGAATAGGCACCCTTTCTAGCATGGATTGAGAAACTTTAAGCATTTCCATGCATAATGCTAACCTTTCATGGTCTAAATCTTCTCTAGGGCAACATTTCTCATGGTGCTCTAAGCTAGGCCATGCATCCCATCTTGCCTCGTATGATTTAAAGATCACTTGAAGGTCTTCACACCTTAAATATGATAGAATTGATCTTTCCTCTTGTTTCATTTCATTTATCTTTGATTCATCTACAACTAGCCTCATTTGCATAGTTGATTGTGTATGATTATGGAGAGATTCACTAAGCATGTTATTCTTTTCTTTCTCTTGATCTAAGTTATCTTTGGGGTCACTCACTCTGCACCTTTTATTAAATTTTTTGATTCTTGCTTACCATGCATGCACTCATTTCTTACTTTGTCTTTCACTCTTGTCAGTAGTATTCTCTAGTCTCCTAGGATTTGGATCTTCATCATTTTGATCTGAATGAATTATCTCCTCCATCTATATTTCAACCTCTCTATGTTGGGTTTGAGCTCTTGTGATGGATTTAGTTGGTATTGACATGCCATAGTCTGAATAGGCTTCTCCCACATCTCATTGATATTATTATGAGTGGTTTTTCATTTTTTGGCTAGACTTTTAGATCAACCCCGAAAGAGATTCTCTTTTCCACAATCCAAGAAAAATCCACATTCAATTCTATCCATGGATTGGTAGTTAGAAGGACGAGGATATTTGAAGATGAATTCATGCCCATTATGTCAATACCATCCCATTGGCAGGGCTCTAGTCTTCCTCATAGGAGGTCTAACTATCGTCTGCCACACATTAGACTAATTTTCCTCTTGACTTTCATTCCCATATGTATAAACATTGTACTACTTGGTTTCATAAGATCAATAATATTCAATATGTGGCATCTCATGATAGTGTTTCTCTCCACTTGAGTATCCATATAAAAGCTCTTTCACTTTAGGAGGCCTCGTTAAAAGTATGAACAGTTGGATTTGTTTCTGCAACCAAACAAAGTGTATTAGCAAAACTTTGAAAAGATTTTAGCAATCCTTTGAGTAGTGTAGAAATGAGTGATGCATCCAGAATGATTTCATCAATGTTTGTCGATTGCTCTTTTAAATCCTTGATGTGTGTAACATATACATCCAATGACTCATTTTCAGCCATACACACATCTTCAAGTTGCTTTCTCAAGTAAGAAACACATGTCTCATTATGCACTGCATAGAAAGAGGCAAGTGTATCCCAAGCTTTTCTTAATGTGGTACATGACTAAATGTGTGGAACAATATGTTGCTTCACAAAAAGGGCAATCAATGCATGAGCTTGATCACCATATCCATCCCATCTAAGTTTCTCTCACATAGGTGGAGAAGGCATAGTCACTGTACTTGAAGAAGACCTTGAATCTATGACAAAAGTCTCCATACTAGAAGAAGTGTTAGGTCAATTGTCAACATCTACCACTATGTTTCATAATTTCTTTGCAACACGAACATGCTATGTAAGAACACATTGGATAGTTGGTCCCGTCAAGCTTACCTTTAGCTTGAGGCATGCAAAAGAAGTCACTATTGCTTGCCATTGAGTTGAAGAACTCAAAACTAGCAAGATATGAACTTCAACCAATTTTAAATGCAAGCTGAAATGAATATAAAAACTAGAACTCAAATGGTAAATATGATTACATGAATGGCTTTGAAAGGGGGGCAAAACTATATCATACCTAGTGGAAATGATCTACGAGTGTTGAGCTTCATATTTCTATGCTTTGAAACTGATTTGCATGGCTAAAAGTGCACGGGACAAGGTCGCAAAAAAATAGAAGGTTAAAAAGGAGCTAAACTTGCTTTGATACCACTTTTGGGTGTGGGAGTGAGTGAGGAAGCACAAGTAGTAAACAGAAGAGCGAAGAAGGAGATTGAAGCAT
Organism: Ceratopteris richardii; assembly: GCA_020310875.1. NCBI lineage: Eukaryota > Viridiplantae > Streptophyta > Polypodiopsida > Polypodiales > Pteridaceae > Ceratopteris > Ceratopteris richardii. Next base: position 51,222,728 of record CM035408.1, read on the forward strand.
AGAGACACGGGATGGTTGGAAGAGCTCTCTGTCGATAGATGATCAATAATATAAGAATGAAAATGAAGTGAGACCTATAAGTGAATACCTAGGTACAAAGTATCATCACATATGAATATATTGTGTATACATGGTTACATGGTGGAAAAACCTCTACCTAGTACTAGAGTAAAAAGTTCCCATGTATAAGGAAATGGTTCATGTCAATGCTGCTCGAGGGACACATAAGTGTAATGAATGGGTATTCAATGAAATCATAGAATAGATGATGATCATGAATGAAGCAGATGAAAAAGTCTCCTCGTCATCAATGCCATAATTTTGTGCATAACCTTTTGCAACTAATCTAACTTTGAAGTAATCAATCGTATAGTTGACTTTCTTTTAATCTTGTAAACCCATTTAGTACCAATGGAAATTTTTACGTTTAGAAATTCACATAACTCTCAAGTACAATTTTTGTGGATAGAATCCAATTCCAATTGCATTTCGATAATCCAATTTGAATCATCAAATGCATCTTCAAAAGTGAGTGTCTCTTTATTACATGTAGTTCCAAAAGAGATACATCCACAAGGTCACTTGATTCATTGTAAGAGCTTCATGTTGTTCTACCAAGTAAAAAAGAACCCAACTTCCTATGTTTTATGTCTTTTGCATCCATTTTTATTTTTCATCCTTGATATACATGCATTCCTCATTTAATAATTCTTCAAAATGTGCATTAGAAGTGGGCTCAATATCATGCTGATTTTTGGTTATGTGTGGCTCCAATTTTTGCAAATTTTCAACCATGTTTGGCTAGAATTTATCACACATGCTTGGCTCAAAATTTTTAGCTCTTTGGACCTCATATGGATAGTGTACATGGCCATGGTCAAGTGCACCACTTTGAAACAAAGGCATGATTGTATTAAACATATCTTGTGAACTAATTGGTGGCTCAAAATCGCATTCAAGTAAAAGATAATTGCATTTTTAGAAATACCACATCTTGACTTACAATAATTTATTTAGTTAATGGATGGTTATAATTGATAACATTTACCCCCACTACTATATCCGAAAATATACATTGCTTTGCATTGTCATCAAGTTTATGACATTGTTGTGATGGCACAAGAGCATATGCAAAACAACCAAATATGCACATACAAATAACCATTGGCTTCTGCCCATTCGAAGCCTCATAAGTGTTGAGCGTTCCATGCTCCACCCGTTTTTCCAAACCTTTACTCATTCTCATGCAAGTCCATTTATCCCACATGCAAGGATATTTTCCCTCAATTACATATAAGGAGGGCCTCACTTCACTCTCAATAAGCACATACACTCTAGCCCATTGCCAAGAGTGTGCTCCTTTCCTCATGCGCTCTCCATGATCATAGAGCATCTTATTTAAGTTATTCCATTTCATTTAATTCATCATTTTTGTTAATCTTTCATTTCTTCCTCCATAGTTTGGTAGCATCATGTTTGTTAAGTAGAATAGGAGTAGTCTTTTCAATTTCATCATGGTATCACAACATAGGTATTGTTTTGATAGCATTTCCTCTTGAGTTTGTTTTTCATTATCTTCATTAGCATGTATTGCACTTTTATTCCTTCCCTCCCTCCCACATTTGTAATAAGAGTTCTTTTGAGCACTATGCCCATCTTTTGAAGCATGATCATTGTCATTACTTTTGTATTTTGTTCATCTTCGTATACATTTTCATCAAGTTTCATGAGTAGTTTGTTAGTTTTGCATTTTTATCGAACTTTCTATCACATAAAATAATGTGTTTGTAAGTGGTTCTAACCACTTACATGAGTAAATTTTCTACAATGTGTATGAGAATTAAGTTGTAGCTATGCAAAATAATGTGTTTGTAAGTGGTTCTAACCACTTACATGAGTAAATTTTCTACAATGTGTATGAGAATTAAGTTGCAGCTATGCAAGATATCCATGTCGTCTTATGCGGTTTTCTTTGAAGCTAGTGACTGCCCGATAGTAATGAAATGTTTATGCCATTGTGAGGATTTTTTGGTGGCTCTGTGTACGTTCTCAATTTCAAATGTCTCTCATATCTCATGTGCGCATATCTCACGTGTTGAGTGCAAGAGAAGAGAGGGGGTATATCTGTGGAAGAAATGAAAGTTTGTTGATATTTCCTTCATGCATAGGGCAATCGGCTGCGACTATGTGTGTGATAAGAAAGTAGTCACTCGAAGCAACATCAACTCTCATATTTTCCATGGTTGCACATCGAAAAAAAAAAGCTGAAGATAGGGACGATTGCAAGGTTCTAGGAATCACATGAGGAAGAGTGGACCATAGTTTATACTTGCCCAAGCACCTCTAAGGTTTACCGGACACTATTTGAAGCATAAGGCTCTTCTTGGTAGTCAACCTACAAAGAAAGATGCAGCTACAACACCTTAGGCAGATCTTTGTGTGCACTCAGAGATAGTTCGATGCACAACACAAAAGAGTTCAAGGAAAAGTAAGACTAAGAGAGAGCAACGTGATCCAACCTCATGCAAAGAGATTGGGCTGCTGAACTGCTATTCGACAAGCTGTACAAGAGTTTTTTTGATGGTGGCAAGCTATGTAGAAGTTTTCTTTGATGCATTTGATCATTACAAAAAACCAAAGTGAGTTCTAACATCAAACAATTTATTCGAAAGACATTCTATTTCGGTAATTTGTGAGCTCAACACATAGATATTGCCGCAAGTGTAGAATGATGAAATGGTGAACTTGCATAATTATCACGTGAAATAGATCAGAGGGAGAATGGCGCTCCATTACTGAAAATAAGATTAAATTGAGAAAGCGATTCACGTACAATTTACCTAGAAGAGAATCGTTCCAAAATGCTATCTTATTTTTTAGCTCCATTCTATTTCAAGTATCATTTCAGTGTTGACTCGCGAATGGGAGCATTCAAGTCCACTCCGTGTATCATTTTCACCTAGATATGCTTGCTCAATAGTCTAAAGATTTTGCACATGTTCATAATTTTAAAGGGATTAGGAACTGCCACCCTAAAAGGTGTGGTAAGAACTTCCCTCATGAACATCATGCATTGTATTTATGACACTTTCTCTCTCACATCATCTATCAAATGTGTATCTTATATTGCATAGAGTTGCTAGTGCCCTTTCAAGCATATGAAATATAAGGCCAAGCTTAAGGTAATGCAACTAAAGAGTGAAATAAGGCCAAGCTCAAGGTAATGCAACTAAAGAGTGAAAGAAGAAAAACAAAAGTATACAAAGCCCATTGCTAAGCCAATCCGACACATTAAAGAAAGACCACCAAAGTGCAAGAGGTCAAACTCTACACAAAAGAGGCATAGCTAAATGCATGCTAAAGGTTGACAAACAAAATTCTAGTTTGAAGGACCTTATCAAAGGATCCCAACAATGGATCTCACATGCCACAACCAATAATGAAAGGGAGAAATTTCATCAAAAGCACTACCTACCTCATGATGTAAACTCTTTATATGCCTATGGATCCCATATGTCCCCAAATGTCTAAGTTTATGTCTTGGGATCCAATATGTTCCAAGATCTCAGGGATGCCATTTGTCCCACACACCATGGATCCCATATGCCAATGCAACAAAAAATCAAGTTATGCCATATATGTCCCAATCCAAGTTATGTCTAAGGATTCAATATTTCCTTTGATCCTAAAACCCAATGAACTAAGTGATCCCATATGTCACTAGTTCCCCACATTAAAAATAAAAGGGTCATACATGGAGGCCGGGTGCTGGGAGTTCCATGTTCCAACCTTTTTTCCAAACTCTAAATCATTCTCATGCAAGCCCATTTATCCCATGGTGATTCCTACAATGCTTTTATAGCACAATGGTTCAATATATACTTTGCACACATGAATACTTCCATCCAAAACTTATGGAAGACACTTTTCTTTGATAGTACATGTTGAATGTGACGATGAATCATAATAAAATGTAACAAAACATGCCCAAACATCTTGAGAAATGCTAGCTTCATCATTCTTTGTATTAGATGTATTGTCAATAATAGACATGCCAGATTCTTTCTTCTTTTCATTATGATTGACAAACTTTCTACATTCATCAATAGTATGCCCAAACTTTTGACAATAATTAAATATCTTCTTCATATCACCATCAATAGAGGAAGAAGTGGAAGAGGAAGATTGAGATTTTGGTTTCGATAAACCCAAAGCTGATAGTTCCTTGCTTTCTCCCTTTTGTGTAATAGCAAGTGCTATGTGAAAATGAGTGATGTGTTTGGAATGATTTCATCAATGTTTTCCAATTGCTCTTTCAAATCCTTTATTTGTGTAACATATACATCCAATGACTCAATTTTGGCCAGACATGCATCTTCAAGTTGCTTTTTCAAGTAAGCCATAAGTGCTCCATTATGACCCCATGCAAAGAAGCAAGAGTATCCCAAGTTTCTCTTGGAGTAGAGCATGACTAGATGTGTGGAACAATATGTCACTTCACAAAAAGAGAAATCAATGCATGAACTTGAGAATCAATTTCATCTCATCTAGTTTTGTCTTGTGAAACTCGAGAAGGCATATTCACTATACTTGAAGAAGAACCTAAATCTATGATAATAGGTTCTGCCGAGTTCCTTGTCAACATTTGCCACTATGTTCCATAGTTTCTTTGCAACTAGAACATGCTTCATCATGTAAGACCACATTGGTCAATTTGTTCCATCAAGATTATCCTCAGCTTGAAGCATGCCAAAAAAGTCATTGCTGCTTGCCATTGCACCAAGGAATTCAGAATAGCAAGATATGAACTTCAACAAAGCTAAAATGCAGCTCACAATATTTAACTCCGATGGTGAATGTGACTACATTAATGTCTTAGAAAGTGTGGTAAAATTATAGGGAACGTGATGGAAATATTCTCAGAGTGCGGAACCTTGTGCTTCTATGCTCTAGAATCAATTTTCACTGTTAAAAGTGTGTGTGATGATAGGCACGAAAAATAACAAGCTGAGAAGGAGCTAAACTTGCTTTGATGCCATTGTTGGGCATGTCTATGTGTGAATGAGGAAACACAAATAGAAGTACACATAAGGGTGAAGAAGAAGATCAATGCATCAAGAAAGATGATGGCCCAAAGAGGTCTCTATTGAACAATCACCAATAGTATGCGAATGAGGGAAGTGAGAGATATAAATGAATCCCCAAGTACAATGTATGAGTATATCAGGTATATGTGCTTACATGGGGAGAAAACCTCAAGCCAAATCTATACTCGAGGGACATGTAAGTGTAACAAAAATCCCTTAAAGACATCAGCTTGGGGTCCAAATTTCTAAAAATGGTTTCTATCCTACTTTAAAATGCTTTTGCTCATATAAATACAAATGGCCACCTTTCATGGGCCATTGTGCTCAAGTGCTCTATCAGATAGCGTTTTCTACTAGCCCTTTTGTTATTCGCTCTTGTAGTTGATGGACTTATCTTCTTGGTTAGATCCCACATGATTCTGGATCATACTCAATGGTTGTGATTAAATAACCCTTAGGCTCTTTTTGATGATACCAATATGTTCATCTAGAAATGATGATGATAGTGTCTCCATTTTTTTGTCATTGCTTGGATGTTTTTTGCACTACTTCTAGTTCAATAATTAACCATTCCAAATGGGCTTCAAGGCTTTATCCCACCCCTTCCCCTACATTTTCTTTTCGACCATGGTTGAAAGTAGCTTATGAGGGGTCAAGTTTTTTGGTCAAGTTTTCTACTTGCAAAGGATTCCAATGGGGTTCAAGGTGTCTTTGAGCCAATAGTGGAACATGCTCCATCATTCGAAAGGCATGCAAATCAATGTGACAAACAAAGAGACGGTGATCAACACATTCCTTGTTTTTGCCATCATCCACATTTAGGCATGTTGGAGACGAAACAAGAATGAGCTTCAAAAAATTAATAGGGCATGCCAAAAATTCCTTTGAATTGGCAATTCTAATGGTGTAGGGATCCCTAAGATTCAAAAGGGCATGGGTGGTCTAAGTATTCTGGATGTTGAGGCCATGGCTAACAAGCTCGCGACAAAATGGATGACCAGGTTCTAACATAATGAAAATGAGACTTTTCCCACGCTTATGTTTAGAAATTGTGATTCTTTGCCTCTCTTTGGCATCCCGATTGGAAAGGTCATGACATGCTCACATTGGTTTTCTCTCCAATTCCTACAATTACCAAGAGATTGGATCTAATCTTCTCTTTGTAAAAAGCACGAAACAAGATGAAAGCTCATTGCTCCATCAGTAATGACTAGAAGTGGACTTTCAATATAAAAAAAGATGATTTTATTTGGTTCCCAACTAGAGGTATCAATTGTGCTGAGAAAGAAATATTCAAAGCGCTAGGAAGCTATGGTCTAAGGGGTTTCAAAAGTAGAAACACTTGTGGAAGAAAGGCAGAGGTCATTAGATTAGATGTGAGGAAATCAATGCCTTTTAAGGTATAGAAGAAGTGCATCGAATGTTTTGTAGGTTCATCTCCTCCTCAACCAAGATCTCCCCATCCTTTATGGGTTTGATCTGGATAACGGCAATAGGATGGAAGACATTATGACAATAGAACAAGATATACATATTTATTTAACTTTAAACAAGAAGTGGAGCATGGATTGATCCGAGATCAGATGGGACTTCAAGTTCAAAGATTTATGGCATCCTCTTATTGAGAACAATTTTCCTCATAGAAAATCCTTTATCAAAAAATTCGCTCAAAAAATTTATGGTGCTACTCCCTCGTGTAAAAGATGCTTTCGTGACATGGAAGACATAGTTCACTTGTCCTTGTGTCCAAAGGGTGTTGGCATTCCACCAAGAATATTCTCTCACTATTGCACCAAATCATTGGAAACATCCCATGCTCAGGGAAGCAATTGGCTGCGCTACAACTCTCTGGAATGCCATAGAAAGTGAAGCTCTTTGAAAAATCTTGAAGAGAAGATGGAGTTTCAACTTTGGTAAACCCCCCAAAGAATGGTCAATAGAAAAATCTTTATTCAACCTAGCTAGAAGAATAATAGTCATAAATGCTCCTTGCCCTTTTAACACCAATAGAGTTGTTGTAGAAAAAAAAACCTGAATAAGAAATAGAACCCCCTAAAAGGGATGAAAAGATCATCAACCTTCTTTGTACTTCTCTCTAATGTGCTTGTATCACTCTTTTTTATGATTTTAAGTCTCTTTCAAAGAATGCTCAATATCCATTTAAAAAAAAAAGAAGATTTTCCATTAGCTAGGGAAAGAACTAATAAAGGTGTCATTAACATGTACAAGTGAAGTGTGAACAAGCTTCTTGGCAATTTTTCTTAAAATAATAATCCTTCTAAAAACAATTATGATTTGTAGTAACTTGTAGTAACTATCATCAATGAAAGGTGCTCAAATGAATAACTTATTAACAAACACGAACAAGCTGAGAAAATGATGTGTTGTAGATGAGAAAATCATGTGTTGTAGAAGACTGATGCAAAGAGGGAGAAAAAAGTAGAAGAAAAAAGAGAAGAAAAACAGGCCCCCCAAAATTTTCAAGAAATGGCTCATTTTCTTTTCCCAAAATCCATTGTAGAACTATGAGAACCATTGTAAATCACTAGAGGAGTCCTCTAGATGCATAATCCCTGAAGATTATAACCTTACTTTTGTACAATAGTAGGAACTTAGTGATTTATAGAAAAAGTGCCGGTGTCTTATGTGAAAGGACCAAAATTAAGGCACATGTATATAAGTCACTTGTGACCCTTTTATAAAGACTTTTTCCATTTTGAAGAGTTAACTTGCAGAGTTCTCAAATTTGCTTGTTCTTGCATGTGTAGCTTCCTCTTCATGAGCTTGTGTGTGTGTTTGAGGTGTGGAATATGTGCCTAGAGGTGTTGTCTACCCCTTTCCCATCTTGTTTCACTATTAAGGTGTGCGTGTGAAGCACAAGAAGTCTAGAAGTGAGAGTTGGTGTTTCCCATTGTTTCCCATTAAAGCAAAGAGGTTTGATTGAGCAGAAATTACCCTTCAAGAGCTTTGAAATGAACCCTCTATTGACTATATTTGGGTATTGGAACTGAGAGATATATGTCAATTTGTGTCTACTACTACACCAAGTATTGCGATACACACCATTGTGTAAGAGGTGTCGTGTGAGGTGGATGTTCCCTATTGGCATGCATTACTTGACCCTTTCATACACTAATCATCATTTACACACATATCTTCATACACTTGATTGGGTTAGAATCTCGTATTGATAATTTAATGCTTGTATCAATGGCACCACTATATGCATTTCCTTCATGATTGAGATTTAGTTTCTTTCACTGCAAATCCCCAAGACATTGTGAGCTTATGTACACATGCTTTTCGCACTGTTGCTGGGGAGTCCGGCTTATATCAAGGTGCCTACGTGATGGTTAGAGCATTGTTGTGAAGGTAGTGATCGCGAGAAAGTAAATTTTAGTGCCTTGGCAAGTCACCATTATCTTGCACTTGTTGCTTCATACACCTAGTGTGTGTCTGTGAGAAGTTTTTAGGATTAGGGTAGGAGTGGATGATTAGGGTCAAGAAGTAGGTAAGGGAGTGAGGAAGTAGAGTAAATCAATCACAAGTCAAAAACTAGAAATATTTTTTCATTTTTTTCTTGAGTCACTGGTATTGGCCAAAGACTAAAACCCAAAAATCACCACATTTAGTTTGATTGTATTGGGAAGCATTGTGGATCTCACAAATGATGAGTATCGTAGAGTGTGTATCGCATGGAACTCGGTGTATAATTGGGTTCTAGTGCTAAAAACTAAGAAGAGTACTCTTTGACGTGAGCATTTCACTATGCATAATTCAACTTTTTGATTGAACGCTCACAAAGGGTAATAGGATACCCATCGGGTATCGTGAGGCTCCTTTTGGAAGGAATTTTTGATAGATGCACATAAAGTGACAATGAGAGCACAAGAAGCACATTGGCACAAAAAAATTTTAATTTGGACTTCAAAAAGTCCAAGTATCATGATCAGTTGAGTTTGGTATCGTGATACCAGATTCTCGTGTGTTGCGACACTTGGTAGGTATCATGTATCGTTGATAACTTACTCCTAGGTGTATTGCAATACCTTGGTATCGTGTATCAGTCCCTAAGATATTGAGTATCATGATATTGAAGTATCATGATCCCCTAGATATCGTGTATTGTCGATACTTTTCGAGTATCGTGTATCGTGAATTTTGGGCTATGTATCGTGTATCATCGTGAGTTGATTATTGCATTGTATTTGTCATGTATCATGTATCATCCAATTCCAGATATTGTTAGAACCTAGTATCATGTATCACCTTGGGCTTGTATTGTGTATCACCGATACTTTTTCAAATATCATGTATCATGAAGATTGAAGTATCGCATATCATCTACCCTTGTATCATGTGTCACTGATACTCTTCAAGTATCATGCATTGCTGATTTGGGCTTGTATGGTATATCACATGAACTCAGGTATCATGTATCATGAGAGTATCAAGTATTGTGTAAAATTAGAATCAAACCCTAATTAGCCCTGAATTGAAATTTTGAGGAATATCAATACTCAAACTTTTTTCCAACCATCTCCAAGTCTTGATCAAATAACATAGGGGAAAATAAGGGAAGATAAGACTGACTAAGACCCCAGGATGTGAATGAGCCTTAGATCTGGACATATCCTACGGAGTGGAAGAAGTGTGATATCCTCAACATGGAGTCTAACTCAAAGGAGTATTCACTCCATCTACTCAGACAGCTATAGTGATTCAAAAGAAGAATCAATTATGGCCTCTGAAGATCTGCATAGCTCTATCCATTCAGTGGAGCTCATGTCCATAATAGAAGGAGAGTATATGCTGTCCTTGTAGTATGTCTCTAAAAGCTTGCACGGAGTTCCTATTTACTTGGATGGACTCAACAGGTTAGTAGCAAGACTTAGGAATTCCACAGATTATGAAGTTTTGTTAAGACCAATTGTGAAATTTGAGGGCAAATTTTACATGGACAAGCAAGGATAGCTATATTTACTAACTGAGCACCCTGAGAGAATAAATGAAAGAGGAGAAATTGAGGACCCTAGTAACCCTATCGAGACTGATAATAGAGAAGCAGTATCTACTCGAAGAGGAAGATCCGTAGTACTAAACATTTGGAGAGGGGATAAAATCCTTCTAGATGATTACTTGATGGACTTGATAGTTGGAACTGACAAATTGTTGCAAGCCACTTCACCTTTAAGGTGAGAAAATGCCAACCGTGCCACCATTTATGAATTGCATGATCCCAAAGACTCTTCTAGAGTCACTTATTTGGACCAAAACAAGAGAAGCTATTAGGAGATCAATGATCTAGAGATATCTAGACTACAATATTTGGGTTTGCCAATATTCCCACCCAAGGATCAAACAACCACTTCCCAAAACCCTCATAGGTAGCAACAAGATTAGGAGAACCCATTCATCGATCAAACTAGATAGCACAATGTCCCGATCAGACCACATGTTGACTTTACTACACCAAATACCAGCACAATGCCAAATACCCATTTGGGAAGCGAGACAATGAATAGACCACCCTTTCCTTTAAGAACACCAGAAGGCAGGGGGCAAGGTGTGCATCTTGTGACTCAAGTTATGCCCAGATGTCCTAAAGCAGACAAAAGGCTAAGACCTATTCAGGCAGCCAAGTGCATAAGGAATCACTATGATGGTTTTTGAGACCTTTATGACCATATGGTAGAATTCAAAAAGGTGATGCGTGTCGGAAAAGTAGATGATTTCTTTATTCAATATGAATCTTTTAGACTTAGATTGACTGGAACTGCATTGACTTGGTTCCAACCCTTGGACCCTAGTTGCTTTGTCAAAATAGAACAATTCTTTGAAGAATTCATTTGAGAATTTACAAAGAGGGGAATCAAACACAATTCCTCTTCCTTAATCCATTGTTTCAAACAAGCTGCTAATGATTGAGTGAGACTAGCAGCCAAGAGATTCATTTAGTATGTAGACATATGTCTTATGGCTGAAAGACCCACACAACAAAAAATGATATCACTTTTTTATGGATGGTCTAACCAATGGAACCTTAAGGAATTTGGTACACGTGAAACAACTACAAACACTAGAGGAATGTCTAAGAGAGTGTATAGATTTGGAAGACAATTTGGATGACGATTTGAAGATTCCACAAACTTCAAGCAAGTTGGATAATACTGCAAGTAACACCTCTTCCAAATCTAACAACATGGATGAACTAGTGGATCTAGTTGCAAAAAAGTTAAGAGATCAAAAGCAACAAGGCCAAAAACCTTATCATTGCCAACCTATGAGAATGCCCATGTTGAGAATGTGTGCACTATGGAGGAGACCACATATCCCATGCATGTGCAAGGGGAGGAACTGTTGCCCCACAACCACATCAATACAATAGGTGGCTGCCACAAGGACCTAACCTTTATTGTTACATAGAAGAAAGATACACCAATCGTATCGCATAAAATTGTCCTTATAACAAGCAATTTAGAGCACTCCCCCCACAAAAATATAGGACATTTGGATACCAATCGAGAGAATAAGGCAGGGAGGCTCCAAGATATGTTACATATCAAGGACCACCCATGGCTCCAAGGCTATATGGGTATCAAGGATAGAAGCAACCTCAACTTGTGCTAGGGGACAACCTCCATATCCTCACAATGTACTACCTATCAAGTACACCCAACTAGAAGAAAACCTTGAGAGAGTAGTAGTACCTATAACCCCATTGATCAGCACAGAAGACATAAACCAAGGCTACAATCAAAACTATGGAGATTATTGCTCCTATGATCAGAGTCTCGTAGAGTACAAATCTTCTTATGAGCAACAATACTATGAACATGATGGCTATGGAAACACATATGGATGTGAATATGCCAACCTCATGGATGCAACTCCTATGCCCTTAGAAGGCCGAAGACAAGACCACCTACATTGATATAGTTAGGTAGTGATGTGTGTGAACACACTAGGAACATTGGGGTACTTTTTTCCCCCTTTAGGAGGTTTTTTCCCCCCGGCTTGTATATACACTTATAACCATAATGGGTTACTTATATTTGTACATTCTCTTGGTAACACATTCAGTATTGTGTGTTGTACTCCAAGCTTCTTCTTCTTCCTTGTGCCGTTCATGTGCTCTTAGAGATCTTAAACTCTAACAATTGGTATCAGAGCAGGTCATTGCTTCATCTAGGGCATCATCAATACCCCTCCAATCATAGTCTTAGAATCACATAAAAGTTGGTGAGCATACTTAGGGTGATTACGAGTTCAAAACAACTTCACTTTGTGGTGTCAAAATCGTAATTTGAGCTCGTTTCGGTCTCCAAATGCACTATCACAACCCTCTGTAAGCAATTTTGTCTTTTTGTGCCAAAGATATATAAAGGTTTCAGTTTGTCAGTTTAAGTGTCTCGAAGTCTGCTATAGGTTTAGCACAAATTGATAAGGTAGTTTTGTTCAACTTTTTGAGATACATTCATTTTTTTGCATCATGATATTTTAATTAGTGGCCATGGCTGAAAGACATGATGTATTCCATATGTTGGCTGTTGAGGATAAGTTGTATGGTACCAACTACCCATTATGGGCTTATATGATGCATCATGTATTGGTTGCAAAAGAAATGTGGAATATTGTGCAAGGTGTTGAAAAACGTCCTATTTCACTTGCAAACACAATTGTTGAAGGTGATGCAGATGGCATTGAAGATGGTGATATTCTTCAAGTTCCTATCCGTGCTATAGTTCCTACTACACCTACTGTAGAGAAACTTCATTGGGATGGTAGAGATGCTCACACACATGCATCGATAACCTTATCTGTCAAACGTGCCATTATTCCCCACATTCACTCTTACAAAATAGCAAAGGATGCTTGGGATACACTAACCACTTTATACCAGGCAAGGAATGAGGCTCATGTTGCTTACCTTCGAAAACAATTGGAAAATGAGCACATGAATGAAGGAGATATCATGGATAGATTTTTGACAAAGATCAAAGATTTGAAGGAGTAGTTGATTTCTGCTGATGAAGTCTTGCTTGATAGTTCACTTGTGCAGACTGTTCTGAAATGTCTTCTAGACTCATATCAAGGTTTTGCTCCTACTCTTTGATTGATGATGAAATGCAATCCAAATGCCTTAACATTTGAGGATTTATTCTCTATTCTATTGCAAGAAGATCAATGTAGGGAGAACAATTCCATTATGCATGTTGTCGATCAAGATTTCTTGGCTAGTCAAAAGGGCAAAGGTAAATGGAGCTCTTCTACTAGTAAGCAAAAATCTATTAATTCTGCACAATCAAAGAAGGATGAAAGAGATGAGAAGAAAATAAAAAAGTAGCAATTTTATTGCAAAATACTATAAAGGAAATGATCATGGCATAAAGAGTCAAGAAAAATCTATTATCACTTTCAACATTAGCCAAGATTAACTTGGTTGTTAAATTTGTTGATGATAGATGTACAATTTATGATCTATCAAATGGTGATGTCATGCTTCTGGCTATATCGTGGTGTTAGGTTGTAGGGTATGCACATACCCCAATTGTGCATAGGAACCCTCCCTAGACCAAAATAATACCTCTTTTTGTATCTACTTAGGATTTCACATAAAAACCCCTCCTTAGACACTTTTTAATATTTCTCATGAAGTAAAGCTTTGGAGCCTTGTTGTAAATGCGCACCTTTTTCAAGAGGTCTAGAAAAATCCCCACGCGCACGTATTCTCTCTTCCCTTAAGATTTGGTTGTTAGAGAACATATTCCAGGATCCTTTTGAGATATGTTAGTTAGGCATTTGGTCTAGGGAGGGTTCCTATGCACAATTGGGGTATGTGCATACCCTACAACCTAACACGTGGGCTATATAAGCTCATAGACTATGAAAAATCTATGAATGATTCAACATTTTTAGTACATGATTCTCACGCTATATCAAATGCAAAGTTTTGGCATGCACGCTTTGGTCATCTAAATTTTGCTAGTTTGCTACACCTATAGAAATGAAATGGTGTCCTCTCTGCCCAAACTTGAGGCACTTGGTAAACATGTTTGTGAAGGCTGTATTTTGGGCAAAATGTAGACATCCATAATTTTTGGCTTGAGGCTGTTATGTGTGCAACATATGTACTTAACAGATGTCCCACTAAAGCATTTCATTCTATCACTCCATATGAGGCTTGGCATGGTCACAAGCCATCTGTGGCTCACCTTCGGGTACAATTATGAAAGAAAAGGCTATCGTATGTATCATCCACAGACTAAATGTGTTTTGGTTAGCCGTGATGTTGTTTTTGTGGAAGATGCTATTCAACCATTACTTTTAATGTAGTAAGGAGACATCAGTTAGCTCCAAAGACATGTATGACACTTTACTGACTCCTTTTATAGGTGGACAATCTAGTGCTAGTCCAAATGAGGGAATTTCTTAGCCTTTAGAGGTTTCACATGATGATGCAGATCATTCCATTTTTTATGCAGATTTAGATGCACTTACTGATGAGAGAACTGATATATGTTGATGACATGATTGCTCCTACTTCATCTACATTTGTATCCACATGAGTGCATCTCCATTTTGTATCCAGGAGGCACTCCATTTCTAGTCTATTTCCATTTTATATTGTATTTCCTTTGTATTTGGGTACCTTGCCATGTGCTTCTATCAGTTGTATTCATTCTCCTTTCAGGAGACTTATCCCACATATGATGTACTTTTGAGAGCCGCTCCCAAATCTATATAAGGAGGGCCTCTCCCCTCATTTGTACTTGGTTAGAAGCTTGAGGAACCTACTCCATGCTCTTGGCAAGCTCATTTCTAATCCACAATGAGTTTACCCATTTCATGGTCTACTCATTTTGTGTCTCACACATTCTTTGTTTTGTGAGAGTTCATTTTGCTTCTGTGTGCGTACTCTCTACATGATATTAGAGCGCTAGGTGGAGGTCTTGGTGGTGCGTTTGGTGGTGGTGGTGCTTGAGTTTGGTGTTGTTGCTCTCCACTCACTTTGGAGAAGCATTTTGCCATCGCTTTACTCTTTGAGGCTTCATTTCGCCCATTTGCCCACCCTCCCACCCATTTTCTTCATCGATTTGTTCACCCTTTAATACCATTTTCCCTCCCTCCCACCCTTGCATTTGGTAGTCTTCTATGCTCATTTCGAGGTTCATTATTGTAACCTTTGTGTGGAGACTATTCCATTCACTATGCAACTCTTTGTGATAATCATATATTGATATGAAGTGTTTGTAAACACTATTATAGAGATCTTTTCTGCCATGATTTTGATAGCATATTTCTGAGAGAGTCTCTCTCGAGTTCATTTCTTTTTTTGAAGTTTCTAAACTCTACTATGTTTAGAAACATTTTATTTCTGACATTGATGACATTTTGACTATGTTCTCAAACCCTTTCTATGGTTCCACCTCAATTCGGGAACAGTCGAAGTCCATCTACAGAAACTCCATACTCAAACAAAGTGTGCATCCACTTTGCAATCCAGCTGTGCCTCCTCTTCATCTGCATTCGGATTCAAACGAGTATGTCAGAGGCACTAGCAGAAGATTCTACATATTAAAAACTTGAGGAGTAGCAGATCTCTCAGCAGATCAATGATTAGTTCCCCCGACAACTCAACCTGATCCTCCTCTTGTTCGTCAGTGGCAAGCTCTGCCGTGGGCATTGTGCTTACTGAGAGACAGAGCGAAAGCACACGAGCAAAAAGAGATTGCTCGCACCACTGTGCAATCGCTCTCTGTGTGAGAGTGAGAGAGAAGCGAAGGACGCCCAAGGCATGTGCCTAGCTGACTCCAAATTCAGAGTAGAAGTAGCCAGAGCGAGAGGGGGAGAGAGACATAGAGAGAGAATCATCTACAACAAATAGCTCTCTGTTAAACATCGTCTTTGTTTGACACAGCATGCAGCTCTCCCAGAGAGAATGACAACGGGGAGCGAGAGCCTTTATCTAATCTTGGTCTAACAGTCTGTGCCACATACAGCTGGTAGCAGACTCTCTCTGCTCTCGATTGGGGGCAAGAGCTTAATAGAGAGAGCAGACAAAAGCTCCGCCATGGTGGCATCTAGGCGAGCTACAGAGAGAGCGATTCTCCAGTCAGACTTCAGCTTATGCATGCATTGCCCACCTCTCAGAGAGAGAGATAGAGAGATAGAGGGAATCTAATTCGACGATGGATGCTATCTAACATCAGTCGTGCTGTGAAAACATTATGCAGTGACCCGTTATCGAAATTAGTTAGCTCATTCTGCATCAAATTGAAAGCCCATTTTGCAACGGAATCTGAATGGTTAGCTCATCATTGTCATTTTGTCTTTCACAAAGGTTCTTAGCGCCTGAAATAGAATAAGGAACTGCAGTCTGACATGGTAGTGCGTGCCAAATATCCGACTTCGCTCGATGAGGCAAACTCAATAGCTTTGCAACTTTTGTGCACTATGGACCACATCCGATAACATCCGTAATAGCAACAAGCAGACTTTGGGTATGCTACATAGGTACATTGAACGTGCATCCAAAATGACTTAGCAACAAACTGGGATTTACATCATATATGATCGTGACTTGATTTCTCATCATGTTGCTATATTTGGTGAATGGTGTACGAGTGAAGCCATTAAAACAAAAAAGAGAAACTTAGACTTTAGCCACATTTTTATGCACCAAAACCTTGTTCACTTGAAGCCACAATAAAAAGGATAATCTAGTTCTCAAGGTTACCACCACTCTATTTTGGCACACTCAAGGCACTAAGTGCCTCCCTCCTTGTAACATCAAGAGTATAAGAAGAAGTGTCATGTGTGTGCATCTGTGAGTTGGAGGCTAGTCTAAGCCCACTCACAAGTCTCTTTGATCTCATGCCTACTCTAAAGCAAGTGTGATGTACAACGGGCTACTCTAAGCCCCCCCCCTCCCCAAGAATTTTAAGTGTGGTGTCCAGTTGTTCATTTCAAGCTTTGCAATTATTTTGAAGTGGAATTTTTGGCAAGTGGTTTTGATAGTGTTTCTAAACACTTTATCCTCAAAGCTTTGTAATGACCAAAAGTGACGGTAGCTCATCATCTATGGCTAACTTCTTACCCTCTTTCACCCCTATTTGTATGCCTAAAGATGAACGCCTCAATGGACAAAATTACAATATATGGAAAGATGTCATGCGCACATATCTCTACACGAATCTTCTTCATGAGGTAGTAGATGGGTCAGACCCTGAACCCAATAGGGATACCAACTTAGACAATTGGCATGTGTGGAATGTCAAGGACAAACGAGCTTTAGGTCAGCTGTTACTTGCCTGTGACGAACTGACAAAAAGACATATCACGGCCTGTAAGACGTCCAAGGATGCTTGGGAAGCATTAGCCGCTTTGTATGAAGACAAAACCTCTTCAAAAATATATGCATTAGAGGCCGAGTTTCATAATTTGACCATTCGACCACACGACACAATTACCAAGGTCATAGCCCAATTTGAGGACTACCAGCGCAAATTAGCACTATGTGGTAGGAAAATCTCTAGTGAAGACATGGCCGTTAGGCTTCTTAACAAGTTACCTAAGTCATACGAGACATTTGTCACAACTTTGTATAATCGCGGCCAAGTCTTATCTTTGGAAGAGGTTCGTCGACTATTGCTCCTTCACGACTTGCGAGCCAAATCAACTTCCTCACAAGAGTCATCCATGAAGGCCAAAGGCCCATTCAATAAGGGCAAAAACACAAGTCATCATGCTAGCAATGGATCTAAGCAACGATCATAAAATTCAATAAAGAAGTTCACCTGTAATTTTTGTGGAAAATCAGGACCCTTAGAAAAGTTTTGCTATAAAAAGAAACAATCATCGAAGGCTTCTACGTCTAGGCAAGCATCCAAACGATCCCAACATAGATCCCACTGCTCGAGTGAGGAACTCTTCATCTCCAGAGAAGCCAATGCCCTAGTTACTTCTAGCTCCCCACATGAGTGGATCTTTGATAGCGGAGCTACCTCCCATATGTGCAAAAACAAGGACTCCTTTCAAGAACTCAAAGAGCACATGAGAGAAGTCTATCTTGAAACAACAAAAGTTTACCCATCGAAGGAAAAGGCAAAGTTCAAATTTCCAACTATCAGGGAAATGCAAGTCTTTATCTAATGTTCTTTTTGTTCCAAATTCATGTATGAATCTACTTTCCGTCAAGGCCATTACAGATCAGGACAAACAAGTATGGTTTGATAACACCTCAATTAAGGTAGTTGATCCCCATACAAAGGATGTCATTGCTCAAGGTATTGAAGAAAAAGGGCCTCTACAAGCTATCTTGCTTTGTATCCAAAGAATCAACCTCAAGTTTGTGGCACCAAAGATTTGGCCACACTTCTTACTTATAAAAAATCTCTTCATCCCAACTTGTGAAGGGATTGCCAAAGATAGGGCAACTTACTGATGTCTGCCAAGCTTGCACCCAAGGCAAGCAACATAGAGCCCCGGTTCCCAAGGAAGCTTCAACACGAGCGAAGAACCCTCTAGCCCTTATCGACATGGACTTATGTGGACCTATGAATACCCCATCCTTGAGTGGATCCCTCTACTTTTATATTCTAGTAGATGACCACTCTCGCTATATTTGGGTGTACGTTTTGAAGTCAAAGGCAGACATATTCTCTAAGTTTCAAACTTGGATCAAGGAAGTTGAGAATGAAGCTTCGACTAAAGTTAAAACCATCAGATCAGATGGAGGTGGTGAGTTTATCAATCATGACTTTGATAACTTTCTCAAACAGAAAGGGATCAAAAGACAAGTCACTCAGCCTCATACTCCATCCTAGAATGGAGTAGCTGAAAGGAAGATACGCAGTGTAATGGAAATGGCACGAACAATGCTTTATCACAAGGATCTACCCTACAAGTTCTGGGCAGAAGCCGTGCATACTGCCATTCACATTCTTAAACGAGGATTTACAAGTGCATTACACAACAAAACACCCTTCGAAGCATACTATGGAAGAAAACCAAATGTGAATTACTTTCAAGTCTTTGGTAGGGAAGCTTTTGTCCATGTACCAAAAGAAGATAGAAACAAGTTACAATCAAAGTCCAAGAAACACATATTCATAGGGTACAATGCCCAATCAAAGGCATACCCTCTATATGATATGGAAAACCACTCCATCACCATTTCGAAGGATGTGATCTTCAATGAAGCTTCCACATACTCAAGAAAAGATCCAAGTACAAGTCTTAGTCCACCTATCAATAGTTCAAAGGGGGACTCAGTATTTCCAAACTCCAACTCAGAAGCAAGTACTTCAAGTCATCCGAGAAGATCTCAAAGACTTAGTGACAAGAGACAGTGAGAACAAAGTCATTATGTCAATTACACCTTAATGCATCAGATTCAAAAAATCCCAGAACCATCTAATTACAAAGAAGCTCACGGACAACCTGAGTGGGAAGAAGCTATGCAAATAGAAATGGATGCAATCGAGAAGAACAAAACTTGGACTCTTGTAACTAAGCCCACAAATCATCAAGTCATAGGAGTTAAGTGGCTTTATAAAGTTAAGTACAAGTCAGATGGCACATTAGACAAGTACAAAGCAAGGTTAGTCGCTAAGGGATACAAGCAACAACATGGCATTGACTATGAAGAAACCTTTCCTCCTACTGCAAGATTCACAACCATAAGAATGATCTTAGCACTAAGTGCTCACTTTAAGTTGCCTATTTACCAGCTGGACGTCAAAAGTGCATTCCTCGATGGAGATCTTCAAGAAGAAGTATATGTTGAACAAGCTAAAGGCTTCAAGCTCAAAGGCAAAGAAGAACAAGTCTACAAGCTTCACAAGGCACTTTACGGACTCAAGCAAGCTCTTAGGTCCTGGTATGAAAAGATTCACAAGTTCTTTGAAGACAAGGGATTTCACAGAAGTAATGATGATGCTAATCTCTATATCTATCAAAAGGAGTCTTTAGTAGCCATCATCATTCTCTATGTAGATGACTTGATCTTGACAAGCTCAGACGAAGAACGCATCCAGTTTATCATCACAGAGCTTCATCTTGAGTACTCTATGATAGATCTTGGATTACTACACTACTTCTTGGGTATGGAAGTTTGGCAAACAAAGAAGGTATATTCCTCTCACAGAAGAAGTATTGCTCTGATCTACTTTCCAAATATAACATGGACCAGTGTGGCTCAGTTTCTACACCACTTGATCCAAACATCAAGCTTACACTGGAGGACTCATCATCACTTGTGAATGTGCATACCTATCGACAGCTTGTTGGCTCATTACTCTATCTTGCGAACACTAGACCAGATATTGCTTATGCAGTTGGTATACTCAATCAGTTTGCACATCAGCCTCATCAGACTCATTGGGATGCTGCTCAGAGATTACTTCGATACCTTGCCCTCACCCGACATCATGGTCTTTGGTATAGAGGGGGCATTGAACTCGTCGGATATTCAGATTCTGATTGGGTTGGTGATCTTGATTCTTGACGGTCTACTTCTGGGTATATATTCTTGCTTGGCTCAGGACCTATCTCTTGGGAAAGTAAGAAGCAGCCTACAGTTGCACTATCATCTACCGAGGCCGAGTACCGAGCATCTAGCTTTGCAGCATGTGAGGCCATCTGGCTTCGACGTTTATTATCTAACATTGGTGTTTTGCAGGATACTCCGACATGTATTCGCACGGACAGCCAGTCAGCCTTGGCCATCGCCAGGAATCCAGTTTTCCATGCTCGGATGAAGCACATCGAGATCCAGTACCACTTCATCCGCAAGAAGCTCATATATCACGAGACTACTTTGGAGCAGTGTACCTCTCAAGAGAACCTGGCGGACATGTTAACCAAGGCTCTACCTCCGGTTCCGCTTCAGCGCTTGGTGGACCTTTGCATCATTCAGCCACTCCAAAATAGAGCTGCAGAGGGGGTGTTGATGACATGATTGCTCCTACTTCATCTACATTTGTATCCGCATGATGGCATCTCCATTTTGTATCCAAGAGGCACTCCATTTCTAGTCTATTTCCATTTTATATTGTATTTCTTTTGTATTTGGGTACCTTGGCATGTGCTTCTACCAGTTGTATTCATTCTCCTTTCAGGAGACTTATCCCACATATGATGTACTTTTGAGAGCCCCTCCCAAATCTATATAAGGAGGGCCTCTCCCCTCATTTGTACTTGGTTAGAAGCTTGAGGAGCCTACTCCATGCTCTTAGCAAGGTCATTTCTAATCCACATGAGTTTACCCATTTCATGGTCTACTCATTTTGTGTCTCACACATCCTTTGTTTTGTGAGAGTACTTTACTTTTCATTTTGCTTCCGCGTGCATACTCTCTACAATATAGAGGAGGGAAAGACTATGCCTAAATGGCTTGTGTAGACTTTGCGAGATAGCAAATTAGATGCATCTCTCTCATATCATACTTGTTTAGCTTCTCATAGTGCTTCTTTTGCATAAGATAGCTATGCTATGGATGCCTCTAGTCTTTGTGATGAGAATGATCCAGTTTTGTTTGATGAAGCACAAAATTCAAAAAATTGGATGGCTGCTATGCACTCTCAATATGATGCTATTATAAAAATTGGTACTTTGTCTTTGCTTACCTCCTAGCAAGAAGGCCATTCACACTAAGTGGATATACAAGCTAAATCATAAGTGTGATGGAACAGTTGACAGATATAAGGCTAGACTTGTTGCAAAGGGTTATGCTCAAGAAAAGGGCATTGATTTTGATGAGACCTTTGCTCCTACATGCTAAATGACTACTGTTCGTAGCATCTGTGCACTTGCAGCTCATCATGGTTGGGATGTACATTAGTTGGACATTAAAAGTGTATTTCTAAATGGTGACTTGCATGAAGAAGTGTATGTTTTTTAGCTCCATGGTTTTGTGTAGAAAGGTCATGAGAACGAAGTGTGCAAGTTGAAGAAGGCATTATATGGTTTGAAGAAAGAACCATGTGCTTGGTATGAAAAGATACATGCCTACCCGATTGCACTTGGTTTTAAGAACATTCCAACTGAGAGCACCTTATATGTTAAGTATGCAAATGATGTGCTTCTGATAATTTTTATCTATGTTGATGACATATTGCTCAGTGGTCCTCATGAAAAACATTTTGCTGATTTTAAGGCTGATTTGCATGCCTCATTTGAGACGTCAGATTTGGGGCATTTGCATCATTATTTGGGCATTCAGTTTATGCAAGTCGATGGTGGAATAGCTTTGTGTCAAACAAAATATATTGACACATTATTGTAGTGGTTTGGCCTTGAAGACTGCAAACCTATTGTCACTCCTATGGAAACAGGTTTATGGTTCAGTCTTCATGATGTTGGAGATGCATTTGATGTTGTTCTCTATCAGCAATCTATTGGATGCTTGATTTACTTATGCATTACTCTGCTAGATATGCAGTTTGTTGTCTCACAGATGAGCAGGCTTATGCATTGCCCAAGTGTCAAGCGTTGGCAAGTGGATAAGTGCATCTTTTGCTACTTGAGTGTACCTAGCTACTTGGATTGTTTTATCCCAAGGGGGATGACTACTATCATTATGTTAGGGACAAGTTCTCTACTAGAGAGATCAGTTTGGCATATGTGCCTATGTAGGAGAACATTTCAGACCTTTTCACAAAGGCTTTGCCTAGGGAGGAGTTTGAAGCTTTCTGCAAAGCTTTGGGATTACTTCCTTCTATGGATTGATTCCACAAAGCTCGGAATTTCCTTATACATGAGTGCTAACTCCTTGTTCACTACATCACTCCTAGGGGGGACTTGATATATTTAGGTAGTGATGTGTGTGAGCACACTAGGACCACTGAACACTTTTTTCCCTCTTTAGGAGGTTTTCCCCCCAGCTTGTAGATATGCATACAACCCTAACGGGTTACTTATCTTGTAATTCTCTTGGTAATACATTCAGTATTGTGTGTTGCACTCCAAGCTTCTTCTTCTTCCTTGTGCTATTCACGTGCTCTCGTAGGCCTCAAACTCCAACAACTTGCACCTAGAGGACCATGCTATAGATGTGAAAGAGACCATTTCATCAACCCATCTAAAGCATCACCTAAATCTCATATCAATGTAATTTGAAGTATGAGAGTCGTCAAGAAGTGATAAAGAATACATCATGCCTTCAAAATCCATCACTAGAACCAAAGCCAAAGAAATCCTAGGAAATCAAAGACCTAGTAGTCCAAAAATGGAGAACAAGATAGAATCTTCACCTCAAGTAGTAAAAGATTCAGAAGAATCATATGAAACCTCAAAGAAGAAGAAAGCTCTAAAATGAAAATCCAAACGAGAAAAAATAAAGAACAAGTGGATTAAGAAATTGGCTGAAGAGAAAGAGAAAGCTACAAAAGACTTCAAACCTAAGCTAACTTCTCAAGCCAATCAAGACATGAATGTCATGAAGGAAAACCAAACAAAGGAACATATAGGATCAATTCTAGCAGATCTTATGCCGAAAGGTTTGAAAATGTGATTGAAAGCTTGCCAATCTAGAATAGAGTCAAGAACTAGTCTAAAACAATATGAAAGAAGTTACCCAAGAGGAGATCTCGAAAAAGAAAGACTTGAGATATGTAAAAATTTGATCAAAATTACTCAGATTACACTATCACAATAAACACCAAAATTCCCTGAAATGAGAATTCCAAAAGAGACATTTTAGGAGTGTTTAGGAAACCAAAACTCACAACTAAAACCTGAAAAAACTAAGGAGATTGAAGAAGAGTTAGGTTTAGAGGCCTTGGAAAGGGACTTAATGATTTTGGAAGTAGAAGCAAATTGGCCACATGACTTGTGGGCCAAAGGAGAATAACAGAGGTGGAAGAAAACTGAAGAAGATATCCTTCCTTTTGTAGAACTAGATGCTTCAATGAACCAACCTATGATGGAGTAGGAAGTGAACTAAGAGAATTTGAGCAATCATGATCAAAATAGAGATGAAGCTATCAAATTAACTACACTTCCAATTTATATGCGAGAATATGAGCAAAAATCAGATTTCTTTCATGCCCCAACAATAAGGTACAAAGAGAAGAGAATGTCAGAGGAAATGTTGACCAACCTGCAAGAATTGAAGAAAGCAAGAGTTCGATGTTTGCAAGTAAAACCTCATCTATAGAAAAAATTAGCAAATCAATTGAATTTGAAGTAAGGAAACACATCTACTAAGGATGGAAAGATGCCAAGAACACCAATTATTAAGACACATGTGGATAAAGTGGGAGACTTTAGTGAAGATGATGAAGGAAAAACTTGCATCCCAATTACATTTCGTGGATATATGACTAAGGCCATACTAGACACTGGAGCTGGAGTAGGAATAACTACTAAATAGATTTGGAAGAAATGAGGAAAAGCAGCCCTACGACCAATTGGAATGAAGCTACAATTGGCGTCATGTTCAATGAACTTTAAGAGTCCTAGAGAATGTAATGTTTACTATGTGTGGAGTATAATTTGAAGGCAAGCAATTAGGACATGATGCTAGGAGGACCGTTCATGTGATAGCTGAAAGGAACTTCAAGATTGCGGATGAGATGCCTTGTATCCTCATAACCAAGGCACAAAAGCCAAAATAAATCTCCAAAATTTCTCATATAAGGATGTTCCACCCCTTCAATGGAATCCTATAGATGAAGAAGAGGATGATGTCTTAATCCATAGTGGTAAATCTAGTGATCAATCATGGATGAATGAAGATACCCAACTATGGATTTTTAAGGCAACTCAATGAGAGAAGAAAAGATTACAACACTAGTAATTAAGACCAGAGGAAGAAAGACCAATAGAAGACCCCACTTACATGCCTCAAATATTTCTAGATGAATCATTTGAACCACATGAATGGATGGAAATCCTAGCAACATTGGATGTATGTGTAAACGAAGAAGTACTAACCATGATTGAGTGTGTGGATGAAGAAGGATATGATTTGAGTTTGTATATGGTAGTATGCCAAGAGGCAAAAGAAGGGGAAATAATAGAAAAGGAATGGAAAGAAGAATACAAAAACATAGAAATGGAGCTTGAGTTTGACTCAAAAGAGCAACACCTAAAAGAAGTAGAAGTGGAAGGTTCCAAGGAAAATAAAGAAAATATTCTCCATAGAAGAATTCAAGAAAACACTAGGAAGGAGAGTAATGAAACAGAGGAAGAAAATTAACCACTTGAACAATTCAAGGTGCTTGAACATTTTAAGAGGTACAAAGTAGAGGAAAGAAAGATAGCGATTCAAATTCTCAAAAGACAAGCACAAGAGGGAGTCGCATATGACAACAAAGAACAAGCAAAGAAAGTTGTTGTAACCTTAGAGGGACATGAAGAAAGATACACCTATATAGATAACAATGTGACCTTAGAAGAGGAACAAGAGCTAATATGATTGTTAAGGGAGTATAGGGATGTATTTGCTTTGACCTACAAAGATCTAAAAGGTGATGAACCCTCTATATGTTCTCACATAATTCAAATGACACGATGCTAAACCATCTAAGCAAAAACCTTATACTTATAACGATGTCCATGCAACCAAAGTTAAAGAAGAAATAGAAAAACTATTGGCAGTTGGATTCATATATGAGGTAGAACACATTGAATGGGTATCTCCTTTGTTAGTCGTACTAAAGAAGATGGAAATCTAAGAGTTTGTATTAACATCAAAAAGGTCAATGCTTCCACCATTCGAGATAGCTACCCATTACCCATTACAAATCATCTATTGGAAAGAGTAGCAGGCAAGGAAGTGTACAACTTTCTTGATAGATTTTCAAGGTATAATCAAGTAGCAATTGCTATTGAAGACCAACACGAGACTACCTTTGCTACTGAATGGGGAGTATATGCATTTAGCGCTATGCCTTTTTGTTTAACTAATGCCCCAACAACTTTCCAAAGGTTGATGTGGCATGTAATCAAAGAATTTCTCAGGAAAAGCATGGAGGTCTATGTCGATGATTTATTTACATATTCATCTTGTCATCCAAACCATATACCAGAACTTAGGAAAATCTTCGACAAATATAGACAATATCAAGTGTCTTTGAACCCTGAGAAATGTGTTTTCATCGTGAGACAAGGTAAAATACTAGGACATATAGTATCCAAAAATGGTATATCTATAGATGAGGACAAAAACAAAGTAATTCTTGAATAGCCAAGACCCAAAAATGTGAAAGAGATGCAAGCTTCTATGGGTCACTATGGATATTATCATAGATTTTTTCACATGTACACCATAATTGCCAAACAATTATATGGACTGCTAACTAAATTTTGTTGGGCAGATGAATGCGAACAAACATTCAATGGGTTAAAGAAAAGATTAAGCTCAACACCAATCCTAAAAGTTCTGAACTAGAACAAACCTTTCCATATACATGTGGATGCATTGGATGCATACTAACACAACCTATAGATGAAGGAAAACTAGATCACCCAATAGCCTATGCCAACAGACAATTAAACTAATCTGAATGGAATTACACCACAACTGAGCGAGAAGGCTTAGGAATGATCTACATAGTGAAAAAATTTAGACATTAATTGTACTTGGTCAATAAATCCTATAACATGGGAAAGCTAGTTAGATGGTTTCTACTACTCATGGAATTTGATTTTGCGGTAGTAGTCAAGAAGGGCAATACACATGTGAGAGTTGACCACTTGTCTAGGATGACCCATGGAGAACCACCGACAAGAGTGGCGGATGAACTACCAGATACCACATATTCAACCTCAAGGTATGTGCTAAATGGGCAGAAAAAATGGTACCTCTACTCATAGATGGACTGAGTCATAGGATCAATGCAGCTAGAGTCCAAGATATTTGGAAAACACAAAACCTATGCTTAGTAGTAGGAAGCTTATATTACAAGGAATCTAACATAATACTTCTAAGATGCATTGAAGATGAGGAACTAAGTAGTATAATCAAACAAGAACATGAGAACAAATGGAGAACACATAAAGGAGTTAGTGGAACAATAGAGGAGTTAGAGAGATTAGGAGTGTATGGTGGAGGATGCAGAAGCATGTACATGAATATGTAGCAAACTATCACATGTGTCAAATATCTGCGCTAGATGATCACTCTTCAATATTCTATTCTATGATAGCACCTGAGTGGAGTAAACCACTGATATATTTTTTGAAAACAAAAACATATCCAGAGGGTACTAGCCTAGCAAGGAAAAGAGCCCTGGAAGAACCAAGCAAAAATTATGTAATTCTGGGAAAGAAACTGTTCAAGTGAGGAAGGGATAATAAACTACAATTGTGTGTACATGAAAGAGAATACCTTCCTATTTTAGAAATGGTGCATGCAAGAATAGTTGGAGGTCATTTTTCAGCCATCAAGACCTTTAAAATGATTCTCTTTGCAAGCTTATGGTTGCCAAACCTAGATATGGATGCAGAAACTTACATGTGAAAATATGATATATGCCAAAGGACTAAGTCTCCAACACGACGAGATGACATGCCTTTGTGACCAATGATCAATGCAAGAGCTTTATCTAAATGGGGAATAGAATTCATTTGACCCATTAATCCCCAGCAAGAGGATATCATGCCGATTATATCATCATAGCCACCGACTACTTAACGAAACGGGTAGAAGTAAAATCCACGATGAAAAATGATGCCAAACAATTGCAAAGTTCTTATTTGAAAACAGTTTCACTAGATTTGGACTACCAATCGAGATAGTTAGTGGTAGAGGTACAAACTCCATCAATGAAGTCATTCAATCACTCATAAATGAATTTCTCATGATTCATAAAAAATCAGCATCCTATCATCCACAAGAAAATGGAAAAGTCGAGAGTTCAAATAAAGTATTATGTACAATTCTTACCAAGATAGTCAACAACGGTAGATCTGACTTCAATAAACAATTGCATCATGCAATTTAGGCATTCCATGTAGCTGATAAAATGGCTATTGAAACTACACCTTTTAATCTAGTTTATGGTCAAAATGGAGTTCTACCAATTGATTTCTTGATTCCTACTCTACATGTAGTGCATAAATATGAATGGATAGGACATGAGCTGTCCAACCAATTGGATCAAATCAAGAAATTGCATTAAACTATGTTACACATAGTAGCATGCATTTATGCTACTAGGAGGTGAAAAAACATTTATTACGACGCTCACATCAAATACAAGGTCAAAGAGTTGGAGGCTTATTGCTCATTTACACTTTGAAACAACATGCAAAAAAGCTACAACAAAAAGGATATGGTCCTTTGATCATAAATCGTATCTCCTTAAGTGGAGTTATCAACCTAGCTACATTAGATGGAGACATACTAACCAATTACATAAGTGGTTCCATAGTGAAAAAATACATGGAACCCTTGATGAAACAAATATTGAACAAATTCCTATAGGTGAAAAATAGAAAAAACGAGGAAACAATAAGAGAAGAAGTGAGACTAGATGGCCTAGAAAGAATTAGAAAACATAAGGAATGGATCAAACAACATGATGAGAGATACTTATGGGTTGAAGAACCCATTCCCATGGTGTTATAAAGTGAGTTTATGATCTGTGTGTCTGGCCAATTCAGACAAATCTGAAATCAAACACCATTTGGTCACTCATGGATATGACCAAAGATCTCGAGACTAGGCTTAAATATAAGGTCGTGTACTCTTGTAACTAAGTGATCCACTTAGCCTAGTGGTTAAGACTCAAGGGTGTAAAGGGGGAGGTCTTGGGTTCAACCCTCATGGGGTACATGGGGAGACTATTTTGCCCAAAAAAGTTTAGAACCTTCTAGAAGCATCCACTTGAGTTGACTCTCATTAACTAGGACACTTGGCGTACATGTAGTTACGTGGCCGACACATGTATGGTTAGAATCCAATTGCCCAATAAGGCAGTCCCTTAGAGAGAGCTATATTTAGAGGCATATGGTTGGAAGGAGAGTCATTCATTTGTGAACTAGTCTTGTGGTAATGCTATTGCATTGGTATCAAAGCAAGGTGATTGCTTTTCTTCATTTTCTTTGTCCCAAATTTATGTGCATGGCATTCTTTGGCCATGGATGTGTAGAGAATCATCTCAAATCCATCTTGGTAGTGTAGCTTGAGGCTACAATCATGGAGATCACAAAAACAGACATATCACTTCATCATGTGTTCGCAAGCAGGATTTAAATCTATGATGCCATCAACTAGAGGATCTCTTGTAAACCAAGGGACCAAAGCCATTTGATGGTTTGTATATGAAGTTGGATGCTACTTATTTGCATATTCATAGCTGCTCTCCTATACAAAACAAGGTGCCTGCAATCGTTCTATGCCCAAAAGTCCTCCACCCCATCGAAGCTCTCTTTGCGTGAGATTTTATAGAGCTTTATGCACATATTTTCCAAAAGATCTCCACAACAAGCATTGCAAAGCATATTTGAACCACTGTCGTCATCGAATCAAAGTTTTCATCTTAGCCCCACACAACCCATTGTATGTTGGATGCCCAAAGCCTCTGTCGGGTACTATTGGTGTAGAAGTCCTAGGCTAATTCTTAGATACCTGCCGATGCTCTTTGATGAGTGCCTAGGAGGTGAAGATTAAAGTATAATATAAAAACATGAAGGTTTCTCATCTGTGTAGCTATGGAAAATTGAATGCATGATGTCCTTCATTAAAGTAAAGCACCATAACCATTAGATTAAGAAGGGTTCGATGTTTTTAATCTCTATGAACCTTATTTATTTTGGCTCTATTCTACACATTCTCTACTAATCCCGAGCTCAGAAGTTTTGTTTTCTGAGTTCTCTTGAGTTTCTTGCTATTATCTCCATCCGAACTCGAGTCCTTGAGCACTAATTGAGCCATTTTGAAGCATCTTTTAGTCTAATGTATACTTGATATGCTCTTTGATCATAAGGAGTTAAGCAAGGAAGATTGCAATTGTGGTTTTCATTTCTCTTTGATCGACGAAGGAAGGCGTCTTCTCTACTTCGGATCAATTCATCCCCCGAAGCATCATGAAGTGTTTGAGATACAAAAGTGAAGTTGTGGAGTCCATCTATTCCTAGAGGTTTCACCACATTGTAATTCTATGACCCTTCGCTAGAATCTAGTCTACATCAAAGCAAAACTAAATAAAAAAAATACTCTTGTGAAATTGTGCATTGTTCTTTTGATTTTATCATGCACCACTCGCATTAGGAACTCTAAGGAAATTTAATAACAGACTATGTGCAATGGAGGGTACTTCAAGCCACACCATGCTTACAAGTAGTACAAGCATATCTATGTATGTTTTGGTACCATTTTCATCCGTATCTTTATTCATGTTTAGCCCATCTATAGCACCACATGCATCACATGCATATGCAAAAATGATTTCAATTCAAACTCATGTGCTAATGCATTGAACATAGAATCAATGGCTTTAGCTTTAAACATTGAGGGTACCACACAACAAGGGGAAACCAACACCACTTCAAATGAGAGGAACAAATTCAAAGATAGGTTGTTGAGAGTAGAGCATGGCCTTGGACATTTGTACAATGTCCAGGTAGAGGTTGCAGAGCTTCCTCAATCTTTTGATGGGGTTCAGAATCACTGTGGTTTCAGTTGAGGACTTAACCAATGAATCCATAATGAGGTAAAGAGACATACACCTAAGTCTCTTGATTAAGCTATTAAGGTTGCACAAATATACGAGGATAATTATCGTATAGATGTCCCATAGGAAAGTGGTCATTTCCAAAGAAATACCACTAAACTTAAAGGCAAAGGGCAAAGAAAATTTGAACACACTTCTAAAAATCCATGTGTTTTTAGACATGTAATTTGTCAAGAAGAATTTGCTAAAGCACAAAAAGATAATTTGTGTTTTATGCATTAATCTAAGACATCGTAGTAGGGCCTCTCTAGTTGGAAGAGATAATTGGGCCACTTTGACTGATAAAGGTAAGGGAAAACAAAAAATTCATCTGATAGAGACCTTGGCCTTGGATCAAAATTCAAGTGCAAGGAAAGTTCAGATCATGCACTGTGATAGTACCCATAAGTTCTAGGTTTCCAAAAACATATGGCAACCTCAAGAATTTGGTTCACATGATTCGGTTAAGCTCTAAGGGTCAACCAAAGGTGACACCCTCTCGATTATGGTAGATGATTCAACCATTCATAATTTTATAAATCATGCAATTGTTAAAAAGTTAGCTCTTCCTTAAAGCCCTTCTCCTCATAGATATGTTGTCTCTATGATACAGGGGTAAGATATCTGCATATGGGATACCATGATTTCAAATTTGGAACTCAAAATCCAAGATTTCAAGGATAAATTGGACTTCCAAATTATGAACATGGAAAGGGTAGACTTGGTTCTAGAGAGAGAGTGTCTTTGGAGCCTTGGACCTTCATTGTTCAGATGTTATTATACAAACACTTTGGAATTCTAGCGTGATGGGGGTGTTGTATAAAATCAAGGGCGAAAACAATGTTCTAAGTACTCCCCTGATTTCACACATAGAACTTAAGAAACTTGTAGATAATGAAGTTAGGACCCAAGATTTTTTGGTCCTCAACACTAATGTAATTGATTCCAATAATACAAAGCAATTTTTGTATGTCACATCTTTTATTTCTCATGAAGTGTTTGTTAAATTTAATAAACCTATGAACAAATTTAAAGATGTTTCCCGAAGGAAATCCCCCACGGCTTGCCACCCTTTTGTGGAAACATTGATCATGGAATAGATATGTTTTTGTGAACCAAGACAAAATCTCAAAATCCCAACCAACTCCTCTATGTCCAAGATCTAGAAGTCAAGAAACAAATTAAAGACTATTCAGAAAAAGGATTTATTTAGCCAAGCCAGTCCCCTTAGATCGCACCCATCTTTTTTGTACTAGAAAAGGATAGAACTATGAGGTTGTGTGTCAATTATCGCGCATTAAACAATCTTACAATAAAGAATAAGTATCACATGCCACTTGTTGAAGATCTCTTTGACAACTTAAAGGGAGCTAAAATCTTTTCAAAGATTGATTTATGCCAGGGTTGTCCTTACGTCAGAATTAAAGACAATGATATTCCCAAGATAGCTTTTCAAACTAAATATGGTCATTATGAATTTCTAGTGAAACAAACGCACCTATAACCTTCATGAATTTGATGAATCAAGTGCTTCAACCGTACTTAGGGAATTTTTTAGTAGATTTGCTCGATGACATATTGATTTAAAACAAAGATCATGAAAATCTTCTAGAGCACTTGAAGAAAGTCTTCGAACTTCTTCATGATAATCAAATTTATGGTAAAGATTTAGAATGTGATTTCTTTACCATAGAAGTAAATTATCTAGGCCATACCATTTACAAGTAAGGAATCAGAGCTGATCTAGACAAGGTCCAAGTGATTCTTAAATGGCCTAAGCCCAAGACTATTTGATAATTACAAAGTTTTCTTGGATTGGTTGGTTATTATCAAAAGTTTGTGGTTGGGTACCAAATTAGCAATACCTTTGATATATCAACCCAAAGGGAAGCATCAAAAGATTTTAGCTACACTCTACCCCCCCTTGCTTCTTGCCTCTACCCTCGCACACATCCACCCTCCTCTCTCTCCACACACACACACACCTCTCTCTCTCTCTCACACACACACACATCTCTCTCTCTCTCACTCACTCTCTTGATCTCTCTTGCATCTTGGTAAGGGAGGCACTCTCTCACCCTCTCTCTCTCTATTCCTTATTGTTTTTAGGGTTTTCTAATTTTGGTTTCATTTTGTTTTGTAGGAGCTTTTTTATGATGGTTTTTTGTTTGATGGGAGGTGACGTCGATTGTGCGTGCATGACGAGTGTTTTGGAGTTGCATCAATGTGAGTGATCTACATCCATGCATGTACTATTTTGTTCTTTATTAGAGAAAGAGAGAGAGAAAGAGAGAAAACACAACATCAATGCAAAAAAGAAAACAAAAAACCATACAAAAGACCTTAATTGATAGATAGATAGATAGATAGATAGATAGATAGATAGATAGATAGATAGATAGATAGATAGATAGATAGATAGATAGATAGATAGAGAGAGAGAGAGAGAGATGGAATGAAATGTTGGTTAATGTTTGAGAGAGAGATATTGAGTGAGAGAGAGATAGAGAAAGAGAGAGAGATATATATATTGAGAGACAGAGAGTTATTAAAAACACAACATTGATACAAAAAAAAACCAAAAAACATACAAAAAACCTTAATTGATAGATAGATAGAGAGAGAGAGAGATAGAAATGAAATGCAATGTTGGCTAACATTTTGAAAACAGAGAGGGAGGGGGGGAGAGAGAGGGAGAGAGAGAGAGAGAGGGAGATAAAAATCGACATGTAATGAAATTTTGGTTGGCATTTGAGAGAGAGATAGAGAGAGGGAGAGAGAGAGAGAGGAGAGAGGGAGAGAAATTGAAATGTGATGAAGTTTGGCTCACATATCCCGTGACTAAAAACATGTGTATTTATACACATGTTCCAAGTTTGAATTTGCTTTTTCCCTCACCTAAAAGTGTTCCTACACTTTAGGGATGATTTGAAGGTTCAACTCCCTAACTTCATGAGATTCCTTATTCTCCTTGCTTTTACATTTATCCAAAGTAGCTATGCCCAAAAGGACTAGCATGGGTTCACATGAAGTTCCTCTTTGTAAAGGGATAAAAATGATATGTAGTCTTGAATGATGAGCCAAGCACTTAGGCTTGCTAATTGCACCAACAATTTTGCAAACTCACTTGGTTTTTTTGTGGGCCCCACCTCACGGGCTCGAAGCACACGTTGTTTGTGAATTGTACTTTCTCCATGCCTTCTCGCGTAATCTTCAACTTCGGCCTTCTCCACGAGCTCTCTACAGCCACACTGGATCTGATACCATGTCACGAGGAAGGAGATAAGGAAGAGATCTCTCACACACACTCTCACAATCAAAGAGGAGCACACACACAAATTGAGGCAAGGAAGAAAGATCTTTTTCTTTTTCTTCTATTACATAAAAGGAATGTACAAGAATGCCCTAAAACAACAATACAACAAGTGAAATATATAAAGAAAAGTACATAAAGAAAATCCTAATGTTTGTGAATGAGTGAGCTAGCAACAAAAAAATGTCACATCACTCTCGGTAGATAAATCTAGTAAAGCACAATGAATTATCCCTGACATATACCGGTGTGACCATTATACATGTTAGAGAAATGAAAACTTGATACATGTCATCCTAGATCATCACATGTTGAGCTTGATATCTCAAAAAGCCACACACACTCAACAGTCATTGTAAAAGTTGTTAGGAAATCACGTTATCATCATGATTGAGGAGGACTTGTTCTATTCCAAACCATCATTTGGAATGCATTCTAGTAGAAGATATCTCTTGAAGAACCTTCATCAATAGTCATTTATGGTATTTTCTAAGGATCTCTTATGGATAACTCTTTCGCGTAAAAGCCTAGAGTTTTAATCGTGTAAAAGGATAAAGGAAAGGTCCATATTCCATGAGATTGAAGGTGCTTTATTTTTTTGTTCAATTAGTCACCAAATCAAGATCAAAATAAGATCTCTAGTTTTCCTAGATAGTAAGAAAGTAGTTTCTTCATCTCAACAAACACTAACGACATGGAATTGAATTTGAATTATTTCTAAAATAATCATTGAAGTGTCCATAATTCTACATAAAGACTCACAATCTCTTGTATTCTAAGTAAGATCAATACACATACACAATTTGATATTCAACTTTGATCTTCTTCAATCTCTACATCATCTTCTCCAACTATAGGTAACTTGCAAGAGCTTTTGTCTCATTACAATGGTCTAAAATTGATGAATCAGCATTCATTGGAACGTTAATAGCTTCTACTTCATGTCTACAAAGGTTTTTTTGCATTTGGTTCAATAGATTGAGAGAAATCTTGACTTTAAGGTCTCAAGGTCTATCTCTCCACATCAGTGTTAAGCATATTACTAGCCCATTAGTTAAAATTCAGTCTCTTGTGCATTTTAGCTACTCAACCCTATGTGTAATAGGTCTCCATAAGGAATTTGACCAATTGTAATCACGTTGGTTGATTTGTGCATTTGAAGTTGCATAATTAAACCCAAAATAGCAAGTCTTGTTGACTAGTCATTATGCAAACCTATCTATTTTGTATAAACTCTTTCTCATTGATGCTCCAAAGTACAAAGTGGATGTAATTGCACTAAATAAAAGCTTATAAGGTTTATTTGAGACTCCAAGAGCATAAGGACTAGTCCTCGGCGGGTTGGCTATACCAATCTTCATCATTTGAACCTCAATTTTCAACTTTCCTAAAGCTTCTCCAAGTTCTTACAATGGTATCATAGCTACATGAAGATGGGTGATGGCTTTCCCTCAATGATTGAGAAGCTTGATAGAAAGCACAATGCTACTTGGCAAATAAAAATTGGGGCTTATTTGCATGGTATAGTATTGTAGAATGTGATGAAGCTATGCCTACTCCAAGATCAAAAGGAGGACCTACACAAGAATAGACAGAGAAACTCACACTTTGGTGTGCAAGGGATGCTCAAGCAAGGTTATACATACTAAAATCTATCTCTGATTTCTTGTTACCATATATTAGAGGATGAAAAACATCTCAAGGGACTTGGGATGCATGTGAGACATTCTTTTCTGCTAACACCAAAGCTAGGAAGAACCATCTACAAAATGAGATCAACCAAATGAAGAAGATGCCAAAACAAAATATCACAGAGTTTGTTACCAAGGTCAAGGAGGTTGCAGATTAGTTAGCATCTATTGGAGAACTGACTCTACATTTTTTACAAACCACTCTATTTATTTGGAAAAAGATTCAGTTCTAGAGGAACCTTCAACATATGAAGAAGCTAAGGGTAAGCCTATGTGGGAGAAAGCTATCAAAAAGGAGATAGAAGCCTTAAAGGAAACCATGCCAATTTGGCAAATCACACAGGCAACCATTCAACAGAAAAGGATACATGTATGAAGATTAGTTGGAGCTTGTGCACACAGATGTGTGGGGACCTAGTAGAGAGCCATCGATCTCAAGATCAAGGTACTATGTTTCATTCATAGATGAGTATAGTAGATGGAGAAAGAAGTATTTGGCATTGGTTGAGAACCAAGTAGGTAGAAGCTTGAAGAGGCTCAGATCTGATGGAGGTGGTGAGTATTTCTCACATGAATTTGACTCATTCTTACAGGATAGAGGTATAAAGAGAGAAGTCACAACAAGATCCACTCCTAAGTAGAATGGAGTGGTAGATAGGAGGAATAGACTAATAGTAGAGGTTGTAAGATCAATGTTAAATGAAAAGAAACTTCCAAATTACTTATGTTCAGAGGTTGTTTCCAGAGCCACATACTTAATTAATAGGCTTCCATCTAAGTCCTTGGATGGAATGACACCTTATAAAGCATGGAATGGCAAGGGACCTTCTCTTGACCATTGTAAAATCTTTGGGTGGATTGTGTATGCACATATACCGTCACAGATAAGAGGGAAGCTTGATTCCAAAGCTAAAAAGTGTATGTTCATTGGCTATGACCAAAACCAGAAAGGATATAGGTTGTACAATCCCACTAACAAAGGATTCACAGTTAGTAGGGATGTGGTGTTTGATGAAAATAATTCATGGTTTGAAGATGATTGCAGGAAGTAGTAAAGATACCTTATGACTTGGAAAGTGATTTTCCAATTCTAATTCAAGAAGCTCCACAAATACCAGAAGATGTCAACTCAAAAGATGAAGACCAGATTGACTTCAAAGCTTGGAAGTTCAAGGGAAAGACAAAATACAAGCAATTGGAAGACATTCCAAAGTCATCCAATCAAGCACTCAAAAGATCTCAAAGAGAGTAAAAAACCAATAAGGTATGACTATGACACATCATTAGACACCAAACATTCTGTACACATGACTAAAGATTCTATGTTAGAAGAGCCTTCTTCATTTGAAGAAGCCAATAAAAAGGAAGAATGGAGGGAAACCATGCAAGAAGAAATTGAAGCACTTCAAGTGAACAACACTTGGTATTTGGTTCCCAAGAAACCAAGAATGAAGGTAATTGGATCCACATGGATTTATAAAGTCAAGAAGAACTCAGATGGTTCAATCAACAGGTATAAAGCATGGCTAGTGGTAAAGGGTGTTTGTGCAAACCCATGGAATGGATTATGAAGAGACTTTTTCACCTGTAGCTAAGATGCCAACAATTAGAGTTTTAGTAAGTATTGTTGCTTCAAAGAATTAGAACTTGCATCAGTTAGATGTTAAAAATGCATGCCTAAATGGATGGATCTTAGAAGAAGTTTACATGGCTCAACCACCAGGGTATGAAGACAAGGACAAACCATACTATGTATGCAAGCTAAGGAAAGCACTCTATGGTTTAAAGCAAGCTACCAGAGCTTGGAACCATAGGCTTGTCACATATTTGCAGGATCAAGGATTTTTTACTAGCAAATCAAATTCTTCTTTGTTTATAAAGAAGACTAACTCAGATTTTATTTACTTATGTGTTTATGTGGATGACATCATCACTACAGGGAATGATGCCAATGGCATCAAGTAGATCAAAGCTTAGATGATGGAAGAATTTAAAATCAGTGATCTTGGTTTGTTAACACACTTTCTTGGATTATAACTTGTATATTCGAATTTTGGAATCTTTATTACTCAAAGGAAGTACATTCATGATATGTTGGTTAAATTCAAGATGGAGAACACTATAATCACAGGTACACCTAATGGAACTCAACCACAAACTTAGTTCTCATGAGGGATAACTCCTTGAAGATATTACAGGTTATCAAAGGCTTATTTGGGGTTTCAATTATGCAACCCTAACAAGAGTGGAAAATATGTTATGGAGTAAGTACATTAAGCCAATTTATGCATACACCAAGAAAACCTCACCTGGAAGCTACCAAGAGGATCCTAAAGTATCTAAAGGGTACCATAAATGAAGGGTTGTTTTATCCATTCACTTCTGATCTGGATATCAATATGTATTCTAATGAAAATTGGGCAGGCTCAAAAGATGATAGGAGGAGCTTTTCTGGCTACTTATCTTTTTAGGACTCACTTTATGGTGAGAACTTGAATTTGAATTCAAAAGTTGGATCCAACTCTCGCTATAAAATTGGATCAAAATCTCACGTGGATGTGAGCCCGATTTGGAGATCAATTGAGAGGGATTTCTTGTGATTAGAGAGCTCACTCTATAGCTCCATCACTACCCTCACATTGTGCAATCATACATTACCAATGTCATTGTATTCTATGTCATTTGATACATATACATTGATCACTTCTCTACTTCACTTCTCTGCTATGATCATCTCAGAAAAGTGAACTTCTCAGAGATTGTTCTCAGTGCACAATTGATCATTTGATGTGATTTCAAGTGTTGTCTATTTCATAGCTACAAAGTTTCATTATCATTGCTTTTCTCAATCTAGAGATATCTTCACATTACTGCTCACTGGTGTGCATACTATCGCACCCCGAAAATGTCAGGCTAGTCCTTCAACTTGGTAAGCATCATTCTTAGAGTACATTTGATTATTTTTATTGAAATAACTGATGATTGGTATTTCTAAGTTGATTAGATGCTCCCAAAAGGAATTTAGTCAATTGCTAGCACGCTGAGAGCACTGTTCATTTTAATGAATATGTGTAGAGACCAAAATAACAAGTCTTGAGACTTAGTTGAAGTTTATACTCATCTCTTTTGATCCATTGATTAAAGGATCATGTTCCAAAGCACATAGATGATTATTTGTGATTTTTGGGAAGCTCAAAGGGTCTACTATAATCTCCACAATGTGTTCTTGGCTGGTGTGAAGCAGGATTTTGCAGCACCACTTCATTGGAATCTATCCACCATCTCCTCCAACCAGATACATAATACCTGAATCTAGAGATTGAAGGCTCCTTGCTTGGCCCCCATACATCTATGTGGACTAGCTCCAAAAGGTCTCCATCATTGTATCCCTTCTTTGTAAATGGTTGCCTATGAGACTTGCCAAATTGACAAGCACGACATTTGTAAATCATGTGTTGCTTGGAGATATTTGGTAAACCAAGCACACTCCCATCCCTATGGATTTGCTTCAGAGCCCTCTCACCTATATGAGCCAACCTCTTGTGCCAAATTTCCAATTCCAATAATGTTTGACCAATTGAACAAAGCAATGTTCCTAGTATCTTGGAGTTCAAATGTAAATAATATACCTTATCTCTCACCTATATAAGCCAACCTCTTGTGCCAAATTTCTGATTTCGATAATGTTTGACCATCATAATTGAACAAAGCAATGTTCCTAGTATCTTGGAGTTCAAATGTAAATAATATAGCTGACTTTTGTCCTCTTGTTATCCTCTTGAATCCCTGATGTGGGTCCTCAACAAATGCTCCATTTTTTGTGAATCTTACCTGCAATCCTTTCTCAACAATCTGACCTACACTTATGAGATTTTTGGTTATGGTTGGCACATACAATACTGAATAGATTCATATTACCATCTAAAGTCTTTACATTGCCTATCTTCTCTACTGGATGCCTTGTGTCATCTCATATTTGGACTTTATGTCTATTCCTTGGATCCTCCGATTTTGAGAGCCACATTCCGTGCTACATGATTTGAGCAACCTCACTCTATATAGAATAAATGTTCATCTACTTTACCTTGCTTCATTGTCATATTCCTTGAGTTTGATCATCTGCATAGTTGTTGTATTCTCTACTTCCTCTTTATCCTCCTTGATAGTTATTGTTGTTGTATGAGTTGTTGTTGTAACCATTGTTATTGTTGAATCTCTCTTGA
Organism: Ceratopteris richardii; assembly: GCA_020310875.1. NCBI lineage: Eukaryota > Viridiplantae > Streptophyta > Polypodiopsida > Polypodiales > Pteridaceae > Ceratopteris > Ceratopteris richardii. The sequence goes on from CM035408.1 coordinate 51,262,709, forward strand.
GCTTCAATAGCCTCCTTTGTTGTAGCCTCTTCCTCTTTGGTTTCTAGGGTTCCTGACATAAATCTCAGTAATGTGATTAGTTAAGCCACATATGGCACATGGAGAGGAGCCTTGAGATCTCCCCCTACCTTTTCTTCCTCCTCTGCTGCTTCCTCTTGAGCTTCTACCTCTACCTACAAAGTTTGCTTGAGAGGTACAACCTTCATCATTAGACTTTTTACTCTTGCCTTTACCATCCTTATTCTTGTTCTTATGTGTATATAGGGTAGAGGATTGATTACCTTTGGAGTTGTCTCCATTCTTCATAAGCTTTGCCTCATGTGTGAACAATTGTCCCATGAAAGTGTTGAAATCAGGAACCTACATATCCATGTAGAGGTCCATGGCTGTGCTGAAAGCTTCCCATTTGTCATCTAGCTTTATTCCATTGATCACTTGCCTCACTATCTACTCTTCATCAATGACTTCTCTAATGCTCCCAAGTTGATCTGCTATGTCTTTCACTTTGGTGACAACATCAGTCACACTTTGCTTAGGCATCTTCTTGAGTGAAATGAACTCCATCCATAGTTGGTTTTTCCTTGCCTTGGTACTTATTGATAAGAATTCTTCAAGAGCATTCCAAGTCTGTTGTGACGTCTTGCAATTCTTGATGTGTGTAAGGAAAAAAATCAGAGATTGAGTTAAGAATGTATGACCAAGCTAGAGCATCCTTTGAGCACCATGTGGTTAACCTCTCTTGTTCTTCTTGAGTTAATTGTCCTTTGCCTTTAAGGATTGGCATCATCTCATCTTCATAAATGTAACCATAGAGGTTTCTCCCTTGAAGATAAGCTTCCATTCTAAGTGACGAAGATGAGTAATTAACTCGATCCAATTTTTCTATGGATGAAGGAAATCCATCTCCCATGTTGATTTGTTGTTGCTTTGATACCACTGTGAGGAGATGGTTGGGTATGCTCCAAAGATGAGCTAGTGTTTCTCAAAACCTACTCTACACCTACCATGTTCACTCTAGGGATGCTTAGTAGACTTCTTTAAATTTACAATAATGCATCTACAACCACTAGGTACTTTGGAACATCATTCCCAAAATTGTGTACCAAAACAAATAGTGAGAAAACCTTCTATTTGGGAATGCATGTGCTCAGTATTTTTCTTAGAACTCACAACCTCCTATGAATTGACCAGAGAGATTTTGCACATATCTAATTCAAGTGTATAGCTAACTAAAACAAGCCTTCTCATGAATTTCGAGGCAAAATACACTAAGAAATGAGTTTAGCAACTCAGGGGGGTCATCTTGACATTGCAGGAACAAGATGATGTGCAAACATAGTCGTATTCATTAGTTCATATCTGGAGATTGGTTGAACCAAAAATAATGAAAATTGATATGTGGATAGTAGAACTTCACTCTAACTATGACAAGTTAAAGTGGAGCAAATTATTGAGTACACAAAGAGAAATTGCTTCTGCAAAATCATTGAAATGATGAAGATGCAACAGAGAATAGTAGATAGAAATGAGCTTGAAGAAATGTATCAAATTATGTACGTTAATGAACATATGATACAAGGAAAGTGTAGTGAACTACTCATACATATGTTGAGCTCAAGGTATGCTCAAGGGTGTAGTTCAATGGATCTCAGAATGACTCTCTCTAACCCGTGACTAAAAGCACCTCTATTTATACTTATCATAGGACTGAATTTTCCCTCACCTAAAAGTGTTCCCACACTTTAGGGGTGGTTTAAATTGATTCCTTCTACCACATGAATTGTGGGTTCATCTCCCTACTTCACGAGATTCTATTCTTTCTTGATTTTTACATTTATCCAAAGGTAAATACACCTATATTGACAAGTGGGTGTTCACATGTCGTCCTCCATGTGAGGTACATGAATTGATGAGTAGTCCCGAATACTTAGTCAAGCACTTAGGCTTGCTAGATGTACCAACAAGAAATGCATTAAAATTAGAAGACATGTATTCCCCCCCTCAATCAAAACAGAAGGTGCCCAATTTACATGTTGAAATATTTTTCGCCATAACCAAAAAATATTTGAAGCATATACACTTTGGACTTTGCTTTTAGTGGATACACCCATGCATGCTTGGAGAAATCATCAATAAAATTCATGAAGTAAAGGTACTTCCCAAAAAAGGTGCCTGTAAAGGACCACAAACATCACTATGAACAAGCTACAATTTATGAGCAGCTCGAAATGAACCATCTTTTCGGAAGGATGAACATTGCATTTTGTCCAAAATATAGCATTCATAGACATGTTTACAAGGTGCCTCAAGTTTGGGTAGAGAGGACACCATTTCATATTTCTACAGACATAGCAAACTAGCAAAATTTAGATGACCAAAGCATGCATGCCAAAACTTGTACATCTATGACAATCAAGCCAATCTTGCCTAATCTTGAAACTTACAATGGATTTTTCTTGAAACCTACTAACTACAAAGCATCTAACAATGCGAAAGAACTGCCATCAATAGTTGACAAAATGATCTTACCAACTCCCATTACAAGATAAGAGGGGTTTTCAACACATGTGATAGTATCCCATGTAGGTGCAGGCTGAAGTGAACTAAAGAAACTGCGCTATGAGGTAATATGCTTGGTTGCCCCACTATCAAAGTACCAAAGATCTGATTTTATTGTAGACATACACTGCTCATGAGAAGATGGTTCATGCCCATTCTTCATTCTGAACAAGATAAGCAGACTTTGTTTTAGGTGTAGAGGTCTCTACAACAACTATTCAAGCCTCTTTCTTCTTTGCCTCTTTTGTAGCCAATTTTGGACAACTCTTTATGAAATTATCATTTTCCTTATCGTATTTGAAATTTTTTTTCTACTGTTGTTTTCTTCTCATCTTTGTCTTCCTTCTTCAATTGTATAACATTGATAGATTTCTAGTTACTAGTATATGAGCTCCATTCACCTTGGCCCTTCTGACTAGCTAGGAAATCTTGATCTACAACTTGCAAATGGACTTATTCTACCTAGATTGATCTTCTTGCAACAAAAGAAAGACTAATTCCTCAAGTGCTAGGGCATTTGGATTTCCTTTCATCATCAATCACAGAGTAGAAGCAAAAATCTTACATGAATCTCAAAGACATTAAGAATAGTTTTCACAAGTGAACTACCTAGAAAGACTTCATCAATAGAAATCAACTGCTCTATCAAATCTTTGATCTTTTTCAAGAAATTGTCCATAGAATCTCCTTCATTCATATACCCACTCTCCAATTATTTTCAGAGGTAAGCAACACAAGCCTCATTCATTGCTTGGTATAAAGTGGTAAGTGTATCCCAAACATCCTTTTTTGCTTTGCAAAAGTGAATGTGAGTGAAAGTGGCATGTTTGATAGATAGAGCCATCAATGCATGTGCATGAGCATCTCTTCCATCCCAACGAAGTTGCTCTGCAATAGGTGCAACACGAACTGTAGCACAAACAATATTTTGAAGATCATCATCTTCAACACCATCTACATCACCCTCAATAACTATATTTGTCGATGTAGTAGCTCATTTTCAACACCTTGCACAATATCCCACAATCCTTTTGCTACCAATACATGACACATCACATATTCCCACAATGGGTAATTAGTACCATCCAACCTATCCTCAATAGCCAACATACGGAATACATCATTGCTTTCAGCCATGGCCATTGATTAAATACCCCGATGCAAGAAAATTATTATATCTCAAAAATATTAACAAAATCACCCTATTGATCTATGCTTAACCTATAGTAGACTTTGAGCACTTGTACTAGCAAACTGAAACTTGTATATATGTTTGACACAAAAGGACTAAATTATCAGCACAATCATTGTGATAGTGCATTAGAGGTTGAAACGAGCTCATATCAAAATTTTGATGCCACACAACAAAGCTATTTTGAACTCCTAATTTCCATGAGTATGCTCACCAATTTCTGTGTAATTCTGAGACTGTGAATGGAGGGGTATTGATGACATCCTCGATGAATCGACAACTTGCTTTGATACCAATTGTTGGAGTTTGAGGTCTACGGAAGCACAAAAACATCACAAGGAAGAAGAAGAAGAAGCTTGGACCACAAAACACCACTGAATAAATTACTGATTGAATATGCAAAGATAAGTAAGCCATTAGGGTTATAAATATATATACAAGTCATGGGAAAAGAACCTCCTAAAGAGGGAAAAAAGTACCCTGATGGTCCTAAGTGTGTTCATACACATCATTACCAAAATATATCAATAGATAACTCCACATCAACCTTGGATACTTCATCTTCATGAATTGAGGAGGGTGCATGGCCACAAATTACTACCACATATTTCCTCCTCTAGACCTATACTTCCTCTAGAAGTGCCAACAACATCAAATTCTTCAATCATGAAAGATAAGTGTGAAGATATTTCCTTATGACATCAAGTTCAATGTGCATGGGTAAAAAATTATTTGTTCCGTCATGCATGACCATGTAATGAAGCCCTATCAAGTGCTTAATCTCAAATGCATGATAGAAAATTATGGTGCATCATGAGGTACTTGAGTGGTTCCCAAGTGGTTCTTTGATGAGGAGGATTATCACTCATGATGTTAACAAAAATTATTGAAGCCTTTAATTATTAGAGTGCAATTCGGATTGTGCATGGTTTGCAAAATCAAACACGTCTTTGATGCAAGAATTGTAATGTTGCCCTAGGCCTGATATAATAATCCCATTAATGGTGAGATAATTTAGTTCCAAATTTTTTTCATACATTGTGTAGAAAATGTGTAGAATGAATGTTAAGGTTTATGCAACAAACAAAATTTAGGGATGATAGTGTTATGTTATCTCAAACCTCATGTTTTCTAGTTGAAATTCAAACATGAAAATGGAAGAGTAGCAAAAATGTTGCATCATGTTTTCTAGTTGAAATTCAAACATGAAAATGGAAGATTAACAAAAATGTTGTATGAGAGGAACGTAGCATACACATAGTAGAATAAAGGTGTCTCTATGAAAAAATTGTGAATCATGCTTTGGGTACCTTGTTCTAGGCTCTAAAATTAGCTCACTCCAAAAGAATGGCTTGATTTTATTATGTCTCTAGGATTTTTAAACTTACAAGGCTGAAAATTGATATGTGGAGGCCGATTTGTATTTAGGGCATTTCCAATAGTATTGTGTAGATTGAAGAGCTAAACCGTTTGGCCACTCACAAACATTTTGGAATTCTGCACTGTTTTTTATGTATATGGCCCATAAAAGTGTCAACATTTCTAAAATTTAAAAAAGCAAGGGTGGGCTTTTCTATTATTATTTGAACTTGTGATTTTGTTGCATATATGTTCTCATGCATGTTTTGGTTTCCGATGTATATGTCTTTTTGTTGCTTTTTCTTCTACTTTTAATAGATTCCATCAAAGAAAACAACAGGCCATTAAATCACATACTTTTTATGGAAACTTCTTGCATCCAAAATCTAGAGACCCAAATTTTGCTAAATTTGGTGGATCATGGGGTTCCTTTATTAGGGATGGTCGACTCTATTTTGAGAGATTGTTATGTTATGTAAGAGGAGGCCATAAATCAAGGATCTTCCTTGTGACTGTGATTGGGAATGAGATTGTGAGTGAGAGTGTGGTTGAATGTGTGTGTGTGTGTGCAAATGAGATTGATATTGGAGGTTGAGGCTTTGTCACAAAGTCGTTTTGCATAAGCCATTGTATCCCATTCATATCTATAATAGAATATTGTCTCTCTTTTTGTGTCACATATTCTCTATTCTAATACGTCAATTTTTCTCCTATCATGTGCAGCTTCTATTCTCTTCTACTGTTCTTGAGTAATTGAGATCTTTTTATTATTGGACCTTAGCCATCCAAGATGTGTGAGCTCAAGATCCCATCATGGATTGTTTTTTTGTTGAGGAAGGATATGACATATCCCATCTTTGTCTTAGAAGAAGTGGATCAAATGGAAGGAACGTGTGAAATAAGTGAGGAAGTCTCAATAATAATGGAATTGAATTTTCATAGTGAGAAGGGGTACTTGAGAGAACGTGCACTGCCTAGTCAACAAGAAAAACTACATAGTTTTCATCATATCCACTAAGTACATTCAAGAAGAAAAGAAAATGAGAATAATGAGAAGAAGAAATATGAACATCAAGAAGATATTGACTTACCACCAAGCTTCTAGGCATATGAGATGAAGGAACCGAATATTGAAAGACTAATGGCACAAAGACAAGTTATAGAACTTGTGGCCTACGATAAAGAGAAGCAAACAAAATAGGTAGTAGTGATCATGGAATATGTGGAGGAGAAGTGCAAGTATAAGGGTCATGATTTCACAGTGGAGAGAAAAAATTGTTGAAACTATTTTGGCAATACAAAATAAAAGTTTTTCACATACAAACCTGAAAAGATTAGATCTTAAACCTATGCTTTGGATTCTTATGGTTCTAAATGTTAATCGTTTTAAAGAACATCCTTATATGTAGAATGACACATAATCAGCTATAATAAAGGAAGAAATCGCTAAACTATTGGAAACCTAGTTTATTTATAAGATCAAGCATATGGAATTGGTTTCTCTTATTCTTATAGTTCTAGAAAAGAACGGAAAATTTCATGTTTGTATCAACCTAAAGAGAGTTAATGCAACTACAATCAAGGATACCTATCTATTGAGCATGCAAGAATTGGAAAGGGACTAAAATGTAAGCGATTGAAGACAAAGAGGCACAAAAGCGCACGAGGAGGAGTCACAATGCATGTCAAAGTTCTTTTTCGAAACTACACATCCTTTTTGTAATTAACCTCAATCCTTTAAATATCAATTTTACTCATTTATTAATTATTTTAATTTTTGAGAGCATGTGAAGACTATTAGATATATGTTCTTATCTCACAACAGCTTAGATAGGTCGATCAAATAGTTAGAATATATCTACAAGTAGTGTAGGACTATTTTTAACTAGGTTGAACATTTTGGTGTGAACAAGGATACCCAGTTCTATATAAAGCTCAATGAGGTCCCAATTTTATAGTCTTTTTTATGATTGTTAGAAGTCAGCTCTTGAGAAAGTCTCATAAGTCTTCTTTGTTCCTCACTTTCGTCCCTTTTCCTTGCTCTTATGATGGGATATGGTGAGAAAAGACTGTCCTAAGCAGGTATATAGGACTTGCATCATCTTTCCCTTGCATTGGTGGCTACATGTGCATGTAAAGAACTCTAAAAGAAAATAATGCATTTCCCATAAGATTTTCCAGCCTTGTTTTCTCTCTGCAACTGCTAGCCTTGTTTTCTCTCTGCAACTGCTACTTTTTGTACCTATAACAATAAACATGTGGAGAATATTCTTCCACACATTTTGGTATGCAAAAAGGCAGAGTTATCTCTAATTCATGCGGAGTTATTGCTTCCAAAAAGCCTACTGCATGCTAATTCCGAAATTCGCTCTCCTTCTCCCCCATTTCTCTCCATGTTTAGGATCTTTTTCTTGGTTTCCATGCCCTCAATTGGATAGATAATGAGGTGATCATTTGGTGTTTATTAGTCACCCATTTGATGCTTGTAGGTGACTCTTTAGAGCCGTACAAATCTTTAGAGAAAACCTTTGGTACCACTGCCAAGGATATAAGCCTTTATTGATGTTAGAAGAACATTTTGGAGCTTTTTTGAAGGTGTAAAAGTGATTGAAGTATGTAAAGCTCAAGTATTAGTCAAGAGATCTTCCTCCAAAAGGTATGATTAAATTCATGAAACCCTACAAATTAGTTCATTTTTAGCTTGTATAGGCTTAGAAAGGTGCAAAAAGAGATTTGGAGTTCTTGCAAAGTCTTGGGAAAGGTATAAAAATGACTCGACACACTTTTCAAGGTAATTTTTTAGGTTTCCACAACTCCATGTATGCCCAAAGATCTAGGAATAAAGCTCATTTGCATCATATCCGAGTTTGAATGAGTGATAGTAGAGAGAATGAAACTTTGGAAGCATATTCCTCATTGCACAATGATCCATTTTATTTGAAATTTGAAACATATCTTTTTTTGAGGTAAAAACTACTATTTTTGCAAGTCTTATGTCATTTAGTTGAGTGTGTATTGAGATATGAGTGCTCAAAGTACTTAGAAACTCATTTTTTTTAAGGTTATTGGAGTTTGTTAAAATTTTTGCATATTTTTGCTCTCCACACCTTAGAACCTAGGAAAGGATCCAGGAAACACAAATAAATTCTAAAGATTTTTAAAAAAAAAAACTAGAGAAATCATCTTCACATTGTATGGGGAATAACATTGAGTAAGAGACATTGACACTTTCCATAGACATTGTGATTCTTGAAATGCGTCACACTTGCCCAAAGACATTGGTATATCTTCTCCATTATATTTTTATCACTCATGACCATCACAAGGGCTCAACACCATCCAAAATTGTTTTTTTTTAAGTCAACTTAGAAATTTTGGCATCATGATTAAGGAATTGTGATCACCCACATACATTGAAATTTCCATCACAGTTGGGACATCATGAGAGCTAGCAACCATCTTTATTTCTCCCACATGATTGTTAAAGCCATCGTGAGGCTTCCTAGGACATCAAGATTGCTCTCAACCATCATGATTTCCCTAAAACATCATGGTTTCCTAGGGGAATTGTGTGGGTAAGAAATTTATGTTTTTGTGATTTTTTTTTTCAAATTTTTGCATACTTGTAATCCTTGTCCCATGTTCTATAGGGATGTAGCCAAAACTTGTATGTGAAAAGCTCAAAACTATAATGTCTTGTAGATTAGGGTTTTTTGAGGAGGCTTCATGCTACTTGGAATCTCTTAGATACTTCAAAGTGCAACCAAACTTCAAACTATCAATTCAAAGCTAAAGGAAAAAAATGATATGCCATTTGGAAACCTAAATAATTGAAAATGCAAAATGGGCACAAAAAACACTAATAACTTTGTAACTAAGGAAAGAAAGCTCTAGACAAAATGAAAATTGACATATGCATTTAGGATCTAGTCATACACTAGAGAAAATAGTAAAATATTCAAGTCATCTCTCATAAGAAGAGAATATGACTCAATTACCTTTAGGATACTCACTTTTAGTAAGTCTCGTGAGTCCAACAGTGACTTGGAAGTCATGGCTTGGTCAGCTGACATGCAAGGACAACCTACGAGTGAGGAATTCATGTCTATGATTGAGAGTGATTATACACCACTCTTGAATTCATGTGTAACAATGCTCAAGGATCTATGGTCTATTTAGATGGGCTAAATCATAATGTAATTAGATTGTGGTATTCCAATGGATCTACTCCATGGAAGAAGTCAGCCATGAAGTGAGGGTCATTACCTAGATAAACAAGCCATCCTGTGTGATGTGTAACAATCCAGATTGCTCCGATGATATGGGAGAGTTACAGATAGAACTGCATAGATGCAGAGGATTTATTCATCACTCCTCATGTAAGGTCCATCTTGAATAGGAAACTCTGTGTAGATAGATTTTCTATGGATTCCAAGCTTGAGAAATTCTACATTATCATAGGAACAAACCTAGATAGGAACAAACCTAGATCTTTAGACTTTTGGATCCCTTGAAGATTTATGATCAAGTTCTATAATTATCCAAGAGATGATAGATACAAATGTACTTTTGATGACGTACATACATAGAAAGTAGTATTGGAGATTGTTTGAGGAGAAGAAAATGAAATACACTTACCTAGGACTACCTATCATCTCTCCAAAGAAGTAAGAGCAAAAGAATCAAAGTGATTGGAGGATAATGAGAGAAAATAAATTGGATTGGGAACCATTTTAAATCCCGACTTGAGTCAAAGATTACAAATGGAATAGGTTTAGGAGGAGGGAACCCTAATCCTTATTTTAGATCTTCAAACGGGTAGAGGCCTCCTTATACTCAAGCTATGCAACAAAACGTCTTTCCATTTCCATATTAAAGACAGTAAGACTTAGGGAGAAGGCTTTGAACTTCCCAAATTGCCATGTGTATGAAAAATCATTATGACAGTACTACATATCAATATGATCATGTGGTAAAAATTAAGCAAGTACTCCGAGCAAAGGATGAATGACTTTTTCACCCAATACAAAGATGTTGGGCTCACATTGGTAGGGAGAACATGGATTTGATTCCAACCATAAGATAGATAGAAATTGAAATATATTGTACGTCTCCAAGATGCATTTATTGGTGATTTTTCAAAGAAACAAGTCAAAGATGAAACTCTTCTTTGATCCATAGCTTCAAGCAACATAGTCATGAGACTAATGAGACTAGTTGCTCATAGATTCAAGCAATATGTAGATAGATGTCTTATCAAGGAGCTTTTCCAACCCCAAGAAATGCAAGAGGTTATCAATGGATGAATTGTGAGCTATCTAAATGGAGTGAAGAGCTAGAGAAGTTCAAGGAGATGTGATTTTAATCTATTACAAGAGTTTACACAAGAAAGCGATGGTGAAAGGCCAACCATGACACACATGAAAAAGATAATGGTTTGAAAGAAGGTAACTACTTTTAGCCTACATCCTGAAACAACATGCACAGAAGCTTCAAAAATATGGACATGGTCCACTTTTAACACATCCCCTATGTATAGTGGTGTCATTAAGTTGGCCTCATCAGAGGAAAATGATTGCCAAATTACATTAGTGCCCACAAAGTGAACCTTTATCAATGACCCTTAATGGTGGACATCTTCGAAGGCTACAAATGACAACCAAAAAAAAAAATAAGAGGAACAAAGATTACAAGAGGAACTGTAGGCTCACGCCCTTGAGAGAATTAGAGGACGTAAAAATTGGTGAAGACAATTTGAGTTGGGATAACCCCATTTGCAAAAATACATGTATAGCCATTTAGGAAGAACCTCTACATTAGAGAAATCGTCCATACCTAAAGATAGGAATAGGATGGAATATGTTACTATCATAGGTGCCTTGATTGTCTTTAGATTAATTCTTAACACCATACAAAAGTCAGTTATTCATAGGATCCATAAAAAATGCAACCCATCAAGGAAATACTGATGAGAATGAGTGGAAATAGGAGTCACTATTTTCGAGACATAGAAATATCAATCCAAATTGTAAACACGCTCTTATGCAAACTTCAAAATATGAGAGGCCATGAGCTCACGGAGGAAGTTATCACATGGTTAGAATTGTTTTTAGAATTCAAAAGGGCTCTAAACAAAACTCAAGGCAGTATCTTAGTAATTGTAGCAAGAACGGATCTCGTTTGGTATTTAAAAGAATGCGAAACCTTCTCTCACCATCTAGAGTCAATTTTTTATTAGTTACAATGTCCCTATTTAAATTTTGTTGATGATTTCACTTTTTAGTCATCCATATCTTCATATACCTCATATCTTGATTTGATTTCATCTAAAGAGTAAAAAAGAAGAAAGAGTAGATTCCACAAAGAATTTGTTCCATCTTTGTTAACCCACTCTATCATCAATCATCCTTCAAAATCTTCCTCCAAGAAATCATCTCAATGTCCTCAACATCTCAAATTTAAATAAAAAGATCAAATAAACTAAATGAACTCATAATCAACCAAATTCCACCTAAATAGGACCATTAATCGATATGATCAAGTCATCCATAACATTTGCATCTATCACAGCAGAGGAAAGCTAGAACTACAGGGTTTCCAAAAACAATTTCGGATGCTCAATATGGAAATATTTTCATTTGGATACCCCAAGAAGTCATCCACAACATCTCTAATCTCCGAAGAACTAGAACTTGGTAGAATTTCATAGAGAAGATATATTCAATAGGTTCAAATTTAATGAAAGCACCAACTAAACCTCTCTGATATGCTACAACATTTGATTAGTGTATCTTAGTGACTAAAAATTGCAAATCATCAATCCAAGTGATCATTTTCAATTCAAAGAAGTAATTTTCAAAATGACGACATTAAGAAGAATTGAAAATCAATAATTAAATTTTATAAAGTTTTTGTATATACATAAAAGCCCTGATAACATCAAACCTCTGATCCTAAAATTAGGGACCCTAATTCTTTTGCACCAATAAAGTAACTTGCACTTCCCACATGCATGCATATGGACCACTTTACTTATTTGTGAACTAGACACAACATAGAAATATTGTCCCATGCACTACACTTGTAAGTCACCCTAGCGAGGGGAAGAGCTAATTTGAGCATAGTAACCTACATCTTGAAAACCCTCCTATGAATAGCAAAAAGAATTTGAATTCTTTCTCATATTCTTTTATTTCTTTATGTTCTTTGTTCTTTTATTTCTTTTTTTTAAATCCCATTATTCATCATCTATTAAACCTTCAATTAGGTGAGTGTGCTCGACAAGCTCTATCGTCTAGCATTGATTGCATTTCTTGGCCCCATAAAAGGTGTTTACAAACTTAGCCATGCCTTATGGGAATTATAAACGATTTATAGAACAATCCTACATAATCTTACCATGTTTTGCCCAAGGTTACCAATAAGCAAATAATAGTTAGCTTTTGCTCCAATAAGATCAAGCACCGTGAAAATCAATCTGAAAGTTTCTCATGCAATGTAATAGGCACATCTTGATTATGCTCATGGATTGCACATGAGATTGATCTGCCATCCTCACAAAGAAAGGACCAGGTTTAACATTTTTCCAACCTAACTAGTTACCAATTGTCAATGTAGCTATATTAACTCCTAAGCCACCATCAATGAGCACTTTTTTTACTAGCTTATTTTTATATCAGACTGTAATGATAGGTACTTTGTGATCAACAAACTTTTTTCAGTTAGTGTCACATTTTATAATGGGGTAGGAACCGGATTTTCCTCTAGATATCATAGAAATAACAAACTAAAAGCAATGCATAGCAAAAACAATTCTCTTAAGGGAATTGATTGGGGACCTAGAGAACAATTTATAGCATGGGTGAAGTGGTTTTGAGATCCTGTTCAAGAGCTTCGATAGAATTTGATATGAGATTCAATACTTCTTCAAGGAATTATGTGGGTTCTAGTTCACAAACAAATAGGTTTCCTTTTTTCCCTTTACGTTCCTTCTCCCTAGAATTGTTTCCTAATATGAGTGATGGTAGAATGAACAGAGGCAACTCCTTCAGTAACCATTGTGGAACTTTGATATGTACTTCATCCTACTCATCTATGGTGGGGTTGAGTTGTTTTGTTGCTTCCTTCAAAATCCGATATGACTGTGTTTGGACTCACGTTTCCAAAAAAGTTAACCACATTGGCATCACGGGCTTGCTTCTAGTGTCACTACTGTTCAAACTCTCGAACATGTTGACAACTATCTCTAAAATGGCATTCTTCCAAGCAAAAATTACATTATAGGCTCATTGATACTGTTGATTCACATTGTGAGAAGTGGAGAATGACATACCTAGGACTCACCTCCCAACCTATTTATAGACCTTGCCTAGTCAATATCTAGAGTTCTCTCTAAGGTCCCTCTACTCATCTAGCCATCACGAGTAGATACAAGGTATGAATTCTCTGGCTTCTTTCCTTGGATATCCTCTGAGCAAGGAACTTCTTTTTCCTCTAGGCATGTACATATCTGGAATATAACACTCCCACCAAAGTTCTCTTGTTCCGCACTGGCACTATACATATTTTTGAAAATTCTAACAGATTCTCCTCTATCCAACTAAGAATGCTCACCATAAACCAATCATCAAGAACCAAATATCTAGCCCATGAAGAGCCCATGGTGATCACATCATATCAAAAAAGTCATAAAAAACCTTTGGAAAATATTTTCCTTTCAAGAATCTTTCCTACATAAACAATTTTAAATAGTAGTAGATTAAATCTTAACTTTAACTAAATTTTATTGGTGAGACATTTATGAAATTTTTTGCACTTCTATAGATTCTCCCAAGATCTCATTAGGCTCAAAAGTCACTCGATTTAGAGATTTCCTCATATTTTTATTACCATTTCTTTAGAAGGGTTAAACACTTGATGGCAAACTCTAGAAATGTATAGGGTCATATTCTTGAAGCCCTTAGTCTAATGAAATAAATCCCAAATTTCATTTTCCTTGTCCCAAAATCTAAATAAATGTACCTAGTTTGATTTAAAAAATTTTCAATTTGAAATTCGATCAAATACTCATTGAAATGTATCATTCTATATCTCCTGCACCCACGCTTAGCTGAGCCTAGAAAGAATGCACTTGCACTTTTAGAATATCTTATAACTATGAAGTTAAATTGTAAATTGTTTGAATTTTAGGTATGTTATAGCTTCTACACTAAATGTATCTTCTCCAAGAAAAAATTTTTCAATTGGATCTTCCAATATGAAACAACCATGTGTTCATCAGACACATGTTGTGACCTTTGACAAATCATCACCAGAGATTGTTGTGAGAAGAATAGGCCGTTTGACCTATCAATTGACCTCTAATTTGTTCAAAATTTAGAACATGTATAGCTAATTAATCATAATTTCATTAATATGAATCTCATAGTATTTGGAAATTTGAGTCTTTCAAAATGACCAAAATACTAAGCCTCTATACTTGTAATATTTTAACAATTTAGAGAGGCTAACTTTCATTCCTTTATTCATATCTCCCAGATGGACAGATATCTCATCTTGATATTTTGTAAGCACTACCTTGAGTTGTTTAGCTATGGTTAGAAAATAAAATCATCCAAACTTAATCATGGAAATAAGAGAAACAATCAGCTCTATGTGACATGGTCTTTGGACATTGTATAAATTTTAGAGGCTCCACTTTTATGTGCATAGATCATTGTTTTACACTGTTGTGTTTCTCGAGTAGCTTTGATGTGAAACTTTTCCCTATACATGGGCACTTTTTGCTCTAGTGTTGGTTAGAGTTTTTTTTCCCCATGCTACCACATACGTGATTCACTCATATGTGGTGGTACTTTATACTTAGGGATATTATTTAACTCTTACTTCAGTTCTAATCATCTTCAATAGAGAGAGCTATTTTACCCATCCATCTTCTCTGTGTCTTACTATGTTTGTGGTCCTTGTGTGTGCTTTTCGTATGTCTCTCACACTTCTGCACACATCGAAAAGTGGTATCAAAGTAGGTTCAACTTCATCTGAACTTTCAATTTTTTGCATCGCAGCATCCATGCACTTTTAATAGTGTAAATCAACTTTGAAAGGTAGAAGAGTGATTTTTAAAAACCAAGAAACATTTCCGCCAATCGCAATGGAGTTTTACCCCCATTTGAAAGTCATTTGTAAATTCAAAATTGCCATCAAAGTGACAGATTATGAACTGAAATTTTCATTGACGTAAATATTTTGGCACATTCTTGTTCTTTAGTGAAATGACAGGTAGTAATGACTTTTTAGGCATGCTTCAAGCTAAAGGTAAGCTTGATGGGACCAACTATCCAATGTGGTCTTACATGATGAAACATGTTCTTGTTGTGAAATAACTATGTAACATAGTGGCATATGTAGATCAAAGACCTACAGGTTCTTCTACTTCACAGTCTATTGCCACAGATGGAGCTTCTTCTTCTAGTACAGTGGTTACTCCTTCTCCACCTACACAAAAGCAACTTAGATGGGATGGAAACGATGCTCGACTGCATTGATTGCACTTTTTGTGAACCATCATATAGTTCCATGCATTTGGTAAGGTTCTACATCAGGACATGCATGGGAAACTCTTGCTTCTTTGTATACCGTGCATAATGAAGCATGTGTTTCATACTTGAGGAAGAAACTTGAGGATGTATGTATGGCTGAAAAATGAGTCTATGGATGTATATGTGACATACATCAAGGACTTGAAAGAGCAATTTGCAAACATAAATGAGATTATTCGGGATGCATCACTCATCTCTATATTGTTGAAAGGATTATGAGAATCTTTTCAAAGCTTTGCCACTACACTCCATTTGGTTGCAAAAGGGAATCCAAATATGTATGCATTTGATGAGGTTGTGTCTCTTCTTCTACAAGACGAGCAATCTAGAGTAAATAGGAGTGGTCTGATTGAGGGAACACATTGTTATCTCACGAAAAGGGAAAAGAAAGTATGGTTCAACTTTGGGTTCATCAAAACCAAAGCCTTGACCTTCCTCTTCCACTAATTGCTCCAATGATCTTGATTTGCAAAAGAAGAAGAGATGCAAATATTGCTAGAAGGATGATCATACTATTAATGAGTGTAGAAAGCTTGCTAAATGCAATGAAAAGAAGAAAGAATTTGGCATGTCTATTGTTGAAAATTCTTCAAATGCAAAGAATGATGAAGCCAACATGGCTCAAGATTTTTGGGCAATTGTTGTTACATGTTATTATGATGCATCATTGCACTATAAATGTATGGTTGTGATTGAGGTTAATTTGGATTGTTTCTTTGATAGTGGTGCTTCAAAGCACATAACTTCATGCAAAAGATTTTTTGCAACTTTGAAAAATGCACCCAAAGGAGGACATGTGGTGTGTGCAAACAACGCCTCTTATCCTATCACTAGAGTAGGAGAAATTGAGCTTATGGTTGCAACTGGAGATGTGAATCTCTCAAAAAATGCATTGTATGTATGCATTATCAAGAAGAACTTAATTTTAGTTCCATTGATTGCCAAAGTTGGACTTCATGTACATTGTTGCTAATAAGTGTATGTTTCATGATTTCAGGAATGGTCATATTATCATGATGTCTGGAACATTATGTAATGGTTTGTTATTGATTGGATACATACAAGATGGCTCTCGAATGCCTTGGTTTCTCATACTTCCTCCATGGCTAAAATGGAGCTTTGGCATGCTTGTTTTGGTCACTTGAACTTCAATAGTTTTCTTTATTTGCAAAAGAATGACATGGTTATTGGTTCTCCAACACTTGCATCCATTGAAAAGCATGCATGTGAAGCTTGCGTTCTTGGAAAAATGCATCATGCTTATCTTCCAAAAGATAGTTGTACACACACTACAAGAAAATTGTAGCTTGTTCATAGTGATGTCTGTGGTCGTGTCAAGACTCCATCTTTGGGGAAGCATGCATATTTTGTTACCTTCATTAATGATGCTACTCGCTTTACATGGGTGTATCCTATGAAAGCAAAGAATGAGGTATTTTTTTGCTTCAAGGCATTTTTAGCTATGGCTGAAAAAATTTCTTCAAACAAGCTTTTGATTCTACACACTAATCGTATTGGTGAATGTCACATGAGTTTGATGTTTTTCTTCATGAAAAAGCAATTTTGCACCAATTTACATTTCCATATACACCTCAAAAAAGTATGTTGTGGAGCATAAAAATAGAACTCTCCTTGAATTGGCATGATGTATGGTTAAAGGAAAACGCCTTCCTCACAAATTTTGGATGGAAGCAATTGTGTGTGCAAACTATGTGTTGAATCACTACCTACAAAAAATTGAGAATCATCACTCCTTATAAGTGTTGGAATGGACATAAGCCTATGGTTAGCCATATGTGTGTGTTTGGTTGTTTGTCATGTGCTCTTGTGCCATCACAACAATGTCACAAACTTGAAGACAAGGCAAAGAAATGTGTTTTTTTTTGTTATAATGCTAAATTAAGGGATATCATTTGTACCATTAATTGATGAACACAATTATTATGATTCGAGTTATGGTACTTGTTGTAAATTCAGTTTTCCCTGTACTTGAATGCAAAAAGCAGCCAACAGTTAGCTCACAAAATGTGGTCGATACACTCATACCTTTGTTCCAAAGTGTTTTGCTGAGAATTTCCATGCAAGCATGGTTGAAATGTTTCAACCAAACATGGCTGAAATGTTTTAGCCAAAAATTGTTAGAACTATTGGAAAATTCCAACCACATATGAATAAATATTTGCATCAAAATATGGCCAATAATGAGCATAAAATTCAGGCCACACATTATATACATGATGACAATGCATTACATAATGAATGGATGTCTATCAGAGTGCATAAAGTATGCCAAAGTGGCTAAAACAAACTTTGTAGGACAGCAAATTGAGTGCACCCTTACTTGGTAGAGCAAGATCAATCTCTCACCATGCATGAAGTAATTTTATGGATTATTCTCTTATTGCAACAACCTGTAATGAAGAGCCACTTACTTTGGAAGATGCATGTGACAATCCACATTGGATGAGTGCAATGCAATCAAAAATAGATTCCATACATAGGAATGGTATTTTTCAATTTCCAAAAGGAAAAATTATCATTGGTACAGTGGGTTCACAAGATTAAGAGAATGTCAGATTGTAACACTGATTGCGACAAAGCTAGATTGGTTGCCAAAGTATATGCACAACAATATGGCATTGCTTATGAGGAAACTTTTCACCTACTTCACACATGACTACCATTCATACCATGCTTGCATTGAATGTCCAACGAGATTGGAAAGTACATCAGTTAAACTTTAAAATGGCTTTCTTGAATGATGATTTGGAAGAAGAGGTTTAATGTGACCTCCTAGATTTGCTACAAAAGGGCAAGAACATATGGTTTATCACTTGCATAAAGCCTTGTATTATCTCAAGCAAGATCCATGTCCATGGTATGATAAAATCCATAAGCACTTGATTGCTCTTGGCGTCACATGTAGTCCAATTGAAAGCACATTTTATGTACATAAAGATGGGGTTGATCTTACTATGCTTGTTCTTTATAATGATGGCATACTCATGACTAGGTCATATGATGAAAACTTGACATCCTTATGGTTGATTTGTAGCATACTTTTAATATCACTTATCTTGGTCTTTTGAGCTACTATCTTGGCATCGAGTTTGTATCGTTGAGGGGGAATCATTATGCATCAAGAAAAGTATGTTGAAAAACTACTTCAGCATTTTGACTTTGAAGATTGCAAGCCAGTCTCCACACCAATGGAGACAAGATTTAGGTTCTCAATTGAGGATTCCAATGATGCTTTTGACACTTCTCTTTATCAACAAGCTGAAGGATGTCTTATAGATGCATGCAACACAAGGCCGGATATATAGTATGCAGTTTCCCAATTAAGTTGATTCATGCATAGCCCTCACATTAAGCATTGGAAAGTGGTGAAACATGTGTTTAAATATCTCAAAGGCACTTTGAGTTTAGGTCTCTTTTATGGCAAAGATATTTATTCATGCTTGCATGCTTTTATAGATAGTGATTGAGGTGGTTGTTATGATACTCGTGGGTCCACTAGTAATTGCTTTTTCCTTAGACTCTCATGCATATCTTGGTTGAGTGAGAAGCAACCTATAGTGGCGACATTGAGTTGTGAAGCTGAGTACAAGGTAGTTTTCATGGCTACAGCGGAGTGTATATAGTTGAGATGCCTATTGATGGATCTTTGTATGGAGATTGATGCTACTATGCATATTCTCACTGATAGTAAGAGTGCATTGGTTGTTTCACAAAATCCAGTGTTTCATGCACAAACGAAACATATTGAGGTGCATTATCACTATGTGAGATAACACCTTCATGAACAAGATATTGATTCGGTAGATGTGCCTATACAAGATAATGTGGCAGACATATTCACCAAAGCTCTTCCACAGGAAAAGTTTGAAGCTTTTCACAAAGCTTTAGGCTTATTCCTAGTGGGGGTTGATCTGTCACTCCCTGTATGTGTTCCCATCATTTGCTCTAGGTGTTTTGTTACACTTATGTGTTCCTCAAGTAGCTTTGATGTGAAAATTTTCTCTATACATGGGCACTTTTTACTCTAGTGCTAGCTAGAGGTTTTTTCCCCATGTTACCATATACATGATTCACTCATATATGGTGGTGCTTTGTACTTAGGGATATTATTCATCTCTTACTTCAATTTTGATTGTCATCAATAGAGAGTCTGTGTCCCTTGCTATGTTTGTGCTCCTTATGTGTGCTTTTCGTTTCTCAGACCTCTACACATACCCAACACATTTGACCTATCAAATGATCTTTAAAATCAATGAAAAGTATTCTGGCCAAAGTGAAGCTGTAAAGCTTTCATATGCAATAAAATTATTCAATTTTGGATGTACCAATGAAGAGAAATGCCCTTGCCAATAGGCCTCTCTCACTTGGTTCACACCTCTACCACTATTAACAGCACCTCCACTGCAGAGGTCATTTGATATTTGTAAAAGTATCCAAATTACTTGAAAATTGAATGGTTTAAACTAAAGCCTCTGAACTTGCTCTCCAAATTTCAATGGATTTGGGAATTCTCTCAAAGAGCACCATCCAACTATCTCTTAGGTTTCTACCTCTCTAACTATTTCATCAATTATTTTTTTAACCTTAAAATGATGAGACATTAATCCTTATGATTAGACATGATCATCCATTATTTTGGATGGATTATGATATGGAGATATATCCATGCATATAGTGACCATCTAGATCAATGAAAATCAATTAACAATGCAAATCACCTCATAGAAATCTATTCTTTACATATTATCGACTTTTTAGTGAAAGTGAATATCTATGAAGGTCATTCTAGTCATTGTGTTTCTTGCACATCCATTAAACCTTATCACAACCAATCACATACAAGCATTTGATACTTGTATGGATGATCATAAACATAGCACTAAATTTTATTGACTAACAATATAATTTTATATCAAGTGCATAGACTCCCATGAAGGGCGATTCATGCGCTCATGAGTTACTAACTACTTAAAATTGTGATGCATAAAAAAAGCATCCTTGACATGTATTCTCATGGTTTCTACAAGTCAATCCATCTCCATGACTCCTTACATGTCACTAGAAGATAAATCTTGTTTGTTTTTAAGGAATCTATGCTCAAACCTCCTCTTAGACATAAATATCAATGACAAATTTCACTTACCTTTGTCTCATTTTGTCTGAGAGACAAAACCAAGAACTTCAAAGAAAGTCTAAATATGCATGCACTCATGCATCTTCTCATGTACTAAAATTCCATCAGAAGCATCTACTCTTGCTACTACTTTAAAAATACACATAAGAATTCCTCCATCAAAGACTATATCTCTCTAGTCTAGTCATGGCATATAAAGTCATGAGGTTACAAAAATTTGGGCATTACTTCCCTAGTAAAATGGAAATAAAACAAAAATATATAGTCATTAAAAGGCGTCTGCCTAGTGGCAAGCAAGCCACTTTCTCTTCGCTCCGTGGCCTTAAAGAAATAAACATGTGCAAAAATATATTGTTGGGCACTACACGTCCTCATGGTGGAAATATTTTTTTTGTTGGAATTGATTTTCCTTCTTGCTTTGACACCTACAACACAGAATCTAAAAACACAAGAGAAAACATGTGCATGATTTTATTAAATAACTTAAGTAAATGAAATCATGTGTGCAAATATGTAATAATGAATGCATTCTATTCCTAAGTGATATTGAATATATTTTAAAAGTTATAAGCATCAAAATTGATCATGAATTTAATTTCAATAGCACCCCTTCCTGATCAATAGATGAATAAAACCTTATGCAGAGATAGGTTGTAGCTACTAAAATATGACGTGTGGCCACTCAAAAGATAGATCTTGATATGTGGTCTATTGCAAGCTAAAATTTCTTGATTTTGAATGTCATATGAAAAGCTTTGGCTAAAATAGTAAACCTAGGTATATGGGCAACACCTCACTCTTTGGATAAATCAACACCTAAATGCCTTTAAACGAATTCTAAGATTAATCAAAATATACGTACTAGTGACGCATTGAAAAGCTCTTGAAGTGTGGACTCTATAGCAATTGAAAACTCTCTAATTGGATCTTGGAGTAGGAAGTTATGCTTCCAATAAAACATATAGGTAATTACCTATGCACCTAAGTCCATACATGAATGTATATGCATAAATATGCATGCAAGTGCATAACTTATCATGTTTGTGCATATATATATATATATATATAATATATATATATATATATATATATATATATATATATATATATATATATATGTGTGTGTGTGTGTGTATGTATGTATGTATATATATATATATATATATATATATATATATATATATATATATATATATATATATATATATATATATGTATGTATGTATGTATGTATGTATGTATGTATGTATGTATTTATGTATGCATGTATGTATGTATGTGTGTGTGTGTGTTTGCATATCAATTAAGATATGTAAACTCACACGCATGTTATTCTAGTAATAAATATGCATTTACATAGGTATTTATGCATGTATGTATGTAGATGCAATGCGTATGTACATGCATAGATGCATGTTTGAATGCTTTTATGTTTCAAAGCATAAACAAAAAGTGCATATATATATATATATATATATATATATATATATATATATATATATATATATATATATATATATATATATATATATATATCGCATAAAAGTGTGTATAAGCACATTCACATATTTAACTATCTATACATGTGTGTATACATGTATGTCGCTCTCTTTCTCTTTTCTCTTTCTTTTTTTCTTCTCTCCATCTCTCCTTATTTATTTCTGTCTCAGAATGTCAACCATGAAATACCTATAGGTACTTCTGAATTATGTGGCATAATTGTGTATAGGTTGATGGGTTATTGCCTAAGGCCCTACAAAATAGCATAAAATTCAAAGGTCGGTTTATTCCATATGAACCATGAATGATTGGGATTTAATTTTGTTAACCATTTCACTCCCTCACGTGTAAGAATTGATTGAAAAATTGGACACTTGTGGATGGGATCTCTATTTCCATTTAAAATACTGTAATGATTTTTGAACATTCTATTATGAGAATCACGATCATCAGTATAATGAGAATCAAATTTTGTATAGTGGAGTTTATTATGGAACTTGGTGGGGCTTCTATTATGCGACTTCGTGGGACTTCTTCATGATTTTCACCATTACTTGTTGGAGTATTAGTAAGTCTGAATGGCATTGCTCTAAACACATGAATGGGGATTTGGTATTACCCTAACACATATATTCCCATTCATGGGATAAATTAATCTTTTGTTGTTCATCAAGAACAATGGATACATGATTATATCCTTAAAATAATCAAGGAAGCTATATATTCCTTGCCTACCACCCTTTCTAAAAGATGATCAGTTGTTGCTAGTGGATAATTATCATTAATAGTTATTTCATTGACTTTCTTCATGTGGATACATACTCTCAACTTTCCATTCTTTTTCGGCATTATAACAAGAAATACACCCACTCTATGTGCAAAGTTTTCTGAGAAGCAAAATCAAGTTAATCATTGAAAGAGAAGTAAGCAAGGCAAGTACTAAATATCTAGAATAATCATTGCCTCTTGCTTCTTAATGTGGTGTGGTTTGTTCTGGCTTCAGTGAAGTGTGGAGTGAGTTTCACATTTGTATGAATTTCTTGGAGCAAAGTTGTTAAGTCGTGTAAAAGTTTTGTCATTTTTTTGAAGGGTGGCACATCCTTCTTTCTTCGGCGTTTAAAATTAAAGATTAAAAGTGAGGCCACCTTTTACTCGGGTACAAGCTTCAATGACTTCCTTTTCAGTTCTTCTTTGCTCTTTATGTGGGATATTGGGCTATTCTTCGTTATGTAGCCAATATGTCAGGGCAGAATACATTGTGGGCATATTGCAACCTCCATTGGGCTCTCTCTATTCTAGTGTCTTGCATGGACCTTCTTGGGTGCAACTTCCTTTTATTCTACTTGCTAGTCCTCCTCCCTTATTCAACACCAATTCTGTTGGGGTTTTGTTATTCCATGACATGAGGAGTCTATGGAGGCTTAGTCTTGGGACCAAAAAACTAGGCTTGCTAGAAATGACCTTCTTATGGTTCGGACCACATTAGGATTTTTCAAATGGGGGGGTTTCGAGAGGCAAACCACTTCTTAAGGAGCATGTATTCCTATTGTGAGAATGGACTAACTGATTCCTTACTCCTACTTCTTTTAGTGAGATGATGTAGATGCACTCAATAATTCTTATTGGTTGACTACACAATATCTTCTTAGCAAATTCAAATATATGATGCTAAAAATTTATTCTCTTCTTCCTTCACTTGGATTTGAGAGTCTATCATTCATGCATATTAATTTTATACAATGGCCAAAACTCTCTCTTATTCTAACTACTGAGTTCACTTTAACAAAAAATTGGGCTTATAGGAAACACGTTTGCCCAATCATACTGAACTTAAAACTAAATATTTCATTTTACATGTTAGGGTTTTCACTCCTTGCCACAAAAAGAAGGTCTCACCCATAAATTACACTACACACATTAATTATGAACTATCAAAGATTTTGCATAAACCATGCCTAATCCCTCCCTTTCTATGGATGTATAGTTCTTCTAAGCCTGGTTAAGTTGTCTACTTGCATATGCAATTGAAAAGTCTAATTTTGTATCCTCCACTAGTTGAGCTAAGATGCATCCTAATGCAAAATTAGAATCAT